>CAWUFW010000809.1:0-1200000 GCA_963921515.1 Calotriton arnoldi
CAACCAGCTCCCGGCGCCATGTTGCGGGGATTCTGCACATACACAGAACTATGCGCTGGAAAACAGGACCTCGGTGTATAGGGGCTGAACCTTCCTACCTCCTTAGTACCCAAAATCCCAAAACCAACTAGCTATAGTGTCTCATTCGTTCTCCTACATAATCATGAAGCTACAAATGATTAGACAACCCAGAACACAACACTCCCGACTCTCTCAAGAATCGCGGTAGCAAAACATACCCTTTCGCTCACTCACTCGTACTTGTCCACAATAAGAATTGTCAGAGTCACGGTTATAGTTCAAAATGTTTATTTTAACTATTGTGCTCTATAATGCAGTATACGAGCCACTACCAGCAGCGAAATGCATAAACCTAAAACAGTTAGCATTGTTACAATTCCATAGAATATAAAGGGGGATGTCATCATATACAGACAGTGGAAAAAGGACTATAAGGCCTAACCACCCTCCCCTTGGTAAGGTGAAGTTTATTATATAAAGGAAGATCTCTGGGCTTTGTCAGCAGACCCGATACCTTGGTGCCTAACTGAAAGTTTTACATCATAGGAACAGCATAGCTCTTCTCCCTGCAAAAAGGTCCCTCTCCAAGTGTGTGTATTGAACATGCATCCCCGTAATATCAAAGCACGAGTTTCCCGCAGCGCAGCTGTATTAGCATGTTTTGTCTAGGTGCTAGGGACTGACAAGAACAGAATAACAAGGGGCATTGTTTATCGACCTTGCACATCGTGTTCAGACTAAACTCCAGGAACAGGCAGAGAACGCAGAAAGCAGACAGTTCTCATGTGAAAGGCACAAACAGAGTCTTGCAAAATAAAGTCATATAGCAACGTGCGCAAAAGCAGCATCATGGCAGCAGAGCTCATGCTAACTTAGCAATGTCGACAATGACCCTAATGGCCATATAACACCCTCCCCTTGGTAAGGTCATAGTATATAGACAAAATACCAAAACAGAGTTCAAGGATAAGCAGAGTTCAAAAGCTCTTGAAAAAACCAAATTGGAAAAATAAAAAAAATAAAAATAATTTGTTGCACGGAAATGTGATTAATATGGAGGTGGCAAATCCATCAAAGTATGTGAACTTAAGAATGCAATTCGTTCCAAAAGGTCTTCCCTATCGTTAGTAGAAAAAAGGGATGCCATCTAATCAAGTAGACCGAAGGAACAGACGTGTTCCTCATAATCCGATGCTTCCAAGAGCATATCCGGGTAACTTGGGTGATATTCGATGAAACTCCTTCGCAAGAGGTTCTGCGCAGCTGCACAGATATTCCATTCAGCCAAGACTCCAAGTGCAGCCGCACGCGCCATACGTCCATCCCTAGAACAGGCCTGCTCATGGGCCACTAAGGAACCTATCAACTGGTCATAATCCGGGTCTGAACATGACGTATTGGAGAGGCATAAATCCAAAGCCCAATAGAAGGGGCACCGCTGATAGTAGAACACAGGTTGCACGCAAGTGAAGTAGGCAAAGCGAAAAGTTATTCCATAACTCACGCTAAGCGTTGCTAATGGCAAGCATCCAAAAAGTTGTTGCATTCAGTCATGGTACAGTTGCAATTGGCCTGGTCTGTGCATTACCACAAGATGAGCAGCCATTGCGTAGTAGGAGCAGAAGAATCAGAATTCCACCAGCTAGCTCCAGTAATAATGGGAACCCTCCGAAGACGCTGGTAAAAATAGAATGAATAAAGGCCGGTATTACTCCAAATATCGTCTGAAAAGAAGTCACAAGGCCGGATCCCACAAGTTTAAAAAAATGAGCAAGGCCTTTGGTGTCAGACGCATTAAATATTTGATGTATCAGCTCCCCAAAGTGAAGTGGGAGGTTCGTGTTCAGGAGTGACTGAATCTCACTAGATGTTCTAGCCACCTGCAATTCGAAGGTCTCTCGAGCCGAAGTGAGAGGCACTTCTTGTTGAAACAATAGCGCTTTGAGTCTGCTTAATTTGTTGAAATCTGTTTTCAAAGTCGGAATGGAAGGCCAAATGGAACTATCTACTTTCCCATGCGGGGGCGGAAAAAGCACATTGCTACAACAAGTAACACGTTGTGAAACTGTTACTATATACGGGATTCCTGCCCGTAAACCACAGCAGTCGTGGTTATTCAAAATAAGATAACTGCCGTTAGTAAGCAATGTAAAAGCGGGAATTATTGCTGGGACGGGAGTTCCTTTAAAAAAACAAGCAAGATTAGGCGCGGATGGTAAATAGACATAATATCGAAAAAAAATATAGAATGGACAGAATATCGAATTCAAAATATAGAATGGACATAACATCGAATGGACATAATATAGTGGTTAATAATATCGACATGAAGGTAAGTAATATCGATTGTCAAAATATAGAAGTACATAATATAGGCATTAAAAAATATCAAATTTTTTATAATATCGAATTTTTGTAAGTGTTTTGTATGTTAGTATATGAGTTAAAAATGTTTATTATTTTTGTAATGTATGTTTAATATTTTTTAAAGTTACGAAATTTATGTAAAATTATTTTTGCGTAATTTAATTCCGTAGCGGGTTGTGGGTTTATAGGGGAATAGGGTGGGAAGTAATTTAATTATAGTAAATTAAATATTAATTTTTAGGAATTATTAATTATTTTTAATTTAATTTTGCGTTTTAGTTCTGTAGCGGGTTGTGGGTTTATAGGGGAATAGGGTGGGAAGTAATTTAATTGTAATTAAGAAAATATTTATTTTTATTTATTGGTATTGATAATTAATTTATTGTTAATTAATTATTAATTGGTAATACATTTTTATTAATTGGTAATTAATTTTTATTAATTGATAATTATGTTAATTGTTTTAATTTATTATTCAGAGCGGGTTGTGGGTTTATAGGGGAATAGGGTGGGAAGTAATTTAATTGTAATTAAGTAATTATAGAAATTATTTTTGTGTATTGATTAATTTATTGTTAATTAATTATTAATTGGTAATTTTTTATTACTTATCACATTTTTGGTATTGAAAATTAATTGGTTGTTGATTAATTATTAATAGGTAATTAATAATATTTATTGGTATTTATAATTAATTAATTATTAAATATTTTGTAATTGGTAATTAATATTAATTAATTTTTTATTGGTATAGATAATTAATTTATTCTTATTTAAATATTAAATCATTACTTTCCCTACTGTTGCACTCATTGGAGTGGGAATAGTAATTTTTACCCCTACGCTATCCAACGCTTTCCCTACTGTTGCACTCACTGGAGTGGGAATAGTAATTTTACCCCTACGCTATCCAACGCTTTCCCTACTGTTGCACTCACTGGAGTGGGAATAGTAATTTTTACTCTCCCGCTATCCAACGCTTTCCCTACTGTTGCACTCACTGGAGTGGAAATAGTAATTTTTACCCTCCCGCTATCCAACGCTTTCCCTACTGTTGCACTCTCTGGAGTGGGAATAGAAATTTTTACCCCTACGCTATCCAACGCTTTCCCTACTGTTGCACTCACTGGAGTGGGAATAGTACATTTTACCCCTACGCTATCCAACGCTTTCCCTACTGTTGCACTCTCTGGAGTGGCAATAGTAAATTTTACCTCTACGCTATCCAACGCTTTCCCTACTGTTGCACTCACTGGAGTGGGAATAGTAATTTTTACCCTCCCGCTATCCAACGCTTTCCCTACTGTTGCACTCACTGGATTGGGAATAGTAATTTTTACCCTCCCGCTATCCAACGCTTTCCCTACTGTTGCACTCTCTGGAGTGGGAATAGTAATTTTTACCCCTACGCTATCCAATGCTTTCCCTACTGTTGCACTCACTGGAGTGGGAATAGTAATTTTTACCCCTACGCTATCCAACGTTTTCCCTACTGTTGCACTCTCTGGAGTGGGAATAGTAATTTTTACCCCTACGCTATCCAACGCTTTCCCTACTGTTGCACTCACTGGAGTGGGAATAGTAATTTTTACCCTCCCGCTATCCAACGCTTTCCCTACTGTTGCACTCACTGGAGTGGGAATAGTAAATTTTACCCTCCCGCTATCCTACGCTAAAAATATTGAATATTTTTTATTAATATTAAGTTAATATATATATGTATTAAAAAAATAAAAATGCATGTATAATTTTTTTTAACTTACATTAATTATTTATTACATTTAAGGTTATTTAATTATTTTTAAGTATGTTTTAGTTAATTATATTTATTATTTCATTAATTTTACATTACTTTTAAGACATTTAAAAAATTCGATATTTTAACAAACTATGGGGCCCATTACGATGGCGGGCGGAAGCACAACCGCCGTGCTGGCGGATGCAAAAAGCACCAGTTACCGCCGGCACGCAGCAGTCCACACGCCCGCCCAATTACGATGCGAAAAGCAGGCCAAACACCGCCGGCAAGCCAGCAACACCGTCCGCCATCAAAGTGCGCCCGTTCACGTAGCGGCGCAGCACAACTGACACACACCGTCCGACGAAACACGTCCCGCCCGGCGCATAAATTACGATGCCGCAAACAAACGGCTCCCACGGCTAAGAGACACCGCACGTGAAAGAGAGGCGGTAACACGGACGCAGAGCACGGACAACGAAGAAGCGGCACCCCGAGCATGAATCCAGCACTGCAGGCCCTTCCCATGCTTCTGCTGATGCACCACCAAGGACGCAACGTACCGCGGAGACGCAGGTAGGCACACACACAACAAGTGCACGCAAACAGCGCACACAGTGCAAGGGCGGAAAAAGCGGACAACCCCCACCAGCGCGTGTACACTACACATCCACCATTGCATCCACATATGACACACAGGCCAAATCGTAACATCGCGGAACACATGTGTACACACCACCTGGGACCAGGAACCAACCACCCCGTCACGGCCCCAAAGCGCCGATGACGCCGCCACACATGCGCACAACGCAGAGGCCAACCGCAGCGCCATGCATGCGTCGCACACAGACACAGGGACACAACCAAGCAGCACACACATCAGCCCCACCCCGAACGCACATGACACGTGACAGGCCTGCCACAGACATGTCCCCAACGCCCAATTCACGGACAACACCCAACGCCACACAACCGACGCACACATGTCAGTGAAGACACGCAACAGCAGGACACACCCCAGTGTAACAAACATGGCGTAGCACACAGCGGCGGCAACACCAACTAGGAGAAGCAGGGCCCCTTCGGGAAGAGGAACGCCAGTACCACACTGAAAAACCCATACCACCCTGCACATATGTACAAGACATATAAAACGGAACACCAAAGAGCACGGGGACCGACAACAGGTGGCCCAAGAATAACATTCACACACAAGGCCCAACGCAGAGCGGAAAGGCAGCCTGCCGCCCACACAAGGGAGAGCAGACAGCACTGAATGACCTTCCATTCCAACACCGAAACCACAGCCCTACGACAGAAGCCGGTGAATACAGCCATTGTCCAAGAATAGACCAACACAGGCATGCCGAGGAGACCGACCACAGGGCAGATAGCGCATATCACAGAAGCACACAACGGACGGGGAAGAAAGAAGAAAACACTCCCCCATGTCGGCCACATGCAAGTTAATTGGAAGGAGTCACACAGCACTGACCTTGAACTGTCTGAGAAGCATGTGGGAAGAGGGCCCGTGTCCTCCAAACAAGCCAACAGAACACAAGTCATGTCTCCCTACGACTACACAGAGCTCACAGCAACCCCGGAGCGTGCACATTGCAGACTGCACACACAGCCGGAGCACGCCACCTCAACGAACCGCTGCGAAATGGCAACCGCAACACACCTACCCAACTACGCCGAACAGCTCAAGCTGTACAAAACCAACCTGTGCCATACATTGGGATGCGATCTCCTGTCCCTGCTGAACGTAAGTTACCGACTGACTTACCGCATCACATTGTTCAGCTGCGTCATGCCCGTCTTCTACTGTCGGAGGTGTCCCTACCAGCATCCCGTCGAGATATGCCTCTCCAACCCGGCATGTCTGAAGGCGGACCTGCTACCACTACTCCTCCCTCTGGACGCACACGACAGGGCCTGCTCTGCCTATGGGGGCATGGCGTATGTGGCCAACATCGCACCCGCACTGAAATGGGACCACTGTGCCTCCACACGACGGATCATCGATAACAGCTACATCGAATGTCACCCAGCATGCCCCATCATGGTCCTCCAAGGGACAACCTACGAACAACACCTTGACAGCCACCATCCGCTTCATTGGCTGGCAAACATGTACACCACCAATGACATGGAAGCCCTGCTGGACGGCATCGCATACCTGACAACCTGTAAATACGTCGGACCACAACGCAGGTTCCCCGAGTGACCTATGATGTCCAACCCCGCACCCATGCTTAGCTTCCGCACGGACTGGCCAGTCACCACCACAACAGCCATACCAAACGACCGGCAACTGTAACCACACCATCAACGACATCGCCATGACATCGGATATGACCGGGACATGCACACTGTTCCCCATCACATCCAGGAACACCGCATGCATCGTGGGAGGCAGTGGCATGGGCTCTGTGTATCGCACCCACATGGACGGAACTGCACGAACAACCAGGACACGACATGGATCCAGCGCCCATGGACACACACACCGCTCAGTGGACATGAATAGGTCGCCTGGAGTCTGTGGGTGCTGCACCCCTCCCACCCCCGCCCCGGGAATCCCATACCAGGACCTTTGCATGGACGACAAGTGCATACAACAACAACACGACCCCAGTGACTGTGACATGTCCAGTAACCACCACAGTGCAACAACAAGTGGCACGCCGCTGCATGCACGCAAGCACATGCCCTGATGTCATCTCACATGCACGCGTGCATGAGGAACAACCGCAGCAAACCTGTCACATGGAACTGAGATGGACTGTGCCCATGATGCCAAGCGGTCTGGTAGGCTACATGTATACCGTCTGTGTCAAAGTCCGCAGCTCCGCAGCTATACGTAAATGTACATTAGCACAGCCTTGGCCAAGCAGATGTCACTCTGAAGCCCACATCCCACATGCAACAGCCAATCACATGTAACCCCACACCCTATCCCATTTGCAATCATGCTCAGTATATCCTCAACATGTATTCCGCTGCCAGTAGTGTCCACTATACTGCATCACAGAGGACAGAAGACTCAATATAATGTTTGAAACCAAAACTGTCTCCGCTGACTCATTTCACAAGTACGAATGAGAGAGGATGAGAGTATGTGAAGTACACGGCAGTCGTGACATGACCATGTAGTCCACTGGTATTGGATGTCAACGCAAATGAGTAGCACAACTGTGGAAGACACACATGTGTCGTGTGAAGTCGTATGGACGCAGTGCTCAGGTGGGTGGGTGTGACGGGTAGATGCGCACATGCCAAGTTGGAGCACGACGTGTCGGGAGGGGTCATGAACAGTACACCACCGCTTCCCTGGGCATTGTGAGAGGACACCTGTCGGGGGAGTGAACACGTGTGTGCACAGCAGCCGGGCACACGTACAAAGCGGTACCAGGCGCACCTCAGCCCACCCTCTGTGGACAAGCTGGATCCTGTTGTGCGCCCGCCATGCCCCTTGACAAGGCACACACAGCCCCAGTCGACCAGGTGTAACCCCAACATAGTCAATCCGCACAGGCGATACAGGGCACGGGATGGCAGTGGAGCATGGTGTGTGAGAGGTCTCCTCGCGCTCCTCCTGGTCATATCACGCAGGCAATAGAACCTCAACGTCTAGCATGGCACAAGTCAAATGGAAGTGTAGGGGGGACGCACCACAGCACGAGCAGCACTGACGTCACGGGAGGTGGTGGCGGAGGGGGAGCTGCTATCCCTGGCCGTGTCCTCACCGCCACCACTAGCTGGCCCATGAGGTCCACGAGTTGACCTATACGGGCGTCCATGGACCTCAGCACCCCCAGCACCTCCCGCGTGTCTGAAGCAGACCTGACCCATTGTTCTTGGGCCTCCTCATAGGCCCCAAGGACTCTGGCCATTTGAGGCAGGGCATGGCTCCCAGGGGAGGCTGGCGTTTCCCTGACCCTGCTCCTCCTACCAGTCCTGCTGCCACCGGCCTGCCCACTAGCCACATTGCTCACCACGGTCCTCGCTGTGGCTCCCAGGGTGGATCCAGACGGCCGGGCCACCACCTGCGCTGGGGCTGGTGCCAGCGAAGACGTGGTGGTGGTGGCGGCGGTGGTGGTCGGTGCGGCGATGGTGGCGGTTGCAGCAGTGGTAGTGGCCGCAATGACTGTGGGTGTGGCCGCAATGACCGTGGGTGTGGCCGCAACGACAGTGGCAGCAGGGGGCTGGGACTGTTCAGCAGCCCTGGATGATGGGTTGGTGGGTAGGAGGGGTCCTGGGGAGCGGCTGGGCCCTGCCACACCAGATGGGCCTGCTTGGTGGTCCGTGTCCGAAGAGGAGGTGAGATCCTCCACATCCGTGTGTCCTCGTTGGGGGCTTGTGGGCTGGCTGTGCTGGCTGCTGTCTCCATCCCCAGCATCCGGCAGTTCGTCACCTGTGGAGAGAATGAGATTTGTTATTGTGTTGCACCTGGCGAAGTATGTATTTGTCGTCTGACATTGGCAGTTCGTGCAATCTCGTACATGGGTTTCCCGGAGGCGTGTGTGGCTGTGGCATTTGTAGTTGTGTGTGCTTGGCAATGGGACTGTGTGCTGTGCACATGTGGCATGGGACGGATTGGCCATGCCGATGGGTGTGTTGCTGTGCCCCTACTCATTGTGACTCTGGTGTATGCGGGCTCCTGGCCCATCCTGGGTCTGGTTTGTACTTTGCTTTTGGGGTACAAATGGAACGCTTAGGAACGCATATGGCAACATGGGGGCCATGCCCCAGATTCGCATTTGGGAGGGAATATGCTTTTGGGGTTCAAATGGAACGCTTAGGAACGCATATGGCAACATGGGGGCCATGCCCCAGATTCGCATTTGGGAGGGAATATGCTTTTGGGGTTCAAATGGAACGCTTAGGAACGCATATAGCAACATGGGGGCCATGCCCCAGATTCGCATTTGGGAGGGAATATGCTTTTGGGGTCCAAATGGAACGCTTAGGAACGCATATGGCAACATGGGGGCCATGCCCCAGATTCGCATTTGGGAGGGAATATGCTTTTGGGGTTCAAATGGAACGCTTAGGAACGCATATGGCAACATGGGGGCCATGCCCCAGATTCGCATTTGGGTGGGAATATGCTTTTGGGGTACATGCTGTGAGCCATGGGTGCTGAACGTGACATGTGTTGTGGCAGCATGACAGTGCATGGTTTGAGGTGTGTGCATGCTTGACATGGCCTGCATATTTGCTGTCTGTTGTGATTACTGGACATGGCATTGGACGCATCGTTATGAGTGAGTGATGGTTGTGTGTGAAAGCCAACGTATTGCAGTTGTCCCATCTCCTTGGTGTGCGTGCTGCCCTGTGCCATGTGCATCACTGCAGTGCTCGTGGGGGGTGTGGCCCATGTTGTGTGTTGTTGCTCACAGTGTGACGTGCGCTTCATTGACTTCTGGCACATGGTTGGTCATGGGCATGTATCTTAGCGTGACTGCTGTATGTGTGGCAGCTGTGCGGATGACATGCCTTTCATGAGACTGGGGCTGACGGATGGGATGGATGGTATGTTGTATGTGCATGGTGTGTCTGTGTGTTTGATGGGTTCAGTGGTGTTCGTGTGCATTTCTGTTGTTCCGCTCTGTTGCGTCTTGTGTTGTTTGTCTTACATAGGCGTAGTTGTGGGGTGTGTGGTTGACAGGCAGTAGGGGCTACATGGACAGGACTTCAATGGTGTTTCGGTTGTGTGTGATGAGTTGCACAGTGGCTGCCGTGTGGTACTATTTTCAGTGTGGCTTGTGTATGCAGACGTGGCTCCTTGGGTGTTGCCATGTCTGTGATGGGTCATGTGGGGTGTGAGTCTGTTGTTCATGTCCGTGTGCACATTGTTCACTTGTTCGTGACGGTGGGCGGTGCTGCGTTTTCGTCTGCTACGTGACATGTCCCATGTGTTGGTCGTGTGCCGGTCCTCATGCCTCCAGTAATCCAGCCCTGTCCAGTTTCCCACCTGCAGGTTGTTCGTGCGTGCACTGTACTGGATGCCACATGGCTCTAGGCAGGGGGTGCTCCATGTTGCAGGTCTGTGGGGGTGGGGGGTGTTGTGGGTCGTGGGGGTGGCTGGACACCCACTGACACCGATTGCTGTGGACCGTGATGTCTGCCTTTCGGCTGTCGTTGTGCACTGCGGTGGCTGACACGTGGCTGTGGGGTGTGGGGGATGCTCCTCCTTGCTGTGCTGTGGGACTAGGGGCCTGGTGTGTGTTGTACTTGTGCTGTCCACCGTCCCACCCACTGCACTTTGTGTTCCTGCCACTTACCTGTTACTTGTCGGTTTGTGCAGCTGTGGCGGACACATGGGTGTGGTGGGTGCTCGTTGTGGCGCTTCTGGCATATTTGGGGACCTGTTGGTGGTTACGTGGCTAGCTGAATGTACACATGTCCCCACGCATCTTACAGTTGTTCTGTTTGGGCTGTGTGTGGTGGTGTCTGTTGCATGTGTGTGTCGTGTATTGTGTGCTGGACATGGGGGTGTTTGTCCCTGGGAGCTGTGGCATGGTGGTAGTGCATGTGAGTACATAGCGGTGTGCTGGTATACATTAGTTTGTACTTACCAGCCTCCACTCCCCCTGCTAATCCGGCGAGGATCTCGGGATGTATGATGACTCGCACCTTCTCCTCCCACGCTTTGAAGGTCTTGAAGAGCGCGGGATTCCCTCCGCCAGTGACGGCAGCCAGCTCTCTGTTTTTGCCCTCCTTCTTCTTGACCAGGCTCTTGACGTCATTCCACCGTTTGTTAATTTCGACTCTGTTCCTGGGCAGGGTCCCGACTGCATTGACCTGGTCTACGATCCGGTTCCACATTCTGTTTCTGGTGGCTAGTGGTGTGTGTTGGACCATGTTCCCATAGATTTGTGGGTGCACCTTGATGATCTCGTCGACCATGACCGTCAGCTCAATGGGCGTGAACTTGGGCATTCTTTGTGGTGCCATGGTGTTTGTGGTGCTGGTGCGGTGTGTGTTGTGTAATGTGCAGGGGGTTTGTGGTGCCGGTGTTTGGTGGTGGTGGTGGTGGTGGTGGTGGTTGTGATGTGTGCGTTTCTGTGGTGTGCTGCTGTCCTTGCTGTGTCACTGTGTCCTCTCCTCTCCTCTCTGGTTTGCAATGTAGCAAGGGGTTGTGGTCTGTGGGAGTGCTGCTTTTGTACTCACCTATGTGGGTGTGTCCTCATGGTCTGTTGTTTTCAGGTGTGTTGTGTCTGGGGTTCTGGCCTTTGTAGTTTTTGTTTGTCCGGGGGGGTGTTTTCGGGATATGTACTGTGCTTGTGTATTTGTGCGTGCCTTGCTGTGTGGACTTGTTGGCCATGTTGTGTGCTATTGGTTTTGTGTGCGGATGGTTTCTGTGCAGGTACGTGGGCGCCAGATTCTCATCGGCGTTGTTTGCGCTGGCGGGCGGTATATTTGTGGTTTTTCCGCGCTCATGTCGGTGCGATCGTAATTTCACGTGCGGTGTGTCGGCCGTGAGGGCGGGCGGTTTTGTGTTGTCGTGCGTGTTTCCGTCCGTGGCGGGCGGTTTGTCTCCGACTCGGACGTTGGCGGGCGGTATTTTGTGTGCTTTTTCCGCCGATGGCGGTATTCGGTTTGTGTAATCGTAATGGCGTGGTCGGTGTTCAGGCGGTGTGTGCGGGCGGATTTTTGCCGCTTCCATGCCTGGCGGAATTATTTGCGCCGGGTATCGTAATGTGCCCCTATATTATTTACAACGATATTTTGGATTCGATATTTTTGTACTTACCTGTTTGTAGATAGGAATTCGATATTCTGGCATTCTATATTTTGTCCACGATATTTTGTCAGGTCTATATTTTGGTATTCGATATTCTGTCAGTGATCCGGCGCGGATACATTACAAGCACCGTGCAACTTAGTGTGTTTACAAACTAGGGAATGTCCTACTGTGGAATCGCAGTCCTCCCCTGTTAGGAAAACGTCCTTATCCTCCCGTTGACATCTGTAAGTAAAAGGTAGGCACCAAATTTCATGGAGAAACGCACTACCCAGGCGTTCAAAGCGGCCAATTGGGAAATGTTTCATGCAACATTTAAACTGAAACAGCGAAAATGGGAGAGAGATAACCCCATGAATTAACCATACAGCTGAATCTGTCTCGGCCACAGAGAATGGCAAATGTTCTAATCGTTCAATGTGTAATAGCGTGTATGTAGCATCTTTCATGGACATAAATCTCTGTTTATCAGTTAGATTAAATGGTAAAAACAAAGCAGAAGCATTCAAATAATCCGAAGGGGCTTTTCCCATTTTGAGAGTCTGTACGTCCATGCAAACTGCATCACTGATCGTAATTGATTTTTGACCATGATACAACACAGATACATCAGTCTGAACAATATCAATAAAAGATGAAACAATATTATCCAAGGTATAAATGCGTGAAGACAGTGTATTGATACTATTGTCGACCACTGCAAGGACTTTTTCTAAATTTGCTTTGTCAATTTGGTGCAGATGAAGCGCTGCCTCAATCTGCGAAAGTTTCCATACTTCATTGTAAGCTGCATAGATAAACCTCTTTGTTCTAGGAATCCTAGGACCTAAGATAAAATCTGCCAAATTGATGTCGCTCGACAAGAGTGACAGGTGTTGTTTTACTGACGACAAAGTGGAGTGTTCCAACCATTGTTGGCACAATTTACCCACCGAATATGTGGTGACCGAATGTGAATGTGGAAAACGAGGATCTGGTCTAGTCTGTGTGAAACCAGGAGTTGTATTATAAAAACGCAGTTGGCATGCATTTGTATTGGTTTGCCACAACAACCATCCGGACAGGCCAACATCAGAGGCATTGAAAGTGTCATTTAGAAACAAAGCTAGTAATACATCGATCGTATAATTTGTTTGTGTACGCCAATTGTCATATTCCGCTAAAGACGAAATGGATGGGATATTTAAATTTTTGGCAGTTGCCAGGCCAAAGCAAGTAGTTTGGTGCACTGTATCATTTAAAAATAATATTTGAGTCGAGATTAGGCAGGCACGATGCAAAGCTTCAGTTCCCTGAAAATGCCAAGCCTTAGTGCCCCAAATTGATTTCAAATCAACGGTATCTCTCCAGTGATCATAACCCTGTATGGCCAATTCAGTTCTAAAGGAATTGGAATATATTATTTTAGTGTGGGTTTGAATAAATTTGGATTGAGACGACAATTGCAATTTAAAGAAATAGGATTCTGGATTGGACTTGTTATAATCTGTGAAATAGGTGACTTTATCCCTAAATGTTTTAGAACTCCTCTGTAAGGGAGTTGGACAATGTTCCCATTGCGTGTAATTAAAAACAGGTCTTAACGTGTTCATTTTGTGTAAGAAATGATGCCCATAGTGTTGATAACAGAATAAATCGGCATAATTGGCAGAATTTAAATATAAATCTTCAGCATCAAAAGCAGCATAATACTTTAAATCAGAAAACAATGAATGTACTGCTCGCACGTCCCATTCATCGGAATGTATGTCCGGTGTTACCACATCTAAAGAAACGCGAAACACGCATGGTATCTTGAGGACTTCCGTCGGGCCGTGAATTTCAAATGCTACGTTATCCCAAATGATGCCATCTGCAACCGGGAAAGCTGAAATGTTCACAAGAGTTTGATCACGTTTGAGGGGCCAGAATTCCATCGACCAACTTCACAGCAGAGCGTTGTGGAAAATAATGACCATTGATGAGCACGAAAAATACTGTCACAAATCCAGTCGACATGAAGAGGAAAATCAGGATAAGTACCAACCAGATGTAGGTCCAGGGCGGGACCAGGTAAGTCTTTTTAGGTCTCGCCCTGAAAGCCAGCGCTTCAGCGCTGGCTCTGGGCGAGACATTTTGTAGTGGGCTTGCAGAAATGCGACCACAACTTTTGGCTGGCCTAGAGCATGCGAGTACGTGCATAGTAACGCGCTTTCCTCGCATCGCTCCAGGCGCCATGTGGCTTTCACCTCACTTGCTCGAGGCGCCATCTGGCTTTCATCAAAGAATTCTACGGCTGAACAAGCAGGAGGGGCCGGACAAGGACACATTGGCTTTTTTGTTTAATTTAAAGTTTATTCAATTCTACGGCTGAGCAAGCAGGAGGGGCCGGACAAGGACACATTGGCTTTTTTTGTTTAATTTAAAGTTTATTCAATTCTACGGCTGAGCAAGCAGGAGGGGCCGGACAAGGACACATTGGCTTTTTTGTTTAATTTAAAGTTTATTCTTACTCATTCTTTGACTTTTTTTTTTTAAAGTTCATTCTCTGTGAAGGAAACATTGGCTATTTTTTTTCGGCATTTAGTTCTTCAGTCTTTCTTGATCCCCCCCACTTTTTTACACACTTTCTCTGTCTTTCACTATTTCCACACTCTCTCATTCTCTCTCTTCACCACAGCATCTCACAGCACCACTCAGCACCACCACACCACCACTCAGCACCACCACACCACAACTCAGCACCACCACAGCACCCCTCAGCACCACCACACCACCACTCAGCACCACCACCACCACAGCATCACTCAGCAACACCACAGCATCAGTCAGCACCACTCTGCACCACCACAGCATCACTCAGCATTTACACAGCATCACTCAGCACCACCTCAGCACCACCCCAGCATCACTCAGCACCAGCACAGCACCACCACAACACCACTCAGCACCACCACACCACCACTCAGCACCACCACAGCATCACTCAACATCTCCACAGCAGCACTTAGCACCACCACAGCATCACTCAGCACCACCACAGCATTACTCAGCACCACCACACCACCACTCAGCACCACCACAGCACCACAACTGCATCACTCAGCACCACCACAGCATCACTCTGCACCACCACAGCGTCACTCAACACCACCACTGCATCACTCAGCACCACCACAGCACCACCCCAGCATCACTCAGCACCAGCACAGTACCACCACAGCATCACTCAGCACCACCACAGCACCACCCCAGCATCACTCAGCACCAACACAGCACCACCACAGCATCACTCAGCAACACCACAGCATCAGTCAGCAGCACCACAGCACCACTCTGCACCACCACAGCATCACTCAGCATCTCCACAGCACCACTCAGCACCACCACACCACCACTCAGCACCACCACAGCATCACTCAGCAACACCACAGCATCGGTCAGCACCACCACAGCACCACTCCGCACCACCACAGCATCACTCAGCATCTCCACAGCATCACTCAGCACCACCACAGCACCACCACATCATCACTCAGCACCAGCACAGCACCAGCACAGCACCACCACAACACCACTCAGCACCACCACACCTCCACTCAGCACCACCACAGCATCACTCAGCATCTCCACAGCAGCACTTAGCACCACCACAGCACCACCACAGCACCACTCAGCACCACCACAGCACCACTCAGCACCAACACAGCATTACTCAGCACCACCACACCAACACTCAGCACCACCACAGCATCACTCAACACCAGCACTGCATCACTCAGCACCACCCCAGCATCACTCAGCACCAGCACAGTACCACCGGACAAGGACACATTGGCTTTTTTGTTTAATTTAAAGTTTATTCTTACTCATTCTTTGACTTTTTTTTTTTTAAAGTTCATTCTCTGTGAAGGCAACATTGGCTATTTTTTTCGGCATTTATTTCGTCAGTCTCTCTTGATCCCCCCCACTTTTTTACACACTTTCTCTGTCTTTCACTATTTCCACACTCTCTCATTCTCTCTCTTCACAGCATCTCTCAGTACCACCACAGCACCACTAAGCACCACCACCACAGCATCACTCAGCAACACCAGAGCACCACTCCGCACCACCACAGCACCACTCCGCACCACCACAGCATCACTCAGCATCTCCACAACATCACTCAGCACCACCACAGCACTACCCCAGCATCACTCAGCACCAGCACAGCACCACCACAACACCACTCAGCACCACCACAGCATCACTCAGCATCTCCACAGCAGCACTTAGCACCACCACAGCACCACCACAGCATCACTCAGCACCACCACAGCACCACTCAGCACCACCACAGCATTACTCAGCACCACCACACCACCACTCAGCACCACCACAGCACCACCACAGCATCACTCAGCACCACCACAGCATCACTCAGCACCACCACAGCGTCACTCAACACCACCACTGCATCACTCAGCACCACCACAGCACCACCCCAGCTTTTACTCAGCACCACCACAACACCACTCAGCACCACCACACCACCACTCAGCACCACCACAGCATCACTCAGCATCTCCACAGCAGCACTTAGCACTACCACAGTATCACCACAGCATCACTCAGCACCACCACAGCACCACTAGGCACCACCACAGCATTACTCAGCACCACCACACCACCACTCAGCACCACCACAGCATCACTCAGCACCACCACAGCATCACTCGGCACCACCACAGCGTCACTCGGCACCACCACAGCGTCACTCAACACCACCACAGCGTCACTCAGCACCACCACAGCACCACCCCAGCATCACTCAGCACCAGCACAGTACCACCACAGCATCACTCAGCACCACCACAGCACCACCACAGCATCACTCAGCACCACCACAGCATCACTAAGCACCACCACAGCATCACTCAGCACCACCACAGCACCACTCAGCACCACCACAGCATCACTCAGCACCACCACAGCACCACTCAGCACCACCACACCACCACTCAGCACCACCACACCACCACTCAGCACCACCACACCACCACTCAGCACCACTCAGCACCACCACAGCACCACTCAGCACCACCAAAGCATCACTCAGCACCACCGCAGCATCACTCAGCACCACCACAGCACCACTCAGCACCACCACAGCATCACTCAGCACCACCACAGCATCACTCAGCACCACCACAGCATCACTCAGCACAACCACAACAGTATCACTCAGCATCGCCTTTGCACTAGTACACCACCACATCATCATCACTCAGCAAGACCTAAGTATCATTCAGCATCACCTCAGCATCGTCTCAGCACCAGTCACCACCACCACCACCACCACTACCACCTCAACATCACTCAACACCACCTCAGCCTGCTCTCGGAATCTGCCATCTGTTGATTCTCCCTAGCGTCTGGCCGCTGCTAGTGTTATAATACAGGTACTAGTTCACAACCTTCAACCTCCAATTGTTTATGCCCCCTCAAAAAAAACTTTAACAAACAACCATTGGAATAGGCAAAAACAAGTTGCCAGCATTGCAAGAACAAAAGAAAAATGAGGAAATTTTTTATTGTACATAAATTTTTTAATATGGTCGTTCTGCTGGACATAATGCCTTTTTGGTCATATATAAGGTAACAAAAATGCTTCTGGCACTTTTTTATTACAACTTTTCAGCATGCTGCACAGCAGCCACACTTCTCTACAGCACAGCTTAAACACATTGGCAAAGTCAATAGCTCTGCCTAAACACTTATAAGGCCCCAAAGGCGAGACCTATTGGCTATGCCAATGCTTGTTGAACCAAGAGATGAAAATACTTGTTTTTGTCGGTGGAAGTGCCAAAGTGGAAGACGAGGAGGAAGAGTCATAAGAGAAGCTCGTACGGTCCCCAAAATAACCGCTTGCACCCATGTTCATTAAAGGTGGTAGGGCAGCATCAGCTTGATGTTGTTGAGGACTGTTCGGCAC
Organism: Calotriton arnoldi; assembly: GCA_963921515.1. Lineage (NCBI taxonomy): Eukaryota > Metazoa > Chordata > Amphibia > Caudata > Salamandridae > Calotriton > Calotriton arnoldi. The sequence continues at coordinate 17,839 of CAWUFW010000809.1, forward strand.
TTCACTGTGGGACTCATCCGCAGGGTAAGTATACTCGACTTCAGCGTTGGAAGAGGATGGAGGCAAAACAGGCAAAAGGTCAATAGTAGTTTCCGTCTCACCCTCAGCGATACGAGGATTAGTCGAAGACGTTCAATGTACCGGATTCAAAGAGATAGCGTTGCATGAAACTGCAGGAGTTACACTATTCAGAATTGGCCAGACGGTGTAGTTTGACATTGTCCACTGAAATGTATCTGTTGTCTTTGCGACAAGGCAAAGGTGGTAGAATTACTGTACGAGTACCCTTCAATCCAAGTACTGGAACCGGTGCACGATAAGAGGGACCAATTTCTTTTTGGTTCTCAAGCTTTTCTCGTACCAGATCTCCAGTCTTAGGAAGCCAGCCGGCAACCGGAATCAGCAGTGCTGTATCATTGGAAGAGGGCAAATGTTCCGTTGCGTAGCTGTCACGGGTCTTTTGTAGGTCCTGTAACATAGTAGAATGATTATCTACGTCAAAGGTTGGGGCAGCCGCCACAACATCTAGACCATCAAGGTCTGGCACAAACATTTTAATGCCAAAGAGCATTTCGTATGGGGTCCGCCCACCCAGAGATCTTCTAGGGAGATTATTGAGTGCACGTTGAACTCCATACAAATGGGCCAGCCAGTTCCTGACAGTACCTAAGACCCTAGCTGTCAAACATTGCTTTAAGTCACCATTCATTTGCTCCACTATAGAATTGCCCTCAGGCCTGTATGGAGACGAAAACTGCACCAGCACTCCCATCGACTTCATCGCATCCTTGTACGTCTTAGAGGCGAACGCTGGACCTTGGTCAGAATGGAAGGTGCTACAGGCAAACATCCCGACAAAGACACGCAAATCTCTAATGACATTTCGAGCTTCAGCACTGCATTGTGGCCAAACCCAAAGGAATCTAGTATACGAATCAACTGCAACAAAAATGTATTTATATGCAGTATCAGAAGACAATAGACCGCAGTGATCAAGATATACACAGCCAAATGGCTGATTGGAAATACATAGCTGTGTTTGTGGTGGGCGTGAGACTGTAGACGGTTTGATTTGCTGACAAATGTCACACGAAAGTACATAATTACGGGTCTGTTTATATAAACCACGCCACCATTATCATTGCTGTAAAATAGAGACAGTCGCAGACACTCCGGTATGCACAGAAGCCATGCCTTCGTGTGCGGCAATGATCAAAGCAAGTCTGCGGTCCATGTTGGGAATCAGCCGATCCCCAACAGATGGAATTTTAGCATAAGGAACTTGTTCGGGAGATAAATGATAAGAATACTTTGAGGGGAAGCCCTGCAGATAAGCAGTTCCATCATTCGTAGCAGCTACAGCTGCCAAATTGTCATTATCTATCTTAGTCATGGACCTTGTAACTGCTGCAACGGAACACATGGCTACTGCAGATTTGGCTGCCTCATCAGCCAAGGAATTGCCAACAGCACGTGTTCCCACACGCTGATGGCCTAGAGTATGTATAACCTGTGTAAGTGGCAGACGTTTTTGAAGTTCCGCCACCCGAACCCAAAGCGTTTTATGCTTTATTGCGCTGCCTTTAGAGTCTCGATAGTCATTTTGAGACCAAAAGAATAAGTTGTCATTAAAAGACTGAACACAGTAGTAAGAATCGCATACAATAAGAGTATTCACATTAGGATCAGCAAACTCGAGAGCCAGAACAAGAGCACTCAGCTCCGCCAATTGCGCTGTACAGTCCCCAAGTGCCTGTGTATGCACTATGGAAGACTTAAATTCTCCATTTACAATTGAACCAGCCACAATAGCGCAAGCCGCTGAATTAGCGTGTTTGGAACCGATGGCAGGTTGAGCCGAGCCATCGGTATAAATGATACATTTGTACTCATCCAAAGGAAGCAACGACAACGGAGGAGGATGAACATGTTCATACTGTAAAAACTCCTGTGTCTGAAGAGCAGGATCAAAGATAAACGTGACATCAACCGATGTCAAAGAAGTAGCCTATTGTATCCAACGGGGATGTAGTGCCTTAGAGTTGGGTACACTTGCCTTAGTCACTGCTTCTAAAGCAGGGAGAGGCGTGACCATAAGAATGCGTTTTCCCTGCGCCAGCAAGCGTTCTTTCAGAATCGCCATTTGGACCACCGCCAAAAAATTTTCAACATTCGAAAATGCCATTTCAGCCGCTGTGTACATATGTGATTTGTATGCAATAGGTACTGTGTCTCCCTCATTGAACGTCAAGTAAGTGAAACTCACCATTCCCGGTACTATACGTATCACCAGGTTCGTAGTATTATCACGTGTCAATAAGTAGTTAGTCGCAAGCAGATCTGATTGCAAAGATTGCAGAATAGTGGTATGTTCCGGAAGCCAGCTGGCAGAAGAATATGTTGGTTGTATCAACGCATAGAGCAGTTTGATACGCTGGGCATAATTGGGGATGTAAGTCCTCCCGAAATTAAAAAATCCCAGCAAAGACTGAAGTTTCTTCAGTGTAGACGGAGGTTGCAATTGTGCACATTTCTCCAGAAAGTGGGGGGCTAACCCCCTACCTTCATTATTGAGCTCATAGCCCAAAAAGAGCACCGCAAAACAAGCGGTGTGATTTTGCAAAATTGAATTTGTATCCATAGTCGGCAAACGATAAAATGATGCGGTCTACTTGGACAAGATGCGGTATGAGGTCGTCGTCCATCAGATAAATATCATCTACGTACGAGAACGTATCTGGATCTATGTTGTGCAATAAAGACACAACACGTGCAGCAAAAGCCCCTGGGCTATTCTTATACCCCATAGGCAAGCGCGATAATTTTTTCTGATTTCCGACGGCGGTAAATGCTGTCAAGTCACGGCTCCCAGGAGCCAAGTTATGACTGTAGAAACCATTGGATATATCCAGTGTAGTTTTGTATTTTTTACAAATAAGGCTGTTCACTAGCGCATAGTTGTGTGTGTTTTGTTCCGCAAATGTACGACAATGACTATTCAGAGTTCGATAATCTAATACAATGCGATATGAACCGTCATGTTTTGATACCGGAAAAAGAGGATTACTCATCGGTGATATACAGTATTCAATCACTCCTTGATACTCCAACTGCTTTAGAATGTCACAAACGGGAGCCTTGGCCTCTCGTCTGATTGGATATTGCGGCTGTGGCTGTGGCATAGACCGTAATGGTATCTCATGTGCCGGAGAATCTCTATCCCAGCCCACCTGATTACGGTACACCGCCGGGGCAAGGGCCAAAGCCCACTCAGATGCGTAAGTCTTTGCATGTTCCTCAGGGACGTAACGCGAAAAACTCGGAAGTATCACTTCCTCCCCTCTAGAAGCGGCTAGCACAAATGGCGGAGGCCAATCTGCCTCTGCTAACAATATGTCGTATGAGGAGGTGAGATTTTCCCAGAAAACCGCCGTCATTGTACGCTGTATATCACCTTCAATTTGTAATACAATTTCATAGAGTCTATCCGGGGGGGCAACTCGTGTATCTGCTGTTTTCACTGTAATAAATATATCAGTTGCACTCGCCTCCAGACAGGGACGCAGTGCCTCCCGCATTATGGTAACCTCAGCTGCGCTGTCGAGCAGAGTCACTGCCCATGTCCAATCTAGAAGCCGCGTTCTCAACGTCTGAGGCATACTTCGCTGTTAAAGTGGCAACCTTTTTCTTCTGATACGGGGGTCTAAAACGAGGCAGCTCCTCTTGTTTGGCCTTAACGTCAAACTGTCGAGGTTGATCCCGTCCCTGCTGTGTGGTCGGACCTTTGCCACGATCCTGGCGTTCCCCACCACCGACTTGAGAGCCCGATGTGTCCTGTAAAGAACGAGGAGAGCGCAGATCGGGGACTTGAAATCTATCAGGAGCTTTAATTTTCACGCGATCGCGCAAGTCATAAGTACGCTCAGAAGACTCAGGTGTGGGTGAACTAGCACGCGAACCCTCCTTCTGTTGTTGCTGCCCTCTTTTTTATTTCTCCAGTTCTTTTTAGGAAAGAACGGGCGCCCATCCTTATCAGTCTGGGCTTTTTGTTGACTTTGAGCTTGAGTTTGCGTTTGAGTAAAAGAATTAATTCCCAGACTATTGCGCCCTAAGGTTTTATAAGCTTTAGCAATAATCTTTGACAATTCGCGCTGTTTGTCTGCGTCTGCCAGAGCCTCCAAGCGTTGCGCCACTTGCAAGCTTACTGCATCACCCTTAACATTAGCCAGGATCATATCGCAAACAATATTGAACACTCCCACCAGTCTCATTCCCAACTCCAGGGCTGCCTCGGCCCCATGTTCATCCTGAACACATTTTATCACGGAAGGGAGTACGGTCATTGAGGGGGTGCCGAAACACATCGAATAAACCGCTGCAAACACTACCCCAAGTGTTACAATCAGCTAATTCGGGACTAGGCTTTTATGTAAACTCATGGCCAGGATCCTGTGTTTCTCCACAGGCGTGGTATTTGGAAAAACAGCTTCGAGATGTCCAAATTTTTCAGCAAGCCAATAAGGAAGTTCATCTTTATTTTGCGGACGCTTGCCCATCACTGAATTAATCATGACGGGACTGATGATTACACCACCAGCTCCCGGTGGTTGCGCAGCAACGCCAGGTGGTCCCACCTGGAAGTTGCGCGACATGAACTGAATAACAGCTCTATGTACACGTATTAACGAAGTATGCAATACGCGTATATCTACGACTGTAGCCGTAAGATAATTTGGGTGCGGGGTATACCCAGCCAAAACGGGCCACGTGGCCCCATCTATCGATAAGGGGCCTAAATGGACCGGTGTCATAGGGTGAGGAAGGGCCCATTAAACCATATTGCAAAAATAAGCGCCACACCATCAGCAGGGACTCCATATTGAGTCAAATAAGCCGTGACTGGTGCGCGGTTAGGAGGTGTTATGGCAACCGCCATAATCAATAGTAGAGAATAACAACCTTTGTGTGTCAGCGCAATAACGGGTTAAAAAGAAAGAGAAAGACCTTTTAAAATTCAAGCTTAAAAAACCTATAAAATTTCACAATATAGGAGGCCACACCATCACAACCGTCTCCGGAAACAGAAGTGAGGCGTTTGTGGACAAGCACAAGCACTACTCAGGAGTCTCGCAGATAAGTACCAGACCAAACGTTGGCGGCGCCATGTTGCGGGGATTCTGCACATACACAGAACTATGCGCAGGAAAACAGGACCTCGGTGTATAGGGGCTGAACCTTCCTACCTCCTTAGTACCCAAAATCCCAAAACCAACTAGCTATAGTGTCTCATTCGTTCTCCTACATAATCATGAAGCTACAAATGATTAGACAACCCAGAACACAACACTCCCGACTCTCTCAGGAATCGCGGTAGCAAAACATACCCTTTCGCTCACTCACTCGTACTTGTCCACAATAAGAATTGTCAGAGTCACGGTTATAGTTCAAAATGTTTATTTTAACTATTGTGCTCTATAATGCAGTATACGAGCCACTACCAGCAGCGAAATGCATAAACCTAAAACAGTTAGCATTGTTACAATTCCATAGAATATAAAGGGAGATGTCATCATATACAGACAGTGGAAAAAGGACTATAAGGCCTAACCACCCTCCCCTTGGTAAGGTGAAGTTTATTATATAAAGGAAGATCTCTGGGCTTTGTCAGCAGACCCCATAACTTAGTACCTAGATGAAAGTTTTACATCATAGGAACAGCATAGCTCTTCTCCCTGGAAAGGTCCCTCTCCAAGTGTGTGTATTGAACAACATGCATCCCCGTAATATCAAAGCACGAGTTTCCAGCAGCGCAGCTGTGTTAGCATGTTTTGTCTAGGTACTAGGGACTGACAAGAACAGAATAACAAGGGGCATTGTTTATCGACCTTGCACATCGTGTTCAGACTAAACTCCAGGAACAGGCAGAGAACGCAGAAAGCAGACAGTTCTCATGTGAAATGCACTGAGTGTTGCAAAATAAAGTCATGTAGCAACGTGTGCAGAAGCAGCATCATGGCAGCAGAGCTCATGCTAACTTAGCAATGTCGACAATGGCCCGAATGGCCATATAACACCTTTATCTGCAGCCCCTTGTCCACGCCTTCTTGCTTTAGTTTTACCTCTCCCAGTGCTTCCTCCATATGCTTGGATTGTGCTCTCAAGAGCTCAAGTGGACTGCTAAGCTGTAGAATGGTCCTAAGGTACCTGCATGCCCCTGTGAGCTGTCAGTCTGGAGGATCAGCAAGCCTGTACGATTTTAGCTCCATCAATGTAATCCAGTTCCCTTATCTCACACTGTCACCATGTTCCACAATCATACACAAAAGGTATCAATGGATTTGCTCTATTCTTTTAGGGGCTTTGCACGATAGGAACACTCATAATATGTGTTTATTTAAACATCAGTGTAACTGTTGAGTGTATCCTCAATATACTGATATACCTCAACCCTGTACTTGGGAACATTAGGAATATTTGGTAAACATCCTCCACTGCACAATGAAGTAGTGTCAACATAATTGTGGTAGCATCCAAGGCTTTACTCATCTTCAGACAGTTGTGTGCCTGTGCTACCCACAGCTTTCACCTAGGAGCATTCGCTGAAAGAAAAAGAGGGTGGATTGGCAGAAACGCATTCACAAGTGCATCCGATGGGGGAGTGGCATTCGCAGAGCCATTTTCAACCAACATGTCTGGCCAGCAAGGGTCCACACTCTGGTATGCAGTATCAGAGGTACCCATAGGAGAGAGGCGATGCAGCTACCAAGGCAGTCACTTGCAGCAGAGTTCTACTTGGAGTTGTCACTTGATATGCGCTAAGGAGTGGCCTTAGCACTACATGATGGATCAGCATGAGGATACAGAAGTATAGCAGCATCAAGCCAGCCATACAATGCCATTAGTCCATTCCTACCCACCTGACAGCGGGACCCTCTTATTATGCCTGCAGGGTAGGTGAGCAGACGTCCCGGTTTTCCCCGGACGGTCCCGGTTTTTGGAGCAGTGTCCCGACACTTTGCTGCAAATTAAAGAAATGTCCCGGTTTTTGCGCAGTGCCCGGGTTAAACAGATAAATGTCCCGGTTTTTAAATAGTGTCTCTCTCGGTGCGCCTGCTTTACTTCTCACAGGTGCTGAGACGGGTCTCTATCGGGCTCTCCATTTTTGCCCTCCGGGAGAAAAAAAAAGCTTACTGCTGCAGCAGTACCACCCTTCACTGCTTTTAAAGAGACCCGTTATAGTTCTTTCACAGTCTGTCTCTTCATTCCAGAACTGAGGCATTTTCAATGTTATGTACAGCGAAGCCAAAGTTGTTGCTTATTTCTCTTATGCAGCTAACAACCGTTGACAAAGCCAATAGTCCAGGCTTGTTCTAGCTGTGATGTTACTCGTTATATTGTTGACAAAGCCAGTAGTCCAGGCTTGTTCTAGGTGTGATGTTACTGGTTATATTATTTATCTGGATACAATGACAGAAGCACCACATTTTTCGGGCGGACGCTATGCTAAGTACAGATTTTTTTAGCTTTTGTGTTTTAAGCCTCGTCCTTAATTACATCGGCCACGCCCCTTGAGAGACACTCCCCCCCCCCCCTGTTTTTTCATCCCACTTAAAGCCATGGGTATTTCTGTCAGTCCTACTTCTATGTCTATGACACCTGTCCCGGTTTTTTGTTTTGAGAATCTGGTCACCCTACTGCAGGGTCTCACACTCTAGATCTACATAACCCTTCTTAAACAGCAATCATTACTCCTGGATTATACATAACAGCTACATAACTTCACCACAATTGAACAATAATTGATACCTTTGGGAACAAAATTATTTGTTCCCCCCCATCATGAATCATTTGGTATCTCATGCCAGTCATTGTGGAATTATTAGACTTGCCTCCCGAAATGTTCACATTTACCCCCAGAATGTCCTTAAAAATAGCTTTTAGAGGCAGCAGTAACCCCAGTTATGACGATTATTTCCAAAATGTCCATCACAAATTTTGCTAATATGATGTGCTGCATTTTGGTTCTACCCTTATTTATAGTAGTAAATTGCAACAAACCAGCATCTTGGCCTTCCAGACCACTAATTTGATCTCCTATTGTTGCACCTGAAGGTCCTGGTCTCTGGTTTTACCTTGGCTAACAACTAACCTTCTCTCACATTTGGCATATGAGGCTTTTTAAAATGGTGTTCTTTTTCTATCCATCACTTTACAAATGCTTACCTTTTTCACATATAAAGAAATCAACTGATTTTACGGCACTCTGCTGCCCTTGAATGGCCCCTTGGTCAACATTCCAAGTCATGTAGCACTATCGCAGAAAAACACCATGCCTGTCATGTCTTTTTACATTAAATACATTCGCGCAATGTATCTGATAGAGACATCTAGCCACAGATTCCTTACCTTTGAACTTCCCAGGTGCCACACTGGATCCGGAAGATTTTTCTTCGAGCAATACCCTTGCGCACCGGTAGGTGTTGTCGGTCGGCTCCACGTGGCGTCATCGGCGTCGTCTCCGCCTTTGTGACGCCTGTGTCACCTATATAGGTGCCACATCGGCGCGCTGATGACAGTTCTTTTCTTTCCACGCCAGCCAGCGCAGATCCGTGAAGAGGGATACCCTCTGTCACTTTTTGACAGGCTGTTTTCAACTTTTTGTCCAACATTTTTTGGTGTTTAGGTTTTTGACATGTCCATAAAGACTTCTAGATTCAAACCGTGCGGCGCCTGGCATTGTGCCATGTTGGTGACGGATCCACACTTTGTTTGTCTTTGGTGCCTAGAGCGCGACCACGACTCAAAGTCGTGCTATGACTGCCAGGCCATGGCTCCGAAAGCTTTAAGTGAGCAGGCCCTAAAGCTGCTTGCTCCCTGGCACTCAGGACCGCATCGTTCGACCCGTAGTTCTCCTTCGTGGTTCTGGTCGAGAGGACGGTCCAGGCACCGTTCTGGGAGCACTAAGGCTTTGTCCTCCCATTTAAAGTCCTCAAGTAGGCCAGGTAAGAAGCATGAAAAACACAAGGAGTCGAAGAGTGCTTTGACTTCTCCCTGTCCGTCGGCCGACACGAAGGAGGAATCTCGTTATTCTAGGCCTCGTTCTTCAGAACCTGCACCTGGGTTGGCTATGCGCTTCCCCACCATTCTGGGAGCCAAAGGTCAAAGAATTTTAGGATGCCATGTGCCTCATATTTGGGCGGCGTGACACTACCGGAGTGCGTTCGAGCCCGAAGGCTCAGAGGGGGCTCCATCGAGTTCTGCTCCGGTGCCGATAACCCCCCATGGATCCGGTGATGGATCCGGATCAGAAACGCACCAATGTCAGTGGTGTGGAAAGTTGTGAAAAGTAACTGACGTCAGCGCGCCGAAGTGGCGCCTATATAGATGATGAGGATGTCACAACAGTGGAGACAACACAGACGACGTCACGCGTAGCCAACCGACGCCTCCTACCTGTGCGCAAGGGTATTGCTCAAAGAAAAATCTCCGGATCCAGTCTGACGCCTGGGAAATTCAAAGGTAAGGAATCTGCAGCTAGATCATGTCTCTACCAGATAAGGCATTACTGATGGTAAGTAACTTGTCCGTCCTGAAGAGCACAGGAATTCTTTGTTTTTAACCACTGAACTGGGTTTCCAGGAATAGTAAACAAGTTAATGTGAAATAGACCTGGTCCTGGGTTCTTTAAATTCATATATGTAGGTTCTTACCCCCAATGTGCATGTCAATACAGATTCTAAGAGTTAGGGACCCAATGTACAAAGTGACATGTTGCAAATAGTATTTGACAAGTGCTCACCGATTGTTTACGACTTGTCTGATTTTGCAGTGCGACCTGTGTGTACTAATTGGTTGCGTTGTTCCTTAAAACAATCAGAGCTGCCTTAAAAAAAGCTCCTTTTGGGGAGACATCAAGAGAAGCATCCAGTGGTCCCTGGGACCACTGCCTGCTCCCCAGGGGTCACCCAACACAAATCTTTAAAAGAAAAACTGTCCTATGAGCACTGCTTCCCCTTTGCAAATGGGTTACCACCTCCTTTGAGGAACTGGAAATGTTTCAATAGATGCATCTCATTGTGATTCGCAATTAGGAAGGGGCGCCCATTTTATGCCTCTTCCTAACCGCAATTCAGAGCAAGTCAGTAAGTCTGTTTTGTGCTTCAGAAAGGCTTTACAGAATTGCAAAATGGGTTTATTAGATAGCATAAAGCCATTTTGTGAATGAATCCACTGTACCTTTGTGAATCACAGGGTTGGCAGACACAAAATGACTTTGTACATCAGGCCCCTGCTTGTATGATCTAGCTTTATGGTTCCGTCCCCTATTTCTAAGATCTAGCTTTGTGGTACCAGCCTTGTCTTTACACATGGCCGGTCCGATGTCCATCACCCATTACCGCCTAATAACTAACTGTATAGTATTTACAAGAAGTACTGAGTGTTCACAACATAAAAACTTTGCAACTTTGTACACCCTTATTTACTCAAGACCCCACATTATCTGAGACCGTCTCCTTGGATCAACATTGTAACATCGTCCATGGGCCCCACAGTTTGAGACCTTGTCCTGAGACCCATCCTTGTCTTATTCGCTTGGCTGGACCTACATTTCCTGAGAACTTGTCCCATGAGCCCACAATTTGAGACTTTGTTCTAGATCTTGCATTGTCTGAGGCATTGTCTCCAAATGCCCCATTGCCTTGGACTTTGTCCTGCGACCCACATTATCTGAAACCATATCCTGTAATGCCACGTTGCCCATGACCTTGACTTCCCTCTCTTTCCGAATTGGAGACTAACCATGACCTGCCATTGCTGCAGGCCTTGTCCAGGGCCCAACATTACCTCAGGCCTTGTCTATAGACTCCTCTCATCTCCTGGAACCCCACATTGCCTCAGGTGTTGTCCTGCGACTCCAAGGTTCCTTGCAGACTTCTCTCAGGTTCCCTCATTTTGTGACTGTGAAATGGGTGCATTTTAATTTTTAGGTCTCACCTACGCAGCTTGTGCACTGTACAGCCTTCTGTATTGTTTACAATTCAGTGGGTTTACAACCCGCCTGCAGCATACTATTATACAATTTTTTGATTGCTTAAATCCAGTATGATTCCCTTCCTTTCTTGTGTTAGCTCCTCCCTGGCGCTCAAACCAAGTACATGTGTTCTTCCTTGTCACTGTTCTTCCTAATCTTTTTGCTACACACTAATTTATTTATATCTGAAAGAGACACGTTAGTGACAGATTCCTTACCTTAGAATATCCCCAGGCGTCAGGCTGGATCCGGAAAGTTTTTTGCGTAGCAGTACCCTTGCGCGTCGGTAGGCGGCGTCGTGCGGCTCCGCGTCCGTCGTCGGCGTCGTGATCGCCGGGATGACGTCGCGGGCAGTACTTAGGCGCCGCCCCTGCGCGCTGACGTCAGTTCTTCTTTTTTCCGCGCCAGTAAGCGCAGATCCGGGAAGAGCAGTGCCCTAGTCACTTTTTGACTATCTTTTTTGGTGAATTTTTTCACTGCTTTTTCAACGAGTCTTCACGACCCCTAAGGTGTCGTAGGGATGCCCGGCTTTAAGCCCTGCGAGGAATGTGGTCGCATGATGTCGATCACGGACCCGCACCTCGAGTGTCTCTTTTGTCTCGGCCGAGACCACGACACGAAGTCGTGTCCTGACTGCCGGAAACTTCATCCTAAGGCTTTGCGAGAGCAGTCTCGAAAGCTCCTCGAAGTCCGGCATTCGGCTCCGCGCCGCACCAAGCCCCGGTCCCGGGAGAGGTCGAGGGGCCGGACGCGGAATCCCCGCCGGTCGTCGGAATCCAAGTCTTCGCGCTCCTCCGGTAAGTCGAAGCACAAGAAGTCTAAGCGGCGTCATCGCTCTAAGACTTCGCCTCGCCGGTCTCGCGACTCGGCTGAGGCCCCTCCCGGCACCGTCCCCGCCCCGCGGCCCCGGACATGCCTGTGGAGTCGCCCCCGCCATACCCGCCCTTCCCGGGTTCGGGGGCGGATCCGGCCAAAGTGCAGGAATTCCTGTCGGCCATGGCCCTCCTCTTCGGGCCTCAAGGTCCCTCCGGTGCGCCTTCGGGCCCCGCGGGCCCTGATGGGGTTGCTCCGGCATCGCCGTCGACTCCGGTCCCGGCGTCGCCTGTCCCACCAGCCTTCGTCCCGGCCTCGGCTCCGGCCCCGGCCTCGACCCCGGCTCCGGTGGTGCCGCAACCCCATCGACGCCGGTTGACCTAACCACGCCTCCGCCGACGCCGATGTCCCCGGTGCCGTTTCCGACGCCGTCCGGGGCTCCGGGCGGCGTCGTTCCCCGGTTCTCCCCGGGTCCGGACATGGAGCCGGACCGGCGTCGCCCGACGCCGGTTCCGGCGCCAATGAGACCTTGGGTCCCTTATGTCCCTCCTCCTCCATATTTTCAACCTGAGGAGGACCAGGAGAGCTGGGAGGGGTCTGAGGACCCTCTCACACAACAGTGCGAGTTTGACCCAGACTGGGTTGAGGAACTTGGGGATGCCAGTGGTCTGGATACCTCCCTGACTCTGGCATGCTGTCTCCTCCCGTGGCAACGGAGGAGGGGCTAATTTTGCAACGGTGTTGCGTAGAGCTGCTGGAGCCTTGAATCTCCAGTTGCCTACAGTGGCCGTCAGGACTAACCTCCTGACTGAAGTGCTTCAGCCGGCGGCCTCCTCTTCGGAGCCTGTGCTGCCGTTCAACGATGCACTCACTGACGTTCTTTTGGGTGCCTGGTCCAAACCCACCACAGGGGCTCCTGTGGATAGGAACGTGGCCCGACGCCATCGCCCGGCTCCGGGCGACCCCCTGTTTCTCTCCCAACACCCCACCCCTGAGAGCTTGGTTGTCCAAGCCTCTGCCTCCCAAACCGCCTTCCCTACCGCCCCTCCGGATAGGGAATCCAAGCGCCTGGATCACTTTGGGAAGAAGGCTTTCTCTTCCTCCAGTGCTGGCTTGCGGTCTGTTAATACCCCTTGCCTCTTGGGCCGATACACCCACTCCCTGTGGGATTCGGTGGCGAATGTTTTGCCGCAGTGTTCTGAGGAGGTCCAGACACTGCTTACCCGCGCCATTGCGGAAGGGCGTGATGCGGCTAAATATACCATCCGCTGTGGCCTTGATACCGCCGACTCGCTGGGCAGATCGCTTGCAACGACGGTGGCGCTGCGTCGCCACGCCTGGCTGAGAACCACTGGTTTTTCAGGGGATGTCCAGAATACTCTCATGGACATGCCCTTTGATGGAGTCGGTCTTTTTGGTTCGAAGGCAGACCATGCGCTGGAGCGTTTCAAGGACTCACGGGCTACTGCTAAGTCCCTGGGCCTTGCTGTTGTGCGCCCTCCGCTCACGTCTGCTTTTCGCCCCTTTCGTGGCCACGGAAGGGGCGCCCAGTCACGTCCACAGCCCGGCCAACGGCCCGCGCAGCAAGCGCCTTCGCGTGGCCGAGGACGTGGATACCGCCGTGGCGGTTCGGGCAACCAGCGTGCGGGTCAGGCCACCACCTCCAACCCGTCCGCGGCCTCCAAGCCCTCCTAGTCCCTCCTTTCAGGTGCACAGCACGCCAGTCGAGGGCAGGGTCCGCCATCACCTTCACCACTGGCGTCCCATCACCTCGGACAGGTGGGTCTTGGACATTGTCCGAAGGGGCTACTCCCTCCCCTTCGAGACCACCCCCAGCCATGCCACCTCAATTCCACCGCATGTCAGGGGATCACTTGGTGCTTCTACAGAAGGAAGTCACGGCCCTCTTGGCCAAGAGGGCCATCGAGCATGTTCCGACCCCAGAAGTAGGACGTGGTTGCTACTCCCACTACTTTCTGGTGCCCAAAAGGACAAGGAGGACATGCGTCCTATCTTGGACCTCCGGAACGTCAATCGCTTCCTCCGGAAGGAGAAGTTCAAGATGCTCACCCTAGCTCAGGTCTTGACTGCCCTCGACCCCGGAGACTGGTTGGTAGCGTTGGACTTGCAGGACGCCTATTTCCACATCCCCGTCCTGCCGGCCCACCGGCGTTACCTTCGGTTCACGGTAGGCCTCGAGCATTTTCAGTTCACCGTGCTCCCCTTTGGCCTTACCAGTGCCCCTCGGGTGTTCACGAAAGTGATGGCGGTGGTCGCAGCTCATCTGCGCCGGGCAGGGGTTTCAGTCTTCCCCTACCTCGACGACTGGCTGTTGAAGGCGGGCTCGTCCCAGGCAGTCGTCTCCCACCTCCAGACTACGGCCGAACTCCTGCACTCGCTGGGGTTCTCCATCAATGTGCCGAAGTCGCATCTGATTCCTTCTCCACAGCTCCTTTTCATCGGAGCAGTTCTGGACACGACGCAGTTTCGGGCCTATCCTCCCGAACGGCGAGTCCGGGATATTCAGGCTATGATTCCGATCTTTCAGCCTTTATCCTGGGTTGCGGTACGGATGACCCTGAGGCTGCTGGGCCTCATGGCCTCCTGCATCCTGCTGGTCAATCATGCCAGATGGCATATGCGGGCTCTGCAGTGGGACCTGAAGTTCCAGTGGGCGCAGCACCAGGGCAACCTGTCCGATCCCCTCCAGATCTCGGAGGGGACTGCAACACAGTTGCAGTGGTGGCTCTCGAACCGGCAATGGGTCATGGGCAGATCCCTCTCCCTTCCCCAGCCAGAGCATACAGTTGTGACGGACGCGTCCCTTCTGGGATGGGGCGGTCACATGGGAGAGGCGGAGATCAGAGGCCTCTGGTCTCCGGCGGAGTCCCGGCTCCATATCAACCTTCTGGAGCTCCGGGCGATCCGACTTGCACTCAAGGCATTCCTTCCCTCTGTCAAAGGGACGGTAGTGCAGGTGTTCACCGACAACACCACCGCCATGTGGTACTGCAACAAACAGGGCGGGGTGGGGTCGTGGACCCTTGTCAGGAGGCTCTGCGCCTCTGGACATGGCTGGAACATCAGGGCATGTTCCTGGTGGTTCAACACCTGGCAGGTTCCCTGAATGCCAGGGCGGACGAACTCAGCCGCAGGTGCATGATGGATCACGAATGGCGTCTTCACTCGGAAGTGGCGCAAGGACTCTTTCTACAGTGGGGAGAGCCTTGGTTAGATCTATTCGCCACCGAAGAGAACGCGCAATGTCATCAGTTCTGCGCGTTGGAATTTCCAAGGCGGCACTCGCTCGGCGACGCTTTTCGTCACGAGTGGAGTTGCGGTCTGTTGTACGCCTTTCCGCCTATACCACTTCTACCCAGAGTGTTGAAGAAGATTCGGCACGACCGGGCCCAAGTCATTCTTGTGGCTCCGGACTGGGCTCGAAGAGTTTGGTATCCCGAGCTACTCAGTATGAGCGTAGATCCCCGATCCGTCTGCCTCTTCGGGAGGATCTTCTGTCGCAGCAGCAGGGGACGGTCCTCCACCCGAACCTGTCCAGTCTACACCTGCTTGCGTGGAGATTGAGCGGCGGCAGTTGATTCCTTTCGACTTGCCTCCCGAAGTTTGTGATGTGATTCTGGCAGCCAGGCGTCCCTCCACTAAGGTGGTATACGCCTGCAGGTGGAACAAATTTGTGGCATGGTGCACAGCAAAGGCTGTGAACCCCCTTTCTGCCCCTCTTTCTGAGGTCCTTCTGTTCCTTCTTTCTCTGGCCCAACAGGGTTCTGCCCTGGGTACCATCAAGGGTTATCTCTGTGCTATCTCGGCCTTCCTCAGGCTCCCTGATCAGCCCTCCTTTTCAAGTCCCCTGTTGTTAACAGGTTCTTAAAAGGCATTACACACCTCTTTCCTCCTGTTCCATTTGTGATGCCTCAGTGGGACTTGAACTTGGTTCTTACCTTTTTAATGTGCGCTCCCTTTGAGCCTCTGCATAACTGTCCTCTTCGTCTTCTGACTCTAAAGACAGCCTTCCTGGTGGCCATCACCTCCGCTCGGCGGGTGAGTGAGCTCCAGGCTTTATCTTGCAAACCTCCCTTTCTGTCTGTTCATCCAGACAAGGTTGTTCTTCGGACGCGTCCGTCCTTCTTGCCAAAGGTGGTTACTGCTTTTCACATTGGGCAGACCATCACTTTGCCTACCTTCTTTCCGCCTCCGCATCCTTCCAGAGAGGAAGAGAGGCTCCACCGTCTGGACCCAAAACGTGCGCTCTCCTTCTATATCGACCGCACAAAACACTTCCGGGTGGATGACCAGCTCTTTGTTGGCTACGTGGGCGCCAAAAGGTCGGGCGGTGCACAAACGAACCATCTCCCGCTGGGTTACCTTGTGCATCAAGACCTGCTATTCTTTGGCTAAAAGGAACCTCCTGTTGGGCTGCGTGCCCATTCCACCAGGGCAACGGCTGCTACCACGGCCTTGGGCCGCGGTGTTCCGCTGCCGGTTATTTGTCAGGCAGCTACGTGGGCCTCGCTGCACACGTTTACAAAGCATTACTGCCTTGACAGTCAGGTCCGGAGGGACGGCTTCTTTGGCCGTTCTGTCCTCCAGGACTTCCTTGTCTGATCTTTGTTCGCAGACCCACCACCGGGGTTGGTATTGCTGGGGTATCTATTCTAAGGTAAGGAATCTGTCACTAACGTGTCTCTTTCAGATGCACAAGTTACTAACTTGTGTAACGATATATCTGTAAGAGACAGTAGTTAGTGACAGATTCCTACCGCCCCACCCATCCTCCCCGTTCTGCGAACTGATTTCTAGGGTTAAGGACATCCCTTTCAGGGCCCTAGTATTTTTCAGACACCTATGTCAGCTTCTTGCATGGCTCTGCGTTCCTGGCGCGGAAAGTCGTGTACAGAACTGACGTCAGCGCGCAGGGGCGGCGCCTAAGTACTGCCCGCGACGTCATCCCGGCGATCACGACGCCGACGACGGACGCGGAGCCGCACGACGCCGCCTACCGACGCGCAAGGGTACTGCTACGCAAAAACTTTCCGGATCCAGCCTGACGCCTGGGGATATTCTAAGGTAAGGAATCTGTCACTAACTACTGACTCTTACAGATATATCGTTACACAAGTTAGTAACTTGTGCTTTATAAGCATTTCAGTATTACTCGTGGACATGCAATGTGCTTTCCTACTTTTAATACAGGCATACAGCTACTAATTAATGTAGCTTTCAACTTATTTGCCGTCTCTATTGACCCTTTAGTTAGTTACACCCACTTCTGTACTACTCTGTGCCACTGTACTCTACGCAACTTTAATCTAAGCCTCTCCACTCTACTCTATGCCACTCTACTCTACACCCTCCACTCCACACAATACCACTCTATGGAACACTGTGCCACTCCACTCTACGCCACCCCACCCTACTCCACACCACTCTACTCCACCCCTCTCTTTGCAACTGTAGTCTCTGCCATGCGATGCCATTCCACGCCACTCTACACTACGCCACTTCACACAATACCACTCTACGGAACTCTGTGCCACTCCACTCTACGCCATTCTACTCTATGCCAATCCACTCCACTCCACTCTATGCCACTCTACGCTGCTGTACTCTACGCCACTCTACTCCACCCCACTTCACTCTACTTCACAGCACTTTATGCCACTCTATGCTACTGTACTCTACGTCTCTTCATTCCACTCTACCCCTCTTCATTCCACTCTACTCCACACAATGCCACTCTATGGCACTATGCTCTGTCACTCTATGCCACCCTACGCCACTCACTCCACTCTACGCCACTCTGCTGTAAGCCACTCCTCGCCATGCCACTACATTGCACTCTACTCAACTCTACAACACTCTACTCTGTGCCACGCTACGCCATTCTACTCTATGCCAATCCACTCCACTCCACCCCACCCCACTCTATGGCACTCTATGCTGCTGTACTCTATGCTATTCTACTCTACGCCACTCTACTCCACCCCACTTCACTCTACTTCACAGCACTTTATGCCACTCTATGCTACTGTACTCTACGTCTCTTCATTCCACTCTACCCCACTTCATTCCACTCTACTCCACTCCACACAATGCCACTCTACGGCACTATGCTCTGTCACTCTATGCCACCCTACGCCACTCACTCCACTCTACGCCACTCTGCTGTACGCCACTCCTCGCCATGCCACTCCATTGCACTCTACTCAACTCTACACCACTCTACTCTGTGCCACTTTACTCTACCCCACTCCACTGTACACAATGCCGCTCTATGGCACTGTACTTTGCCACTCTATGCCATTCTACTCTATGCCACTCTGCGCCACTCTACTTTATGCCACTCCACGCCACTGCATACTGTGCCACCCCACTCTACACCACTTAATGCCACTCTGCTCTACACTACTCCATGCCAGTCTACGATACTCTCGTCACTCTACTCCACTCTGCACCACTCTACTCTCTGCCAATCCACACCACTCTTCTCCACTCCACACAATGGCGCGCTGCTTTCTCCACTGTACTCCCTGCCTCTCTACGCCATGCCACTCTACTCTACATCACTCTTCTCCATGCCACCCCCTCTATGCCACTCCACACCACTCTATTCTACGCCACTGCACTCTTCTTTACTCCACACCACTCTATGCCAAGCCACTGTACCCCACTCTGTGCCACCACACTCTACGTCACATCACTCCATGCCACTCTACTCTACACCACGCCACTCTAGGCCAGTCCACACTACTTCACTCTACTCCTCTCCATTCTACTCTACACCACTGTACTGTATGCCACTCTATGCAACTCCACTCTATTTTCTCACTCTACTCCACGCCACTCTACACCACACCACTCTATGCTACTCTATTCCATGCCACTCTACTCCTCCCCAGTCAACGCCACTCAACGACATTGTACTTGCGCCATTCCACTCTAAACCAATCTAATCTATGCCACTCCACACTACTCTACTCCAGTCCACCGCACTGTAAGCCACCATACTCTACTCCACACAATACCACTCTATGGAACTCAAACTCTACCCCACACTAGTCTATGCTACTCCACTCTATGCCTCTCCACTCTACTCCAATCTATGCCACTCCACGCCACTCTACTCTGCACTCTCCACTCCACACAATACCACTTTACTCAACTCTACGCCACCCCACTCAACTCCACTCCATGCCACTTTACTCCATCCCACAGTACGCCACTACGCTACTGTACTCTACGCCACTCACTCTATGCCACTCCGCTCTACTCTATGCCACTCTACCCCACTCCCCTCCACACAATACCACTCTATGGAACTCTACCCCACTCCACTCCACACAATACCACTCTATGGAACTCTGCGCTATGCCAAGCTATGCCATTCTACCACCATTCTACTCTACACCACGCCACTCTACTGCACTCCACTCCACTCTATGCTACTCTACGCTACTGTACTCTGTGTCATTCTACTCTATGCCACTCTACTCTGCTCCACTCTGCCCAACGCCACCCTACTTCACCCTGCTCTATGCCACTACGCTACTCTACGCCGCTCCATTCCACTCTACCACACTCCATTCCACTCTGCTCTACTCCACTCAATGCCTCTCTACCGCACTGTACTCTGCCACTCTACGCCAGTCTACTCTATGCTACTGTACGCCACTCACTCCACGCCACTCTACTGTGTGCCACACCACTCTTCGCCATGCCATTCCACTCTACTATACACCACTCTATTCTATGTCACTCTACTCTATCCCACTCCACTGCACAGAGTGCCACTCTACTGCACTGTATTCTCTCACAACACGCCACTCCACTCTACGCCACCCCATTCTATGCCACCCCACTCTATGCCACTTAATTCCACTCTGCTCTACGCCACTGTACTCTACTCCATGGCATTCTACTCTACACCAGTCTACTCTACGCCACTACCCATCACTTTACACCACTCCACACAATGCCACTCTACTTTATCCACTCTACTCCATGCCACTCTACTGTCACTCTACTCCACACCATTCTACTCTACACCAGTCTACTCTACGCCACTCCACACCACTTTACGCCACTCCACAAAATGCCACTCTACTTTCTCCATGCCACTCTACTCCACGCCACTCTACTCTGTCACTCTAGTCCACGCCACTCCATGCCACACCACTCTATTCTCTGCCACTGCACTCTGCTTTACTCCACACCACTCTATGCCACTCTCCTCCAAGCCACTCTACGCCATGCCACTGTAACCCACTCTATGCCACCCTACTCTATGCCACTTCACTCCATGCCATTCCACTCTGCACCACTCCATGCCACTCCACGCTACTATACTCCACATCACTGTACTCTACTCCACGCCATTCTACTCTACACCACTCAACACAGTGACACTCTACGTGACTCCACTGTACTTTCACCACTCTACTCCATACCACTCTACCCCACTCTTTGTCACCCTACTCCTCCCCAATCTATGACACTCTATGACATTCTACTCCATGCCACTCCTCACCACTCCACTCTTTGCCACGTATGCCACTCTAGTGCACTCTACGTTACTCAATGACACTCTTCTCTACACAGCTCTTCTCTTCTATACACTAAGTCACTCAACTCTACTCCATACTACTCTACTCCAATCCACCCCACTCTACTCTGTGCCACTCCACTCTACTCTGTGCCGCTTCACTCTACTCAGTACCACTCTACAGAACTCTACACCACACCACTCCACTCTATGCCACTCTACTCTAATCCGCTCTCCTCTGTGCCATTCAACGCCACTCTACTCCATGCCATTCTACTCCACCCCACTCTAATCCACCCCTCTCTATGCCACTCTACGCTTCTCTATGCCACCCCACTCCTCTCCACAAAATACCATTCTACGGAACTCTACGCCACTCCACGCCATTCCACTCTATGCCATTCTACAATACACCACTCTATTCTACGCCACTCCTCTCCACTCTCCACCATACTACTCCATGCCACACTAATCCACCCCACTCTACACTACTCCACGCCACTCTGTGCCACTCAATTCCACTCTGCCCCACTTCATTTTTCTCTACGCGACTCTACATCACTCTACTCTATGCCACTCTCCTCTGACACTTCCTTCTACACAATGCCAGCCTACGCCACTCTTCTCTTTGCCACTCTAATCTACTCCACTCTATGCCACACCACTGTATGCCACTCCACTCTATGCTACACCACTCTGCGCCACTCTACTTCACACCACCCCACTCTACGCCTTTCTATTCTATTCCATTACAGTCTACTCCTCCCAACTCTACTCTACTCCATGCCACTCTACAACATTCTACTCCCCCTCAATGCCATCCTACTCTATGCCACTCTGCACTACGCCACTCCACTCTGTTCCTCGCCACTCTACTCTACTCCACGCTCCTCTACACCCCTCCACTCTACTTTAACTCCCTCTATGCCAACCCAGTCTACGCCACTGTATTCCACACCACTCTACGCCACTACACTCTATGCCACTCCACTCCACTTTGTGGCACTCCACTCTATGCCGCTCCACTCTATGCCGCTGTACTCTACACTCTATGCCACCTCAGTCCACTCCACTCTACACCACTCCATTCCGCTCTACACTACTCTACTCTATACTACCCCACTTCACACAATGGCACTCTACTCTACGTCGCACTATCAATCAATCAATCAATCATGTCACTTATAAAGCGCACTACATACCCGCGAGGGTCTCAAGGTACTCTACTCCACGCCATTCTACTCTACACCACTCAACACAGTGACACTCTACGTGACTCCACTGTACTTTCACCACTCTACTCCACACCACTCTACCCCACTCTTTGTCACCCTACTCCTCCCCAATCTATGACACTCTATGACATTCTACTCCATGCCACTCCTCACCACTCCACTCTTTGCCACGTATGCCACTCTAGTGCACTCTACGTTACTCAATGACACTCTTCTCTACACAGCTCTTCTCTTCTATACACTAAGTCACTCAACTCTACTCCATACTACTCTACTCCACTAAGCTACTCACACTAAGCTACTCACTCCACTCGACTCTGGAACACTCGACTCTGGGACACTCTACTCTGCGCCACTCTACTCTACACCACTCTACTCCACGCCATCCCACTCTGCCACTCCACTCTATGCCACTTTACTCCTCACCACTCTACTTTACTACATGCCACTCTACTCTACTCCACGCCACAACCCTACTCTATGCCACCCCACTCAGTCCCACTCTATTCTTCGTAACTCCACTTCCTGCCATTCTACTAGCCACTCCACTCCACTCTACTTCATGTCATACAGTGCCACTCTGCACCACTCTATGCCACTCCACTCTACTTTCTCCACTTCACTCTACACAACTCCTCTTTATTCCAATGTACTTCACGCACTCCACTCTATGCCAGTCAACCCTAATCCACGCCACTGTACCCCATTCTATTCCACCCCATTTTGTGCCAGTCTACTCTACACCACTCTATAGCAGTCTAATCTATGCCGCGCTACTCTTTACCACTGTATGCCACTCCACTCAACGCCACTCCACTCAACACAGGGCCACTCTGCGGCACTCTACCCCACTCCACGCCTCTACACTCCTTTTCACTCACACTATGCCACTCTACTCTGCGCCACTTCAGTCTATGCAACTCTACTCTGTTCTACGCCACTCTAAATCAAAACCATCTACAACAACTTCGACCTTCAACCGAACCCCTGCCCCCTTACCTCCAGCCTACCCACAAATAACCATGGAAACTCCTTAAATACCTGGGAAATAATCACCACTGAAGCAGCAGCCAACACCATGAGGACCATCCACTACGGGGCATTGACAGTCCCCTGCCCCCACTACAACTACATTATGGGTGCCTCCCTAATCAGCAAAATCCTCACCCACATCCTGAACAACTCAATCACCACTGCAGCGTTTGCGGGTGCCTGGAAATTCATGATGGTCAGCGCAATGCTAAAGAAACCTTCATCAGACCCCATTCAGCTAGCAACCGCCAGATCTCCCTTCTACCCTACAAATCTAACTTCATGGAGAAAGCCATCAACAAGCAACTCACTAACAATCTCAACACATACCAACTATTAGACACCATACAATCAAGTTTCCGGGCCAACTACAGCACTGAGACAGCGCTCATCACAGCAACAAACAACATCAGGTTGATCCTTGATCATGAAGAAACAGTGGCCCTCATACTACTCGATCCTCTCAGTGGTCTTCGACACAGTCTCCCTCTCCTCCCTGATTAGAAGACTACAAGAAACAGGCATCCAAGGACCCACCCTCAACTGGATCTGCTCCTTCCTTACAGGTAGAACACAAAATGTCAGCCTGCCACCTTACACGTCGGAAGCCAAAACCCTCATCTGTGAAGTCCCCCAAGGATCCTCCCTCAGTCCAATCTTGTTGATCACCTACATGACCCAGCTGGCTGACCTCATCAGATCACACAGAATCAACATACTTTCTTACAAAGATGACACCCAACTGATACTCTCCCTGTCGGACAAGACTCCCACAACAAAAAACAACTTTGCCACCTGCATGATGAGATACAACTGCCTCAAACTCAACACAGACAAAACTGAAGTGGTGACCTTCGGAAGGAAAACCTCTGCTTGGACTCTACCTGGTGGCCATCACAACTCAGTCCCACACCTAACACCACCACCCACACCAGAAATCTAGTAATCATCATGGACGACAAGTTTGATATGACTACTAGGTAAATGTAGTGACCTCCACCAGCTTCCTACACTCTAAGGAGGCTGCGAAAAATCTTCAAGTGGCTACCAGAGAACATTAGAACTGAGGTTACACAGGCCCTGATTACAAGCAAACTCGACTACGGTAACACATTCTACACAGGAATCACCAGAAGCTCCTGAACAGACTCCAATACGCCGCAGCAAGACTCATCCACAACCTACCTCACCACACACACATCACCCCACACCTCAGAGAATTTCACTGGCTACAAATGCACTCAGTTCAAACTTCTCACAAATACAAGGTACTACACAACATTGGTCCAGCCTACCTCAACAGCTGTATACACTTCCCCCTACGTCCCAGGTATCTCTGCTCAACCAGACTCTCAATAGCACATGTACCCCGCATCCACAAAACCAAAGCCGGGGGGCGCGCTTTCTCTTACAACTCACCCAAAGCGTGGAACGACCTCCCACATCATATCAGAGCCTTCTCATCGCTTTTTGAGTTCTACAAGAAGCTGAAGATCTGGCAGTCGCGGCTGCTGCCTGGAAGCAGCAGTGGGGCGGGCGGGGGGGGGATCACTTAAAAAAATCACTTCTCTTGTAGGGGATTTCCGTGTATAGTCATAAGCACTTGAATAGTCCCGCCCACGTGCGGGGACCACGGAGCACTTCCTTAGATATTTCTTCTTAAGTGGATATTTTTCGCCTTTCTTCAGGAAGGCCTTCAAAGACACTTAAGAGATAGAAAGACAATAATGCAGCCTAACTAACTAGGCTACACTGGCCATTACTTCATCTTGAAGTGAAAAAAGGTAGCCAGCAAACTTAAATTTTGCAACTTTATGGAGTTTAATACACAGAGAAAACTCCCCTTTACAAAACCCCTTTTTTCATGATAGAGATGAAAGGGTTGGACAGAGAAGCCCCATAGGCTGCCATTATATGTCTGAAAATAGAAGCTGTGCCTTTAAGAGTCTCCAGAGACCACCAGTATCCCATGATGCACAGCCAGTGGCAGTTACTTCAGTTCTTTTTTCCGGCTCCTGTTAACAGGACCCTGGAGCATTGAGCTCTACCACTTTTGGTGTTTTTCATCAAAAATCACTTCAGAATTTGATTATTATCAGTTCCACTCGACGTCTTTGGTCTTTCTTTTCCCTTTGCTGTCTTTTTCTGACAGGAATTCCACTGTTTTCAGTCAAAAATGCCATCCCTTTTTGATAAGTGTCCAGACTGTGGAAGAAAGAAGGCCAAATCTGACTCTCACAGAGTGTGTATTCTTTGCCTGCCTGCTTCTCACTTTCCTGATGCCTGTTCCATTTGTAAAACCTTTTCCAGGCGCACCCTGCATGACAGGGAGAAGATTCGGCTTCAAGGTGTAGAAGAAAGAAGAAAACAGCAGGCCAAGTCAACAGGTGGGACTTCAGGGCGAGGAGAGGATCAGTCCTCTACCAGAACTCTGTCTTCAGCCGCTGGGAGGCTCCCCAGTAGAAGAAGGGCTGAAAAACTACGCCGGTGTCGGTCGACGTCGAAGACTACGGCGTTGAGAGCAGGTATTGCACCGACCTGTTCGCCGTCGACTCAGGGCTCTGGGTCGAAACAGCATTGACGTTCCACGTCGAGGAGAAGATCCGGAAAAGAGGTGGTGGAACCAAGGGTGAGACACTCTCGTTCGCCGTCGAGAGATCCTACACCGCGGAGGTCGCCATCGAGGACAACGTCGACGCACCATCGCAGATCGACGGCAACTCACCATCGTCGTCGAGGAGTCACCGGTGCTCGCCGTCGAGGAGTCACCGACGGTCGCCGTCGAAGAGTCACAGGCGGTCAACGCCCAGAAGACGCCGTCGATCTTCGACTCGATCGACGTTGAGCCAGTCAACGTCGAGAGGGAGTTCTCGGTCGAGACGACGTCGAAGGTCGCCGTCGACAAGTAGATCGATGTCGAGGGGGAAAGCTGGATCTTATGGTGAATCTATGGCTCCTTCCTCACTTCAGGTGTCTCGTAAAAAGAGGAGGTTAATTTATTCTTCTGTTTCGGAATATTCACGGACATATTCCCCAACTAGGTCACCAGCTCAGTCTTCTTCTCATCGACCAGATGATCCTCCTTCTCTTCCTCCTGCTCCTCCTACGCCTCCGCCGCCTCCTCCTCCGCCTCCTCCTCCACCTCCTCGGCCTACTACTCCTCGGACCATGACGCCTCCGCCTCCTGCACCTCGAAGACTAAGGTCTAGGTCCCATGCGAGGGATCGTTCTCGCAGCCATAGACGCTCCTCAACTCGTTCTCATCACCGACATCATGATGAGAGATCTCGCTCCCGACACACCAGGGACACGTCCTCAACGAGTACTGGGAGATATTCCCCGACATTATCGGATTCTCCTCCTCAAAGGGTTTCTCCTATTGATGACATTTCTACTTTTCAAGAGGTTTTGGTGCGAGAAGCTTCCAAACTGAACATACCGATGTCCACTCCGATTCCATCAACCTCTGTAATTTTTTAGACTCTCCAACAGAGACAAGCCTCTCGTCCCTTGCTTCCTCTGGTGCCAGGCTTATTGGAACCGGCAATGGAATTATTTCTAACTCCTTCTTCCATTAAATCACCTCCTTCCAGACTACAGACAAAGTATCGTCCCCCAGAGCAGGATCCCACATTCTTCCGGACGGACCCCACTCCCGATTCTCTCATTGTAGTGGCAGCTAAAAAACATCATACTACGGCTCCAACATCCACAGTTCCACCTGATAAGGAGAGCCGTAAGATAGACTCGGTGAGGAGGAAGGTATGCAATACAGCAGCGACCTCTATGAAAGCTGCAAGTGCCACAGCCCTGCTGGGCAGGTATGACTGGACACTATGGGAGTCTCTTCAGCAGTTTGCAGAACACCTACCTAGGGACAAAAGGGAGGATTTTAATGAGATCCTAAATGAAGGACTTATGGTGTCTAACCAAGTTATTAGTGCAGCGGCGGACACATCACTTCTGTCTGCACATGGATATTGCCACGGGGTGGCACTCAGAAGACATTTGTGGCTTCGCTTAACCTCTCTTAAGCCTGAAGCACAACAACGTATCATGAATCTGCCTTTTTCAGGAACAACCCTTTTCGGCTCTCATGCGGATGAGGAGATGGCCCGAATGAAGGCGGAGATGGAGACACTGAAGGCTGTGGGTCTTGAAAAACCCAAAGACCAGCGTAAATCTTTCCGCCCTTTTCAACGCAGATACTCTTCTCAGAGGTTCCAAAGGTACCAGGGCCGACAGACCAATACACAACAGTCGTACCAACAGTCTTTCCAACCTTTCCAAAAACGTCAACCAAGAGGAAGGTCAGGACAGCAACCTGCGCAAGGAAATAAGGCGCCTGCTGGTTCTAAGCCCTGCATCCTGTCTTCCCCCTCTTCTGTTACCCACTCCGGTAGGGGGAAGTATTCAACATTTCTTGGCAGAGTGGCAAAAAATAATACAGGACAATTGGGTTCTGAATATTGTTCACAATGGATACTCTCTACGTTTCATCAGCCCTCCACCATCAATCCCTCCAACACAGTCACGATTCCAACTGTGCCAATTACAATTGGAGGCCAACATTCTCTTACAAAAACGGGCAATAGAACCTGTTCCTTCTTTACAACGAGGAAAAGGACTGTATTCAAGGTTCTTTCTGGTCAAAAAGAGGGACAAGAATGAATTCAGACCCATTCTCGATTTAAGAAAGGCAAACAAGTGGATTCAGAAAGAAAAATTCCAAATGTTGGCGTTACACCAGATCTACCCTCAACTTCATCGAGGAGATTGGTTATGCGCAATAGACCTGCAAGACGCATACTTCCACATTCCTATAATAAGGAAGCATCGCAAGTTCCTGAGGTTCACAGTGGGGAACAACCACTATCAATACTGTGTACTCCATTTCGGCCTGAAGTCAGCTCCCAGGACCTTTTCCAAGTGCATGGCGGTAATTACTGCCCCTCTGAGGAAGCACAAGGTGTTCGCCTACCCCTACCTAGACGACTGGCTGATCAAGGCATCCACGTGTCAGGAGGCTCAACTACACTTCAATTGGACCTCCGACCTTCTCCTTGGTTTGGGTCTTCACATCAATCAAACGAAGTCTATCTCGACCCCTGTACAGTGCCTTCAATATCTGGGAGCAACCATCGATACTCGCAAGGCAAACGTGTATCCTTCGGAGGAGCGACGCTTATCGATCCTTCATAAGGCTCAGGCTCTCATGACCATTACTTTTCCAACTGTGAGGAAGGTCTCCTCTCTTCTGTGATCCATGGCATCTTGTATCTTCCTCACTCCGAATGCACGTCTCCACATGAGACCCCTGCAAGAATGTCTGGAGGACCAATGGGACCAGAGAATAGGAGATTGGGAGGACCGGATTAAACTGTCACAACATGCCCTCCAGTCCATCAGATGGTGGTGTTCTCCCAACAATCTCCTCCGAGGGATTCCCTTCCACAAGGAGATACCGACGCAAACCATAGTAACGGATGCTTCTCTCCTAGGCTGGGGTGCACATACAGATCACCTTCAGATTCAGGGCAAATGGTCCACAAAGGAATCCACTTACCACATCAATCTGCTAGACCTACGAGCAGTTCATTTGGCTCTGAAAGCCTTTCAGCCATCATTCTGTGCCAGCTCCCTGCTTGTCCAGACGGACAATACAACAACAATGTTCTACCTCAACAAGCAGGGGGGCTCGAGATCCAGACCGTTATCTCGGGAAGCCCAGACCATCTGGAAGTGGCTCTTAGCCAGAAATCTGACCATAACAGCAACTCACCTCCCAGGTGTTCAAAATGCTCAGGCCGACGCTCTAAGCAGACTTCTTCAGGAAAATCACGAATGGGTCTTAAAAGACGACGTGGTGCGAGATATATTCAAAAGATGGGGTACTCCAGAGGTCGATTTGTTCGCCACCGCAGAAAACAACAAATGCCAAAACTTCGCCTCGAGGTTCTACCAACCGGGAACTCTGGGGAATGCCCTATGGATCAACTGGTCAGGCAGATTTCTCTACGCCTTTCCTCCGATCCCCCTGATCCCGGCAGTCCTCATCATACTCTCACAGTCACGGGCCAAGATCATCCTCATAGCCCCGGAGTGGCCACGTCAGTGGTGGTTCACAGACCTTCTTCACCGGTCTATCCTTCCACATCTCAGGCTCCCATGCAAATCAGACCTACTAACGATGTTCGGAGGACAGATGGTGCACCCCAACCTCTCATCCTTGAATTTGGCGGCATGGCTCCTGAGTTAGTGCAGTATGGTCATTTGAACTTACCTAAGGACTGCATGGACATCCTTAAGGAAGCTAAAAGGCCATCCACACGCTCCGCTTATGCGTATAAGTGGAAGAGATTATGTATCTGGTGTTCATCGAAGAATGAAGATCCTACTTCTTGCCAGGAAGATGTCATCCTTCCATACTTGCTTCATCTAGCACAATCTGGCCTTCAATTTGCTTCCATTAAGGTTCACCTAGCAGCTTTGACTGCTTACAGGAAATACCCTTCACAAACTTCCTTTTTTTAAATCCCTGTCATTAGAGATTTCTTGGAAGGTTTGAAGAAAGTTTTTCCTCCCATCAGACGTCCTTCTCCTCCTCGGGAGCTTAATGTAGTTCTTTCTCGACTGATGCAAGAGCCCTTTGAACCCATTCAAAAGGCTACTCTTCAGCATCTGTCTTGGAAGACAGCTTTCCTTGTGGCTATCACTTCTGCCCGCAGGGTAAGCGAAATCCAGGCACTGTGTTGTCAAGAACCATACACGGTTTTCCATTCATCTAAAGTGGTCATGAGGACGCATCCGAAATTCCTCCCTAAGGTAATTTCGGATTTCCATGTGAATCAAACTATTTCTCTGCCTACATTTTTTCAGCATCCTTCTTCTCCTGCGGAGAGATCGCTTAATTCCCTAGATGTGAGAAGGGTTTTGAGGTTTTATTTGGACAAAACTAAAGATATAAGGAGATCAGATAAGTTATTTGTAAACTATGGCTCTCTCCGTACAGGTCTAGCGACCTCCAAGCAATCCATCTCCAGATGGATTGTTTCATGTATTCTACTTTGTTACCAGAAAGCCAACAAAACTCTTGTTGGTAAGCCTAGGGCTCACTCTACCAGAGGAAAGGCTGCTACTGCGGCTTTGCTTCGTAATATACCCATTTCTGAGATTTGTAAGGCTGCTACCTGGAAGTCAGTCCATACATTCACAAAACACTACTGCCTGGACTCTGATGCCAAGGCAGATGCTCAGGTCGGACAGGCTTCCCTTCGGAACCTGTTTGCTTAAACTGACATGTTCATTCTCTGTTTCTTCCACCGCGCGTGTGTTTATAGGATGGGCTTGCTAGTCTATTCAAGTGCTTATGACTATACACCGAAATCCCCTACAAGAGAAGGAATAGTTTCTTACCTGTAACTCCAGTTCTCTTGTAGGGGTATTTCCGTGATAAGTCATAAGCAACCATCCCTCCTCCCTGGTGGAATAAACAGACATATTTGTAACTTAGAATAGGCATTTACTTCTCTACGCCTTCGAAAAGAACTGAAGTAACTGCCACTAGCTGTGCATCATGGGATACTGGTGGTCTCTGGAGACTCTTAAAGGCACAGCTTCTATTTTCAGACATATAATGGCAGCCTATGGGGCTTCTCTGTCCAACCCTTTCATCTCTATCATGAAAAAAGGGGTTTTGTGAAGGGGAGTTTTCTCTGTGTATTAAACTCCATAAAGTTGCAAAATTTAAGTTTGCTGGCTATCTTTTTTCACTTCAAGATGAAGTAATGGCCAGTGTAGCCTAGTTAGTTAGGCTGCATTATTGTCTTTCTATCTCTTAAGCGTCTTTGCAGGCCTTCCTGAAGAAAGGCAAAAAATATCCACTTAAGAAGATATATCTAAGGAAGTGCTCCGGGGTCCCCGCTCGTGGGCGGGACTATTCAAGTGCTTATGACTTATCACGGAAATACCCCTACAAGAGAACTGGAGTTACAGGTAAGAAACTATTCCTTACCTCCCGGCCAGCCAGCTGGCCGGCCACCGCCGCCTCTCCTGCGTCCTCTTCCTGGCTTCTTGTGAGAAACAGGAAGCACCAGGGCTCCCACGCTTCCCGCAGCCAATCACAACGCTGCAATGCAGCGTTGTGATTGGTCTGAGCGCCGTCACACAGCGCTCAGCCTGGGGCTGTAGGGGTGGGCATGTTCTCCATGCAGGTTGTAATGCAGCCTGCATGGAGACCAAACTGTCATTGCGCACTTAGAAGGGTTGTACCACTCCTCCCCTGCTCTTCAGAACCCCCCCACCCCCCATGCAAGCTGCCGCAGCAGGAGGACAAAATAAAACATTAGTTATTATCATTTTATTTTTTCCTTTCATTTGCTGCTTTGAGGCAGTGGGCGACGCTCCTCTGCCTTAGCGGAGGAGCCGCCACTGAGATCTGGCTGTTCAAATAAACTCACCAGGGACATAGCCACCTACCCACTTGTAAAGTGCTTCGATAAGCGTGCCATACTAATAAGCATAATATGCCACTCCACTCTATGCCACTCTACAACACTCACCTCTACACCACTTTGTGCTAGGCCACTAACTTTTAGCCATGTTGAACAGCAGCTGCGCTGTGTTACAACATGTTTCAAAGACATCAGAAAAGCCAATACCTCTCGCATAGGCGAGACCCATTGGCTTTGCCATTGCTTGTTTCTGGGGTGATCAACCAAAGGAATTTTCTTAAAGAGACTACAATACCATGGATATTTAAGTAGAGCAGGTATTTACGAATATAGGTAATACAATGTTTTGTCAAATGGTAGGGGAAATGAGATGGGAATAAACAGGAGTAAATCAAGAAATAAAGAGCAGGTGAGATTCCAACGATGGAACGGGACTGTCCAAGAAGTTCTAATGGAAATAGGTAATAAAAAAAGAGGTTATAAAATGTGAATACAATTACTGTTCTCATGTTTTTTTATGATATGCTTGGGGAGTTTTAAACCCTCATATAAAACAAACAAAATCTCCTTCTTCGCACAGCGATGACACTGACTTTATAATGCAAATCTATCGGCAGAGCGTGTGTTTTATCAACTCTGGAGAGAGAGGAAAGGGAAAAAAGTCCCCAGAGGAGTTTGTTTGGTTACATGAAGAAAATCTGATTGAAAAATATTCTGAATAGATTCCAGAACTTAAA
The DNA here is from genome assembly GCA_963921515.1 of Calotriton arnoldi. NCBI lineage: Eukaryota > Metazoa > Chordata > Amphibia > Caudata > Salamandridae > Calotriton > Calotriton arnoldi. The sequence continues at coordinate 49,701 of CAWUFW010000809.1, forward strand.
AATGTCGGAGCTTGGAGAATACACTCTGAAAGTGAAAACAGCTCCTGAATCTGACTGGAATTAACACCGAGACCGCAAGAATGGAAAGTTAATTTAGACTGAGTTGGAAACCCACTTCACTGAGGTACAATGTTGTGTTTTTCAGAGCATTGCTGGTGCTCCCTTTGATAGCCTTCTGTCTAATAGTCCCCGGAAGCAGACTGGCCGTCTGCCCACGGAGATCCCTTTACTTCCGGCGTGTGCACTGCGCGGCCATGCAGTAATGGTGGGATATGGATGGAACGATATGGGGAGTGACTGTCAGGCCGCGAATGGGTAAGGCGGAGGCCGGGGGGCTTCCTGTGGAGAGTATCTTTAATCTTCGAAAAGCACAGTAATATTATGTATATCGATTGGGATCCTGTGGAGTGGGCTTGCTGTGCTTTTTCATTACCCTTTGACACTGTAGCCCGACGATCTTTGAAAAGTGACCAATATCAGAGGCCACTTGACATTTTCAGAGGATTATGGCCATCTTGGCAGCTTTGCACAAGTTTCCAAATTGACAGGGCTCTTAATTTGAAAGTTAAGCCGAGGGATCACTTGGTGCAGGGTTGACATCTTGGAAGGGTGCGAGGCTGGAGAAGGGAAGAGCAAGCCAGACTGGTTTAATATAGGCATTCAGTCTTGGAGAGCGCTTAAAGTGCGTGTGAATGCACGTTTGTGCGTGTCTGTGTTGTGTGGTAGGTATCTGGGTTGGTTCGAACCACAGGTTTCTTCTCTGGCAAGATGGAAAGTGTGGAGGCACTGAGATGTTGTGACATGGTTTCAGTTTCTGATTTTATAGGCGTGAAGGTAAGAGGGTGGTTTCTTTGAGGAGAAGGGAAGAAATTATTCTTATGTCAATTGATAAAGAAACAAAGGGTTTAACTGAATATTCTCATAATTTGAGGAAAAGATACTGGGAGCTAAGGTCTTAGAACAGACACTTATGGTGGCGCTGGAAGTCATATTTATCGAAAAAAGAAGACCAAGGCACAAGTCCTAAAAAAAAAAAGTTGGGGGACTAGCCAAATTAGGCAATATGCAAATGACATCATGGCGTGTGACATCACAGTGCATGACATCACGGCGCGTGGAATCACAGGAAGTGGCATCGCAACCCATGACCTCACAAGAAGTGATATCGGATCTTAAGACCTCACACATGTTTACCAGGTTTATCATGAGTACATTTGAGCGCATTGCAATCTTTAACAAATTAGATTTTGTGTCAGGGGTGTGTTAAAGAAGTGATGCAACCCAGAAGCAAAATCTGGGCTCAACTTCTACATTTATTTTTTAATACCCTGCCACATAGAAATTTGCAAAAAGGAGAAACGTGTCAGTAAATCTGTTCTGCTTAATTGGTTATAAAGCCTGCATTTTAAAATATCTTATGGGGTTTAGGCACCTGCTGCAGAGATATTTGTGTGCCCAGTTAATCTCAGGGAATTATAATAATTGTAAGATAACTATTTGCTGGAGAGGTCTGTGTTTGTCTAGTAACAGTTTTGAATCAAAGTAGCTATGTATATGTCTCCTGCAAAGCACTTTATGTAATACGTAGATGGCAGATTTTTATTTTATGTAAATGGGAAGTGGGTTACTGCTTTTAACACTGAGATCCTTTTGTTGCAGTTCATAAATTGTAACCCTTCTAATATAGCACAGTAAGCTATCAAGGACATGTGTCTCCTACACCTTGTAACCCTCACTGTCTTATGTAACACACCCTGTACATTGATTTACACACACATGATTTATTGTCAATGTATAATGTGTACATGGGATGTAAAGCGCTCTGACACCCTGCAGTGGGATGAGTAGCCCTATAGCGCTATAAAAGAAATAAAATGAAATATTGGTATATAAATTGTTATTTATGTAAATACTGGGACAGGCCAACACACCTGACATTCTAATAGTGCAGGCGTATCTCATATATAAGGAAACTGAATAAAGTTAAAAGCATGCCTCTCTTAAGTATCTGTGAAGTGATAAGCTGTGTGCCTTTGTTTCCCTTCCATTGCATTTAGGTGTGAGGCTCCCAATAGCTACCAGCCAGGATACTCCCACAAAGTGAGACCTGATGGCCCCTTAACTTTGGCCTTTGCTATGGGACCAGCTGGAATCTGATAAGCCCCTTTGGCTGCCTGCACGTTGCTGCTCCAAACGAAAGCAGACAACATGCAGGCGCTGTTAAATGTGTCCTGGTGTCTGAAAATTACACGGGACAAGTTTAGCATATTTCTGTTGGGCCCAACCTCTTGGCAGGGTGGACAGCGTCCACCCTGTGAAAAGAGTGGGTAGATGCAGTCTACCCGCATATACTACATCTAACCCTTGATTTCTACAGTGAAATAAGACTGGAAAGCAAGTGTTTGCTTCCGAGACTGGTCAAGAAAGAGCTGAGCCTGAGATTTGGTTCCTGCTGTGGTAAGATGTGCATGTTTTTGTTTTGGGGAGATGAGGAAAGGGAGGACAATTTGGTCTTAGTCTATGAGGTAAAGCTGAGACATTGGTTCCAACAGTAGAGGAGAAAGGTGTGAACTAGAGCTTGGCTTAAACAGTCAAGGAGAACGCGGTAAATAAAGCTTATTGTTTGGTTTCAAAAGTAGAGGAGAATAGGGTAAAGCTTATTTTCTTTCGTAGAATCAAGAGAGAAGATGTAAACTTAAGAACTGGCTTTCAGAGTACAAAGGGGGAACGTGAGAATGTGGCTTTATTGGCAAGAAGTTGTGGTAATCCTGGGAGCTCAAAACAACAGGAGTTTGGTTCCCAGCCAATTTCTTACCATCTGATAGCTCTTCATGGGTTCCCAATATTCCTTATATAGCACATTGCATTTGAAGTGTTTTTAATACTTTATTTTAATTATTTAACAATCATAACCGCTATTATTGACACAGGGTCGCCAGTATAGCTAGTAAACATCAGTTTCTCACAATTTTCTTCTTACCAACACCATATTGTATCGTTTAGTAGTGGATAGATATTAATTTACCCTTATAACAACTAGCACAGCTGAGCAACATACAGTGGGCCACACATTATGCAATGTAACTTACATTATGTCTATCTTCCCAGCTCAACAAATACTCTTTTAGCGGGTCCCAAATATCTCCTGACATCAACGTCTTTGGTAACAGCAGTTCATATACTACTAAAATATTACTACAATGTTAAATCTTTTATCCAGTCTTTTACAATTGATATTTTGTCACGACCCTAAGTCATGGAGATCTTTCTCATCGTAAGTAAAGCAAGTACAATGTATTTCCTGTAAGACTTGGGTACTTCTTTTACCGATCCCAACAAGAGGAAACATCTCAAGCCTGAGATTAGTCAGCCTTGCAAATCTCTGCCAGCCTCGCCTAGACTAGACAGTTAACAGTATGAATTTTCAGATTGAGTCTCTGCAATTTTTTTTATTATTATTATTTTTTTTACTATATCAGTATTTAATGGATTTGGATCTTCAAGAAGTATTTCAGTTTAGTTGTGCAGGGCATTCCTAGTATAATGGAACTAGTGATGCCTGAATTGTTCCTGGGCTATTAAATAATGCACCTCAAAATTCGAGCTTCAAAACCACCCCTCCTGTGAGGTAGCTGGAACATATTCCAGCTCATGCAGCACCGTTTACCTGCCCTGCTTTATCATAAGTGCTCATAAATTAAAAAAAATACTTGTGGCTTAATGGAATCGTGGCATTCTGGAACAAGTATATCAATTTCAATAACATCACCATTTTCATTAGTGCTATTCGCCTGGCTATGGACAATGGCAGCCTGTTCCATTTTTATACTTGCATGGCTATATTGTGCATGCATTTGCCGTAATTCTCTCTGATGACTAAATCCAGATTCCAGTGAAATTGTATACCAAAGTTTCTGATAGGTGAGTTTGACCATTGAATCGGATAATCAGGCTCAGGTAGTGCAGTGTTTCTGGTAATAGGCATCATTTTAGTTTTAGCTCATTTTATGGTCAAGCCAAGCCAACGGCCAAATGTAATGATCTCATGAATTATAAGACTGTGATCAGCATTCTGGTCTTTGACCATAAGCAGGATATTGTCCGCATATAATATATTGACGTAGGATCTTGCGCAAACCAAATCATAGACCTTTGTCCGATTGGAACTTGTAGGCAGACTCACAAGGGCCTCTATAGTAGGAGCAAAAAGGATCGGGTACAGAGGGCAGTCCTATCTGGTCCCCCTACCAGTTAATATTGAATTTGGTAAGTGCTTGTTTGTTTTAATTCTGGTGGTAGGGAAAGTGTATAGCAATCTACTGCACTTTATTCTTGCCTGTCCCGAGCCTGTTCAAAATTGCAAGCAAGAACAGCCACTCTATAGAGTCAGATGCCTTGGTGGCATCTAGGAATAGTACATCCGCTTTAATATCTGAGTTAATTTGGTGTTTAATCACGAAGAGTGTTCACAGGTTATGTTCCATCAATCTACCCGGGATAAAATCTGATTGATGTGGGTGTACCATGCCCTGCATAAGAGGCAACAACTTATTTCTGATGATTTTGGCTAGGATTATATTGTCAACGTTATCCAGCAACAGTGGTCTTTAGGCGTTATAGAGATGAGGAGACTTATTAGATTTTAACAAAGTATTTTTATACAGAGCTAGAGGTGCACCACCATCCAATAACATCATGTTAATAAAGAATCCTCATTCAAATTCCACAATGTGTCCAGTTCTTCACTTTGTTTTCTTATTTTTTCGCCTTTAAGAACATCATACGTTTGCAGCGAAGACAGTGTGCGCTTTTCGTCCAAAAAGATGGACTTCTTCAGGGCTGTAATGCAATCAGAGCAAGAAAAAAACAATTCATGTACACAGTACTACAAAACATGTTTACAACATACAAGTATACATAAAAGCAGGTAGGGGACATACACCTATTGCAACAATGGCACCTCTTAGCTTATAAAACAATACAATAAAATACATGACCCAAAAGATATTCCCACCCATGAGTGACATATGACAATGTGCACCATATCAATGTGCACACCAATACTCATAATTGCTTTGACTTGTTTTTTGGTTTTTTTAATTGACAAAACATATTACAAAAACACATGTAAGTAATGTTATTCATGTTTGATTACTTACAATCATTACATATGTACATCAAAAGAACCAAGTAAATAAAAAAACAGCAGTTTCCTGTATACCATACTACAAACAACTGTGAATAAATTACACTGAATGAAACAATCATTGAGGTTTTAGAAGGGTCTAGCAGCATTGATGAATGGCTTTAGTAATCCTTATGATAATGACATTATAGACTTTAACTCTCGTGTTTGTGAGTCCTTATTGTTCTTGGCCATCTGGGTGCTTTATTAGCCTGGGCCAGTCCATGTATTGCTGCATTTAAAGTATCTTATTGCTTGTCCATTGTCAACTTTACTGGTTTGGTTTCAGATTTAAGAACTAGGCTGGGAGGAGTATGGGTATTCGCGCTTCAGAGTCACTCTGCCTGCGATTAGAGTTACGTCTGCGTGTGGCCCCAGCTGACTAGAATCTGAGGCTGAGTAGCGGGGGAGATTTTAAAACGATGCTTCCCTGCAGTGTCTGAGCTGTTCTCACCCTGATGTTAAGTTTTGCAGTGCGGATCAAATAATCTCTATGAATTTCCCCAGCTTAGCTAGGGTCTGTGGTGTGTTGGTAGAGATACACAGGTCCAAAGCGAATAGCACTCCTTTTCCCGCTTTCCCTCACCCCGTATGTTATTACAACGCGGTCGTTACAACGACCGCGTTGTAATAACGCTAATACCATTACCCCGCAAGTAGTTACCACGACTTGCGGAGGAAGCGCTGGATGTTGGAATAGTATGATTTACTATTCCAACTCCAGTCTGTGCGGACAGTAGGGAAGGTGTTGGATTTTAAATCCAACACCTTCTCCCCCCCCTCCGCAAGTCGTGGTTTCGACTTGCGGGGTAATGGTATTGCGTTGTTACAACGCGGTCGTTGTAACGACCGCGTTGTAATAACATGCGGGGTCACGGATGCGGGGTGAGTGATGTTTACCCTCCAAAGCTTCTCTATAATGTCTGAGGCCATTGGCCCAGCATAGCGGGGTAAGCAAGTGACGTCGATCGCTAGTGATCCAGCGCAATATTAGCAAACAGCATTCATACACTAAATACTCACTTGGGCCCATTCATTCATACTACGCTAATACTTACGCTGGGTTTTATCAGTTGTTACTCTCTATCAAAATCCCTGCTACCAATTACCTTCTGATTGAAGAGTAATGACTTACCAATGAATCCTTTGCTAATTGGGAAATTTAAAATGAGTGACATTCATTATAGTACATAATCCTGAAATAACCACTGAGTCAGGAAGTTTCAAAATGTTTATCTAAAGATTCAGCAGGGTAAAATACAGAACCACATGGTACTTAATCGCAATACCCAAGATTAAGCATAGAAATGATTATTGCTAATCAATGACGGTGTTTAAAGAAGAGAAGAAGATAGAGACAGAAGCGCAACTAAAGGTTGCATTATAATTACCTAAGTGCGAGAACCAAACCCCTTAGCCAAGGAGTTGAAAGGATAGGACCCAGAAAGGATGAAGAGCAAAGACTTCCTCCAGGATCAGGACAGGACCGGTGACCTCTCTACAACGACGCCTGCGTCGTTCCCCTCTCTGATACTCAGCTTCTCCTCGATTCTCCCGTGCCTTCCTTCTAATGGACTCTGCCGCCCCCTCCTCAGGACATCTCTCTGGACAGCAATTCGGTCTGCAATCGATCAGCTTGGCAGTCTGGAGCTAAGAGCGCTCTGGCAGCCTGGACGCCTGTTCTTCATGAACGCATGCTCTCATGCTCTCATGGAATCTTGCTCTGACTAATTAACTAATGCTATATTCTATTATACCCTTCTACGCCCATGTACCTCCCCTTAATGTTGCTAAAATATGGGACCACTACTTCTGATTGGACAGGGACAGGAGGTGGATTCTCGCACCATGTTGATTTGGCCTAAATTGTAAAGCCTATTGTCTTTACGTTCCCACCCCTTCAAATTAATACATTCGCTTTATTTCCCACCCGTCTCATGACAAATGTAAACCAATTTTCATAGACAATCTATCAATGTGTGACAGGAAAGCACTAGTACAACATCTTTGGCCATCAGGTTACGGCCTTGGACTTCGTCCAGGTTGACTTCATTTGGCAGGCACACAAGACACATGCACAGAACCATTTGCCTCTCGAGTTTCAGGTCACCAACCCAGGCCCAAGTTTACGAACTAATAAAAGTGCAAGAAGAAAATATTAGAATCACAAATAAAATGTTTCACTGTATACCCACTATTTCTATTCTATTCCCAATTAAATATATATACTATCCCGCGTTAGTAGCGTTAGGAAACGACAATTTAATAATGACATGAGAGCAAACAGAAGCATGTGAAAACATCAAGCAGCCATTTTAATGCACACTGCGCAGAAGCAGAAGTTTCCCACCAAGCAAAGAAAGACGTCACACCATGTGATATGGTTGCGACATGCGCATTGAGTTTCCCAGCGCATAGCTGCTATTTTGGATTACAGACAAGCGTTATTCATTAGTAAAACACATAGGCAAGCATCTTTTTCTTTTGTGTCGTGAATGCAAAGGTTAGTATTAACAATACAAGTTTAATAAATTAATACTGTGAGGAGGATTGAATACAAGCAAGTTTCATTTATGAAACCTTGCTCCATCAATCCCCTCTCTGATGGCGTTTCTGAGCCATCAAAAACATTACCCTCAATCAGATGCCAACTTCTAGCAAATTACTTCATTCTCGTCTTTATTCTTTCTATTTTTACAATCTCCTTTTAATTTCTTGTATAATTCACTTCTCCATTCTTCAAGTTCGATTTCATCTACCTTTCGTTTCTTTCCTCTTCCTGTCACCTTATATGTTCCATTCTTTTTACAGCATTTGCACCATATTGTTACTACCAATATTATTATTGCTATCCCTGCTAAGGGTACTAATATTTGACCTATAAGTCCTTTTCCTACATTAGCAAACCAGGTACCAATTGACGATATACTATTTGTCAATCTTTCCCATACACTATCAACTTCCAGTGGTTTAAGTTCTTTCTCAAGTTTAGTTATATTCTGTATGTACGTTCCAATTTCTGCACTCTTATCAGGAATATAAGTGCAACAATGTTTCGTCTTCAGTAATTTACAGACTCCGCCCTCTTTTGCCAATATAATATCAAGCGCAAGTCGATTTTGCATAACCATAGATCTAATCGCAACCATTTCCGTATTAATCATTAGAAATCCTCCAGCAGTATCCGTTGATAAACGATCAACTACTGTAGACAATTTACATATTTTCCTTGAGTTCAGAATTATTCCCACTGAAGGTATCAATGCACCAAATATATCACCTACAATTTCTGAAAAACTAGCTCTTTTACTACGTATTAATTCGCTATTGTTTTCATTGCTCTCAGTGTTTCTTTTTACGTGGTATATCTTTGGAAATACTATTCCAAAATAACAACTTCCATACCACCGTGCAGGAAGCCTAAAGTAAGCCTTATTCCCACACACATAATAGATTCCAGGAAAAACTGAATCTGTTCCTCCTTTGAGTCCCCAACCTCCAAGAATTAAAAAATTGTGTTCGCATTCACTGGTACCGATGAAAACATTGTTATAATCAGTCTTTAACCTATGAAGACAAATTTTCCCTGTCTTTACGAAATCCAGAGCCATAGCAGCTTGAGCCTTGCCAGGTGTGTAACTCCCTTCTTTCTCAGCCCAAGGTGGTAAATGAGCCTTATGCTCAGAAGCTTTCTTTTGAAAATCTTGTCTTCTATTTTCTACTAAATTCAAAAATATCTTTTCTTCTTCAAGTAAAGAACATGTTAGATTGTGTCTATGTGCATGTGTTATGTCTATTGATTTCATGGTTAAGAAAAATTCTCCCATAAACTGTGCGTCTTGACTACTTAGCACTGGGTTCATACTCTTGCGAATCGGAACCTCAGAAAATATCACATCTAAGTTTGAATAATAATACAGAAGTTTCCCTGTTCTATAAATTAAACTAGACAAAACACTACATGATATGCCATATGTCAGTGGTAAGTGATGGTATGTTAATCCTTCTGCTACTGATTCGGGTAACTTCATACAGACGTAACAATTACTAACTTCCATTGTGTCTACATATTGAAACAATAACTTTGTGAAAACGTTTAAACTAGTGTCGTTGTCAGCTACTTCATGATGAATTTCTGGTTCACTTTCTACCATTAGTTCTACTCTATTGCCCTTCATGTTTGCTGTCCTTTCTTTAGTTTCATTATTAATCTTTTTATCTATTATCATAAGGTAAGGAACTGCTACAATCAGGACTAACCATACTATAAGCACCATTACTAGACTACATATGCATATTGCACAGCATCTTCTACAACATTTCTGTTTTGGTCTCCCAGTAACTCTATCGTCAGGCATTTTTCGACAAGGAAGATTGCTCTTCTTATCTTTTCTTCTTTTCTTTAGCTTATTCTTTTGCTTAGTCAGGGTGGTCTTGTTTCTTCTTCGTACGTCAATTCTGCACTTGTTCCTTCGCCACCACTGTCACTTGATTCTGAGCTTTCAAAATCTTCAAGGATGATATAAGTCCAGTCAGGACCCTTGAATTTGTTATTCACAAGTTTCAGTCTTTTGCTTCTTCTTTTCACAGTTTTATTTTCTTGTTCGGTTTGACTTGATACTTCAGGTACTTGATCTGGATATTCACTTCTGGTTGTTATGTGGTACTTTACTCTTTTAATGACACTTGGCCAATGATCTCCTTTTCTTGTTTTCTTTGTTGGCACTGTTTCTTTGTTTTCGTCTTTAAAGATCTCGTTAATTTCACTGCTTAGCACTGTTTCGTGTTTTTCAATTACTGTGTTTCTTGTTTGCTTCTTTTTAGGTCTAATTGGTTTCTCTGTAACAGCTCCGCTGTGAGTTTCCAATAACTGACCTTGTTCTTTATTTATTTCTTCAAGTTCATGTTTTTCAAGGTTTTCTTCTTCTGTGTACTCTTTTTGATCTAACTTGTTCTGATCAGGGCTTATTGCACTGTGAACTTCTGCAGCCTGACCGGATTCTTCTAGACCTGTCTGTCCCTGATCAAAGTCTATTAGGTCTTCACTGTTTTGAGTCCAGTTTTCTTTCCCTGTCTGACCTTGTTCAGGATTTCTTAATGTCTTTTCTTCTTGTTCCTGAACTGCTTCTTCTTCACCTATCTGATCTTCTTCAATTTCTTTCAATTTCACTTGACTTCTTGTTCTGTGGTATACTTCAGGAACTTCTACCACTGGTATCCAATCCTGACTTGTGCTCGGTTGTTCTTCTTCAGCTTCCCCGGAATCTCGAACTTGAGATCCTACAGCTGGGCAACCTTCAGCCTCTTCAGTGATTGGCGTTGTCTGAGCATTCTCTTCCTCGGGATCTGGTACTCTCTTGGTGTGACTTACATGGATCCAATTAGGAAATCCGGCACACTTCACTGCTGTATTCGTTGTCAGTATGACTTGACACGGTCTGCCCCATCTAGGTGATAGACACGTTTCTCTGGTGTGATTCTTCACTACCACCCAGTCACCAGGATTCAGATCATGTTCTTGTTCAGGCTGCCTGGAAACTGCGTCTTCTCCAACCTGATGAGAGACAGAACGCACTAGGTCAGCCAATCCTTTGCAATAGTCCAGAACCATATCATCAGATATATTCACCAGTTTGTTTGTGGGAACATGTGTTTGTCTCATTGCTCTTCCCATCATTATTTTGTGGGGGCTCAATCCTGTGTTTCTGTCAGGTATACTTCTGAGTCCCATTAAAACGAGTGGTAATGCATCTGGCCACTCTAATGATGTTGATGCACACATTTTCCCAATCTTGACTTTATAGTGCCATTAAATTGTTCAACCACTCCAGAAGCTTCTGGACGATATGCACAGTGCAGTTTCTGTTTTATTTGAAATGCTTCACATATTATTTGAATCACTTCGCTGTTAAAATGTTTTCCTCTATCTGATTCCAAAGTTACTGGAAAACCAAACCTAGGAATGAGCTCTCGTAGCAACAGTTTTGCAACTGTAATGCTGTCATTTCTCCTAGTAGGGTAAGCCTCCACCCACTTTGAAAACAGACACACTATGACTAGTACATATTTCAGCCCTCTACATGGTGGTAACTGTATGAAATCAACCTGAAGTCTCATAAATGGACCCTCTGCCTTTCCAATTTTTCCAAATCCAATTACTGTCTTCCTCCCCGGATTATGCATCTGGCAAGTTAGACATCTCTGGCAAAGACTCTCTGCAACAGCCCTGAATTTGGGATTGTACCAATTTTGTCTGAACAGCCTAATCATTGCATCTCTCCCTATGTGTGTGTCTCCATGATGCATTCTAGCCATTTGTGAGAGTAAACAGTCTGGCATGACTGGTCTGCGATCAGCACTGATCCACACTTCGTCATCTCCTCTTTGGGAACAACCCACTTTAATCCACAAATTCTTCTCACTTTCATCAACCTCATCTTGAAATTTCTTCACCTCATTCCAAGTTTCAGGTGGCATATACAGCATAAGTTGGCAGCTGATTCCCATTCTTTCCACCCTCTTATTGACTGACATTCTGGTTTTGGCACAATGTTGAGCCACCAGATCTGCATATCTGTTGCCGACTACCACCCAGTCATCTCCTGACTGGTGTGCGGCACATTTCACCACAGCCAATTCTTTTGGTGATTGTATTGCTTCTAGCAATTCCCTTACAAATTGTCCATTTTTAATGGGGGATCCTGAAGAAGTCATGAAATCCCTCAGCATCCATAGTTGGCCAAAATCGTGCACAACCCCGTAACCATATTGGCTATCTGTAAATATGGTCACTCTCTGATTCCTCCCAATTTTGCATGCTTTTATCAACGCAATCAATTCAGCTACTTGTGCAGATTTGACTCCTGGTAAATAGGATGCTTCAACTATTCCAGTTAATTCACATACCGCATAGGCAGCAGTTAGTTTACCATCTTCATGTCTTTGACATGAACCATCAACAAATAGCTCGCTGTCTGGCTTTTTAAGAGGCTGTTCCTCTATATCTGGGCGTGGTTTTGTGCATAATTCTGTAATTTGTATACAATCATGTTCATCGTCTTCGTCATCTTTAATTCTCTCATGACGTGGGTCTGGTAGTAAGGTTGCTGGATTTATTATAGTACACCTTACCATGTTCACATTTTCAGCACCCATTATGATTCTTTCGTATTTAGTCAGCCGACTAGGAGTAAGATGCTGAGTTCGGGTTCTTGTCAACAGAATGACAACTGCATGTGGAACATACACTTTTACAGGGTGTCCCATCACAATTGACTCACTCTGTTCAATGCTCAAACAAGTAGCCGCCACTGCTTTTAAGCATCCTGGCAATGCGGCTGCTACTGGGCCCAATGTAGCAGAAAAATATGCTATAGGACGTCTTTCTAGTCCATGTCTTTGAGTTAGGACAGAAAGTGCACAATTTTCTCTCTCATGACAGAACAATGCAAATTCTCTTTTATAATCAGGCATGCCTAAGGCAGGTGCTGAACATAGTGCATTTCTCAATTTTACAAAAGCTTCTACACTTTCATCCTCCCACTCCACAGGGTCCTTTGCTTTCTTCTTTGTCATGTTAATTAAGGGCTTAGCTAACATGGAAAATCCTGGTATCCATTGTCGACAGTAACCTACTATTCCTAGGAACATTCTCACTTGTCTTTGTGCTACAGGCATTTGCATTTTCTTTATTAAAGCTACTCTTTCAGCTGTTACTCTTCTTTTTCCTCTCTCAATTTGGTGTCCCAGATACTTAACAGCTGTTGTACAGAATTGCAATTTTTCAGGTGAGACCTTATGCCCTTCTTCTGCCAAAAGATTTAATAATGCTATGGAATCAACAACACAGTCCTCTCTGGTGTTCGATGCCACCAATAAGTCGTCGATATATTGGACTAAAACTGAGCTTCCTGGCATCACTAGTTTTTCAAGGCACTTTTTCAGTATCTGGTTGAAAATAGAAGGACTTTCTGTGTACCCCTGAGGAACACGATTCCACACATAAACTTTGTTCTCAAATTTAAATGAGAAAAGATACTGGCTGTCTGGATGTAATGGTATTGAAAAGAACGCTTGACACAAATCAATTACTGTGAACCATACTGCACTCCACGGAATCTGGTATAGAATTACTGCAGGATTTGGTACTATGGGACAACATGGTTCTACAATCTTATTTATTTTCCTCAGGTCCTGAACAATCCTATTTTTTCCACTAGGTTTCTTTAACCCCATTATAGGTGAATTACATGGGCTACTCATTACTTCTTTTAGTATGTTTTGTTCTACCATTCGATTTATTTCTTCAATGACTCCTGCTTTTACTTCTGCACTCATTTTGTACTGTCGGGTATTTGGGAAAATTGCACCTTCCTTTACAGTAATTTTAACTGGATCTATTTTAGCCATATGTCCTACTTCTTTTCCGGTGAAATCCCATACTATGGGGTTTACTGTACCTTTTAATTCTTCTGGCAACTCATCTTTTGTTATTAATGAAAACATCTCATCCACTTCTGTACCTTGTTTTGCAATCATAATTTTATATACATGGTCTTCATCTGGTGTCTGAACGGCCACACCATCGGGTGTGCAGAAAATGGTACAATTCATCTTGCACAACAAATCCCTACCTAATAAGTTTACTGGACTGGAATCACATACTACAAATTGATGCATTTCTCTGAAGTTTCCAATTTTAACTTCCATTGGTTCGGTAAGAGGTGTTCTAATCCGCTGATTAGCTACCCCCACTACTTGGATATTTTCACCAGAGAGGAAGGTCTGGAATGTCTGCTGTTCTCACAGTAGACCGGGTAGCACCAGTGTCCAAAAGGAAAGTAATATTATTACCTTTCACATTCCCTTCAACATATGGACCTGACTGATCTACCTGTAAGGATGCGCCAAGTATGCACTCCTTCTTCCCCTCTCCTAGGCACCGTCATGGACTGTATTGACAGAAATCGTCCTGCAAAAGAAATTGTGATGTCATATAATCATTCTTACCACTTCCTCCTGGATATCCGATGTCTGTACCATGCTTTGCTCTGCTTACATTACCCTGAATATGTGCAGGTGGCAACTGACTCTGAGGATTTGCACCCTGCTGTGAGTCATTCTGCGTCTGTGGATTTAAATTTTGATTTGGGCCATTATTATTCCGGATCTTTTTACATTCATCCTTCCAATGCCCCAATTTCCCGCATCCATGACAAGGAAATTTCTTTTTAGCTTCTTCTCTACTCATTCGTCCTCTAAATTTTCCACCATTCCCAGTATCACCATTCGTTCCAGAATCTTTTCCTGGATTTTCACTGGGATTTTCCAAATTAATTCCCTGTTTCTCAGCCATTTTCACCTGAGCCCACATTACTTTTTCCTGCAATTTCTTGTGTCTATCCTCAATATTGTCTCCACAATATTTTGCATACTTCAAAATTTCGTCAATGGGCTTTACCTGCCAACACAGCATATGCTGTTTATTCATCTGGCAAATTTCTGTCTTCAAACCGTAAACAAACCGATACACAAACTGACTCATGTTCTTGTCTCCAATGTCCTCAAATCCACTATACTGTTTAAATACCTGCAATAGACGCTCATAGTAAGAATGTACTGATTCATTAGCTTCTTGGGTAGTTCGATCTATTTTGACCCAATCTGTTTCTTTCGGTGGTATTTTCCCTTTCAGGTAAGTTATCACTTGCTGATACTTTTTCATCACATCATTTGACGGGGCACCTGTCTTCGGATCTCTAGGATATTCATCACTAGGCCAATCGACTGTAATTTTACAATCTGTCCACAAATCGGCAGGTACCACTATGTCAAACAAACCATCCAAATCCGACAACAATACCTTTGACACCTTCACAAACCTGTCAACCTGCTTGTACCATTCAATTGGTTTTTCTCTCAATTTTGGAAAATCATTCGTAAATGACAAAATATCCTGTCTGCTCCATGGGACATGTACATATCCTCCTCCCGCAACTTCTCGCATGGGATACATTTGATCTGGTTTCCCTGTTTCCTTCATCACATATTCTGATGCTGTTCTACTTGTTCGTGCTTCTTCCTTTTTCTTGGCCCACCTAGTTTTCCATTTATCTAGGTCTCCCCATTTTTGCAAAACTAACATTAATTCTCTTATTTGTAATCTTCTTCCAGAGGCATTCATATTTTCTAAATCTTTGTCTGAAAATTCTGCTCTATAGGGTTTCTGTAGTACCTTTGATCTCCCTATTTCTATTCCCATCTGTAGTGCTAAATTGGATAATTTTTCATGGAATATCCTTACATTTCTGGTGATACTCCTACACAGGAACAATAATTCTTCATCATAGGTATTTAAGCGTTCTAGTCCTACATTTCCTGCTATTATTTCTTCTAATTCGACTTTCAATTTATGAATGTCCATTATTTTCGGAGGTGTGCACTGTTTAACTGACCCTTGCACCCATTTTTCTAGATCTTCAGGTGTTACTATGGTAGCACTTTTTGCTCCCGATGAAGTTACTAAACTTACATCTTTTGAACATCCAGGTACATCTTTTCTTGGAGTACTATTTACAGAACCTCGAATAGGCAAGTCCATAAGTGATATTGTGGATTCACAGTCACTAAATTGATCCTCAATTATAACTGGAGATTCAGGTTTGGGATTATTCACAGGAGTAGGTGTAAGTATCGGTGGAGGACAGCTTCCCTGAGTACCATATAATGGAACTACTGGACCAATTGTTACAGGTATGGTCAATGAATCAGGATGTACTTTTATCTGAGTTATTTTCTGTATTAATTCTGTTCTGGTCTTTTCTAGGGCTTCTTTTTCTTTGTCATGAAGTATTCTACTAGTGGTGAATTCATGCATTACCTGTGGCACTAATGGAGTTTTTGGTGGTGCACTTGGGGTGCATCCACTTGTCCCTTCCTGATATGGTGGGGGGTTTCTTAACATTTCCTCCATAAATTCGTCTTTTCATACTCCTCATTTCTCATTAAATGTTTTGTCTTTTCTGTGCACTTACTTCCTAATTTCTCCTCTGCTGAGAACAATGGATATAATCCTTCTGTAATCATTGCCCTTCTCCATTGTTTCATCTGACCGTCCCTAGACTCACGTAGATATCTGGGAAAAAATCCTGGATAACTCCTATTACTTCTAGATCGGTCCCGCTCAAATGCCTCGGTTTCCCATTCTTCTAGAGCTTCGTACTGAGTTAATCTAGGTCTGGGTTCTAAGTCATTCATCCTCAATCTCAAATTCTGAAGAATTCGCCCATTGAACGTGCCATTCTCGGGAAATGCTAGTATTCCATCATTTTTGGTATATTCTATCCAATTCTCCATCCATACACAAGTATGATAACCTCTCTCCATCATCATGAATGAAGCGGGCGTTTTAGCTGGTGGAATAATAATTCCTTCTCTAGTTTTGAGTGGTTTATCCTTTTTAAAATAGTTCTTAATCTTTTGCAGAAAGGACATTTTTCTCTTCTCTCCGTACATTCTATCTAATCTTCGGTGTACAAAATTATATTCTGCAAAACCTAGGAATCTCCTATCCGGACGAATTCCTGTTAAAGTCGGATCGCGTTTTAACATGCAATCCTTATCCACTAAGAATTTCGCTTCTATAATTTTGACCAATCAAGTGTTTGCTATCTTTTATTTCCGAGCCAATCCTTGTGCGGCCTTTTGGTGACGTTTATCTGTCAACCCCTCCTTTACAATCTGCTCTTTCCTGTCCTTGCTGGTTCAACCAATCCCAGCGCGGCACCTGTGACGTCAGTACTACTCCTGACTACTGACCCCTCCTTTACAAGGGTTTTCCACACCCGCTGTTTCAACCAATCCCAGCGCGGCGTTTTGTGACGTCAGCTCCCTCTCCGGCAACTGACCCTCCCTTTACAAAAATTTACGCAAACTTATTTTCTCTATAAATCTTAATTAAATTTCAGTAACAACATAAAACATTCGCTATCGTGCCAGTTTCTCTAAAATAGAAAAGATAGTTTTCTCTCACACTTAGTAAAACCTTTCCGTTTACTAAACATACACTACGAGTAAAACACTTCCGTCTACTCTTCACACAAGCTCCAGAAGTACCTGTTACTTCTCCAATGTTACCCTTTCTAGGTGATATAACAACAAATTTTCACCAGCGTACTCTTTTGCTATTACTCACACGCATAGAATCCCTAACGAGTACTGAAAGTCCTGCTTAACTTTTCAGTACTAATTCTGCCTGACAGATAACCTCGCTGCAGTATGGCTTCCACTTACCATCCGCTATTTCTTTTACCCCGGGGTATTCTGGACAACATAAAACAAAACTCAAAATTTAAGCGGATGTTAGTTCATAAAAATACAAATAAAATTCTCATTACCCAATTAACAAAAAGTAACCATCCTCTGATAACCAGAAAACTGATCCAGCGCGATATTAGCAAACAGCATTCATACACTAGATACTCACTTGGGCCCATTCATTCATACTATGCTAATACTTACGCTGGGTTTTATCAGTTGTTACTCTCTATCAAAATCCCTGCTACCAATTACCTTCTGATTGAAGAGTTACGTCTGCGTGTGGCCCCAGCTGACTAGAATCTGAGGCTGAGTAGCGGGGGAGATTTTAAAACGATGCTTCCCTGCAGTGTCTGAGCTGTTCTCACCCTGATGTTAAGTTTTGCAGTGCGGATCAAATAATCTCTATGAATTTCCCCAGCTTAGCTAGGGTCTGTGGTGTGTTGGTAGAGATACACAGGTCCAAAGCGAATAGCACTCCTTTTCCCGCTTTCCCTCACCCCGTATGTTATTACAACGCGGTCGTTACAACGACCGCGTTGTAACAACGCAATACCATTACCCCGCAAGTAGTTACCACGACTTGCGGAGGGGGGCGCTGGATGTTGGAATAGTATGATTTACTATTCCAACTCCAGTCTGTGCGGACAGTAGGGAAGGTGTTGGATTTTAAATCCAACACCTTCTCCCCCCCCTCCGCAAGTCGTGGTTTCGACTTGCGGGGTAATGGTGATTAGCGTTGTTATAACGCGGTCGTTGTAACGACCGCGTTGTAACTAACATGCGGGTCACTGATGCGGGGTGAGTGATGTTTACCCTCCAAAGCTTCTCTATAATGTCTGAGGCCATTGGCCCAGCATAGCGGGAGTAAGCAAGTGACGTCGATCGCTAGTGATCCAGCGCAATATTAGCAAACAGCATTCATACACTAAATACTCACTTGGGCCCATTCATTCATACTACGCTAATACTTACGCTGGGTTTTATCAGTTGTTACTCTCTATCAAAATCCCTGCTACCAATTACCTTCTGATTGAAGAGTAATGACTTACCAATGAATCCTTTGCTAATTGGGAAATTTAAAATGAGTGACATTCATTATAGTACATAATCCTGAAATAACCACTGAGTCAGGAAGTTTCAAAATGTTTATCTAAAGATTCAGCAGGGTAAAATACAGAACCACATGGTACTTAATCGCAATACCCAAGATTAAGCATAGAAATGATTATTGCTAATCAATGACGGTGTTTAAAGAAGAGAAGAAGATAGAGACAGAAGCGCAACTAAAGGTTGCATTATAATTACCTAAGTGCGAGAACCAAACCCCTTAGCCAAGGAGTTGAAAGGATAGGACCCAGAAAGGATGAAGAGCAAAGACTTCCTCCAGGATCAGGACAGGACCGGTGACCTCTCTACAACGACGCCTGCGTCGTTCCCTCTCTGATACTCAGCTTCTCCTCGATTCTCCCGTGCCTTCCTTCTAATGGACTCTGCCGCCCCCTCCTCAGGACATCTCTCTGGACAGCAATTCGGTCTGCAATCGATCAGCTTGGCAGTCTGGAGCTAAGAGCGCTCTGGCAGCCTGGACGCCTGTTCTTCATGAACGCATGCTCTCATGGAATCTTGCTCTGACTAATTAACTAATGCTATATTCTATTATACCCTTCTACGCCCATGTACCTCCCCTTAATGTTGCTAAAATATGGGACCACTACTTCTGATTGGACAGGGACAGGAGGTGGATTCTCGCACCATGTTGATTTGGCCTAAATTGTAAAGCCTATTGTCTTTACGTTCCCACCCCTTCAAATTAATACATTCGCTTTATTTCCCACCCGTCTCATGACAAATGTAAACCAATTTTCATAGACAATGTATCAATGTGTGACAGGAAAGCACTAGTACAACATCTTCGGCCATCAGGTTACGGCCTTGGACTTCGTCCAGGTTGACTTCATTTGGCAGGCACACAAGACACATGCGCAGAACCATTTGCCTCTCGAGTTTCAGGTCACCAACCCAGGCCCAAGTTTACGAACTAATAAAAGTGCAAGAAGAAAATATTAGAATCACAAATAAAATGTTTCACTGTATACCCACTATTTCTATTCTATTCCCAATTAAATATATATACTATCCCGCGTTAGTAGCGTTAGGAAACGACAATTTAATAATGACATGAGAGCAAGCAGAAGCATGTGAAAACATCAAGCAGGCATTTTAATGCACACTGCGCAGAAGCAGAAGTTTCCCACCAAGCAAAGAAAGACGTCACACCATGTGATATGGTTGCGACATGCGCATTGAGTTTTCCCGCGCATAGCGGCCATTTTGGATTACAGACAAGCGTTATTCATTAGTAAAACACATAGGCAAGCATCTTTTTCTTTTGTGTCGTGAATGCAAAGGTTAGTATTAACAATACAAGTTTAATAAATTAATACTGTGAGGAGGATTGAATACAAGCAAGTTTCATTTATGAAACCTTGCTCCATCACTAGCGAGGTTGGGTCAGCAACACAGCAGATGAAACCAGGACTTTTGATGGTAATTGAATAGTCAGTGGGATGTTAACTCGTCCCTCCGTGCCCAAACTGTGTTGAAGTCCACAATGGGTAGCGCAAGAAGCCTCATAAAAATTATTTTCCTTCTTGTCTGGGCTGACAGGAGTTGCACAAAATAGGCTGGGCATTTCCCAAGGTGTAGGAGGCTTCCAGGGCTGTGAAGATGGATGGCGGCAGAGCCTTTCTAAGTACTGTTCAAATGAGACTTTCATAACCTGCACATTCACTGCTTTTTTTCAGGCTGGAAATGGTATATTCTGACTGTGGAGGTTTAAGGTCTCAATTTTTAAGCAGCTAGTAGCAACTGCGAGCTGTGTGTGCCATGGAGAGCCCTCTTCTTTTAAAAAATCTTTTGAGTTGTGCTTTGAGGGAGAATGCTGGGGCCCGCATGGCCCTGATATAATACTTTGTTAGGTCCCCTAAGCATGTTAGATCTGGGCTTCCATGTGTCAGCTCCAGCTCTGCCTTGCTCTCCTGCCTTCCCGAGGAAAGTGGAGGATTTTTTTGTAAGCTGAGATTTGCGAGTTTGTGAGATACGTGTCCAGTGCCATGGGGAAGGCTAAGTGACTATAGTTTAGAGAGGGGATTAATTTTGTTCTCGGAACTTTTAATATTGGGTCTGCCGTTGGGCTGTATAGCTCTTGGTTTAGGCATTTTAAGATGTAAATGACCCCGGCACCCTTGCTTCTGAGATGTTTTATATGGGCCCCTGGTTTAGCCCCTTCAGTGAGCCAGACGCCTAGGTAGTTGTAACTTGTGTATGTAGATATTTTCAGGTCTCCGAGTTGCTATTGGGCTAGTTTTTTGCATGGGTATTTCCCAAAGATGACTATTTTGGTCTTCCCCTGGATCACTTGGAGTTTGTTCGCTTGGTTGTACCTGTGGAGGGCATTGAGGGCTCTCCGTAAACCGATTCGAGAATGATCCATAATTGCAATATCGTCAGCGTACTGCAATATTTGAAGATGCACTTGCCCCAGCCTCGGATTTATTAGACAGGCGCCTTCCAGTGTTTTGCCCAGATCAGCTGTGTAAAGATTAAAAAAAGGCGGGGCCAGCACACAGCCTTGCTTGAGACCATTATTTGTTGGCACTTTAGCAATTGCTGTGGTGGGACTGGTTTTTATCCGCACCCAAGTCCCCTGGTATAAGGAGGTTATGGCCTTGAGGAACAGTGGGGGGAATCCCCCAGGTGGTTAATTTCTCCCACAGTAGTCCCCAGTCCACCCAGTCAAAAGCTGCCCTATAGTCAACAAAGGAACAAAATAAAGGGGGTTGGCTTGGAGCGTGTAGCTCGGTGTGACAAATATGCAAATGCTAGAATGTTATCCGTGGTGGAACTTTCAGACCTGAATCCTGATTGGAAGAAAGAGAGAATGCTGTTTTTCAGATGCCCAGGCTTTCAACTCTCCTAATTGAATTTGGGCGTTAGCTTTTGCTTCAAGGTCTAATAAAGCAATGAGCCGGTAGTTAGCCGGGTTCAAACGATCTCCCTTTTTGTGGACGAGAAAAAGAATTGATCCTCTCCATGACGGAATCATCGCAGTGGCGGAGGCATTGTTGAAAAGTGGAGTAAGCAGCCCAGCCCAGAAGATTTGTGCTGATTTGAAAACTGCGGCAGGAACCCAGTTGAGTCCCGGGGCTCCATCGTTCCTCATTTTTTTAATGGTGTCAATTACTGAGGCCTCTGAAATACTGGAGGGCCAGACAGGGTGTAATAGGAGATGAATGGGGTGGAATGTTTGCTGTGCCCGAGTTATTTGAATATAGCTGCTTTACATAGTTGACCCTCACCCGGTCTGCCACTTCATTCTCCTTTGTTTTGCTAAGGAAGCTACGATTGTTGATGTACTTCCAGAGCTGGGCATGGCTTTTCTCTTTTAGGAGAGTGAAAATGTTAAGACATTCTGCTTCTATCATCTTTGCTCTTTGCTGCCAGACTCGTTCTGTGGACTGCTCTGAGTGCTGGTATTGTTTGACCTTGATGTAATTTGCCACCTCTTTCTCTTGCCTTTAGGGCCCTTTGGAGTGTGCGCTTGCTTGCAAGTACCTCCTTGGTTTTAATGTTTGGTAGAGAAGATCGAATGGAGAGGTCCCGCCTCCTGGGAGCCCCGGGTCTGCCCCTCCAAAGCTCGCTGAAGTTCTGCAAGGAGGTCCTTCCAATGCTCGGGGGGTGACTGCACTCAGTGGTGTGGGCATTAATGCTTTTATTGCTATCCACACAGACAGTTTTGAGCTGAGATTTACTGACCATTTGATTCTACAGAGAACTTTGTAGCATTCTTCCCCAGTGGGTTCACCGAGTGTCAGTAATTGTGGCAAAACTTTGCTTGCTAATTGCAGTACTGCCCGCAATATCTGTGGTAACTCTCATCCCTGTCGTCTACTTCGCAGCTGCTAAGCTTGTGGGACAGCAAGAAGCTAATAAAAATTTAGTCCATTGTAGATATGTTCTTGAAAGTGAGAAGAGGTTGCCATTGTGGGTCGTGGGACTCTTTAACAGTATGTGCGGAGCCTAAGCTGGGACTGTCAAGAAAACTCTGATGCAAAGTAGGGTTAGCATAACAGTTGATTAGAAGTAGTCGGAGGGGCTGGTTGATTCTCTTTAGCCTGTTGATATGTAGTGCTTGCAACTCGGGTGTGTTATTGTATATTGCGGATGCCTCTACATTTCAGGCATATTTTATGAAGATGAAAAGTCTAACGGTGGCCGCCTGAAGCTGTTGCACTTTATGGCTGGAGTGTGAATTTCGTAGTATCCTGTGAGAGTTGTTGTTTCAGTTGCCCAGGTATCCTAGAAACAAAGGATGTCACTGTTATAAAGGTAGTCAAACACTGATTTGGCTTCTGTGAGTGTTTTAATGCCTGCCACATTCCAAGATGTGATTTAAAGGTGGGGGCTGGGTCCTGCCTCCCTGATGAATTTGCCTTTTATCTTGGTATTGATGGAGATAGCATTGCCGTCGTGAGGGGCAGCAGTCCAGGGGCCCCCAATATCTGATTTTTGTTTTTGTCGAGGGGTCGCAGGGAAGCATGGTCCTTTGGTCAAGCGTACAAATTATTCTAAGTGCGTTGGGAGGCTTGGGGACAACCGGATGTTTGTTGCCCTGTTGGTTGCTGTCTGCTCCTCTTAGAATAGAATATGCTCCCTTCTTTTGCACGGGGCATTAAGCACATATGGGTGTTTCTCTGGTTGAAGGGCTTTGATGTCTATCCCCCTTCCTGCCAACTGAGTTGCCTCCTTGATCATGGCAGCCTGAGGTGGTTGTTAGTGCAGCCCTACCAGGGTTGACTTACCATAAGTGTCCCCGGGGAGGCTAGAAAATTTCACCCAGGCTTAGTTGTCCAATCGGATATGGGCCAGGGAGGGTATGTGCTTTAGTAGGTGGAGTATGTTGCCCCAGTTTAAGATGTGTTAGTGTCATTTGATGTAATCTCTAGGAGTTACCACTACCTCATAGATCACCTTTGGGGTGATTTGGTCCGGGGATTGAGCTCTGTTTGCCGGCTGGGTGCTAGTCAGAAGGGCATGGACGTTTGAGATGAGTCCAGAGGTTGGTAAAACGTTGGGCGAACATAATGTTTGGGCAAGCAAGTTTATGGGACCCCAGGCAGATTGCACGCTGGGAACTCCGCTGTGGAGGTAGCCTGAGTACTTGCGTCCGTCTTCTCCTTTGTTGTCGGTGGGGATGGTTTGTTCTCGTGGGCCGGGCTTTTTCTCGCATCCTGTTCTCCCGTTGTGGAGTCAGCGAAGGATAAAGATTTGTTATCTTGTTCCTTTGCCACGATAAGGGTATTACCCCTGTTCCTGGACGACCCATCGTGTCAGGGATCGGGTCCATCCTGGAACCCCTCTCCAAGTTTGTGGATCATTTCATACAACCACTGGTTAGAGCCACCCCCTCTTTCATTAGGGACACCACAGACGTCTTACGTTTAATCGAGGGGACCCAACATCCAGAAGTAGTAGATCTCTTGGTCACCCTGGATGTTGTGGCCCTTTATACTAATATCCCACAAAGGGCAACCCTTGATGTTATTGAAGACGCCCTTATTCACAGTGATTGGGATTCACCTACTCCAGTGACCTTCGTACTGGAATGCGCCACTTTAGCACTCACAGAGAATTTCTTTGAATATAATACTCAGCTTTACCACCAGACACAGGGCACTTCAATGGGCAGCACATTCGCGCCTAGTCTAGCCTGTATGTATATGGCAGCATTTGAGGAGAGAGAGATCCACAATCCCAGGAATCCGTATGTTTCCAATGTGTTATTATGGAAGAGGTTCATTGATGATATCCTGATTCTATGGAAGGAGAACGCACCAAATGCGATGAATTCTGCATTTGGATCAACACATTGAACCCCTATTTAAAATTTACTAACATCATTTCAGAAACAGAGATTCCATTTCTTGACCTATTGATTAAATTAGAGGGTGACAAGATTTCTACCACTCTATACCGAAAACCAACCGACAGGAATAGTCTCCTACGTTTCAGTAGTCATCATCCAAGGGCTCTCCGACAAAACTTACCCTTTGGGCAATTCCTACGTATCAGACGGAATTGCAGTACACTCACTGACTACAAGAATGAGTCTAACACGCTAAAGATAGACCTACTTCGAAGAGAATACCCCATACAGGTTATCGATCGTGCGTACAAAAGGGCACAGCATAATAACCGTGAGAGCCTATTGGAGGTCAGAACTAGAGAACATGATAGGGTCATGACCTGTGTAACGACATACACCCCTGACTCGAATCGAGTTAGAAATATCATTTGTAAACATTGGAACATCCTTAACACAGGAACTCTGAAGCTTCCCAAACCTAG
Source organism: Calotriton arnoldi (assembly GCA_963921515.1). NCBI lineage: Eukaryota > Metazoa > Chordata > Amphibia > Caudata > Salamandridae > Calotriton > Calotriton arnoldi. Next base: position 74,611 of record CAWUFW010000809.1, read on the forward strand.
GTTCGCCTTTAAACGAACTAGTAACCTCAAGGACATGTTGGTACACACTAGACCTAAGAAACAACAGGGCAATACACAAAGGACACTTTGGGACTTACCGCCTGTCAAGGGTCATTACCCATGTGGGTCATGCTCGGCGTGCCCGCAAACTAAGGTTACCAAAGAATTTAAGTTCCCTAACGGAGTTAGTTGGAGTATGGCTGCACACACTAATTGCAACACACCTAATTGTATCTATATACTGGACTGCCCATGTGGTCTTCTTTACATAGGAATGACCTCGAGACCAGTCAAAGTCCGGATAATGGAACATCGAAGCAATTTCAGATGCCATAAAACTAACACCAAAATGACCTGTCACTTCGAACAAGTGCAACATCCCCTGACTCATTCAATTGGGCCGTATTAGAAACCCACCCAGGGATGCCTACAAAATCATTGCTCCGTTTGGAACAACGTTGGGTCCTTCGACTAGCCACTGATAAAGGAGGGCTTAATGAGGATATTCCCTGGAGCCAATTAACCTAATTACCACCTTGGGCCCTTGTATTTCTGCACTTGATTTAGTGGTTTTGCTCCTTTTGTAATTTACTCGAACTCCCCGGACTCCTACCTGATGCCGAATGTTGTGCCTAACATATTACTTTAAATAGTTAACATTTCATAATTGTTGATTCCAACGAGGAAGAGCCCCCTCCAATCTACTTAATTTAGTTATTAACGCGGATCTTCTATGAGATACACTAGTAAGGCTGGACCTACGTCCTTCATTTGTAGCAATACTTTCATTCCTGTCTTACATGACATTAGTCACACAGGTTTATCGCCATTTTTAGCGTCCATATTAGATTATGGTTTATGAGTCATTAATTCCTTTTAGGTGTTTTGAATCCATTCACTTTTTCTTGTTATCTCAAAACGAGACTACGCTTTTGGCGCCCTTGATTGCTACTGCATGGAGTTTTTGTCTCGCATTAGTTGGAGGAAATCCAACATGGCGCCCTAAACAGGGTTAGCGCTCGAGTCGTTACACTGTTTCAGACAGGAAGTACCGGAAGTTCCGCCTCCAAGCTCCGCCGGCCGCTGGTATTTCTTTGGGATCTTTTACTCTGTTCGTTACTCCCGGACCGGCTGAGCAAGGGGTAGGAGCATCTCCGATCGGACTCACATGGAAGAGTAAGTAACAGAATAGTTAGCCCCCTGTGTGTCCCTCATGGTTTTTCATTGGTTTGGCTTGAAGGGTATTACTAAGTCCCTTCAGTAAGTTATTTAGCTCTTGTGTGGGGTTTCTTTGACTTGGACGCTTGCCAACATACCGGTTTCACTACCCCCTCAAACGGAAGGATGTTGGTGAGGTCGTTTCTAAAGATCTCCTACATTTTGAGCTGATATTTCTCTTTTGTGGTTGATACCAGAGGAACGTTGGCTTTTTACCACGACAGGCACCGGGTGCGCATTTGACGCTGACCTGACTCAGCGGAGGTATCAACACCGGGAGGCGCAGACTGGTAAATCCACGCCCTTTGTCTTTTTCAATTGACATTGAAGGGCTGAGTTGTTCGCCTGATAGACTGACACTGATGGACATGATTGCGATACGACTGGGTATTGTCATGTTGTTTCTTCTTCATCTTCTTTGCTTGATATACCTACAGGTAGTTGTTTCTGGCTGTTTAATCTCCCAGCATTTGTTCTCTGTTTTTAATTCCCACAGGACACTACACTTTAGTGTCCTCGCCAGCCAGTTTTGATGCCGTGCATCCTTGACCCAATTTGGGTAAGTTATAAAACGATGCTCATTTAGCTGCCATTCTTTAATATGTTGTTACTTCTTCCTCACCAAATGTAGTTCAGACTTTTCGCATGCCATCAGTCACCTGTGTTCGGCATGCTTTGGCTGCACTATGGGTTTTGATTGAGGCACAGGGTCCTTGAATTACCCGAATATTTTTAATATGACTAAATTTATGTTCATTACTCTGTTTCATTGCAGGTTGGTTTTTAGATCTACAGGTATCACTTTTGAGGGTGCTGTACGAGTGGTTATTACTTCACTTTTTGTAGTTTTAGACCACCACCGAAAAGTGTAGGTAGATCCTATTTTTGGTCCTGAGGAATTGCCATCTATTAAGAATAAAGGCAAGAAACATGTTGACCTATATTATAAGCGTATAATCTCACAATTTTAGAGTAAGATACGCATTTTCATTTTTAATTAGGGTGATGGCCACGTTTCATTAAAATTATTTTGAGTGGACCACCATTTCCTATTTTAGACTACATTTATTCACCTATCATTAGCACCTACACTACTTTTAGGGCCCTCACACGCACTACACCCTATGGCATAAGGAATAAAGATCTCCGCCAAGAAGGCCCCATCTCGGGCGCCGATCGGGTATTGCAGCGCCAACCCGATAAGGAGCAGACCCGATGATGAAGCAAGACACCTAGCTGGCTGGGTGTGTGAGGGTCTTTTTCCAACAGGAGGAGATTCTCCTCCTAAATCTCGCTCTATACCATTGTGTGGAGCCTTTGATTGATTATAACCACCTGCTGTTAATATTAGGAACTGCATACTTTAATTGTAGAGATCCTTTGCCACGATGTCTGATGGATTATTAGCGACTGACTTTGTGGCGAAGTTAGCGTACAGCTGGACAGGACCTGCTTGAAAAGGCTGATTCTGGGTAGATAGCAGGGATGCCATTCTTTTAGTGGTTGTAGCCCTTTTGTGCATTTTCTTTATTTTTTTCTTAGCCCTCCTTGAGAGTAACGCGGCTGGCTGTTTGGGCCTAAGTTTGATCTCTGAGATTTTATCGGCTGTGGTCTGGATGCTGATGTTTTGCCCAGATGGGCAAAAAGAAGAAGAGTTAACAATTGCAGATGTGCCTTGATTGCCCAGGTTTGATTGGGGGCTTTCAGTTAGATCTATTGTTGGATTGGGAGAAGGACCAGCTATTCTTTCGACTACCGAACTTGTGTTGCAGTAGGTTGTAGATCCACTATCTAGTGGGGTACCGACTTTGGACCTGATTGTGGCTGCCAAATAGATTAGAACCTCTGGGAGGGTTGCCCATTTATCAATTATGGCAGTGCATGAGCAGGTGCATGACCAAAGTTCTTGACTGCTACAGTTTTTGTTCTTAATGACATCCACCTTGGTGCTCAACTCTACTCGTCGCTGTGCAAACGATTGAAGGAGATCTATTGGCAGCTCCATTTTAGAGGATTGCCACAGTAGTGCTCTAGCTGTGGTGTATTGTGCTTCACTAATTATTGTCATTTGAGGGTCTTCCGGCTTGTTGGGGTTTTGGGTACATGGGGAGAGTTGAATGATTCCTTCTGGCATTCTGAACAGCTTCGGATTGAGCTCCAAAGTTCTTTTGATTTTGGATTCCATGTTTTGTAGAAAAGATGCTGATTCCCCCAGCTCCAATTTGCGGTCAGGTGCGCCCGTCCTGGTCAAACTGGCTGCAAGTGGCTCGGGGGATCTAACCAGAGTGGAGGTCTGGTGGGTAAGTTTTTGCTGATGGTGGATTTGAACTGAGACTACATAAGCCTGTCTCAAGACCTTCTCAGTATTTAGCGTGCCTCCTAAGGCGGTCGAGTACAGCATCTGGGACTCCAGTGCCTGAGGGTTTGTGGAAACGTTGGTGGAGATGTTGTCAGGGATCCAGGGGTTTATTGGTTTGTTTCCTGTGGCACTGCCCGACCTTGGGCAGGAGTTAGACCTGTGTTTCCCTGTTAGGCTGCGCTGGACGTGTGGGGCATGTATCTTGCTTGCAGTGAAACTCCCAGAGAGGAAATCCCCCTCTTTCCCGTCGGAATCACTTGTGAATAGCGCCGTTGATGCAGGGATACACCGTGTGTAGGTAGTGCTTATAGAAAATACGTAATGCGGCCTGCTGTTGGAACCTTTGAGGGAGTCTTCAGGCTGAGGATGCCTGGGCAATACTCTGGGTGTTCCTGGGAGCTTCCGGGTTCTGGGAGGCTTCCCCTCCAAGGCTGATTTCGACCTGGTGGTGGGCTTTCTTTTGGTCATGCTGCAACTAGGAGGATCGACCTGGCCTCCGTTGGTCCCCTTGTTTAGTTGTGGTTCCCTGTGAGGGTGTAACAGGTCTGACTTGTGGGGACACCTCCAGCTTGGTATGTGGGAGGGCTGGGGATGACTTAGAGCTTGCGAGGAAGAGCTTGAGAGTCCTTGAGGGCAATATGGATGGGATCCAACGAGCAGAGCACTGTATTCCTCCCGAGGGAGGGGTTGGCGGGGTTTGGCGGGACTAGGCAGGGGTAGGGTGACCAACTGGCATGGGTGCAAATTCAGGATTGTGAGTGTAAATATTCAGGGCAAAGGGTCAAAATTCAGGACAAAAATTCAGGACAGAAGGTCAAAATGCAGGACAAATCTTTGGTACAAAAGGTAAGTTTTACAGACTTATCAGAGAAGGTCGCACGATAGCATATAAGTAAGTAAATAGACAACCACTTAAGTACAAGTCAAAATAAGTTTATATTAGGTTGAGACAATCGGTTTTTCGGTATGCGCGTAGCTTTTAGCAACTGTGCAGATCTTTTTGTGGTATTTCATATGATAATATATTTGTATGGTTACTGATAAATTGTTGAATGGACACTGACATTCAACAATTCATCAGTATTTTGCTACGTAATTGTATTGGGGTTCGGCCACGGGGAATCTCCATGACTCAAACAAAACATGAACCTGATCTTGCGTAATGTGGTGCACATGTTAAGCGCTCCAATGTCCTTGGGCCGAACTCACGCTATATAAAACCGCCATACATAAACAAATAGTATGTTATCTTGCGTGGCTTTTTGACCCACCTTTTCATACTTTTCTCAGTTTTCTGTTGATGGTTATATTTGTATTTCGTTTTATGCATTTGCATGGTAGTACTCAGGATCATGAGTTTTACTGTGGGGATACGAAAAACAAGTATTAAAATGCCCTTCCAGCACTTTGAAGTATAGTGATGATGAAATAACTTTATCTAAAAAACACAAAATAAACATCAGATCTGTATGCTTCACTCCCTCGCATGGAAACGTGATATATTCATTTTAAATTGCGGGTGTTCAACTTGTGCCTCTCGGGCACCTGATTCCAAAGCTGACATTATCCCATGCTCTTGGAAAAGTACGGTGTGGATGACGCTGGAGTGATGCTGGTGGCACCAGCCAGGCTGGAGTGGTTTGAATGTTCCTATGTGCATCCCCACCTCGTCCTTTTATTACCTAGTGCCCTACGCATTTCTTTGTTTCTCTGGGGGCCCATGACTCCCCAGCCGGCATACAGAATGACAATGGGCGGGGTGGGGCTGCTCTTGTGCTCGGAGGAGTGCGAGGCAGCCCCAGCAGGGAGCTGAGGCTTCTCACAAGGGAACAGCGCTGTTCCCTTCAAACTCCAAAATTACGGACAAAAGGCGTCCGTAAAAGGTATCCTCACGGACAACGGACGTGAGATCCAAATTACAGACTGCCCGTGAAATTTACGGACAGTTGGTCACCCTAGGCAGGGGAGCTTGTCGGTCTGCAAGCTGCACCTGAGACTAGTTCAGGCTGCTTCCGCAGGCTCGGGGCCCTCCGCCCTTCCCCCTTAGCTCTTACCGAGGTTCTGCCGCTCTGCAGGTTGCCTTCTGTGCTCCCGTGCTCTCACTGTTCGTTATGCAAACCTGCATGCTGTTTTGCTGGAGGTGATGTGTTGGCAGCAGGTGCTTTGGATGCTCTGGCCGCTCCTTTGCCACCTCTCTTGGCCTTAGGTGGTCGGGTGTCTGCTGTCACGGTAGCTCCTCCCCCTTCACTTCACCCCTGTCTCAAGGTGCGGATGTTTGGGCACAGGGAAGGACGGTGCGGCTCGGGCTACTGGCAGCTGTTGTTGCGTGCAGCTGCGGCCCCTGTTACAACTGAGCACTCACTGTGCTCCCGGCAAAGCGCTGCATGGCAGTGCACCACCTAAGTGCGCTGAACAGCAGGACCGCCGCTCGCTCACTTGAACTACCGGAATAAAAAACACACCAGAATACAATCACATGTGGCACCTTCATGGGTATTATTCCCATCATTTTTTCAGTACCCAACTCTCTCTTTAGCCCTAACCCTGATGTTGGTAGATCAGGACTAGGAGGTAGGGTGACCAACCGTCCGTAAATTTCACGGACCGTCCGTAATTTGGATCTCACGTCCGTTGTCCATGAGGATACCTTTTACGGATGCCTTTTGTCTGTAATTTTGGAGTTTGAAGGGAGCAGCGCTGTTCCTGCAGGCATCCACGGACACCCTTGTGAATGGATCTGCTCCTTCATCACCGGAAGAACCCAAACTGTCAACATGGCCGCCCATTGCTCTGAAGCACAAAAACTCTTCTGTGGAGTAGGTCTCCTCGCTCAGGCCAGCGCGCTTCAAAATCTACACGACTCCACTGGCCGATGTCATATGGACTCACAACATAAACATCCTGACATACGGCAATGACACACAACTGATACTGTCCCTCTCGGGCAAAACACTCAACACCAGGAAGAAGTTTGCCACATGCCTAACCGAAGTGGCCACTTGGATGAAATCGAACTGCCTCAAACTGCACTCGGACAAGACCGAAGTGGTGGTCTTCAGGAAAGATGCCTCGCCATGGGACTCCACCTGGTAGTCCACAGACCCCAGACCCACCCCCACACCTTGCTCACAAGCAAGAAACCTCAGAATCATCATATACAACAAGCTGGACATGGCTATCGAGGTCAACGCAGCTGCCTTGTCCTGCTTTAACACCCTAAGGATGCTAAAGAACATCTTTAAGTGGCTACCACACAACACCAGGAAGACTATCACCCAAGGCCTCATCACCAGCAGACTAGACTATGGGAACACCCTGTACACAGGGATAACCAACTAGCTCACAAAAAGACTTCAAACTATCCAAAACACAATAGCCAGACTAGTCCTCAACCTCCCATGCTGAGCCCACATCACATCACACCTTGGGGATCGCCGCTGGCTCCCGATAGACGAGCGCACACACTTGAAACTCCTCACACACACCTACAAAGCACTTTACAACACATGCCCTGCCTACCAGAATAGTTGCATTCATTTCCACCAACCTTCCAGACACCTCCGCGCTGCTAATCTATTAATAGCACACATCCCAACACATACACAAAAGCAGGAAGGTCGTGCCTTCTCATACCTGACTCCTAAAGCTTGGAACAACCCCCCCACAACACATCAGAGCCTCCTCCTTGACTTTCGCAAGAAGCTGAAGACCTGGCTGTTCAAGTAAGCCCTCCCGAGCTGGCCTCACACACCGGCTACAGAGCGCCTGGATATCCTCACTGGTGATTAGAACACTATAAAAACACCGATAACATGACTGCCCACCTTATCATTTTTTACATATGGTCGCTGTGAGTTTGACCACGTTTATCTCTTAGTCTTAGTCCTTATCAGGGTTCCCAAGTGATGTTCCCTCTTAGTGAAGCTGCAGCTGCCTTCTGCAGAAGGTCTGCCACCAGAATCCATCCCCTGAAGTAAGAATGACACTTTCTTCTCGCAAGTAATAGAGATGTGATCAATGCATCCTCAGTGGTGCATGGACAGAAGAAGAAGACAAAGCAGTGCTGAATGGAGCTTGCACTGAACTTATGAGGTTAGATATGAGTAGCTTCAGTAGTTCATGCAAATTCGACAACACGAGTGAAACTGAGGGAGGTCAACGGAGTTCAGAGGTGGACACGTCCTGCTCTCAATTATTAGGTTGGGGTCTGTGCAATTTCTGTGGTCTATGGGCAGAAGATAAAGCAATGGTGAATAGGTCTAAAAAAGGAGCAGCCCTTGTTCTGATATGATTGAGGTTAAATCTGTGTAACTTCGGTGAACCATGCAAAGAAAATGATACAAAAGTGGAACAGAGGAAGGTGAACAATGCTAAGCGGTAGTCTCTGAGATGTGGTCTATGCTTCTTCAGTGGTCCATGGACAGAAGAAGACAACATTGGTGAATTAATCTCGGAAGCGAACAGCCTCTGCTCTGAAATGATAGGGATGAGATCTGTGTAGCTTTAATGGTCCATGCAAAGAAGGCTACACAGAAGTGGAGCCTTGGGAGATGAATGCAGCTAAGAGGTGGACACTTCCTGCTCTGAAATGACGAAGATGTGGTCTGTGCATCATCGGTGGTCCATGAACAGAAGAAAACACAAGAGGAACGATGGAAAGGGAATGGAGCTATAAAGTAGGCACTGGAGTGAAGGGAACTAAAAACGTATTCATTAGCACAGGTGCAGCCTGGACTAACCTGTTAACAGTGATTTTACACAAATAGGGCCCCTGCTGCAGGATTACTCTCCAGTGTCAACCTTTCCTACTTCACACCCATGGCTTTCTACCCCATTGCTGACAAATTTGGATTATCATTAGTTGCAAATGTTTAATTTAGAGAATGGCTTTGTACTATTAAATTGCAGTAAAAAGATCACTAAGGCAGTCCTTTTCAGGGGCTGTCATAGTGTAACCCTCAAAAAGAAGAAGGACTTGGCCACTGTATCCAATGCGTGCCTCAGCCAGATTACAAGGGGCATGGTGACTGTGCCTTTTTTGCTAATAGCTCACCTTTCCAAATGTACCATCATATATACCTCCACTTTAACATCTGAATATCTCACAGACTCCATCAACAAACATTGCACTTCCCACGTGCCCCTATGAACAAACGTTGCACTTTCTACCTGTCCTTATGATTAATCTATAAGCATCTTTGTAAACCTATAAAATCTCTACACCTCTCCCTAATCTCTATAAACAGCATTTGCAGTTACCCATATCTTATAAGCAAACTTTAAAGCACCCTGTACCCTTGTGGTTTCATTTTGCATCTTCTTCATACCCCTGTGAACTTGTATTGCACTTCTTCCTGCACCTATTAGCATTGCTTGCACCTTCTCTTCCCCAAAGGAAGTTCCACACCCTCCTCTGTGCCTGACCCCATGAATCAACATTGCACATCTTCCGCACCCCTATGAACAACCTTTACTCCTCCGTCTTACTCTTGTGGACACCTTTTAAACACCTGAGTATCACTATGAACAACCTTGGGCATCAACCTGCCATTATTTATGTATTGTATTTATGTCTGTTGAAAAGCGCTACAAACTGTATGAATGCCAACTCATAGTGCTAAGTGAGAAAAGGAAATTTGAGATGCATAACATGGGAGGAGTGAAATGTTGTGCGGATCATCAAGTACAAAAATGGGGGAAAACCCTTGGGGTACCAAGGCATACAGGATTATACTTTGCAAAATCCATAGGGAGCATTGAATGCAGACATACAGCTGTAGTTTACATAGAAATGTCTTGAATTTGGCCAAGGTGGTGAGAAAGGTCTTAATCATTGGAGTGGTTTAGGAAAGATCTGATGGTGAGCAAGAGTTTGCAATGTGTTCCTAGTCACGAAGGCGATGGATCAATGTACCTTTACTATAAAAGAGCAGAATAACAAGTGACAAAGTATGGCAGCTGATAGCAAAAGCAGAGGCTGTGCAGCCTTATAAAGGACAGATTCTATATACTGTCACTTGCTAGGTAGAGTTCACTTTCGGGTAAAAGTTCAAGGCCAGGCCACTCCCATTCTTCTCTATCCTCCCAAAGATAGATAATACCCTGCCCCGTCAGGCCAACACGGGTAATGTCCCAGCTGAACTAAAACCCTGTACTTAACAGGGAGAGACTTGAACAGATGGAAGACGACTACCTTCACAATCGAGACTGTGCTGTCTGACTTTGACGACCCTACGGCATGCTCTTTTCTCCCCCTGCCTGACTGCATATTCAAGACTCACCCCTCCAAGTAAATGGTACCTCTCAGTTTCCACTGTAAATATCCTTTGCATCAGCCCATTCTAAACAACGTTTTCATCTTGTTGTGCCCCGGTAAAAATGTTTTGCACCTCCCTATGCCCCAATGAACAACCTTTGTTACTCCCAGTAACTCTATGAGTTACCTTCACACTTCGCCCTTCCAACTGTGAACATCATTTGGACCCATGCCTTACAACATGAAGAGGATATGCAACCCTCCCTTACTGATATTAGTACAAACTGGTTATTTCTTCCTTGTGCTATCAGTGACCTTTGGCACTCTCCTTTCCCCGTATGAACATTATCTGACCTTCTCCCTTACCACTGTGAGCAACCTTTGTACCAGATCCTCACCCTTGTGAATAGACGCTGCACCTCTCTTCATCCATTTGAACAAACTTAACACTGATCCGTTTTCCCTATAAACAAACTTTGCCCCCCAAACGAACCCATTATAATTTTTTACTGTATTTGCACTTCTCTTAAAGTTATACTTGTTATGCATATGCCCTTACCCCTACGAACTTCATCTGTGCTCCCTACAAATCACAATGAATGTCTGTCAATGCCACCACCCATTGGACTCATGGGTAACCTTTATCTTTTCCTTTAGGTCTACTAAACCCTGCACCTCTGCACGATGCTTTGCAGGGAGTGGCTCCACAGTGGATTCATGTGTAATATCTACATTTTTCCAGTTGTCTACTTCTGTAGGAGGATTCCCACTGTTCAAACTCTGGCTGATCCCACTACCTCCCTTTCCGCATCGTCCTGGAGGCATACACCCAACCAGGCAGCCAAGATGTTGTGTTGAGGAGAATCCCCCAGTGGACTCATGTGTAACATTTACTTTTTCCTAGTGGCTTAGTGGTTTAAAACGCTTTATCCAGTTGGTTTCCAACTACTGCTCCCTCTTTCCCTGGCACCGCGCAGGAGATGCAGGACAAACCACACAGCCTCTGCAAGACGCTGAGCAGAGGAACAGCCCCCAATTCCCCATTACACAGAGAGGGTGCAGCTATTAATAGTGGAGCAGGGGCCTTGGCCCCAGGGGGCTTAGGGACCCTCCAACCCCGAATTTTGGCTGCATTTAAGTAAAAATTCGGTAGATGGGGAGGGGGGGTGGGGGGGGGCGGGGTTATTTTTCTTGCTGGAACACGGGCCCTTGCTATACCATTGTGGAGACATGGGAAAATTTTACGTTTACTCAGTGGTCTACCTCTGTCCCTCCCATAGGGCCCTCATTTCTGCAATTTCTGTTGCTCTATTTCCTCCCTGGTACAGTGCCGGAAGACACATGCCAAGCTATGCTGCCTCAAAGAGATGCTGATCTGGGTAGAGGTTCCCCCAGTGAACTCATGGTTAATGTCTAACTTTCCCCAGTGGGATACCTCTGCAGTAGTATCCCCACAGTGCTTCAGGCTCCTACTGCCTCCCACTCCATCCCTCCTCAGCATGGTGCCAGAGATGCAGGCCCAACAATGCAGCCTCTTCAAGATATAGAGCTTGGGAGCCCCCCCCCCGCCCCCCAACACCCCTTCCCGGTGGTCACATAGATAACTTCTATCTTTCCCCTCTGGTGTATCCCTGCCACTGCAGTGGGATCGACAGTGTTTTTTAATTCTGATGTACCGCTCACCCCCTGCCCAAATGCAATGCTGCCTCTGAGAAATACTGAACTGTGGATAGGCTCCCAGCAGGCTCATGGGTAACTTCTACTGCTGTTCCTCGGTGGTCTCCCCCTGCCCATCCAGTGGGATCCCCACAGGTCTTCCAATTTATGATGTTCTGCTTCCTCCATCACAGGTGCAATGCAGGAGGCCCAGTCATGCAGACTCTGAGAGATGCTGAGATGGGGATTGCCCCCTCCCCCGTAAACATATGAGTAACTTCTACTGTTCCGTGGGATCCCCACAGTTCTTCCAATCCCTGATGTTCTGCTTCCTCCATCACAGGTGCAATGCTTGAGACGCATTTCCAGCCATGCAGCCTCTGGGAGATGCTGAGATGGGGATTGGTCCATTCAGGAGACTTATAGGTAACTTCTATCGTTCCTCAGTGCTCTCCCTCTGCCCATCCAGTGGGATCCCCACAGTTTTTCCAATTCTTGATGTTCTGCTCCCTCCGTTACAGGTGCAGTGCAGGAATTGCAGTCCCAGTCATGCAGTTTCTGAGAGATGCTGAGATGGGGATTGGTCCATTCAGGAGACTTATGAGTAACTTCTACTGTTCCTCAGTGCTCTCCCTCTGCCCATCCACTGGGATCCCCACAGTTCTTTCCTGATGCTCTGCTCAGTCCGTCACAGGTGCAGTGCAGGAGACGCAGATCCAGCCATGCAGCCTTTTTAGAGATGCTGAACTGGGGATTGCCCCCCCGCGGCCCCCAGGAGACTCGTGGATAACTTCTACTGTTCCTCAGTGGTCTCCCTCTGCACATCCAGTGGGATCCCCACAGTTCTTTCAGTTCCTGATGTACTGCTCCCTCCGTTGCAGGTGCAGTGCAGGAGACCCAGGCCCAGCCATGCGGCCTCTGAGAGATGCTGAGATAAGGATTGGTCTTCCAGGAGACTCGTGGGTAACTTCTACTGTTCTACAGTGGTCTCCCTCTGCCCATCCAGTGGGATCCCCACAATTATTTCCTGATGTTCTGCTCCCTCCGTCACAGGGGCAGTGCAGGAGACGCAGGACCAGCCATGTAGCCTTTTTCGAGATGCTGAGCTGGGGATTAGTCTACCCCTACCCCCACCCCCCAGAGACTCGTGGGTAACTTCTACTGTTCAGCAGTGGTCTCCCTCTGCTCATCCAGTGGGATCCCCACAATTATTTCCTGATGTTCTGCTCCCTCTGCCAATCCAGTGGGTTCCTCACAGTCCTTCAAATTCCCGATGTTCTGCTCCCTCTGTCGCAGATGCAGTGCAGGAGACGCAGGCCCAGCCATGTAGCCTCTGAGAGATGCTGAGATGAGGATTGGTCCCCTCAGGAGACTCGTGGGTAACTTCTCCTGTTCCTCAGTGGTCTGCCTCTGCCCATCCAGTGGGATCCCCATAGTTCTTCAGTTCCTGATGTTCCACTCCTCCCTCCAGTGGTGCAGTGCCAGAGACGCAGGCCCAGCCATGCAGCCTCTTGAGAGGCTGCGCCGGAGCCGCAGGTTGTAAGGTGAATAGGAGGACATCACTTATATTTACTGAAGCTGCTCTCTATAAATCAATACCTTGTTTTTAAATTCAAGTCGATAAGAATGAGTGAGAAACAGCCAACAACTCTGACAAACCTTAAACCAGCACTTTCCAGCTATCGATTTCTAAAGCAGTCTCTTTCCCGGCATCAGTCGCACACCCTGGACCAGCAATTCCGTCTCAGCAGAACATTGAGCGGAGCTAAATATACACGCATTCCTGTTTCTGAAGGCATTACTGTTAAACTGATTAGTTCCCTGCCTGTGAGTAGGTGCAGTGTCTTCCCTTTCCGCTCCTGAAAGCACTGTAGTCATAGGATTGGACACTGAAGCCGGTCGCCAGACGACGGCCGGCACTAAGCCTCAAACTCTGGAAAAAAATACGAATTTACCGTTATTACGCGAATACTTTTTTTGGGCTCCTGTAGTCCAATGACGACGAGGCATGGTTCATCACTGACTTTTGCCTTTATAGTGCTCACGTTCACTTGTGGTCACCTTGGGACTAGGAGTCCTATAAAGGGGAAGGAGTAGGCTCAACGAAAAACACACATTTTGCAATACTATAGGTCTCGCATTTGGGAGAGTTGGAGCTGTTGGCATTGTAAATGACGATGTCTTTTACCTGTGTGTTTTGGTTTGGAGTGTAGTGGATGTATGTGGTGTGGAGTGGAATTATGTGGGTTGTATTAGAATTGTTAGTTGTGGAATTGTGTGGGGTTGAATTGTGTGGTGTGTAGTGTATTTGTGTAGTGGAATTATGTGGCACGGTGAAAAGATAGGGGTGAGACCTGCACAGAATATATAGAAGAAAGATAGAGAGGGATTGTTAGCTTGTGCAGGAAGTGGTGAATGAACTCAAGACAGAGGAGCAGAAAGAGTGTGTGAGAAAGAAGGGGAGAGCTGGCCACAGACGCATAAAGAGGGAGGACCTTTGTACACAGAAGACAGCCTAAGAGGAGGAGTGTGTAGGTTTAAGGGACAGAAACAGTGGCGTAACGAAAATTGAGGGGGCCACCTTGCCAGGTACACGGAGGGACTCCGCTCCAGATTTAATCCGGAGCTCTCAGGCCTGAGTACTGTGCTGAGGGGGCCCCCTGCAGCTTGGGCCCCTGTCCTGCGGGGGCCTGTGTTACGCCAATGGACAGACACCTTGAAAAGGCACAAGAAAAGAAACTGTGCTTAGTATGTGTGAGCAGGCAGTATAGAGAGGAGATAGGGAGTGGGAGGGATGAGAGGGAGCAGTGGGATTGCGAGATGAGAGGGGGTAGTGGCAGTGTGAGGGAGAGATGAGAGGGGCAGTGGTTGTGTGGGGGAGATATTTTTGTATAACTAATTCATCATCAGGACAATAACTTTACAAACAGTACAAAAAAGGGTCAAAGTATTTGAAAAAATATAATGAAGAGCTATTCTTAGAATGATTCTATGTTTTACACACCGTTCTAAGGGAAATAAAAGAGAAAATAAAGGGAAAAGGGTTGCCCAAGTGTAATGCTCTTTCTATAGAAAAGGACGTGTTTCTATACACATTCACCATTTGACCTAAAAAAATTAACTTGTGTTTATGTGAAGGGCAACCCAGATCAGTTCAGATCATGGATTGTGTTAAAAATAGTCAAATCTATTACATTAATCTTTGCCAGTGGTAGTTGGGCATCCAAAAAGCATAGTGTTTGGGTTTGGAATCCCAAGACTATTACCATCAGTGAGAGAAGGGCTTCAATCTGTGACCTGAAGAGTTAAGTCTAAATAGAAAGCAACTTGTATATTTAACTCAAGTGCAAATGATATGTGAGGCTTTGGGACAACAGAGGTAAGCTATAGTATCAAACACAGATACTGCAGCGTAACCATTGACTGACGGAACACCTATAGAAAAAGTCTAACATGACATATATCAAGCCAAACTGATCTCCATCATGTCAGCTGCTCCCACCTCCACCAACTGAAGAGTCCCACGAGGATCGATCATTTCACCAGGTGCTTTTAAAAGCTACCTGGCTCATTAGCCACACTTTTTATGCTCAAGATCCCAATGTTACATAGATGCAGATGACACCTAGATATACCTCAAACTAAAAAAAAAGGATCTGTGGAACTCATCAGTATGCAAACTGCATCAAGAAAATGTAACACTGAAAGTAACCAAATTAGTTCCACGCTCATAGGCCTGATGGTCCCCATGCCTCTTCCTTTCATCTGGCCAGATCATGCATTCTGAACGCACTGCCAGATCATGCATTCTGAACGCACTGTCAGCCCAAAAATATTGCAACGTTGGTGCCCTGCATGGAGTGAGTTTCATACACACTCTGACACTTAGTAATAATTCCCCTACTGACTAATACAGTAGAGATACCCAGTTCCATTACTCAAGTAAACGCAGTCACGAAAATGCATTCCTCAACCTATGATAGCTACGAAGTGTTTCCACTTCTGTACCTCGCACACAAAACGTTTCTAGTCCTGGCTGTGGTCACATCACCAAACAAAGCTAAAGGTGAAGAGAGAGGGAAAGTTTAACAGGGAATATCAGTACACCCTTCATAACGAAATGCCTTAAGACACTATATAATGCTACTTGCTACTTTGTTATGATACACCCCTCACTGAAAGCAGTTCTGGTATCCCACCCCAAGTGTAGCAGAACGTGTGGTTTTGTTGATTTGGATTTTTTGATTAAAATTATGTTGAGCCCTCACGCACACAGTGTTAACTTCATTCTTGGATTCACTCCTTTGTGGAAATGCAAATCCCACTCAAATTAGGGAGAGCGAGGAGACTGTCCAACACTTCAGAATTGGAAAACTAGCATTGGTAAAGCCAATAGGTCTGGCTTTAATGTTCCAAACTATAGTCAATATCAAATGCTGTTTGCATGTTTTGCATAAACAAATGCTTTGAGCACATTATAGGCAGCCCAACTGGCTTTGTCTCAACTAAGAAAAAAACAGTAACAAAGGATACATTCTACGCAGAATGCGTACAGATGATAAAGAGCTGAACGTGACAAAAACTTTGATGTTTGAGAGCCTAATTAAGAGTAGTCTCTATTGGAAGCAATTACTATCACATCAAATAAAAATCAATACCAAAGTTTTCGGAATTTATTGATGCAATGCTTATTGCATATGCCTTGTTTTTTAGAATAACATGCAGATTTTAGTGCTTACTGCGCCAAAACTGGTATGTACCAGTATATTTCGGACCTTTTTCCCTTGTCAAATTCGAGTAGGTTTGACATACTGAAAATAACGAAGGGTGTATTCTTTATCGCACCTGTTAATTACTGGGCATGAGAAATATCATAAATTTAGTAACTGCGATCCCTGCTCAAACAGTTTGCGCAGATATCGCAATTTAACGGGCCACTTGTAATCATGCCATATGCACATTTTAAAGAGTTGAAAACAATAAATCATGCAGACAGTTGCACTGTCAGGCCAGACATAAAACACCTCCAACAGAAACAAGCAGAACTTCTAACAATGAAACTGAGAGTCAGACACTCCTGTGAAAGTTCTGTGTAGCTTTTCAAAACATATGCAAAACGGAGCAGTTCTTTTTGGAAACTAATGGGAAGCATCTGAACCAACACTTAGAAACGTATATATCAAGAATATGGGTCCATTATCCCGTGTGACACTAGGACAGGTTCTAGTGAGGGATGTACCACAATAGACCAACATTCTAGGATATGGCTACTTTATTCAAGAAGTATGATGAAAGCTGGAAACACCACTAGTGTCTCAATGATGTGCCAAGATTATTTAATGCTCCTTGCTGTCTTTACATCCTGCTTCACAGAACATTGAGGCTGAAAAAAGCAGCACGCAGTGCTTCTAAAAAAAATGAACCAGCTCGATGACGCTACCTAGGTGGCTCGCACCACTTCACAAAAACCATCAGTAAATAATGGAACGAATCCTACATTTTCGAGGCAGTCTTTTCCCCCCCCCACTCATTCTCAGTGGTTCCATAGAGTTCGATACATGATAGCACTGCCGATTAGGCAGTAGATTTCAGACTGTTTTTAAACCAAGCTGTATGTAATTTAATATTTCTCCTGCTTAAATCATCCACTGCTCCAATGCAATTTACATGGCAAGTTAAATCCCTGCAACTCATATGCTTTCATATTTCTTTAAGCTGCTACCAATTGTTGGCATGTAGGTAATGTACTTTAGGGTAGGACTGACACATCGACCCTGTCGAGGACACCAACATGTTTCCAGTACTGTGCTTTACTTTAACAAAGGGGTGCATTCTGAAACTGGTAGCCTGTTGACTTGGAAAAGCAATTCCAATTGCTGAGTACTGAAGCTGTCATCATGTCATGGAGCTGAGAGAGCAGCACTGTGCTCTTCTCCTCTTTTCCCTCCTGGTACTTCCCTGGCTCGGTCACCTTTATCTAACTCCGTCAGTGCCTAGTTGGCATCCAGCTCCTGCTCTCCATGCCTGACATCTGCCAGAAATGACCTGCCCGAAGCCATAGTGCGACTCTGTTTCTGCCTCTCTGGAACAATAGCATCACGCGCACAGAGCCTGGAGCACTACACAACACTCTGCTTTGAAACAGAAAGAGGACTAGGACCATATAGCAGTTTGCCAGCAGCAGAAACAAGGCAGCATGTGTTGTTCTTCTTTTATGTCTATTTCAGTAATTCCTTGTGCATGGGCAATTTTTTACTACAAATAAAAGTGCGAATGCGCATCAATACTATCTGGTGGCATTGATAGAGTCAGTCGAAGTTGGCAGTTTTAAATTGCTGTTTTCTAGGAAAATAGGACAGTCCCATCGATTTTGATGATCAAGGAATGTTTAAGATATTTGGTACGCCTGTCAGTGAGTATAGTATGCCATATTGAAGTTTGTAGACTATTTCAAAGCCTTGTACATTCAGTCTGTTGCCACCACTCATACAGGAAGTGACAAAAGAAACAAGTAAAAACAAGCAGCGAGGGGCGATAAGAGAACAATGACACACTGCAAATAACAAGCTGTGAGGCGCGGGAGGTGTTGTTGTGGGAACGGCACGTGGAGATTAAGTGAAGTGCAAGTGGCGAGGAGAGAGCGAAAGACAAAGTAGTGCACTGAAGCAAAACATATGGCTGATAGTGAAAGGATCCATATAGCAGGGGCAGTCTCCAGGGCGGGACAAATGCATGCTATTCACCAACAAAAACAAAGGAATTTGCAAAGGCAGATGAAAGAACCAATGGTAAGTGCTGGGCATGTTCAAATTCCATAGACTGAATACCACATGTCTTGAAGACAGCGCATGCGCTGCCTATGCGAGACCTAAAAAAGTTTTTAAGCTCCGAAGAGAATGTTCAAAATTAGACAGACATTGAAGAGCTACCGGGAGCACATTTCTAAACAACGGGCAGAGCGCTTTGAAAATCTGCGACAGCATCTGACTGGTGTGACGAACGGAGGTAAAAAAGAAGAAGCTGATTTACAGACTGGAGGGAGCTAATGAGCTGGACAAAAACTCGGGCCCAGTCTGAGGAAAAAAGCCCAGAGCACTTCACAATGCACTGCAAACTGGATGCATTGCTTAACCGACAGCCAGTGCACAGCAACTGCAACATGTTCCCAATGCCAGAGGCCCCAGATCACTCACTGCCAGGTTTTGGAGTCTTTGAGGTCTATTTAGAGCCTTCCCCGCGAGCCCCAGATGAATGGAATTGCAGTAGTCTAAGTGAGAAAGAATACCATTTCTCATACTATCATAGGCACAGAGGTAAGTAGAAAAGGGAGCATCTTAAAAGGAATTTAAGTTGTAGGAAGCTAGCAACCTTGTGGCTGGGGTGCTTCATTTTCAATGTCAAACCTAGATTGGATCTAAGGTAACTCCCACATTTGGAGGTCTGAGTTTTGACAGTACATCTGTCAGAGTGACAGATTGTTCACAATATAGAGTGGGCTTTTAATGCTCCCTATACTGGCTTTCTTCAACCAGCCTTTTCCAGCCACTTTGTCATTCACTTCTTGGCTCTACCTAGTTGAATATTCATCTCTGACCTAATGCTATTATATGTTTGGGTGCATCCTTTCACCTCCTCTTGATGCTTATATTGAACTGCATGAGGGACGACTACACATCTACAGCCATTTTTATGCTCCTGCTGGCTCTCTCCTGGGTGTTTCGCTCCAATGTGCAGTGTGCAAACACTGCAAGTATTAGCACATTAAACCCAGAATTATTGGCATTGCCAAAGCTTGTTAACAGAAATTTCAGACCTGCCTGGATATGGGGCCCAAGTTTTCAGGCCAATATTCAGCAGACCTGCTGGAGAGGCTTGCTCAGACAGCCAAGTCACTCCCGATTTAAATGGCAGGTGAATGACCTTGGATCTGTTGTACAGGAAAAAACAGAACCATCTGAGAGCTGATGCCATAAGTCCTACTTCCTTGAAATAATCAATCAGGATGACATGATAAACTATGCTGAATGTGACAGAGATATCAAGCACCAGGAAGTCTCCTTGATGGTCGTACCTCGTTTAACTGGCCATAGTGGACAGATGTGGTAATCAATGTGATAGGTGACCTATACAATGGGTCTGTGTTTAGGTCTTCTTGAAACTATGTGTGCAGAATTCAGTTTGACGATGTCACAGTGTTGGCATTATCGTCTCCTGAAACACTGGTGAGCAAACTAGGCTCAGACCTAGCTGCCCTCCTTGAGTCGTCCTTGCACAAATACATACACTCGTGGGGGACTTCTAGAGGATCAATCTCAACCTCTATCAGATTCTTATCTATTCCCTATACTAGAATAATGCTAGACAGGAGACCAGGACACACTGGCTGGTTATATTTAACACGGACTGTACGGATGAAGTCTGCAGGGACCTTCTAGACCATCATGATCGAGACCTGAGGGAGGCCCAATTGAAGTTCACTTACTTTAAGGTGTTGCATAATTGGTGTTAGACTACTTATAAACTTAGAAATGCCCATCTCCTGTCACATGCTAACTGTTGCAGATGTATGGAACCTGAATGTGACCTGCAGCACATCCTATAATCATGCCTGAGTTTGACTCAGTACTGGGTGGCCATTTGGCACACATTACATAATACCATCCTCTATGATTTTTCTGAATCAGCCAAACTAGCCATTTTACATGACATTTCAGATGTAAATGGCAGTACTGCTCACTGGAAACAATGGATGTTGACTGCCTTGATGGTCGCAAAAATCTGTATATTAAGACATTGGAGCTCCCCGAATGTACCTACGCACCAAGAATGGCTGACTGAACTCTTTCGATTGGCCGCATATGAGAGGAGAATTAAAAAAATTCAAGATAAACTCTTTCAGTTTGAAGAAGTGTGGGGCCCATTTCTATGATTTTGTGGCTCTTGAAAGCCTCATAACTGGTATTACTGGGTAGCTGTACAATATGACATCGGGATGTAGAGCTCTCACTCTCAGAAGGGACTCTCTTTAAACACACAGATATGGGCCACAAACTTTCACACAGGAGGTCTTTCCATTGGAAGGATATGCCAGGACAGGCATACTTGGACACAGTATCAACCAGATATGATACTGTTGTCTTTGATTACTAGATATATGTACTTGTAGTGTATCTATATTGAGGGATGAGGAAGATTTAAATCACTGGAAAATGGGGGGAGACACAGAGATGGACATGAACTTTGGTGACACCGCTTCTATGTGTTAATGTATGTTTTAATGTATAGCTTTATTCTTCAACACTGTGATAAGATATGACATGATTTGTATCTTCGAACCCATCATATGTACACCCGGACTAATTAGGTCGGACTATTGTGTTTGTCCTGTTATATTATAAAACCAATAAAGAAAGATTAAAAAATATTTTTATCTGGAATAGTCAAGACTACAGATTCCATACTATATTCGGGTCGCAGCCTGCTGGTGTCCCATCCAGAAATCCATATTTCTCCAGGTAGTTGGACAGCAAGTGTTTGCCAGTTGTTTTTCCCTCAGTTTAAAGATGGCAGAAAGTACAGTGATGAAGCCATAGTTCTTAATCCCTGCTGAGTTGAGGTTGAATTTTTTGAACAAGGAAGTAACAATTCCCTTTTTCTAGGTTAGAGGCACCCCAGCCGAAGCCAAGAAGAGCTGATAATATCACAGATAGGTCTGCCAGACACTTGGACAGGGTCCTGTATGATTGCTGCTGGACCGGGGTCATCAGAGGACCCTGGTGTAAAGGCCCTAACGAGTAGAACACATTCTGAATTCACATGGGACAAAGTAACCAGTGTGCTACAAACGCAGGTGGTTAAAGCCAGGTACCCCATAGTAGGATCTAGGATGGCAGTTTTAGATATCCTAATAGATATAAATACTTTTATCTTCTGATAGACTTCTAGATGCAGATTCCTCACCTTTTGAATATTCCCCAGGCATCAGACTGGATCCGGAAGCTTTTCCATAGTACCTCTGCATGCCGGAAGGTGATGCCAAGCCACTCCACACTGAAGCCGTTCCGATCTGGAAGTAACGTGCGGAGTCTATATTGGCACCACTCCTGCATGCTGACATCATTTCCTTTCTTTCCATACCACCACATGCTGATCCAGAGCTTCTCTTGTCTCTCCAAGACCCCTTCTACAAGTTGTTTTTTTCTACAAGATTTATCTTCTAAAATTGATCACAGTATGCAAGGGATGTCACCCTCAAACGACAGTGTTTAAACCCCGTAAGACTGCCACGAACAGATGTTGGTGATAGATTCCCACCAGGTTTGACTGTGGTGTTAGAGGTTGGGACATGACACCAAGACCTGCGGAGATTGTGCGTCGATTAACCCGAAGGCCATCAGGGAACACAAGGTGAAACTTTGTCGTCTAGCACAAGAAGACATAGCGTGGAGACCGCTCTAAGTCCCTGTCCTAATCCAAGGGTCAATCCCAGTGCCGCTCCTGTTCCCGGAGTCAACAGAGCCGCTCTTCGTCACGCTCCAAATCCTCCAGTAAGCCAAAAAAAACCCAAGAAGTGGAGGTCCGCTCCTTTAAGTCATTCCGACTCTCTTGATGAAGCGCTTAGGCATTGTCAACCATCTCATGCCTGCTCTCAAAGTTGGCCTACTGGTTCTGGCACAACCCAAGCCTTCAGCCACGCAGTGCTAGATCGAAGAGTTCTGATCTTCTCCGACTCGTCAGATCTCTTCCAATTTCCTCTGGTGCGCGTTCGGGCTGCACAGAGCAGAAAGGCCTTCCACCTGGACTAACACTGGCTGGTACACCTTCGGCATCGTTTATCACAAAAAGAGCCGCTCCCAATCTAGTGACCTAAGTGCTATAAGGTTATTTTGTGAGTGCTGGCATCTCACAAAAAGTGAAAGACTAGTCTCACACACCACCTGGTGTCATGTTTCATCATTGACCAGTCCTCGCCCCCTAAAAACTTGGTTTGATAGGGGCGGGCATACCTGGAGACAGGGATGCACTTCTAAATCTAAGTGGGGGCCCTTACAAAAAGTGAGTTTAAAAGTCCATTACAGATGTCAAACTAAATTTTAATGTGACTGGCATCTGTATGGTAATTAAAACCAAAAGTGCGGTGTATTGAGGATACACGTTACGGTGGGAGGACAATAATATCCTCAATACACCGCACTTTTGGTTTTAATTACCATACAGATGCCAGTCACATTAAAATTTAGTTTGACATCTGTAATGGACTTTTAAACTCACTTTTTGTAAGGGCCCCCACTTAGATTTAGAAGTGCATCCCTGTCTCCAGGTGTATGCCCGCCCACTATCAAACCAAGTTTTTAGGGGGCGAGGACTGGTCAATGATGAAGCATGACACCAGGTGGTGTGTGAGACCAGTCTTTCACTTTTTGTGCCAGCACTCACAAAATAACCTTATAGCACTTAGGTCACTAGATTGGGAGCGGCTCTTTTTGTGATAAACAGTGTATGTTGGAGGCTGCCTGCTCCTGGTGCCCCGTGCCTCTTGTTCCCTTCCCCAAGTCCTTCTCTTGGGGTTCATGTGGATAGACATTTTAGTACAGCGGATAGCTGTGGGAACCTTTCTGGGGTAACTTTTCAAACCCAAGTGTGGGTCCTTTTTTCTTAGTCCAGAACTTAGAGTTCGGACACAGTCCAATCCCCAACATGGATACGGAACTAGCGTTCAATGAGGAGAACTATGCAGAAATACTGAGGACACCATCCTTATTAGCTGAAACGGTGGTAGCACAAGTAGTCCAGAACTCGGACGAATGGGAAACACTAACTTCTAAGAAGAAAGAACAGATTCGAACAGCCCTGCATGGAGCATTTATGACAGAATATCTGCGTAAAAACAGTGCTCCCAGAGGCCTGGTGGTTACAAATGAACCAAGACTTTTTCTTAATAACAAGGAGTTCAGGACCAACTGGTCAAGAATCGCCTGGAAATGCACCAAGGACTGGCTAGTCCTTATTATCAATACGGCCAGGGAACTGGCTGATGCACTCCTTATTGAAATCCAACAGAGTGAGAGCAGACTAAAGACTATGGTGCATATAACGGTGTTTAAGAAAAACTGGAGGAAATAAACAAAGATCACAACGAATACAAGGAATATCTTACCCAGTCAAAGCTTACGAAACTAAAAAAGGACGTACAAAAATTCGATCGTGAAACTATATACCCATACACCACTGATGAGTATTATGAAAAACCTCCCCAACAACAACACAACAGGAAACAACAACGGTTCAGGCCAACTCCTCAAAACTGGACTTTCAGTTCAGGGGAGGAAAGAAGTACAAGCGGAAGCAGTAGCGATGAGAGCACTGAGGGGCACCAAGGAAGACGACAGCAAAACTACCATCATCCGATGATACAACAACCTATGCCACAATTTGGATTTTGGCAACCACCTTATTACCCGCCAGGTTTTGGCTTTCCACCCGGTCCCCAGCATTTTTTATACAGGGGCTGAGGCAGGGGAAAGGGAAGAAGAAAACAGACCCCAAGAGTCCAATGGGACGACCAAAGACCAGTCGCGATGGGAACAAGAAGCAGGGGGAACGGCCCATCCACGAGCCTAGAATAACGAACGTTGTCAATCTGAGTAACCATATCATCTCTGAAAATGAAGAAACTGTTCTCTCCAAAGGCCTAGGTTTCGTTCCTACACCTATGAACGATCCATTCACACTGAACATTGAACTAGCGCAATTCTTCAGGAAAATTAAATTGCGCAACCACTTTGGTGACACGAAAAATAAGCCAACAGAGACACTTAACACAGGTCTCAAAAGGAAATCCACATTCGTGCCTCCATCACATACTATTCCATGTCACATATCAGCTTTTGAACAAGCGGTCCTTAAAGAAATCGAGAAGATTAACTACAGACAGGAAAAGGGATTTCAGAATCTCACGAAACTGGAGCGAACCGCATTGGAAGGACTGAAGAACAACCCAGACCTAACAATCAAACCAGCCGATAAGGGATGCGCGATTGTCCTGATGAATAAAACCATGTACCAGGAAGAATGCAACCGACTACTCTCCGACCGCACAAGCTATGAGATACATCGGGAGGATCCTACGCCCCGCCTCATCAAGAAAATCCAAAGAATGGTAGATGAGGCACTCTGTCAAGACTGGATCTCAAAACAGGAAGCTGATTTCCTCGTCAGCGAAGACCCAAGAACACCAAGGTTCTACACCCTTCCTAAAATTCACAAAGGGAGGATGCCACCACCAGGGAGACCAATAGTCTCCGGTATAGGGTCGATCCTCGAACCCCTCTCGCAGTTCTGCGATTGGTTTCTTAAACCCATTGTGCAGAAATCCTCATCCTACCTAAGAGACACGAAAGACGTACTATGTCTACTGCGGGACCTGGAGATCAACACCACCGAGGACATCTTCATTACCATGGACATAGAGGCCCTGTACACCAGTATCCCACAGAGAAGGACACGGGCAGTCGTGGAAGAAATCCTGTTGAACATGGAATGGGAATTCGCCACCCCACGAAACTTCGTTCTGGAATGTGCTGACGTTGCCCTCACGGAGAACTTCTTTGAGTTCGAAGAGGTGATCTACCACCAAATCACGGGCACCTCAATGGGCAGTACCTTCGCCCCGAGCTTGGCATGTCTATATGTACGTCAATTCGAGGATGACTATATCTTTAACGAAAGCAATCCCTTCGCCGAACAACTGAAGACCTGGAAACGCTACATCGATGATGTGTTCATCGTGTGGCGGGGGATGAGATCACAGCTAAAACCTTTGTGGACTGGGTGAACACAAAAGACCATCATCTGAGATTCACCCACTCTATCAGCAAGGACCACGCCATCTTCTTGGATCTTGACATCAGCATGACTACCGATGTAATAAGCACAAAAGTACATAACAAACCAACAGACAAGAACAGTCTGCTGCTATATGAAAGTCACCACCCGAAGGCCCTGCGTGACAACCTGCCAGTTGGTCAGTTCTTACGTGTGCGGCGAAACTGCTCAGAAACGGAAATCTTCATGAAACAATCGGAAGAACTTGAAAAAAAGCTACTAGACCGACATTATCCTAAGAAACTAATAAAGAAAGCTAAAAAAAGAGCTAGAAATAACCACTGCGAGTCATTATTAGAGACCACCAGTAGAGAGATAAAAGACCAAATGGTATGTGTGACCACATTCACACCTGTCTCGAACACTATAAAGAAGATCATAAAGAAAAACTGGCATATCCTAGACGGAGCGGGGAAACATTGGGAACCACCACTGTTCGCATTCAAGAAGAGCAAAAGTTTGCGAGACGAACTAGTACATGCCAAAGATCCCCCATCAAAACAGGAAGATCAGACCACTCTCTGGAACACACAAAGACCTACTGGGCATTACCCGTGTGGAGGGTGTGTCGCCTGCCCATCTACCACATCCACAAAAGAAGTAGACATAGGTACTGGAAAACCTTGGAAACTGAACAAATTTAGTAACTGTAACACCGAAAATGTAATCTACCTTCTGACGTGCCCCTGTGGCCTTCTGTATGTGGGCATGACAACCCGAAAGATCAAAATTTGCATCAACGAGCATCGAAGTACGATACGATGTAAAAAGACAAATACCAAACTAACAAGACATTTTCTGGAACTTGAACATAAAGACAACGACCTGAAATGGGTGGTACTTGAAGTAATGAGTAAAAATAAGACGGACCTCACCAGACCCCTTCATATTAGAGAACAAAGATGGGTCTACAGACTACAGACGAGTGTAAGGGGACTCAATGATGATATCCCGTGGTTACAATTGGCACAGTAGTCTGAAACTACCTGAGATTAAGAGTGACACCGGTGTTATACATAAAAACAGAATGTTATGAACAAAGATCACCTACAGAGAACACCTTCGTGCGGGACATGCTTATGAACAAACTACCACTAGCCCCGTCTCCTGAGTATAGCCTAAGACCTGGCATCAACCGGTATCAACCATTACCATCATCTGCCCTGTACACTGTCCGCCTACTGGCAGAAAATCATACGTTGTACCACCTGCATAGACGAGTCACCACCTCATCTTTGTTTTAAAGCTTTGCATTTAACCATCATAAGGGTGACACCCGTCATTCTGAGGACACAGTCCCTGCCATTCTGGCCTTTGCACACCAATCCTGGCCCCTCTTGCCCAGAGGAGTAACCATAGCATCACTGGCTCTTTAGCCAAGGTTACATCTACTGTGCTATACCCAGAGGCCACAGCTGTTCTTAATTGTGCCCGACTGCCTCTGCCACATGGCTAACCACCAACAATAATAGAAAATATCTATTTTGTCTTTATAAATATCTTTTTTGTCTTTATTTACTTGTTCTTCGGAACATTTGGCCTTTTCTTTCTAAAACGCAGTACCAGCGTTTGACTTCAGCCTCACTACACAGCTCTGCCAGCAACTGAGATTGCCGCAGGCAGGCGTCTCTTTTCAAACATAGCGGTATCTCTGCACGCACGCGCTGTCTATATTCACACCTAGGTGGGGAGCTCGCGTACATGCAGGAACCTCCGCTCCCAGCATTACGCATGCGCCTATAAGGAGACACTACGTGATCTCGTTACAAGCGCAAAGGGCTAAGACAGCCTTTCGCACCAGAGTGGCGACACCCCCAGCCCCGCCCACACATGCAGCGCCCGTCAGGTGACGATACGCACAGATTCCGGATCTCCATATATGGCCCGCGCTCACTTCCGAACGACAGGCAAGCCAGGAATTTTTAGTTAACACCATTTGGCGACCCCGGATGCCGCTTAACCACCTAATCAAACCTAATTACGTGCACTCGTGCATTAACACCAATGCGCGAACGCTATAAAAGGTCTCCCAGCCATTTCCCTCAGTTGTCATCGAGGAGGCGAGCTGCTGAGACATAGCTGTAGAAGCGGGAGACAGACCAGTAACAGTAAGAGTATGAGTGATTTGGAATGAATGTGTGATCCCAGTGTTAACCTCACAGGAGCTCCTCATATCCATGCATACATACGCATACCGCCTTAACCACAGCAATTTACATGGCTACCCCTCAGCTGATTTGCTCATCTGCTTTCTTTCTCCTCTCTATAGCGCTTGACCAAAGGGGTCTTTCCTCCACAGCCTCCTATGGGGCTAGTAGGTCCCACCAAAAGGGTAAGCAATGTGGGACTCACCTCCCATTATTGAGTTTGAAGTGCACAGATGAATGTCACGTTTGCTTCACTTTGTAGCCACTCACTATGTATTGCATGTGAATGTGGCTGTTTGGAGTTTTTTCCTTTTTCCTTTTTAAGACCTAGGTGCTTTATTACACTGCATTTTTTGTCTTTCTTCTTTACAGGTTTGAATTTTTACCTCACCAAGGTGGAGTGTGATATTGATCACCCCACTCAGTGCAACTCTCTAACCATAGAACGGTAAGGGTGGAGCCCATTGTTTCTGATAAGTCCTGATGAATGCTGCGGACCCGACCGGGCCAATAGGCAGAAACATGTCGACTACGCACGTTACGGTGGGAGGACAATAATATCCTCAATACACCGCACTTTTGGTTTTAATTACCATACAGATGCGAGTCACATTAAAATTTAGTTTGACATCTGTAATGAACTTTTAAACTCACTTTTTGTAAGGGCCCCCACTTAGATTTAGAAGTGCATCCCTGTCTCCAGGTGTATGCCCGCCCCCTATCAAACCAAGTTTTTAGGGGGCGAGGACTGGTCAATGATGAAGCATGACACCAGGTGGTGTGTGAGACCAGTCTTTCACTTTTTGTGAGATGCTAGCACTCACAAAATAACCTTATAGCACTTAGGTCACTAGATTGGGAGCGGCTCTTTTTGTGATAAACAGTGTATGTTGGAGGCTGCCTGCTCCTGGTGCCCCGCGCCTCTCGTTCCCTTCCACAAGTCCTTCTCTTGGGATCATGTGGATAGACACCTTCGGCATCAACTGGACCCTCTGATCCACTTCTGCCCTCAGCTCCAGTCCTGAGGCCGCCTCTGGCGCCTGTGCCCACGCAGGTCCAGGTATGTCGACGTCAATGGCTGACCTCACCGCCTGCAGAGGTGGCTGCGATTGTCCTCTCTGATGCCGAATCGACTCTGGTCTGTGTTTGACCAACGTCGCACCTAAAACCGTCCAAGGCGCCCATTTCTGCATTCACATTACCATAAGGCAAGCAACATTCTTTGTATTCACTTTTTAGGACCGACTCATACAACAGCTATGATCATGGTGATGAGTTCAGTCCTATTACGATGACAATTGGAATGAGGACTTGCAGCAGGCTAGTAGGCTGGATACCATCTCAGAGACAGCCCTTTTCTTCCCTCCTGGGCCAGCCACGGAAGAATGTGCCCCTGCGGCTGAAGTCCTTGACCTTCAGCTCCCTACTACGGAGGTAAAAACAAATGTATTGACTGAGGTCCTGCAACGAGGCCAAACTGCTTCTGAGCCCCTTCTCCCTTTCCGTGAGGCCATGACTGATACCCTCCTTGGGGCTTGCCCCAAGCCTTGCACTGGATCCCCAGTTAACAGGCAAACAGCTAGTCACCATTGCCCTGTTCCATGCAACCTGGCCTTTTCATTGTAGCACTCTTCTCCGGAGAGCCTCGTGGGGCAGGCCTCCACCAGCCAGACCAACCCGAACAATTTCCCTACCACTCCCCCTGATAGGGAATCAAAGTGAGTGGGGACATTTCGGAAGTGCCTCTTCTTATTAGCCAGTTTAGCCCAGCGATTGATCAGTGCCTCCTGTTTGGTAGGTCGTTCCACTCATATCCTCTGGAACTCGACGGGACATGTCCTTCCTGGTGTACTGGAAGACCTTCGCCCTGTCTTTTTGCAGGCAATTCAAGATGGTTGTGATGCAGCCAAGTTCACAATGTGTTGTGGCTCGGACACCACCAACTCCATTGGCCAGGCTATAGGCAGCAGCATTGCCATTCAATGCCATATGTGGATAAGATCGACTGGGTTCTTGGTCGACGTCTAGTCCTCTCTGATGGATATGCCCTCGATGGGAGTTGCCTGTTTGGAGACAAGGCTGACTCTGCCCTTTAATGTTTCAAGGAGAGTAGGCCTAATACTCATACTCTGGATCTCTCTGCCCAGCCCCGCTAGCTGCACCAATTTCACCGTTCCTTTCACAGCTTTGGCCGAGGCATACCTTACCGCCAACCTGTTACGCCCCAGCAAGGAACCCAGCAGTTTTGTGGGGGAGGCTGAGGTACCCATCGCCCGCGGCCAAGTTCAGCATGCCACTCAGTCCACCACCACAGTCTCACCCTCCAAACCTTTTTAGTGTACCCTTACAGGGTCACTTTCATCTAGTGGGATGCAGAATCCACAGATTCTATCAGGTTGCAAGCGATCTCGTCGGACAGAGGGTCCTGCTGATCGTCTTCAGAGGTTATGCCTTACCCTTCCTTTCTTCCTTGCCGCTCCTTCCACCGTTAACCCAGTGACTGACTGAGGACCATCTCTCCTTTTTGCGGCAGGAAGTGCAAGCCTTTTGGGCCAAAGAGGCTGTTGAGAGCGTGCCAGCGCCAGAAGTGGTGCATGGTTGTTATTTCCGCTACAGTCTGGTGTCTTGCTCTGTACCCTCTCCATGCCTTTCTCCAGAAGGAGAAGTTCAAAATGCTCACCTTGGCCAAATTATTGTCTGCTCTCGACCCTGGAGACTGGATGGTGGGGTTGGACCTGCAGGGCGCCTATTTCCATATTCCTCTCCTACTGGCCCATCAGCGCTACCTGCATTTTGCGGTGGGAGAAGAGGAATTTCAGTTCTCAGTGCTCCCCTTTTGTCACACTGGTGCCCTTCAGTTGTTCACAAAAGTTAATGGCAGTGGTAGCAGCACACCTTTAGAGATCAGGGGTAACAGTCCTCCTTTACCTCGATGGGCTGTTGAAGGCATGCTCGCCCGAGGCCGTCATCAACCCTCTTCAGACTACGTCGAACCTCCTGTCATCCTTGGGGTACCCTATCAACGTGCCAAAATATCACCTCACAGCTTTTTAGACACTCCCTTCATCGGATTCGTTCTGAACACGGTTCAGTTTCATGCCTTTCCCCGGGAAGGAGAGTCCAGGACATTCAAGCTATGATCCCGATCTTTCAGCCTTGTTCCTGGATTTCAGTGATGTCAACTCGGAGGATGCTGGGACTGATATCCTGCTGCATCCTGCTAGTCAAGCATGCCAGGTGACATACAGGGGCTCTTCGTTGGGATCTGAAGTCCCAGTAGGCCCAACATCAGTAGGACCACTCTGACCACGCTCAGATTTCGGAGGAGACTGACAGATCTGCAGTGGTGGCTCCTGGACCAAGATTGGGTCAACGGCAGACCCCTCTCCCTTCCCCATCCGGAGATGATAGTGGTGACAGATGCGTCCCTTCTGGGCTGAGACGACCACCTTGAAGAGGTGGAGATCGGAGTCCTCTGGTCTCAGGCGGAGTCTTGGTTCCATATCAACCTTCTGGAGCTGGAGGCCATTCACTTGATGCTTAAAGCCTTCCTGCCATTAATTGGGGGAGGCTTATAAAGGTGCTCAGGGATAACACACTGCCATGTGGTACTGCAGCAAACAGGGCGGGATGGGCCATGGACTTTGCGCTAGGAGGCCTTGCTCCTCTGGAAATTACTGGACCACCTAGAGATCTTCCTGGTGGTGGGCTCACTGAACGCCAGGGTGGACGAACTCAGCCTTTGGCGCCTCGTGGATTAATAGTGGCAGTTACACCTGGAAGTGGCACAAGGTCTCTTCCACAAATGTGGAGAACCTTGGCTCGATCTGTTTGCCACCACTGAGAGAATATAATATCTGAAAGAGACTATTAGTTATAGATTCCTTACCTTAGAATTACCCCCAGGCGTCAGACTGGATCCGGAGAATTGTTTCTCAGCAGTACCTCCCTGCGCGTCGGTCGACTCCACGTTTGTCCTTGGCGTCGTGATCGCCGGAATGATGTCGCAGTATCTACTTAGACGCCGCCCCTGCGCGATTACGTCAGTTCTTTCTTTTTCCGCGCCAGCCA
This sequence comes from Calotriton arnoldi, assembly GCA_963921515.1. Classification (NCBI taxonomy): domain Eukaryota; kingdom Metazoa; phylum Chordata; class Amphibia; order Caudata; family Salamandridae; genus Calotriton; species Calotriton arnoldi. Next base: position 106,202 of record CAWUFW010000809.1, read on the forward strand.
GCGCAGATCCGGAGCGAGCGGTACCCTTAGTCACTTTTTGACTAAAGCTTTTAGACTTTTGTTGACATCTTTTTCGAGTCGTTCGACTCCTGGTGCACGTAGGGATGTTCCATCGCCAGACCGGCTTCAAGCCTTGTGACTCCTGTCACAAGCTGATGTCTGTCACGGATCCGCACCTCGTGTGCCTCTGGTGCTTGGAGCGTGACCACAACCCTAAGTTGTGCTCCGACTGTCGGGCCATGAACCCGAAGTCTTTGCGGGAGCGGTCCCGAAGGCTTCTGGAGGCCCAGCAGTCGGCTCCACGCCGCTCGAGGTCCCAGTCAAGAGGAAGGTCGCGGGACCGGTCACGGAGCCACCACCATCATTCCTCACCGAAGTGTTCGTCATTGACTCCCTTCGCGGGGTGTTAGAGTTTGAGATCCGGCAGGAGATTCCCAACTCTCTCATTCTCAAGGTATGGAGCTGTCTAAAACCTAGAGGGACTCTTGGCATATTAGACATACCATACTCTTAGTATACCATACTAGAGAATACTTCACCTACTTCTTACCTTGCCCTACACCTAGACTAGGTTAGGTACACTGGGGTAGAACTAGCTTAGAAAAGCATCGTATGAGTACTCGCATTTTTAGCTCGTTATTTATGTATGTGAATATATGCTAAAAGATAATGCTAACGCAGTATTATTTCTTTCTACTGCTCACGCTGTACATTATATATCTTGCATACTGTCTTATGATCATAACAGCTCATATCTCTTACACAAGAAACAAGACTGTTCAATAAATCCTTTTTATTGAAACGCCCGTCTATTCTTTCTGTGTAACTCTGAGGAAACTAAGCATGCAGGATTAGCTGAGTGAAACTGTTATCTATTGTTTCCACGATTCTGAGAGTGTGCCGATTCTAAAGGGAAACAAAGTTGTCATGTTTATGCGGTTGCCAGAAACTACTCCCTTCTTGTTTACAAGGAGTTTCTAGTGGCCTCTGAGTTAGCTGGCACAAAGTAATTAAGTTTAATATACTCGATAGGGACATACTGACCTCAGTCCTATGTCAAATCTATAGGGTATATTATTCCAATGCGCAGAGCCTATTAGGGAAATAGGAACTACACTACATGGCGCCCAACGGTTTGGTAAGGCACTAATTTAACGCTAGATACTGAGTAACTCAGTCGTGCTTTTCTCTCAGAGACCCCTACTCACATACTCCATAAGACGTCTGGAGTGGGTAGGGTTAAATATCCGCCAAAGCTAAATAGGACAAAAAACCCTATATATTAGCTGTTTGGTTTGTTCAACGTTGAAGGATACAGTGTTCCAAAATATTGTGCACCTTATCTTTTGTTTCCTTGAAACTTGTACTACATTTTTTTAAAAACAAATGTCCGAACACGGGGACAATGGTTCCGAGAACGGTGTAAATACGGCTGACCCAGTCGTAACAGCTTTTAACTTTACCGGTTTAAATGAAGCCGATGAGGGTGTTATAAACATCCCTCCAAACTTAAGGAGAGCCATCACTCTAAAAATTATAAAACACGGCCTATCACCAAGAGGTGGTAGAGCAGTTTTCGTGATAGAGGCACACGAATCCTTTCAGACAGAGGTATTCTATTCATGGATAGCATTCCCAGAATCAAATCCAGTAACAAAAGTGTTTGACTTCTTTAAAGAAGATGAACCACCAGAGGAATATATTCCTTTCGAGGATATTAAAATTCCACTCACATACCAGGAGCATCATCTCTGGTTTAAAGGCGCCCTAAAACATCACAAAAACATTACCAGGCTCGGTCCACTAGGTAGACCAGGAGCAAGATGGCCGATTCTAGCTGGCTACACACCTCATCCTGACATCGATGTAATGTCAGACGAGGAATTACTTACTCAACTACAAGAGTTAATAAAAATTTGCAGACAACTAGTCCAATATGTCATGCGGACTTTCACAGTCCAACCACCAATGACCATTCCAATTCAAACCCCTCATCAGGGGAATACACTAAAAATTACTCCACAGACTTTATACGCAGTCATGGGTAAAATGCCCACAAAATGTGAGCAAATTCCATTCTGGATAGCTCAAAAAATTACTCAAATCGAAGCAGTATTTCCAAATACTAGCCCTTATGAGAAACACAGAATCCTAACAATCTGTTTACCAATGGGGATCACACCACAACTGGAAGATTGCACCACTTGGGGCGCAGTCTTTGCTGCCATCTATACTAAAACTCATGGTGTTCCGTCAATTGCAGTAATACCAGATGTCCTGAAACAAATTCAAAATGAATACGGGGCAGAACCTGCTCTGAATTTAGGTATGAAATTACTGAAAAACTTCGACCAGGTCTCAACAATAATATTATCTAATATTAATGGGGAGGCAGCATCAGTGGCGATCCGCCAACGCTTAAGGGAATTTGATGTTACAGAACATCAACATGAACTACCCAGAATAATAGAACAATCTTATGCAGAATTAGGCAGAGATAGTTTGGGTGGAAAACCATTGAAGCCAAAACTATCTGAAAGTCCTGAGAAGGACTCTATTAAACAAACTCCTACATCTTCTAAAAAGAAGTGGGAAACTAATAAACAAAATTCAAACGAGAAACGTTCTCAATCCCGAGGTAGGTCTCCTCAAAAGGAGCCCTCTGAAAGGAGGTATAACCTCAGGAATAGGGATCATTTAAGAAACCTGACAGGTATCAAGATACTGATACACGTTCCTCTCGTACCTTTCAGATATCGTCACAGACATCAGAAAGAAGAGGACGGTCAGAACATAGAGAAGAACGCGTGAAATCGAAAGACGACAAACACGTTCAGAAAAATAAATCAAAACCTCAATTCACAAAAAAGAAGGTAGCAGGTCTGAAGATCAGACATGCAGAGAATACTGAGAACACAGCTCAGGAACGGAGAATGGGCTCAGACAATGCTGGACAGTGCAGCAGAAGTCACAATAGCTCGCCAGAACCTGAAGGAACTTCTGGAGATAGTGGACTTGAATGAGTACATCACAGTAGAGACTGTGGACACCAGGGTTAGTACTCCACAAAAGTTATATGAAATAACACTCCGAATGGAGGGAGACATACCAAGAAAAGTGAAAATACTCATTTGGGAGAAACTTTCAAGGGGTTATGATATACTCCTAGCAGAAAAAGTCTGACCACCACAATTTGTCAGGGAGTGCCCACATGGTGAGGACATCATTATGTCTGCCTTCTCCAACCATATTCCAATTAACCTAAAATATACATATGCCAGGAAATGGGCAGTTGCCCAGGCCCCAGCATTATATAAAAATCATGTAGGATGGGATGAGGACTCACCTCACCACAAAATACATCTAAAAATGAACCTACTGCACAAAGGCAGTACCCAATAAAGCAAGAAGCTAAAAAACAGGTCAGGGAGATCTTAGATCAACTTGAATACCAAGGGGTGATTGAAACATGCACCTCCTCAATGAACAATCCTTTGTTTCCTGTATCCAAACCAGACAATACTTATCGTCTAGTTTTGGATTACAGACACTTGAACACTTGTTCAAAAACATTTGCAGTGCAAAATGCACATAGTACAGCATTAATGAATAACATTGTGCGTAAAAATATAAAACCACATTAGACATTTCAAATGGTTTCTTTTGTGAAAACATAGCACCTGAAAGCAGGTACTTAACAGCTTTCTCAATAATGGGGACCCAGAGTCAATTTTGTAGACTCCCACAAGGGTTCAAAAACAGCCCGGGGTTATTCTCAGCAAGAGTAACAAAGTTACTACAAATTTATGATAATGAGGCATTGTCATATGTAGATGACATCTATCTGACAGACGATGACCTAGATAGGCACTTGAACAGGGTGAGTACCATTATATTGGGCTTCGCCTCTGAGGGCTATAAATTCAACTTAAAAAAATCCAGAATTGCCCATCTCAATGTCCTTTTCCTAGGATATGAGCTTTCAAGTGAAGGCAAGAGCCTGGCAGCCAACTTTTTAGATAAGTGCGCGCTGCTCCAACCTCCAAAAACGCTGAAAAACTTACAATCCATCTTGGGTTTCCTAAATTTTGGAAGAACTTACATTCTAAATTACGCAGAAAGGGTTAAACCTCTCTACGCATTAATCAAACCTGATTTTTCAACAAAACATTGGACACAGGAACACACAGAAATCCTGCGTTCACTCCAAGCTAACATGTTAGCAACAAATCACTTACAAACACGCGTAAATACACGCAATTTAGTGATCCGAATAATTTCGGAACAATGCGGATTCACCTACTTAACATTTAATGAAGGTGAAAAAGTACCAATAGCATACAAATCACATTTGTATACACAAGCAGAAATGCGCTTCACTTCAACAGAAAAGATACTGACAGCAGTTCAAACCGCTGTAGCAAAAGAAAGAGCTCTAGCCCAAGGGAAACGCATTATTGTCGTAACTCCAGTACCAGCCTTAGAGGCGGTTACAAAAGCGAGCATTCCAAATGCAAAAGCTTTACATCCTAGATGGATACAATGGGTTAATTCTCTTGCTGCAACAGATGTTGAATATGTTTTTGATCCTGATTTAAAAACACAAGCGTTCCTGCAATATGAACATGAATGTCCTCTGCCCACTGAAATTCTGCCTCTAGATCAGTATGAATTTATAATTTACACTGACGGATCCGCACAACCCGCTACAGGGAGTAAGCAAGCTTACAGTGCAGCGTGCGCGATCGTTAAAGGTTGCATGCAAGATGGTAACTTCAGACCAATGGTCACTAAAACTCAATCTCTAGGAGATTGCATAGCTCAGCGAGCTGAACTGCAAGCATTCAAACTGGCACTTGAAAATACAGATCGCGTATTCCCCACACTCATAGTGTGCGATTCCTTTTACTGTGTTCAGTCGTATAATGAATATATACAGAATTGGCTTGAAAACGGGTTCAAAGATGCAAAGGTGGCACAATAAAGCATAAAACGCTTTGGGAACAAGTAGTTCAGTTGAGAAACGAACTACCAAAGGCTCACGTAATACACACGCTGAGTCATCAACGTGATGGCGTTCACGTTGCAGGGAATTCATTGGCTGACGAAGCCGCAAAGGGGGCTGTTCAGACGGCTTCCGTAGCTGCGATCACTCGTTCAAAAACGAGAATAGACAGTGAGATATTGTTGGCTGTCAATGCTTCAAGCAAAGGCAGTGGTGCAGCGTTACCTAAAAAATTTCCACTCAAGTACTCTTATGTAATTGATGCGAACAACGTTCCTTTTGCTCGAATCCCTGGAGTGGGGGATAGGGTAATACCAAAAATGGACTTAGAGCAGCTTTGATTTATGAAGCATATCTGGGGGAGGGTCTGTCACATCAAGGATCTTGTTAGACTTGGCTTTTTCAGCGGGTGTACCCCCAGACTTTTTGCTTTTTGGCCTCCTGTTTTTGACCCTGTGTGAGTTGGTTTTAGGACCCTGGGCACTTTACCACTGCTAATCAGTGCTAAAGTGCATATGCTCTCTGTGTAAATTGTGTTATGGATTGGTGTTTCCATGATTGGCCTATTTGATTTATGTGTCAGTCCCTAGTAAAGTGCACTGCGAGTGCCAGGGCCTATAAATCAAATGCTGTTGGTGGGCTGCAGCACTGGATTGTGCCACCCACGCAAACTGCCCGTAAAGTGGAACTCTGGCCTGCCATTGCAGAGCCTGTGCGCAGCCTGGAACTGCCATGTCGACTTGGCCAGTGCACACACTGGCCAGTCCCTAACCTTCCCTTTTCTTGTATGTCAGACACCCCTCAGGTAGGCCCAAGGTACCCCTGTGGGCAGGGTGCAGTGTAAGTGAAAGGTGGGACATGCCCTGGTGTGTGTGGCATGTCCTGATAGTGAATTACAGCCAATTTCGTTTTTCACTATTGCAAGGCTACCAGTTCCCCATAGGATAGAATGGGAGGTTTGTTTATAACATCTTATAAACATAACTGGCCCAGGGAATTCGGTAAGAAAATAGAATTTAGTATGCCTGAACTCGGAATCTAAAGATGCATCTTTTAGTGAAGGTGATTTTTACATTCTGTGTTTGAAAATACCACTTTTAGAAAGTGGGTATTTTCTTGCTCAGTCATCCCGTGTGCCTCTGCTGGAATGTGGATTGCCTGTCTGGGTTTTGGATGACAGAAGGCTGGGGGAACAGGAGGGGCGTCAGATGGTCTAGGTAGGTCAGGAAAGGGCTGAAGAGACCTGGGTTACGATGGGGGAAGGGGGAGGAGATTTCCTTGCACCTCAAAGGGCCTGCTTTGCCTCTGACAAATGCCGAGAAGGCAGAACTGGTCCTGACGGGCACAGGCCCTCTCTGCCTAAGAGATCAAAGGATTTTTGGACATAAATGCTGGGTCCCAGACCCCTGAACTTTAGAACTCATCTGGACAAGAAGACTGCCAAGAAGAAGAGCCGGAGAAGCTGCAAAAAGGAACGACTGCTTTGCTGGGCTGATCTGCAGTGGCTGCTTTTGTCTTGGGTAGTGAAAGGCCTGGACTGGACTTTCTGCAACCTAAATTTGTGAGTCTCTCCAAGGGCTTGAGGTAGAGCTTGCCCCCTGTTCACGAAGTCTCAGGCACAGCAAAGACTTCAAGTTCTTCGACCCGCAGCACTGGGGACTGTGTGTTTTGTGCTGCAACCCGAAGAACACCAACACGACGACGTCTACGACGCCACTGCCGACTCTGTGTCCTGAAGGCAACGCAGAGGGCACCGCCGCACCGCAACCCTGGTCTCACCGACGACGCCTGTTGACGCCGCCACCGAGCCGCTGCTTGCACCGTGACCTGTGGGCACCGCACTCCGCACCGCCTCGCTTCACGCCGAAGCTTTGGCACCGCAGAGGGCACTGCCGCAACGCCGCACCGCGACCCTGGTCTCACCGACGACGCCTGTTGACGTCGCCACCGAGCCGCTGCTCGCATCGCGACCTGTGGGCACCGCACTCCGCACCGCCTGGCTTCACGAGGACGCCTTGGCCTGCCTGACGCCGCCACTTCCCGCCGAGATCGACGCCGCTGCTTGCACCGTGGTTCGGGGGCACCGCTCGTAAGTTACACGACGCACCGCCCTCATCCCACACCGCAGCCTTGGCCTACCGACGCCGGCGCCATCGACTCCAGTTCGTCAGCCGACGACAGCGCTTCAGCAACGACGACGCCGCTACTTGCACCGTGATCTGCCAGCACCGTGACGAGCACCGCCTTCATCTCGCACCGCGACCCTGGTCTCACCGACGACGCCATCTGACGCCGCCACCGAGCCGCTGCTCGCACCGCGACCTGAGGGCACCGCACGCCGCACCGCTGCACTTCGCACCGCAGCACCCGACGCCTGCCGATGCCAGCGCTCCTGACTCCATCAGAGAGGAGATCGACCTGCAACGCGTGTGACTTCGAGGGCCCCATCGCCCTGCATCTCTGAAAGGTACTGTTTGCGGGTCTTCCCGACACCATAGCTGGCCTGCAACCCCGCGGTCAGCCAGAACTGTTTTGGATTTGTGTGTTCACGACGCCGTGGTAGCCCGGACGGCGCTATCCACACAAGGAACTATTTTTAATCAGCGTATTTTTGAATTCTGAACTTTTAAGTATAGTATTGTGGTTCTTTATCGTTTTTGGTCTTGTTTTAATTATATAAAAATATTGGATATTTTTCTAAACTGGTGTGGTGTCCTTTTGTAGTGCGTACAATGTATTACTGTTGGTTATGTGCAAATGCTTTACACACTGCCTCTAAGATAGGCCTGGCTGCTCGTGCCAAGCTACCAAGGGGGTGAGCAGGGGTTATTTTAGAAGTGTAACTCCCTTATCCTGACTAGAGTGGTGGTCTTTGCCTGGTTTTGGCCCGCGCCCTAGCCTACCAAGAATCCCATTTCTAACATTGGTTGTCAGCGGTGAGGATAGGACTTGCGTTTGCACTTGACTTACAGTGATTGGTGTGCACTACTACCATATCGCAGACCATTACGTACCACATACAGGTTTTTTTTTCTTTTGGCCTATTTTTGATCTTGCCAATTTGAACTTGCTACTTCAACATGCCTGAATCTATAGTATCATCAATTGCATCAGTAGAAATTGCCTTTGAGGAGGATCGATTGGAAGCCTACAATGTCAAGGAGTTAAAATCGATTTGCAAGAACCTGAAAGTCCAGGTCAGAGGCCTCACCAGGAAGGATGAGCTACAAAAGGCGCTGAGGGCCTGGGTAGCAGCCAGACATGCCAGTGGGCAATCTGGTGTTCTCAGTGGAGAGGTGGAGGAGCCTGTTCCTAGGGTGGATGTGCTTTTGGGAGGAGGGGAGCCCTCCAGGCCAGGCAGCAGTAGCTTGTCCCCAGAGGAGCTGGAGGACAGGCGGGAAGCAAGGAGGTTTGATTTGGAGAAACTCAGAATAGAAAGTGAGAGGGAAGACAAGAGAATAGCCATGGAGGAAAAGAAGATGATCTTGGATCATGAGCTTAAAATGAGAGAGCTGGATTGGGAAGCCGGTAGGGCTTTGTCCAGCCCAGATGGTGGCAGCAAAAATGTAGTGTCTAGTACTGAGGGGGAGGTACATGCACACACAGATTTGGGGCCCTGCTTCAAGGAGGATTGTGAGGTTACTTCCGTGGTATGCAGTGTCCCTGAGGTGGATTGGGGAACTGGCACAGGGGATCATATTGCTGGTAGTGGGAGGGACACTCTACTGACTCTAGAGGAGAGGTGCAGGGAGAGGGGTTCCCCCATGATAGACGCCCTGGTAAGTGAGTATGGAGACCAGCCAGAAGAGTATGGGTTGAGAGACAGCAACAGTCAGACACTGTCTCACCAGTCTTGTGAGAATGATGTGGGGTACTTTTCTGAGGCACTGGATGGTTGGGTGAAGGGTAGTTTGGTTAACACCTGTGTGGGGCTGTGTGATTCAATTGTTGGAGAGCATATTTTAAGTCCCTGTTTTCCAGAGCTAGGCCAACACCCGGTGGAGTGTGAGTTCTCTGACCCCAGGGAGCTTGCACTGGAGGCAGACCTTGTGGTGGATTCCAGAGGGTCTGGAGAAGCATCTGGGGGTGTCCCGGAAGGAAGGGGCTTAGGTATTTCCCCACCAAGGGTGGTGGGAAAGGTTCATGGTAGCCCAGCTAGGTCCCGGTGTCATGAGAAGGGTGTAGGGACTCACGTCCTGTCTCCGTGGAGAAGGAGTGGGAAGGGGCTGCGGCCCAAGGTGCCCGAAACCCGGTCCCAAAGCCTGCGTGGTTCCAGGAGGGAACACCAGGTGGGGAGCCTAGGCTGTACTGATAGGCCGTCCGTTGAGGGGGATCTCCTAGAGTCAGGAGAACCTGGAGCATCCGTAAACGGAGCTCCAGTGGTTCTGGTGTCTGGCAGTGCCCCTCCTAAGTGGAGGGTGCAGAAGTCCAGAGTGAGGGGTGAGAGGGGGATGTGTTCCCCAGTGGGAGAACCAGTGAGTCAGGGGCCAGCCAGAAGGGCTGAGCCTCCTAGCAGTGACCATGGTGACACCACTTCTGTCCTGGGGGATCTTCGCGTACTGTCAGATGGACAGAGGTCAGGAGATCTGTGCCAGGCAGACTGTCACACAATACATGAGTCATGTGTTACCCTCAGGGGGGGCATGCGTGCTCCCAAGGAAGTCCTGGTGCGCCGGGCAGGTGCTCAGCTGCAGGGTTTAGTCCCTGGGTTGGGAAGCCAGGTTCAGGTCCTGCCTGACCTGGAGGGAAGGACGACTGTAAGCAGTGTCCTGACCGGTTTGTCTTCTAGGGGTACCACTCCAGGTGGGAGGGTGCAGAACTCTGGAAGGGGGTGCAGAGGGAGGGAGTCCTCGCCTCTGACCCCGGTTCAACTTGAGGGTTTAGACCCTAGGTTGGGAGACCAGTTGCTGGAGGGATGTCCTGAACTGGTGGGCGAGTTGGGCAGGACACCTGCCACAGGTGCCCTGACAATTTTGGAAGGACCAGTAGGTCTGGGGTTACCAGCTCTGAGGTCAGAGCACCCCAGGACTGACCCTGGTGAGGCCACTTCTGGCCTGGGGGGTCTTCATGCTCTGTCAGGTGGACAGGAGGCTGGAGACCTGCGCCAGGCGGATTCTGGCACAACTCATGAGGGGTGTGTTTCCCTTGGGGGGGGTTGGTGTACTCCCCCGGAAGTCCTGGGTTGCCAGGCACAGGTCCAGCCTAAGGGTACAGGCCCTGGGTTGGAGGAGCAGGTTCAGGGTGTCCCCCTTGACCTGGGGGAAGGTGCAACTGCTAACAGTGCCACTACCAGTTTGTCTTCTGGGGGTGCCGCTCCAGGTGGGAGGGTACAGTGCCCCAGGGAGGAGGACCGGGTGTGGGAGAGCCTACCCCAGTCCCTTGTTCAGCCTCAGGGTACAGACCCTGGGCTGGTGTACCAGTTGCAGGATAGCACCCCTGAACTGGTGGGTGAACTGTGCAGAACGCCTGCCTCAGGTGGCCTGACAATTCTGGAGTTGAGGGGGACTGCTCCCGGTGGGGGGATGCAGTGCCCCAGGGAGGAGGACCGGGTGTGGGAGAGCCTACCCCAGTCCCTTGTTCAGCCCCAGGGTACAGACCCTGGGCTGGTGTACCAGTTGGAGGATAGCACCCCTGAACTGGTGGGTGAATTGTGCAGAACGCCTGCCACAGGTGGCCTGACAATTCTGGAGTTGAGGGGGACTGCTCCCGGTGGGGGGATGCAGTGCCCCATGGAGGAGGACAGGGTGTGGGAGAGGCCACCCCAGTCCTGTGTCCAGCCTCAGGGTACAGACCCTAGGCTGGTGTACCAGTTGCAGGATAGCACCCCTGAACTGGTGGGCGAGCTGTGCAAGGCACCTGCCACAGGTGCCCTGACAATTCTGGAAGGGGGTACCGCTCCAGGTGGGAGGGTACGGAGCCCCTGGGAGGAAGACCGGGGGTGGGAGAGCCTACCCCAGTCTCCTGTCCAGCTGCCGGGTACAGACCCTAGGCTGGTGGGTCAGTGCCAGGATGTCATCCCTGGCCTGACAAGAGGGAGAGTGGACAAAGGGTGCCAGGCACCTGGGGCTACCGCCCCCCACTCTCTGACGCCACAGAGGTTAGAGAGCCCTGAGAGGTATAAGGCCTGGGTCTCCCCACTGACAACTGTCGGTAGCCATTGTGGCTTACTGTCCTGGTGGACAGAGTTGCCCCTGGGAGGGGGACAGGAGTCACACCCCGGGGGTGGACTGGGCCACACCACTGTGTTGGCCATGTGGGCACTGTCGGCCTGTTGGGACACATCTGTGAGCAAAGTAAGTTTAGGCGCTGCACAGATGGGGTTCACAGGTGAAGAGAAGGGTACCCCATGGGTCAGCTTAGTGGGCCCTGAGAGTATGGATAGAGGGATCCAACTGGGTTTGGAAAGGCGTAGAACCATAACGTGCCCCCGCTGTTGTGGGCCAGGTCTATGTTCTATCGCCCCAAGCAGTGAAGTCCATCAAGGGATTGATTAGTCTACCCTGGCTTTAGGCTGGGAGGGGGTTGTGTTAGACTTGGCTTTTTCAGCGGGTTTACCCCCAGACTTTTTGCTTTTTGGCCTCCTGTTTTTGACCCTGTGTGTGTTGGTTTTAGGACTCTGGGCACTTTACCACTGCTAATCAGTGCTAAAGTGCATATGCTCTCTGTGTAAATTGTGTTATGGATTGGTGTTTCCATGATTGGCCTATTTGATTTATGTGTCAGTCCCTAGTAAAGTGCACTGCGAGTGCCAGGGCCTATAAATCAAATGCTGTTGGTGGGCTGCAGCACTGGATTGTGCCACCCACGCAAACAGCCCGTAAAGTGGAACTCTGGCCTGCCATTGCAGAGCCTGTGCGCAGCCTGGAACTGCCATGTCGACTTGGCCAGTGCACACACTGGCCAGTCCCTAACCTTCCCTTTTCTTGTATGTCAGACAGCCCTCAGGTAGGCCCAAGGTACCCCTGTGGGCAGGGTGCAGTGTAAGTGAAAGGAGGGACATGCCCTGGTGTGTGTGGCATGTCCTGATAGTGAGTTACAGCCAATTTCGTTTTTCACTATTGCAAGGCTACCAGTTCCCCATAGGATAGAATGGGAGGTTTGTTTATAACATCTTATAAACATAACTGGCCCAGGGAATTCGGTAAGAAAATAGAATTTAGTATGCCTGAACTCGGAATCTAAAGATGCATCTTTTAGTGAAGGTGATTTTTACATTCTGTGTTTGAAAATACCACTTTTAGAAAGTGGGTATTTTCTTGCTCAGTCATCCCGTGTGCCTCTGCTGGAATGTGGATTGCCTGTCTGGGTTTTGGATGACAGAAGGCTGGGGGAGCAGGAGGGGCGCCAGATGGTCTAGGTAGGTCAGGAAAGGGCTGAAGAGACCTGGGTTACAATGGGGGAAGGGGGAGGAGATTTCCTTGCACCTCAAAGGGCCTGCTCTGCCTCTGACAAATGCCGAGAAGGCAGAACTGGTCCTGACGGGCACAGGCCCTCTCTGCCTAAGAGATCAAAGGATTTTTGGACATAAATGCTGGGTCCCAGACCCCTGAACTTTAGAACTCATCTGGACAAGAAGACTGCCAAGAAGAAGAGCCGGAGAAGCTGCAAAAAGGAACGACTGCTTTGCTGGGCTGACCTGCAGTGGCTGCTTTTGTCTTGGGTAGTGAAAGGCCTGGACTGGACTTTCTGCAACCTAAATTTGTGAGTCTCTCCAAGGGCTTGAGGTAGAGCTTGCCCCCTGTTCACGAAGTCTCAGGCACAGCAAAGACTTCAAGTTCTTCGACCCGCAGCACTGGGGACTGTGTGTTTTGTGCTGCAACCCGAAGAACACCAACTCGACGACGTCTACGACGCCACTGCCGACTCTGTGTCCTGAAGGCAACGCAGAGGGCACCGCCGCAACGCAACCCTGGTCTCATCGACTACGCCTGTTGACGCCGCCACCGAGCCGCTGCTTGCACTGTGACCTGTGGGCACCGCACTCCGCACCGCCTCGCTTCACGCCGAAGCTTTGGCACCGCAGAGGGCACCGCCGCAATGCCGCACCGCGACCCTGGTCTCACCGACGACGCCTGTTGACGTCGCCACCGGGCCGCTGCTCGCACCGTGACCTGTGGGCACCGCACTCCGCACCGCCTGGCTTCACGAGGACGCCTTGGCCTGCCTGACGCCGCCACTTCCCGCCGAGATCGACGCCGCTGCTTGCACCGTGGTTCGGGGGCACCGCTCGTAAGTTACACGACGCACCGCCCTCATCCCACACCGCAGCCTTGGCCTACCGACGCCGGCGCCATCGACTCCAGTTCGTCAGCCGACGACAGCGCTTCAGCAACGACGACGCCGCTGCTTGCACCGTGATCTGCCAGCACCGTGACGAGCACCGCCTTCATCTCGCACCGCGACCCTCGTCTCACCGACGACGCCATCTGACGCCGCCACCGAGCCGCTGCTTGCACCGCGACCTGAGGGCACCGCACGCCGCACCGCTGCACTTCGCACCGCAGCACCTGACGCCTGCCGATGCCAGCGCTCCTGACTCCATCAGAGAAGAGATCGACCTGCAACGCTTGTGATTTCGAGGGCCCCATCGCCCTGCATCTCTGAAAGGTACTGTTTGCGGGTCTTCCCGACAGCGTAGCTGGCCTGCAACCCCACGGTCAGCCAGAACTGTTTTGGATTTGTGTGTTCACGACGCCGTGGTAGCCCGGACGGCGCTATCCACACAAGGAACTCTTTTTAATCAGCGTATTTTTTAATTCTGAACTTTTAAGTATAGTATTGTGGTTCTTTATCGTTTTTGGTCTTGTTTTAATTATATAAAAATATTGGATATTTTTCTAAACTGGTGTGGTGTCCTTTTGTAGTGCGTACACTGTATTACTGTTGGTTATGTGCAAATGCTTTACACACTGCCTCTAAGATAGGCCTGTCTGCTCGTGCCAAGCTACCAAGGGGGTGAGCAGGGGTTATTTTAGAAGTGTAACTCCCTTATCCTGACTAGAGTGGTGGTCTTTGCCTGGCTTTGGCCTGCGCCCTAGCCTACCAAGAATCCCATTTCTAACAGATCTCTAAAACAATTTTGACATTAAAAGAGATGTACTGGTGGCCTGGAATGAAGACACAGATTCACATCTTCATCGATGACTACATAGACTGCAATAGACAGCGTGGAGCAGAACGCCATCAGACACCAGACTACGAAGTAGCCTGTCCAGTACAGACACCATTGTTAGACAGCATTAGACTATCTACGCGCAGGCGTCCTTTTGGACAAATGCAATCCCACAAATACTAAGTCAAGGTTCCTATGGATATGGCCTCAGCGCTCGGCTGACGCTCGAACTGTTATAAAAGATTTGCGAGTCTTTATCGGCACATACGTAATTGGCACACTACATTCTGACCAGGGCCCTGCGTTTAGCTCTCTGGCTTACAAAGAAGCCATGGCCAGTTTGGGCGTTGCATTGCGGTACTTCTCTTCGTTTCATCCTGAGGGAAATTCTGTTGTGGAAAGGAAAAACCGGGAGATAAAGCAGTCTATAACAGCTAGAGTATTAGGTTTGGGTGATGGGTGGGTCAAACATCTTTATGGGGTCCAACGCTCATTAAATAATTTGCCAAGAAGTTCTCTAGGGGGGGTCACTCCATATGAGGTCCTATTTGGGACAAGAATGTGGGTTCCTGATCTCGAATGTAAAGGCACAGTGGTGGAAAATAAACCCTTTGATATCAAAGATCGTTTGGCTGTTTTACAGGACCTAAATGAATTAAGATCGAAACAAAGCAACGTGTTCCTGAAGCCAACCACCACTGGGGAAAAACCGGCAGTCCCAGCAAGGCCTGTCTGGATCCCAAAAGTTGGGGATCTAGTCAGAGAGAAGATTGCGGACAAGAAGGAATTTGGACCTTCTTACAGACAAGCAGTACCTGTCCTAGCCGTACACGGAACAAGAACAGTACTTCTGCCGCCCCTTGCTGGAAAAAAGGAGAAAAGATTTGTGTCAATCGACCTCATCAAACCACAGTATGTGGCCAATACTAAATAGTAGGCCTCGTGGACTCCGACCTAGTAGCAGACGCACTCCTCTCGCTACTATCCAAGAGGTTCAGACAGAAAGACTCATAACCATCGAGAATTTAGCAGTAACAGATGAAGGACTAAGCAACAATGCTATGGAACTCATCCCTCTTGAAACTCAAGTAACAGTTCGTCCAGATACACCTGTCTACACCAACGTAACAAGTGATCAACTGGTTCCAGCGATTTCAACAAATCCTGATGCAATTCCAACAATTGACAGAACTGCTTGTGGCTATTTCATTAACTTTGATACGTTTTCTGAGGATCCGAGTGAACCTGAAACGACGCCAGCATCAAAAACTTTCAAACAGCAAGTACAAGACCTTTTTCATTTCCTGAAAGAGACTTATCTGGTTTCACCATGGATTGAACTATGGATTATTTCTGGAATATTTTTCTTTCTGCTTTGGCTAGCTTTGGTTATGACTACAGCGTGCTTATAAATGGCAGATACATCCATATGGACACTCAAAGTAAAAATGTGAACTTACTTTTGAAACCACACAAATCATCCCATCGTGAAGCAAGAGACTTGTCAGCTTGTCAGCAGTGGTGTGGTGTTGCGTAGGGCGGCTGAGGCCTTGGGCCTTGAGCTTCCTACAGTGGCGGTCAGGACTAACCTCCTGACTGAGGTGCTTCAGCCGGCAGCTGCCTCTTCGGAGCCCTTGCTGCCTTTTCAATGAGGCCCTCACTGACGTCCTTCTGGGCTCTTGGTCAAAGCCCAGCACAGGGGCTCCTGTGGATAGGATGATTGCCCGACGCCACCGCCTGGCACCGGGCAACCCATTTTTCCTCTCCCAACACCCTACGCCCGAGAGCTTTGTGGTCCAAGCCTCATCTTTGAAAGGAGAGTTAAGTATCAATGGGGTAACCCGTAATGCTATTGGACCCGGGTAATAATGACAGTACAATAAGACGTTAGTCACAAACAGCAAAAGGAAATTACAAGGTAAACACAAAAAATTCTTTAAATAAAAGCATTCACAAGAACATAATCATGCGTCGGCAATAGATGCGATTTATTCTCCAAAAATCAAAATCAATTCTTAAAGACTTCACAATTGTCTGTCCATTTAGAAGAATGGTGCTCAGGTTGAACGGAGGGAGAAAATAAGTGCAATTGTGAGGGTTGAAAGAAAAGGAAAGGTGATGTGCCATATATACATTATATATACATATTAGAAACCTGTCCGGCCTAAAAAAGGCCAATCATTATAACCAAAACCTAGCAATATGTAAGCGCTGAGAACAAATCTTGGTCGTTTATGCTTGTTAGTGGAAGAACAGAAGTCAACGTTTCGACCCCTTCCCTAAATCAAGGTTGTTGAATCCTTAGCATGGGGTCTTCATCAGGACAGAAAAATAGAGCACCAAATCCAAGAAAGAGAACTCAAGCAGGATCACGACGTTGGAGGTCTCATCAAAGCTCTTGGAACGTGGGCAAAGGTGCACAGAATCACCTTGGCGCGGTCCGGAAATGGACACTATATGAATAAATCGGTAGTTGAAGCAGCAGATGCAGTTAGTCACCCGGCCATCAAACTACTGATCGGAAAATGGATCGGACGATCCCACAATCCCTAGGATCAAAATCTAGTGTGAACGTATGGCGACAAAATCAATCTCCGTTCGCCGTCAGCGACTGCTTTGACGCTCCCTCACAATTGCACTTCTTATTTTCTCACTCCGTTCAACCTGAGCACCATTCTTCTAAATGGACAGACAATTGTGATGTCTTTAACAATAGATTTTGATTTTTGGAGAATAAATCGCATCTATTGCCGACGCATGATTATGTTCTTGTGAATGCTTTTATTTAAAGAATTTTTTGTGTTTACCTTGTAATTTCCTTTTGCTGTTTGTGACCAACGTCTTATTGTACTGTCATCTTCGAAAGGAAGCGCTTTCCTTACAAGCTCCTCAATATAGAGAATCCAAGAAGCTGGACTATCTTGGGAAGAAGATGTTTTCTTCTGCCAGCTTAGGTCTGTGGTCAGTGAACACTGCATGTCTCTTGGGCCGTTACACACATTCAGTGTGGGATACGGTTGCACAAGAGTTGCCACAGTGCCCGGAGGAGGCCCGGGCCGTGCTCGCCCGCGCTGTTGCTGAGGATCGAGACGCAGCAAAGTTCACCATCCGGTGTGGGCTGGATACCGCCGACTCGCTGGGTAGGACGATTTCCATGTCGGTAGCCCTGAGGCGCTATGCCTGGCTGAGAACCTCTGGCTTCTCCGGGGATGTCCAATCTACCCTTTTGGACATGCCCTTTGATGGCAGTCGCCTGTTTGGTGACAAGGCGGACAACGCGCTCGAGCTCGAACGCTATGGCCAGGTCCTTGGGCCTTGCAGCAACTTCTCGCCCCATGCAGTCTGCCTTTCGCCCCTTTCGTGGCCACGGAAGGGGTGCCCCACCACGTTCCACCCAGAGCCACAGGGTCGCAGAAGCCACCCAGCCTCTGCGCGGCCGGGGTCGTGGGACCCAGTGTCGTGGGTCCGGGGGCCAGAGGGCGGGTCAGTCCACCAATGCCTCCCCTGCAGCGGCCTCCAAACCTTCCTAGTCCGACTTTTCAGGGCCACCAGTTGCCAGTGTGCGGCAGGATCCGCCATCACCTCCACCACTGGCACAACATCATGTCGTACAGGTGGGTTTTGCAGATAGTCCTAAGGGGCTACTCCCTCCCCTTCAAGACTACCCCTTCCTCCATGCCACCAACACTCCATCGCATGTCAGAGGATCACTTGGCCCTTCTCCATCAGGAAGTTACGGCTCTCTTGGCCAAGGGAGCTATCGGGCGAGTCCCTGTGCCAGAAGTAGGTAGTGGTTGTTATTCCCACTACTTCCTGGTACCCAAGAAGGACAAAGGCCTGCGTCCTGTCTGCCCTCGACCCTGGATGGTAGCGTTGGACTTGCAGGATGCTTATTTCCACATCCCCGTCCTGCCAGCCCACAGGCGTTACCTACGGTTCACGGAAGGCCACGAGCATTTTCAGTTTACCGTGCTTCCCTTTGGCCTTACCAGCGCCCCTCGGGTGTTCACGAAAGTGATGGCGGTTGTCGCAGCTCATCTGCGCAGATAAGGGGTTCCAGTCTTCTCCTATCTCGACGAGTGGCTGTTGAAGGCGAGCTCGACCCAGGCTGTCGTCTCCCACCTCCAGACTACGGCAGACCTCCTGCACTTGCTAGGGTTCACTATCAATGTGCAGAAGTCACACCTGATTCCCTCTCAGATGCTCCTTTTCATTGGAGCAGTTCTGGATACAGCGTTCTGGATACAGCGCAGTTTCGGGCTTATCCTCCCGAGCAGCGAGTCCGGGATATTCAGACTATGATACCGATGTTTCAGCCTCTATCCCGGATTTCGGTGAGAATGACCCTGAGGCTGCTGGGCCTCATGGCCTCCTGCATCCTGCTGGTGGATCATGCCAGGTGGCATATGCGGGCTATGCAGTGGGACCTGAAGTTCCAGTGGGCGCAGCATCAGGGGAATCTTTCCGATTGCGTCCAGATCTTGGAGGGCACTGCACACCAATTGCAGTGGTGGCTAACGGACCAGGGGATGGGGCGGCCACATGGGAGAGGCGGAGATCAGAGGCCTCTGGTCTGCTGCGGAGTCCGGGCTCCACATCAACCTTCTGGAGCTCCGGGCGATTCGACTTGCTTTGAAGGCATTCCTACCTTCTGTCAGAGGAAGGGTATTGCAGGTGTTCACGGACAACACCACTGCCATGTGGTACTGCAACAAACAGGGCTGGGTGTGGTCATGGACCCTATGTCAAGAGGATCTTTTCCTTTGGACGTGGCTGGAACATCAGGGTCTGTCCCTGATGGTTCAACACCTGGCATGTTCTCTGAACGCCAGGGCGGACGAACGCAGCCGCCGGTGCATGATGGATCACGAATGGCGTCTTCATTCGAAGGTGGTGCAAGGTCTCTTTCAGCAGTGGGGAGAGCCTTGGTTAGATCTGTTCGCCACCGAAGAGAACGCGCAATGTCAGCAGTTCTGCGCGTTGGAATTTCCAAGGCGGTACTCGCTCAGCGACGCTTTTCGTCGCAAGTGGAATTGCGGTCTTCTATACGCCTTTCCGCATATACCACTTCTGCCCATAGTGCTGAAGAAGATCAAGCACGACCGGGCCCAAGTGATTCTTGTGGCTCCAGTCTGGGCACGAAGAGTCTGGTATCCCGAGCTCTTGAACATGGCCAGCGATCCTCCAATCAGACTGCCTCTTGCGGAAGGATCTTCTGTCGCAGCAGCAGGGGGCGGTCCTCCACCCGAACCTGTCCAGCCTCCACCTCCTTGCGTGGAGATTGAGCGGTGACAGTTGACAGCTTTTGACCTTCCTCCGGAAGTTTGTAATGTCATCTTGGCAGCCAGGCATCCCTCCACTAAAACGGTATTCGCCTGTAGATGGCATGGTGCACAGAAAAGGCTGTGGATCCCCTTAATGCCCCTCTTTCAGAGGTTCTCCTCTTCATTCCATCTTTGGCCCAGCAGGGCTCTGCTCTGGGCACCCTTAAAGGCTATGTTTCGGCCTTTCTTCGCCTTCCTGATCAACCTTCTCTTTTCAAGTCCCCTATTGTAAATAGGTTTCTTAAGGGCATTACTCACCTCTTTCCTCCTATTCCTTTCGTAATGCCCCAGTGGGACTTGAATCTGGTCTTAACTTACCTTATGTGTGCTCCTTTCGAGCCACTACATAATTGTCCTCTCAGACTCTTAACCTTAAAGACTGCTTTTCTGGTTGCCTTCACCTCTGCTCGCAGGGTGAGTGAGCTTCAGGCTCTATCTTTTAAACCTCCTTTCCTTGCTCTCCATCCGGACAAGGTTGTCCTTCGAACTAGACCTTCTTTTCTTCCCAAAGTGTTTACCACTTTCCACATAGGACAGATCATCACTTTGCCCACCTTTTTCCCGCCCCCGCATCCTCCCAAGGAGGAGACACTCCACTGTCTGGATCCAAAACGTGCGTTATGATTTTATTTGGATCGCACAAAACAATTCCGGGTGGACGATCAACTCTTTGTTGGCTATGTGGGCGCCAAGAAAGGTAGGGACCAAAAACGGACCATCTCTCGATGGGTCGTCCTTTGCATTAAGATTTGTTACTCCTTGGCGTAAAAGGAGCCTCCGGTAGGACTGCGCGTTCATTCCACCAGGCGACGGCAGCCACTACTGCTTTGGGATGTGGAGTCCCCGTCGGTGATATCTGCCAGGCAGCCACGTGGGCATCACTGCACACGTTCACTAAACATTACTGCCTGGATTGTCAAGTCCTGAGAGACTGCTTCTTTGGCCGTTCAGTTCTCCACGATTTTCTGGTGTGAACTTAGTTCGCAGACCCACCTCCGGGGTTGGTATTGCTGGGGTATCTATTCTAAAGTAAGGAATCTATAACTAATAGTCTCTTTCAGATGAACAAGTTACTTACCTTCGGTAACGATATATCTGTAAGAGACATATTAGTTAAAGATTCCTTACCGCCTGTAGTAACCTGTATCTTATCTATCTGGTTACTTTCTCCCTAGCTGCTCAGCCAGTGTGAATGTGATGCATGGAATGTTGGTGTGATGGTCATTAATGGAATGTTTGGGTGCCTGGATGCTTGAGTGTGACAGTTGGAGTATGGGCTGAGCAGCAGGCAGACTGCTCCTGGTGGGGCTGCATCTCTTCAACTCAACTACCTGTAACTGAACTTAATAAATCTACTTAAATCTACATCCTGGCTACGAACGTCACCCATCCTCCCCGTTCTGCGAACTGACTTCAAGAGTAAGGGACTCCCTTTCAGGGCCCTAGTTTTGTGCACCAGTGGTCAGTGTCTTGCATGGCTCTGCGCTTCTGGCGTGGAATGTCGTGTAAAGAACTGATGTCAGTGCGCAGGGGCGGCATCTAAGTAGATACCACAACGTCATTCCGGCGATCACAACGCCAACGACGAACGCGGAGTTGACCGACGCCACCTACCGACGCGCAGGGGTACTGCTAAGAAAAATTCTCAGGATCCAGTCTGACGCCTGGGGGTAATTCTAAGGTAAGGAATCTATAACTAATATATGTCTCTTACAGTTATATCGTTACCGAAGATAAGTAACTTGTTCGTCAGCACTTCTACGAGTTGGAGTTTGCAAGGTGTCCCTTGCTTAGAGACGCACGTTGGAGTTCTTTTCTTCCCAAAGTGTTTACCACTTTCCACATAGGACAGATCATCACTTTGCCCACCTTTTTCCCGCCCCCGCATCCTCCCAAGGAGGAGACACTCCACTGTCTGGATCCAAAACGTGCGTTATGATTTTATTTGGATCGCACAAAACAATTCCGGGTGGACGATCAACTCTTTGTTGGCTATGTGGGCGCCAAGAAAGGTAGGGACCAAAAACGGACCATCTCTCGATGGGTCGTCCTTTGCATTAAGATTTGTTACTCCTTGGCGTAAAGGAGCCTCCGGTAGGACTGCGCGTTCATTCCACCAGGGCGACGGCAGCCACTACTGCTTTGGGATGTGGAGTCCCCGTCGGTGATATCTGCCAGGCAGCCACGTGGGCATCACTGCACACGTTCACTAAACATTACTGCCTGGATTGTCAAGTCCTGAGAGACTGCTTCTTTGGCCGTTCAGTTCTCCACGATTTTCTGGTGTGAACTTAGTTCGCAGACCCACCTCCGGGGTTGGTATTGCTGGGGTATCTTTTCTAAAGTAAGGAATCTATAACTAATAGTCTCTTTCAGATGAACAAGTTACTTACCTTCGGTAACGATATATCTGTAAGAGACATATTAGTTAAAGATTCCTTACCGCCTGTAGTAACCTGTATCTTATCTATCTGGTTACTTTCTCCCTAGCTGCTCAGCCAGTGTGAATGTGATGCATGGAATGTTGGTGTGATGGTCATTAATGGAATGTTTGGGTGCCTGGATGCTTGAGTGTGACAGTTGGAGTATGGGCTGAGCAGCAGGCAGACTGCTCCTGGTGGGGCTGCATCTCTTCAACTCAACTACCTGTAACTGAACTTAATAAATCTACTTAAATCTACATCCTGGCTACGAACGTCACCCATCCTCCCCGTTCTGCGAACTGACTTCAAGAGTAAGGGACTCCCTTTCAGGGCCCTAGTTTTGTGCACCAGTGGTCAGTGTCTTGCATGGCTCTGCGCTTCTGGCGTGGAATGTCGTGTAAAGAACTGATGTCAGTGCGCAGGGGCGGCATCTAAGTAGATACCACAACGTCATTCCGGCGATCACGACGCCAACGACGAACGCGGAGTTGACCGACGCCACCTACCGACGCGCAGGGGTACTGCTAAGAAAAAATTCTCAGGATCCAGTCTGACGCCTGGGGGTAATTCTAAGGTAAGGAATCTATAACTAATATATGTCTCTTACAGTTATATCGTTACCGAAGATAAGTAACTTGTTCGTCAGCACTTCTACGAGTTGGAGTTTCCATGGTGTCCCTTGCTCAGAGACGTGTTCCGCCTTAAATGGAACTCTGGAGTCTTGTGTACCTTTCCACCAATACCATTCCTGTCCCGAGTTCTCAAGAAGATAGGACCGACCAGGCCCATGTCAAGGCCTGCACAATCTCCACCTTCATGCATGGAGATTAAGCGCACCTGCTGAATGCCTTTATTGTCCCTCTGGAGGTAGTTGGTCTTGGCAGCCAGGCATCCCTTGACAAAGACTGTATACGGCAATCGCTGGGACAAGTATGTGGTTTGGTGCAGTGCACGCCAGATTGATCCCCTCCAGGCCCAATTGTCTGATGTCCTATTAATTGTTCTCTCTCCTGCCTGGCAAGGTTTTGCTTTGTCACTGTTAAAAGTGATCTTTTGGCCCTTTCAGTCTTCCTGCGATTGCCTGATCAGCTTTCATTATTTAAATCACAGGTTGTGATGAGGTTTTTGAAAGGGCTGCAGCATATGTTTCCCCAATGGAACCTCAATTTTGCCCTTATTTATTTAATTTGTACTCCGACCCACTCCACAGTTGCCCCCTGCGGCTTCCTAATTGTCGTTACCTCAGCACAGCGTGTAAGTGAGATTCAGGCTCTGTGTGTCTAGCCACCATGGGCAGGGTATAAAATAGTAGGTAGGAATGTGGGTAAGTGCGGGTGCACATGAGTCAAGGGTATCAGCAACAGAATAATAAACGGGAAGAAGGTAGATCTCAAATACTTAACAGGTATAGATAGGAATCGAATTAG
The DNA here is from genome assembly GCA_963921515.1 of Calotriton arnoldi. Lineage (NCBI taxonomy): Eukaryota > Metazoa > Chordata > Amphibia > Caudata > Salamandridae > Calotriton > Calotriton arnoldi. The sequence continues at coordinate 129,493 of CAWUFW010000809.1, forward strand.
TGTTATGGATTCTTCCATTGTTATTCCTACTAGAAAGCTCCCCGGTGTTCAGTAGGAGTAGGAAGGGTAAATACAACTAAAAATGTGAGTCTAGAGGGGCAGAATGAGTAATTTTTAACCTAATACCATTATCCCCGTGAAAATATTACGCTTGGAATTCAATTTGATACATGAGTAATGGTGCAACTGGGGCGTTTAACTTCCGGGGTAAAGGAGGTAGAAAACGGCATTCCTCTATGTTGAAACCTAAGTATTTCCGGGTCAAGGTAGGTAGAGACAACGAAAGTATGGTGCCATGACCCTCATGGGCTGACTTCCGGGTTAACTAGGGCAGAATCAGTGGGCCTGTTGTGAGAAGCTTCAAGCCCACAGCCGGTTTGAATTTAATGGTGAGCCAATCGCGTGCTTTAAATTTAGGTATTTAAATGCGAACGCAAAGGGCATTTCATTTGGATGACCCACGGTGGAAGGACGTTGTTGCAGGCTCTCTACACGAATTTTAAGGTAATTAAGAGGGAGATTATATTGGAGGGACGCTCTATAACGAAGTTACCCCCTTTTTAAATTAATATCCATATTTTTAAGATTACACCAATAGCTATGGCATCTCTCCCCCTTCTGTCTTTTCAGTTAATTCTATCGAGAGACTGTAAAAGACAGCAAACCCTTTTACGAGGATTTCACCGGCAAATTGTGAAGTGAGGGAGTGAGGATTTTCTCTCAGGTACGTTAGGTTACCTAAATAAAACAATAGTATTGCACATCTTATTAAATAGAAAACTAATTTTAGGTTTTCCCCTTAGATTGAAAATTATTGATTTTAATGCAACATTTACAGTGAAATAATCCTGAATAACGCTCTGCCTAGAAATTACAACAAAGATCCCATCACTAATTTTATAAGGTGAGAAGAGGACATTGCTTATAAAAGGTGCTTACAAATTAAGTTTGTTATAATAATTAGTATTCATTTAGCATTGATTTTGGATATATATTTTGTAGATTCTCAGGATCAGAGATTACTAACATGCCCAACAAATCAAAACGTATGGAGTTGGCAGGAAAATGAAATAAGGTAAAATACCCTTAGGTTGTTTTTATAATTAGTCTCCTAACCAGGCTTACCTGGGGTAGGCCTTTTTATAAACATGGTAGGACGTATAAGGGTGGTGGATGGGACCATAGGCACATACCAGAAGGAGCCCATCTGATAGAGCCATTAGGCACGATTTAAAATGTTGGACAAAATATGTATGTCATGTCCCTGTAATTGTAGAAATACTGAATATATTTTGTATAACACCTAAGGTAGTGGGTACTGAAATGATACATTTGAAAAATAACGAATGACAAATTATGTTATTGCAAACAGTTAGCCCTCTAAAAAATGCAGCATTTAAACTATATAAAATACTAATATATTAACATCTGCCTACAGGATTGAGATTAAAGGCAACCATACAGTGCCAGTTAAGAGAGACTTATTGTTTGTCTTGATAAAGATGGGAAATTATTAGAACCATCGAAACGCGTCAACGCTCCATTCAACACAATCCGTGGAAACAGCTCATCCTATAGATAAAGATTATAGATTGTATCTAGGATCTGCATTTTAATTATTCCGACCGGATGTGTTTTTAAATGACAAAATGTATTGTCTATATTTGTCTCTCTGTTGAGTGTTTGTTGGCTTATTTTAGAGATCAAAACTCCTGTAATTATTTCTGTGTTGAACAATTGTGTTGTTTTTATTAGTTTGTGTTGTTACTTGAATGTTTGTAACACAGGTTTTTAATGGTATATGAAATTGATGTTATTTTTAGTGTAATGAGTTTTAAAATTTTCCTTTTGTATACATTGAGTGATGAATTTTAAATAAAACAATATTTTTAAATACAATTTATAGTTGTGTAGGAATATCCTTAATTCAGCATCTTTCTAACATATGGGCTAAAAAAAATGTGTACTGGGAATTTAGAGACCCAGTAATAGCACACATTCTCACCAAGGGATTTCTCCTTTCTACTTGTCTAGCCACCATACATCACCTTCTTTACTAATAAGATGGTTCTGCGTACTTTGGCATCCTTTCTACCGAAAGTTGTGACGCCGTTTCACGTTTGTCAGACCATCAACCTGATGGCGTTCTATGCTCCGTTTCACCCTTCTAAGGAGTAGGAGAGACTCCATCGCTTGGATCCCAAAAGAGTGTTCACCTACATTTATCGAACCAAAGACCACAAGGTGGATGATCAGCTCCTGGCGGGGTTCACCAGAGTGAAAAAAGGCAAGGCTGTTTCGAAGTGTACCATCTCAACCTTGAGCGTGCTCTGCATTAAGATTTGCTACGCATTGGGAAAGAAGAAACCTCCAAAAGGGCTGTGTGCCCATTAATCCAGGGCCAGAGCTGCTGTTACTGCATTGGCACGCGGAGTCTCTGTCCTAACCATCTGCCAGGCAGCTACGTGGTCATCTCTCCATATGTTAACGAAGCACTATTGTCTGGACATCCAAGTCTCCCAAGAAGGGCACTTTGCCCGCTCTGTCCTGCAATACTTTCTGGTTTGAGTCCATTCACAGCCCACCTCCTATTAGGTACTGCTTTGGTATCAATTCAAAAGGTGAGGAATCTGCAGCTAGAAGTCTCTATCAGAAGAACAAGTTACATAACCATAAGTAATGCACTTTCTGATAGAGACACTATCTAGCTGCAGATCCCTCATTTAACCTCTCATCCTCCCCGTTTTGTGATTGGACTCTATCAGTTAATAAGATACCAAGCCTAGGAATCTTCTAACTGGTCTATCAGTTTGCTTTTGGGACTCCACATCTGGGGGTGGGGACAGTCTCGAAAGCAGTTGTTGTCACTGCACGGGAGTGGTGTCTACAAAGGCCCTGCACGTCACTTCAGGAGCGGAACAGTGTAAGTGTGGATCTGCATGGCGCCACCTTCCGGTGTGCGGAGGTACTATGGAAATGTTTCCGGATCTAGTCTTACGCCTGGGGAATGTACAACAGGTGAGGAATCTGCTAGCTAGATCATCTCTACCTACCAGAAAGAACATTACCGAATGTAAGTAACTTGTTAATAAAAGAAGGTCTCCAATTGGTCAACCAGTTCTAGTGCAGGTTGGGCAGTGGAGGTGCGAAACGCAGGTGACAAAAAAAAGATCTGATGAAGGAGAGTTACTTGAAGATGTTAGAGGCCTGTAAATGCGAGCAGTACTAAAGTTTAATTTCAATTCTCGCAGCTTTGCTTTATAGCCAGCCAGCCAGACTACATAGCTACAGTGCATTTCCTCTGAAAAGCTGGAATTTTCTTTGATTCCCTGTGTTTTTTGCCTACAATATTCTTCCAGTCGTTTTTGGCACCCATTCCTGCCCATTGTGATTCAGCTAGTGAACAGTTAATTTGTGAACACGCTGCTATCACTCTACCTGCTTTGCCGGTTGTTTCTGGCCATTTTAGGACAGTCCTTTATTCTTGCATGACGTTCCATTCCTCATACTGATGGAACTCCATTGGCTTCCCTAGCCGGCCCGCACCATCTTCAAAACTAGCTGCATTATTTTACAAAGCCATCACGACCAGCAGACATCTTGCAGACAAACTCAAAAGATCTGGTAGTTCCCCATACATCCGCAGCCAGGACACCATCAGACTGTAGACTAAGAAGTATAAAAATGAGAAGACAATACAGCAGGCCTTTTTCATCTTTGCAGTCAGGATCTGGAACAGCATCCTGTATCCATCACAGCCACTCCAGCACTGCTCCAATTTAGGAAAGAGTTGATCACTCACCTCTTCAAAGAACATTAGATCACAGTGCATTAACTGTCTTAAACCCAGCTTACTCTACTATTGCTTGTTGACTTTGATTGTCTTTGCCAATGTACAGGGCTCTGCTGCCTTTTGCAGAGGTTTGCACTATAGAAATACTATATATATATATATATCTTTTTTTTATTTTACAGAGTTTTATATAGCGCGAACTTGACCCGAATCGGGTATCAGAGCGCTTTACATAGCACCAGTTGCATTACAAGAGGACACATTCATATTTGTTAGGCACGGGGAGATTAAGTGATTTGCCCAGAATCACAGGATGTTCAGCGTCAATGCCGAGACTCGAACTTAGTTCCCCAGATTCGAGGTCGACCGCCCTAGCCGTTAGGCCAATATATATATATATATATATATATATATATATATATATATATATATATATATATATATATATATATATATATATATATATATATATATATGAAAAAGTAAATAAAGAGCTAAAAGACATCATACAGAGAATTTGGAAAATCCTTGTATTAGATGAAACTTTGAAAAAGACACTATCCACGAATCCAAACATCACATATAGAAAGACAGCTTCCTTGGGAGATATTCTTACACAAAGTCATCTTGATATAAACCAACCCACAACATTATCTTGGCTAAAAACACCAGGCTTCTGAAATGTCAAAATGTTGAGCATGTGAACATGGTCAAAATTCATTATCATACAAACTTTGGAATGGAAAAATTGAGAAAATCAAAGAACATATTACTTGTGAATCGAAGTTTGTAGTTTACAAACTGGAATTTCCCTGCGGGAAACAATACGTAGGAAGCACCATCAATAAGCTAAAATTAAGAATTCTCCAACATTAACGTGCTATAAAGAATAAAGATCTTTCCTATCCAATCGCAAAACACTTTTTAGATCATCACACAAGTGATAGCCAACAACTGAAATATTTTGGAATAAAACACGTAGGAGTGAAGGAACGAGGAGGGGACAGAACTTCAAGTCTAAGATGTACAGAATCTCGTCTCATTCTAGCAATTGGAACTGAAACTCCATATGGACATAATCTGGACGCAGAATTACATATACACTTATAGAAGTGAAATCAACTTAGGAAAGTGGACTCTTATCTGTCACTATAATTAACAACTGCTCCTTTATGTCAGACTCAATATATTGGAAAACGTAAGATTGTAGGAAATATAATAACAGGATGACATAGAATCTACAAATCTTTATAGCATGGTGTTATAACATAAAAATAAGATCGTCAGACCAAGCAAAATACAACTGAGCAGATCAGTTTTAAATTATTATTGCACTATTGCACTAGCACTTTGTATATATATGTATAGGAATTGATGGTTACAACAACAAATACAGAATCTCTTATGGAAATTTAAAAAAAATCCAGATGAAACATTTTTAGAATTATAAGTAGTGGAAGGGTGAAGAAATCAATTATATTGTACTTTACAAACAATTGGAAAAGAGATTGATATTAACAACACTTTTTTCAGAATTGATGATATAGAGAATTATCACAATTTGTAAAATATAAAATAAATCTCCCCAATTTGTACTTCACCACTTTCACTTATTACTTTAATATAGAATGTAATCATGAATTTCACTTGGAAAAATATTTTTTATAAATTTCATGTATTTCTACTCTTGAGATTCTATATTATATTTATAATTAATTTCATGGAGTTATCTGTTTGAATAATATTTTATCAATTCTTGTAAATATTTGAAAATGTATGCACCTGCACTTTATGCCAACTTTCAATTGCCATAATCAAGAACATGTTGAAATGAATTTGTAATGTACTTACATTTATACATTAACATGGCTCGCAAATGTTACCACCAATTGAGAATGAAGATTAGCAGTCTAGCAACGCATTGTAATGGAAAGCAATGAGGGGTTAATGCACATGAGCACTTTTTAAAGACGTTCTAGACGCAAGGACTCTATGGCTCAGTAGAAGGCTGGGAGCCGAAACGCGTAAACTGTCCATCTGTGTGTTTGCACTATGGTGTGATTAATAAACAAAAAAGAAGAAACCTACTGTCTATGGTGCCGTGAGTTTTTCGTTGTGGAAAAGAAGCGAGGACTGTGGAAAATATATATATATATATATATATATATATATATATATATATATATATATATCCCAACAAAATTCACACCATGTGGAAAGGGCCTCACAGACTAGTGAAATATCCTGAGCGGGAGATGCAGCGGGTAGGGTGTGCGCATTGTGCCAAAGTTCTTCGCCGTACGCGTTTCAGGCAAACATCCCCTTGTTCACCGGCAATAAAGAAAAACAAACAGGAACAGTCACCATTTTATTTCAAATAAGCCCCGCCCGTCGGGCCTCAAGGCATTCTGGTACTTGTGGTGCTGTCGAATGTTACCACGGTGGGTTTTCCTGTTGGTGTCCCAAATAAAATAAATATACAACCCCAGTGGGTGGGCAACAAAGTCCATCACCTAACCCTTGCCAATACCGAGTCCCCACAAAGAAACCAGTCCGTCACCAAGACCACGCAATCGTGGTCTCTTGATCCGCTCTTCATGCGGCGGGCCTTTTCCTCGACCGGGCCAGCCGACTTAAATCCCAACAAAATTCACACCATGTGGAAAGGGCCTCACAGACTAGTGAAATATCCTGAGCGGGAGATGCAGCGGGTAGGGTGTGCGCATTGTGCCAAAGTTCTTCGCCGTACGCGTTTCAGGCAAACATGCCCTTGTTCACCGGCAATAAAGGAAAACAAACAGGAACAGGAACAGTCACCAATTTATCTCAAATAAGCCCCGCCCGTCGGGCCTCAAGGCATTCTGGTACTTGTGGTGCTGTCGAATGTTACCACGGTGGGTTTTCCTGTTGGTGTCCCAAATAAAATAAATATACAACCCCAGTGGGTGGGCAACAAAGTCCATTACCTAACCCTTGCCAATACCGAGCCCCCACAAGGAAACTAGTCCATCACCAAGACCACGCAGTCATGGTCTCTTGATCCGCTCTTCATGCGGCGGGCCTTTTCCTCGGCCGGGCCAGCCGACTTAAATCCCAACAAAATTCACACCATGTGGAAAGGGCCTCACAGACTAGTGAAATATCCTGAGCGGGAGATGCAGCGGGTAGGGTGTGCGCATTGTGCCAAAGTTCTTCGCCGTACGCATTTCAGGCAAACATGCCCTTGTTCACCGGCAATAAAGAAAAACAAACAGGAACAGTCACCATTTTATTTCAAATAAGCCCCGCCCGTCGGGCCTCAAGGCATTCTGGTACTTGTGGTGCTGTCGAATGTTACCACGGTGGGTTTTCCTGTTGGTGTCCCAAATAAAATAAATATACAACCCCAGTGGGTGGGCAACAAAGTCCATTACCTAACCCTTGCCAATACCGAGCCCCCACAAGGAAACCAGTCCGTCACCAAGACCACGCAGTCGTGGTCTCTTGATCCGCTCTTGATGTGGCGGGCCTTTTCCTCGACCGGGCCAGCCAACTTAAATCCCAACAAAATTCACACCATGAACAAGGGCATGTTTGCCTGAAACGCGTACGGCGAAGAACTTTGGCACAATGCGCACACCCTACCCGATGCATCTCCCGCTCAGGATATTTCACTAGTCTGTGAGGCCCTTTCCACATGGTGTGAATTTTGTTGGGATTTAAGTCGGCTGGCCCGGTCGAGGAAAAGGCCCGCCGCATGAAGAGCGGATCAAGAGACCACGACTGCGTGGTCTTGGTGACGGACTGGTTTCCTTGTGGGGGCTCGGTATTGGCAATGGTTAGGTGATGGACTTTGTTGCCCACCCACTGGGGTTGTATATTTATTTTATTTGGGACACCAACAGGAAAACCCACCGTGGTAACATTCGACAGCACCACAAGTACCAGAATGCCTTGAGGCTCGACGGGCGGGACTTATTTGAAATAAAATGGTGACTGTTCCTGTTTGTTTTCCTTTATTGCCGGTGAACAAGGGCATGTTTGCCTGAAACGCGTACGGCGAAGAACTTTGGCACAATGCGCACACCCTACCCGCTGCATCTCCCGCTCAGTATATTTCACTAGTCTGTGAGGCCCTTTCCACATGGTGTGAATTTTGTTGGGATTTAAGTCGGCTGGCCCGGTCGAGGAAAAGGCCCACCGCATGAAGAGCGGATCAAGAGACCACGACTGCGTGGTCTTGGTGACGGACTGGTTTCCTTGTGGGGGCTCGGTATTGGCAAGGGTTAGGTGATGGACTTTGTTGCCCACCCACTGGGGTTGTATATTTATTTTATTTGGGACACCAACAGGAAAACCCACTGTGGTAACATTCGACAGCACCACAAGTACCAGAATGCCTTGAGGCCCGACGTGCGGGGCTTATTTGAAATAAAATGGTGACTGTTCCTGTTTGTTTTCCTTTATTGCCGGTGAACAAGGGCATGTTTGCCTTAAACGCGTACGGCGAAGAACTTCGGCACAATGCGCACACCCTACCCGCTGCATCTCCCGCTCAGGATATTTCACTAGTCTGTGAGGCCTTTTCCACATGGTTTGAATTTTGTTGATATATATATATATATATATAAATATATATATATATATACTCACACATATATACACACACACACACATTTTAAAAACTTTATTCGGTTCAAGAGGGGTAGTGTGCTGCATCGAAGTTTAAGGAATAAACTTGTATCACCTTGGACCGTCAGAAAGTCAAAGAAAGGCTTGAAAGCAGTATGTGGTTTAAATAACAAAAAAGCATCTGTTAGAGGGCCACAGTCTTGCCTTCGGATTTCGGAAATGAATGGGACATTGTGAATAATCTCTGATCTAAATGAAACATCATGCCGAATTGATGGTTGAGATCTCCCTTACTCCGTTTTTAAAGACACCATAAGGAAGAATAATTGACAGAACCGAGAAGAAATTGTGATTATAGTGCTGAATGTACTTTACATTGAAGTAGTTCCAATTGAGAAAATGACAACTTATGCACTAGTCACTTTTGAGACAGAATTTTCAAAAGGAAAAGAAAAAATTACGTTTTTTTTTTATTAAATGAATGTCTTTTGGAAAAAATGAAAAAGCTAATTTTGAACTATCCTTTAAGGTTCTGCCAAAGAATTATAATAATGTACTTTACTTCTTATAATACATTCCTGTACATTGTTACAGTGTTTTAAACACAACGGAAATGAGATCTCCTGTTCATATATCGAACATTAACTAAAAAACTTGGGGCTTTTACAATGTCTTGAACCCTTTGCATGAAATGAAAAATCTTGGTATGTTAAAATGTACATTTTTTCACTACGATGTCCCTGACATTTTTCACTGCGATGTCTCTGACTTTTCCTAAACTTGTTTTAAACTCTTTTCAAAAATTGTTTACATATTTTGGAGAAGCACGTTCTTTTAAATTGCATCTTCTCTTAAACTTTTGTATATCAACTCATGAATTTGTATATTAATCTCTCTGCCAATTTGGAATTTGTTTATATATACTTTGTATATAGATATACATTTTTTAGCCAGGATTGGTTTTAAGCCTAGTCTTTCTTCTAATAGAAAGAGAAATTGCACTGAGCACTTTAAATAAGACATTCTAGGCTCCAGGACTCTATGGTCCAGTAGAAGGCTGAGAGCCGAAACGCGTAGACCGTCCTCTACCGTTTTTGTAATTGCATTATGGTTCATTAAAAGCACTTTATAAAAATACCCTCTGAGCATGGTGCTGTGATCCTTCATCAAATCCGACTGTGAAACGAGGATATGGAGGAATTCTGATCATATATATATATATATATATATATATATATATACGCACACATATATACACACACACACACATTTTAAAAACTTTATTCGGTTCAAGAGGGACAGTGTGCCGCATCGAAGTTTAAGGAATAAACTTGTATCACCTTGGACCGTCAGAAAGTCAAAGAAAGGCTTGAAAGCAGTATGTGGTTTAAATAACAAAAAAGCATCTGTTAGAGGGCCACAGTCTTGCCTTCGGATTTCTGTGTCCAAAACTCATTTCCAGTATAGGTTTTTCAGTCTCTCTCTAGGTAAAGGTGGAGAAGCATCAGCCCAATAATCACCCTGGCCAAGCTCCACCAGCTTGACCTTGATAAAATTCACCCATTTAATGGTACAGGATCTGTCAAAGGCCACTATTTCCTTGAATGCCAGATAATATTCTATCAAGGCAGATGTATGTTTAAGCCTCCACTATAGAAGGAGAGGCCATAGTTTGGCTTTGGTAGCCACTGGTTGGAGGCCCAAATCGTGGAACAAAGGTAAAAGTGGGGTACTTATGGGTAAATTAACCAACGTACACCGAAATTGATTTTCGGCCAAGCTAAGATCAGTTACCTATCCACACCCCCAGATCTCTGCACTATATAGCGCACCATCCTTCAGCCCTGGACCCATAGACCCTCAGAACAGGCGAGACATGTTTAAAAATGGCCGCAGCATGGTGGGTCAGACTGAGGACACTTTTCCTGAGCTTAGATGGCCTCGACATATCTTTAGACAACGTAATTCCCAAGTAATTGAAATCTGTTACCCTTTCTAATTGTGCATCCTATAAAGTAATGGAGCCAGTGAACAATTTATGCAGATATACAGACATAAACTTTGTTTTATCAGAACTAATCACTAGTCCTCTTTGGTGGCAGAACTCCCCAAATCTATCTACCAATGTCTGACGACCACAGGGGGGTCTTAGAAATTAAAAGGGTATCATCAGCAAATAGAAGTAGAGGGATTTTCTTGCCCGCCAACCTAGTTGCGTCATTTATGCAATCCTCCAGATATGATATAACCCCATTTAAATATAGGGAAAACAAAGTAGCCGCCAATACACATCCTTTCCATACACCCTTCTGATTACCTATCTTATCTGTGAGTTCGCCCATAGGGCCCCACCGAACCTGGGCATAGGTATCTTGGTGCAGTTGCCTGATGACATCCAGGAGATTAAGCGGTAACCCCAGGTCTTTCAGGAACTCCCACAGTTTTAGGCAGGGGACCAGATCGAATGCTGTTCTCAAGGCTATAAAGACCCGGTATAAATGGGACTTTTCCAATAAAACAGTTTTCCAGTTGATAGATGTAAACCTAAAAACCTGCTCTATAGTGCTCACCTGACTTCTGAGCCCCCGTAAGTATGACAGCACCCCCTGATCCTCCATCCACTGCTTCAATTCATAGTGAATCTGCCTGCTGAAAACATTGTGTTTCATCTATCAGACGTATGGGTCTGTAGTTTGCTGGAGAGTCCCTTTGGGCCTTCTTAAAAACTTGTACAATTTATGCTCCCTTCCAACTTGGCAGTAAATCCAACCCAGCTAGAATTGCATTAGTTAAGATATTTATATATTTGGCCCACGCCTCAGTGTCAGAAAGGAACAAATCCCATTGGACCCCATCAGGCCCTGCAGCCTTCCCACCAGCTATAGATTTAGTTGCCCTTACAGTGTCAGCCAAACCTATATGCATTATCAGGAGTGGCAAGGTAGATGGATTATCAGGGGTCTTCGTTTCATATTACTCGTAGCACAGGTAGATTGCAAAATGGCTATACTATCCTGAGTATTTTTCTCTACGTGCCTCAGCGCGGGGTGTAAAGGTCTGAAAAGTGCTAGAACCAAATTTCTGATTGTATACAAACAGCCAATCAAGTGGGTGGCTTAAGCCCTTTATTTGATATCAGCTGCCAGAATCTCTTGGAGTCCTTTTTTTATTGAGGCATCGTATAAAACTTCCCAGAGCCTACACTCCCATTCAATCTGAGCTTTGTGCTGTGTCTGTTTATAATGAGCGATACGATCTTTAATAGGGGGGATATCACCTTTCATAAGTGCCTTACGTAGATCGAGTTTGGCCCTGCTGCACTCTTTATTAAACCATGTGCGTGAGAATTTGGGGGCATTGGCTCTAGAGATGAGCCTTGATGTAAAGCACTCCCCTACTTTAGAGAAAAGCGTATGGTGTATCTCAAATGTAGCCTGTAATGTGCCCCTACCAGGAGTCAAGTTTTCGAGATCATAGGTAGCCTTCACCAACACCTCCTTCATGTGTCCCCTCAGATTTTATATATATATATATTTATTTATTTTAATTTTTTCACCCAGTGGACGTTGCCACTTGGTAGTTATACTTAGGCCAGCGTTTCCCTAGGAAATGCATTCTTTGTCATGCTAATAAGTTTGGCACAGTTTGAAGAATCTCCACAAAACTTTCCAAAAACGTGCTCTTTTTTGCCTAGTTTATGCATGGAAAGTTTTGGGGTGATCCGTCAAGTGGGGGCAGAGTAAAAAGAGGGTCCCAAAATGCAAAATCACCATGCATTTTCCATAGACTTCTTTAGGCATGGCTATAGCAAAAACTGCTTAACGGAATTACACCAAATGTGGCAGGAAGAAGTCCGCAGATTGTGCTTTTTGTGATTTTGTTTAAATCTGTTCATTGATTTTTTTAGACATTAAGGGACAAAAATATTTGTATATCTGGAAGGTTGGGTCCGTGAGAGGCTCGAGAGACTCTTGCAGGATCGTCAGTTTAAAAATAGAGTGTTCTGATGGCCCAGGGAGCTTTTTTTCCCTTGGGCCAATCTGCTCCTGTGGGAGTTAAACTCCAGCAGTAGCGAGCGCTCTGATTGGCTGCCAGCAACGTGAGAAAATTGTTGCTGACAGCCATTACAGGTCTTAGGAACGTAGTCCTCTGTCCTGAAGTTAAAACAAAGTAATTTAAGGGGGCAGGGTAGGGATACCCTGCCCCCTTATGTCCTATGGGGGGGTTCCAGAGGCATGGCCCCCTCCACAGGACTTTTTGGGCCCCGGGGACCCCATCACCTGGGTCCCGAGGTATATTTTTATGGGAAGGGGTGCACAGCTCCTCCCCAAGGCTGCTTTCGGGAGAGTTTATTCAGAGTTTACTCAGGGTTTAATCAAATGTATCCCTGTTGATGGATCATCTACAGGGGTATATTTGATTAAACCCCAAGTCCTCTCTTTTTAACCCTATCCCAGAAGACCACTGAATAAATTTGATTCGGCCCTCTGGAGATAGTTTTACCCACCACTTCCCTTGCACTCTGCCCCTCACTGACCCTATAACACCGCTCATCCTCAAAACACCTCAGCTCGTCCCCTCAGGGGAGTTGTAGCCCATACCATGGACCTTACAGTCCAGGTGTGAGGAGGGAACCCAATGATGAAGCATCTCACCTTGAGGTGAGTGAGTGAGGGTTCTTGTCCTAAAGGAGTCCTCCTTTGACAACTCATACATACATGCACCCACATATAGGATACTATATGAATGTATCATTTTTTGATCTTAAGTACGTTTTGTGAGTTTCTTTGCAATGTTAATTCCCATAGGACTTGTCAACACGCCTGCAGCCCGAACCACTGAACGGTGTTGCACCAAATTTGGCAGAAAGAAAAAGTTAGTGATATCTGTATTCGAGAATATTTCGTGATGACATCGCGATTATTTGCGACGCTGCGAGCCAACAAGAATGCTGTGATTGGACGGCCGTAACCTGAATAGAAAGTTGTGGCTGCCATTTTATGGATCTTGGTTCTCAGGGCTGAAAATGTGTGTGAAAGGTGATATAATGGTTCAGTGTAGAGGTACTCTGACCCCATATTTGAGAAATGGAGGTGTTAATGACACAAGTTATGTGTCCAAAAGTGACTTTTTTCATTAGGTGCGATATTCACGAAGACGCCGCGACCATCTGTGCGGCCCCCATGTAACGCAGCGACTATGTCGCGACTATCGCGCCTCATTGCGAATATTGGTGAAAATAAACATATATATATATATATGTTCACACGCTCACCCTCAGTTTTACTTAGACACTCACACACCGACTCACAGACACTCATGCACCTACTGACACACCCATTCAGAGACTTGTACACCCATTCACAGTCGCACTGCAATACTATCACAGCCAATTACAGACCTACTCAGTCACACAGTCACTCACAGACTCTCTTAGCGACTCATGCAGCCAATGACTCACAAACCCATGCACTCAATAAGAAAGCCACTCCAACACTGATGCATCCAGTGAAAGATCCACTGAAACACTGATGCACCCACTCAGAGATCCATTCAGAGACTGATGCAGCCAGTCACAGATCCACTCAGAGTCAGGCACCCACTTGCATTTCTACTCAGACACTAACACACCCACTCAGACATCGTGCGGGGCATTGGCCAGGCCCTGCGGCCAAACACAGCCGCAGAAGGCTGTGCGTGGCATGGAGTTGGATGCCTGTGAGGGGGCAGGCTGCAGTGCTTGGCCGCAGGCCATGCCCTGCGGCCCACCCCCTCTAAGCAAGGCCAATGGCCGTGCGCGGTACAGGGTTGGGTGCATGGAGGTGGGGGGGGTTTGGCTGCAGGTCCTGGCCGTAGGCCTGGCCCTTCAGCGTTAAAAAAACAGGGAAATTCACTGAGAAAACAAAGGTTACAGGGATGTTATAGTTAGGAATTAGCATTTAGAAAACCCTAAAAATTCACTGAACAAATCAAAGGTTGTAGGTTCTTTATAGTTAGGAAATAGAATTAAATAAACCTTAGAAATTCACTGAAAAAAACAAAGTTTATAGGGATGTTATAGTTAGGAAATAGAATTAAAAAACCTTGGAAATTCACTGAAAAAAACAACTAAAGGTTACAGGGACGTTATAGTTAGGCTCAGATTTCACTCGTACAAAACTAGAGAAATTTTGCAGTTATAGTTAGTTAGCTGAACTAACTATAACTTGCACCCCCGCAATGCACTTCTTAGGACCTCACATATTACATCACTCATGACATGGTCAGTTACATCAATGATGACATCTCTAATGACATCATCCAGTGAGTGTAAGTGTATGGATGTGTGAGTGGCTGTGTGAGTCGCTGTATGCGTTAGTAAGCGGCTGTGTCAGTAGCTGTATGGAAAACTGTGTGACTGAATGCATTGGATGGGTGAGTGGGTGTGTGAGTGGTTGTATAGGTGAGTGACTGGTTTTGTTAGTGACAATATTTGTGACTGAGTTGGTGTATGAGTGGTTGTATGCATACGTGAGTGGCTGTGTCAGTGACTGTGGATGTGTAAATAGGTGTATCGGTGAGTGAGTGGCTGTGTTATGGACTGTATGGGTGAGTGAGTGGATGTGGGAGTGGCTGTAAGTGTGAGTGAGTTTCTCTGTCAGTGACTGTATGAGTGAGTAAGTTGGTGTGCGACAGTCTGCATGTGTGAGTGCCTGTCTGTGTGACTGTATGGGTGAACTTTGGTTTTTTCAGTGAAAAAACAATATATATATAATACACACATTTTTCTGAAGAGTTTATTCACCCTTCTTTGTTGTACATAAAAATAGACTTCCTTTGATGAATGCCTAAAGAGTTTGAAATCTGTCCTGTGAAATATCAAATATTGGTTCAAAAAGTGGCCTTAAAAATTGTCCGTTTAAGTCTGTAAACTGCCCTTCAAGTAATGAGAGGGTACTAACACAGTTAAGAGCAAAGCCAGTTAGGCAGGAGGCTAGGGCAAGGCAACATGAGGCAATAAGCATAGCAGCACAAGCTCACCCCTAGAAGTGGCAGTGGTTGCTGGCAGTGGCACAAAATATCGAATTGTGGACGAGGACACTCCTGAACATTATCGAGAGATTTTGCACTGCTAATCGAGATGGGGTATTATGGGAGACTGGTTCAGAAATATGACTTCAGTTGCTTTTTAGATATTCGTTTTGCAATGTTGATTTTCTTTCTTGCAATCAAAACAAAAGAAATACAAAAAATGCAGTCTTCTACTCTTGATTTCTTCTAATCTTCTTTTTTTCTATCTCCAGTTTCCTTGCGTCAGGACTCTGTTGGCAGTCCTTGGAAAGATAATAGTTCAGGTAAGTTGGGTATAATAAAAAGGATGGTCCTTCTTTTTAACATGTCTCACACCACGTGGTTGTTCCTTCAATAGAGGGGAAGTTTTGGTGGTTTCTCTGTGACAACTAAGTTTATTAGTCATGGGATGGATAGTAAGACTTCAATTGAAGTACCCCTCGGGGGGTAACTAACTATCACAGGTGGAGAAGGAAAATTAGTGAGGGTAAAAGGACACATGGGAAAAATGTTTACTTATTGTTGCGCACTTTATCTAGCTGATATAAGAAAAAATAAGAATTATTCTTGCCAGCACGTAATAAGCTAAACCTTTTTCTCTTGTGCACATGTGAGGAAATAAGTGACTCTAGGCGATGGGTAGTTTTACGTCGCAAGAGGGAGATTACACCATTCCTGTCTCTTCCCAACCATTGCCCACCCTCATTCGGTATTACCAGCACTCACCCGCATAGCGACAGCCACAGCAGTGGCGTAACGAAAGTTTAAGGGGCCCCCCTGCAATGTACACAGAGGGGCCCCTGCTCCGGATTTAATACGGAGTGCTCAGGCCTAAGTACTGTGCTGAGGGGGCCCCCTGCAGCTCGGGGACCCCCCCCACCGCAGGCGATGCGGGGGCCTGTGTTACGCCCCTGAGCCACAGTCCTCCTGAACTGTGGTGAGCTGCATTGCCTCTGCCAACGGGGACTACCACTCTTCGCTCCACTTCTCTTCCTCAGTCTTTCTTCCTGTCCCCGATGGGTGCCTACCGGTAAACAGCTCTTATAACGAATCCGTCACCCCGCATGCAATTACAACGAGGTCGTTACAACGACCTCGTTGTAACAAAGCATACCATTACCCCGCAAGTCGTAACAACGACTTGCGGAGGGGGGAGAAGGTGTTGGATTTAAAATCCAACAACTTCCCTACTGTCCGCACAGACTGGAGTTGGAATAGTAAATTATACTATTCCAACATCCAGCGCCCCCCTCCGCAAGTCGTTGCTACGACTTGCGGGGTAATGGTATGCGTTGTTACAATGCGGTCGTTATAACGACCGCGTTGTAATTGCATGCGGAGTGAAGGCATGCGTAATAAGGAGGCATATTCGTGCCTACCTCCTCCCCTTTCTTCAGCTGCATCCTTGTAGCCCCTGTACTCCTATTCTGGACCAGACTACCTCTGTCACTCTCCTCCTCTTTCTGTTCTGTCCCAGAGAGAGCCTGTTGAGGGCTAAGTCTCTTTTTATTTTCTTTCTAGGTAAGTCCTCCTCTTTTGTCCCCACACCCTGTGGCGTCTCTAAGTTCCTGGTTTCATTTCCCTTGTTTTCTGAAGATGTCCTCTTTCCCTTTCTAGGTTGACTGCCAGCGAAGAATTAGAGGAAGTTTTCCCAGCCAAACCGCTTCATTCCGGTAAGTACTCAGGTTTCACCCTGCTCCTCTGACAGTTAAATAACATGTCTGTTGTCACTATGAATTGTGCTTGTTATCGGCATTTACGTAGTGCATATCTGCCAATGGTATGGCCTCATAGCACTGTCCGCAGCCTGAAGTGTCCTTTTCAAAATTTGCGTCTTTCCAGCGGATTAGATTCTGAATCATATTTTCTGATGGATACTGTAGGAGGCTGGCTTATTATATGGTGTGCACTTATTTAAGTGAGGCACCTTGCACTAATCCAGACAACCCTTATGGTGATTTTAGTCGTCTTTGATAACTCTAGAAAGCTCTCAAAGTAGTAGCTGTGGAGAACAGCCTTCAGGCTTATCTTCAAGGCGTGTTAAGCAGCTTGTTTTACCAGTTTAATCTGTAGTGTAAGTTTAATGAAAAAGAACCACTCAGTGTTTTTATAAAAATACTTCTATTTATTACACAACACTCACTAACACATTAGTATATCTCCTACCCGGAGATATCAACACAATACACAAGAATACTTCAAATGCAATCAGGTAAATAGCACAAAATACAGTGGTCTCCAGGGGGAGACCACACCATATACTAAAAAAGTGGAATGCGAACTGCAAGGGAGAACGGGACTTGGACCAGAAGACCCAGAGGAGCCGGGGACACAAGGAACCACCCATGGCAAGTACCCAGGAACCCCACGGAGGCTGTGTGCAGAGTGGAAACACAGCCGCGTGCCCAATGGAAGTCAATAGAGAAGTCGCGGTTGCAGTTTTTCAGAAGAAGGACCCTTCCCAGAGGACGCCGAAGAATTCCCTTGGAGGACGGAAGGTTGGAGCCACCCCACCCGTGGATGCCATGGGAACCAGGATACCTACACCAGGGAAGCCAGGTGCATAGGGGTGAAGAGACGTCGGAAACATCCTGTGACGAAGAGCTGATTAAGGACCCTACCTCCTCGGACTTATTGCACGAACAATTGCCCCCTTACCTGTCTCCATGTCCCCTTCTCTGTTTTCAGACCCCGGCTTTTGGTCCTGTCGAACACTGTCCCTTTAAGGCTTCTCTACCAGCAACTCCCTCTGCCGATCATGTGACGTGGTCACATGATCTCGTCCGCTTCAAAGAGGAAGAGACGGGAGGAATGGTGAGCTCGCTTGAAAGATGCTGGAGAGAAGTATCCGAGGAGTTCGTAGGAGAACGGGACGTCCAGACCTTCATCATCGCACCGGGACTCGGAGGACCGCCGACCTGCCCCGACACGGAAGAGGAACTCCAGCCCGTTCGGAAGACGCCATCTGAGGACGACGAAAAGGGGGAGCCGGACCCTTCCCGGCACCGCGCTGAAAGCTGCCACGGCCCAGGAGGGTCGTGGCTCCACAAGGTACGGGGCCAACTGGGGGCTGTGTGGGGTAAGGGAAGACCGGGGGTAAGGGGCGGATGAACCGGGGCACTAGTGTAGGCTGAGCACGCTGAGTAAAGCCCTAAGCCTCATAGCGCATAAAGCCTTGAGAAGGAAATAGCGTGAATCACGGTGTTGGTCGGGTGAATAGTCCCTCACTCCCTCTCCCTGACTGGTTGTGAAGCATAGAAACGCTCCCCTGACTAAGCCTTCCTTCTTTTTCTTTAATGTCTGTTCCCGGTCCTCGGCATCACTGCACGGCGGGATCAACCCTTCCTCGGGAGCCTGAAACCCGGATGACCCCTGCTCTCCGACGAAAGAGAGTGAAGACGGCCTGTTCAAAACTCTATTTTCTGTTGTGCCAGGACATCGTCCTATATTGTTGAACTCACAAATAAAACACTACAGCAAACCACTCCCTGTCTTTCTGTCTCCTTCTCCACAACGCCACACGTGGTGTCAGAAGTGGGATCGTTACGTCTCCACATCCAGGAACAATGGTGAACTTAATACAGCAGCTCATACGTGGCCAGGAGAAGCTAGAATGGGCTGTAGAAAAACAATTGACGACAGCCCATGCAGACAGGGAACTCTTCAGAGACACCATGACTAACCAAGCCGAACGGCTAGAAAAGGTTGCTGATGACCGACTAGAACTGACGGCCCAACTGCAGAACCGCGTAGGGACCGGGCCCAATGTATCCCTCCAAAAATATGTAACAGGCGAAGATCCCGACGCATTTTTACTTAATTTTGAACGAGCAGCCAGGGCATCAGGCTGGCCGGAGGCCAAATGGCCATTTTTTTTTGGCTCCTCTTCTTACAGGGGAAGCCCAGGCCGCATATCAAGTGGCGAATGCAAATGGCCATACCCCTTACCAAGAGATAAAAGGGATCATTCTGGATCACCTCGGAATGGATGCCAAGGCGTACAGGGTTCGATTCAGAAAAGAGCGAGGGACACCCGCTGATAACCAGAAAACTCTGTACTTTAAGTTAAAAGGAGCAGCGGACAAGTGGCTAAAGCCCCAAACGAACACAAAAGAAGAAAGCATGTCGCTTATATATCTTGAACAGTACATAGAGGCCCTACCATACTGTAGTATGCTGGCCCACACATCCAGATCATAGAAGTAGTCAAAGTAGACGTAGCTGAGTTAAGTAGTAGGTTTATTAAGTAGAGTAGATATAAAGCTACAGCAAGCCCCACCAGGAGCAGCCTCCTAGCTGCTCAGCCCATCTTCCAACTGACCACACACACACCAGCCACCCAAGCATTCCACTCAGACTAACATTCTACACGGAACACTCACACTGGCTGAGCAGCTAGTTACAGAGAGGTGTAAAGAAACATATGTATAAACCTGAGGATACTACATTATCCTCTTCCTCTCGAAATGGAAAACAAAAGAGAAACTACAATGAAGCGAGAAAACTATACACAGTAAAAATACAATAGAAGCAATAGATCCGTAAACCCAGGGATGAAGGTGAAACCACATCGCAAGAGGGAAAACAGACAAACAAAGCAAGAAAGAAGGAAGAAAGGAATAGAAAAACACTAACACTATCCTCCTCCTTTAATAGTGAACAAAGAAAAGATAAAAAGTGAAGAAATAACTCACAAAGAACAAGTGAGCATGACCTAACGTGAAGAGGGGTTCCTCACGAAAGGAGACTGTGGCAAAGGGAAATGAAAACCCTATGCGCCACCCCTCATGTGAGGGACTGTGTGAATATGGGGATAACCCAATAACAAATAAGTGTAGGTGTAACATGGGACAAAAACCCAAGAACACACGCAGCACGGGATGGTGCAGCACAATGTGGCGAACGCACACATAAAGTCAAGGTGAAGCACAGGGTGACTTACACACACAAGACGACGTAAGAGTACAAGGTGATGCGCGGGGCGGCTTACACACACAAGACAAAGTGAGCCGCAGGACGACTACACACACAAGAGAACGTGATGCACAGGGCGACTTACACACTACAATGAAAAGTGAAGCGCAGGGCGGCTTACACACTGGACACAAGAGAAAGTGATGCACAGGGCGACTTACACACAAATGACGTACAACGGAGTGATAGGACTAACACCCAACACACCCAACAGATCAAAGTGTCCAACAAACGTAGAAAGGGGATTATCTCCCCATAACCCAAGTATGAGGGTTAACAGCAAAGAAGCGTGGTGAAAAGACCAAGAAATGGGGCTGACACCCATCCCAAACTTGACAAGGGAAAAAAAAAACCCCATGAGCCAAACTGTGAAAGAGGGGACATGGGACTAAAACCCACTCCCATCCCTAGGTAGGGATACAATATCTGAAACATGGGAACATGGGACTAAGACCCACTCCCATCCCAATGACAGGGATAAAACATCTGAAACAAAAACATGCGTGAAGAAGGGAAGTAGGACTAAAACCCACTCCCATGCCAACAAAACATGAACGTGTGGAATGCAAATCCAAAATGTTGACATGCAGCAATGACAAGTCATACTGTAATCCCAAAAGTTTCTTATTTCTGTGAAAGAAAACATTTTTGCAATAAAACTTGTAAACATGCACCACAAACTCGTATTTCAAAAATGTTAATGGTGTGCCTATCACCGCGTAAATGAAAGACAGGCTTTCCTTGAAAACCAAAAAGACTATGAAATTAAAACCATGGCAGATGACTTTGGAAAAGAGAAGAACCAAACTGCAGAGAAGAAGAATCCGGTAGATGCTTGTTGCTTCTTTTAAACACGAAAGTCCAGTATCCTCTGAATGGTAAATGGTAAAAGCAAAAGAAGACAGAAAGTGACACTTTAAACTCGTCGTTGTAAAATAAGTACCTGTGTCTTCACGCTGAAAAGGTCGATTGTCCTCTGAACTCGAAGCAAACAAAAATGTCATAACCCAGAGAAATTTGTTAGAATACACGACTTTCTTCCAAAGCACCTACGATGTTGAAAATCCATCGAAAACCATGTGGATGGCAAAGCGTCGCTGGTGATGGCATCCATCAATCGTAAATCTTTATTCTGTGCACACAACGTGGTTGGCATTCTAACCTCCTTTACACCAAATAAACATTATGGGGTGGCTAGAGCTTCCAGCCACAAGATGGCGGCACGCTCAGGAGACGTACGCAGTGTGGCTAACGGCGCGCTCCTGCTTCAAAACGTTCATAGGCAGCATTACGAACTCGGCGATAAAGGAGAGGCTCTGCGCGACACCACGGACCAGGTGAGGTGCGCGAGCTGTGTTTGAATTTGAAATAACAACTGTCATCCTTAACAGCACTCGTAGTAGAGACTACAACATACATTTTTAAAAGGGATGAAATCTTCACCTTGGTGACAGTGTACACGGCGATTTTGTAATTCAGTCCAGCCTTAGCACTATGAACACGCCAGTAGTTAAAATAGGCACAAATAAAGATCACACCAGTGCAGCGCCAGTACGAAGGTGCGCTAAGTGAAACAATGTCACACATCCAAATGAAAGGGTAGTAGAATACTGACAAGAATGTTGAACTTGCATACCAAAGTCTTAAGTAAAACAGAAGCACTTCGCACTAGGGCAACAGCAAAATCAGTCACTGAATACCTTGGTTCTGGATGCCCTGTAGTAGGCACTGGTTGAGACAAATCTTCTTCTGCTTAACACAGGCAGCTTTGATGATGAATTACCAGATGATGTAGACGCAGAGATGTCTTGACAGCACGCCTGAGATTGTGCTGCTGCTGAAAAAGACGCTGTAGGGACAGCAAACAGAGACAAGAGCTGCATAGAGACTGGAACTGGCACTTTTGAGTGGAAGGCGACCGGTGGGAGGTCACTGGTGGGGCTGATGTGTGCCAGTAGTAGAATAAACGCAGCTGTAGTTTCAGAAGTTGCTTGAGGTTGAGAGTAGGTACTCCAGACTTGAAATTGAAGGCCTCAGAGGTAGCAGACGCAGATTCTTTGCTTCAACTCGTCGCCATAAAATGTGTAGTATGCTGGCCCACACATCCAGAACATAGAAGTAGTCAAAGTAGACGTAGCTGAGTTAAGTAGTAGGTTTATTAAGTAGAGTAGATATAAAGCTACAGCAAGCCCCACCAGGAGCAGCCTCCTAGCTGCTCAGCCCATCTTCCAACTGACCACACACACACCAGCCACCCAAGCATTCCACTCAGACTAACATTCTACACGGAACACTCACACTGGCTGAGCAGCTAGTTACAGAGAGGTGTAAAGAAACATATGTATAAACCTGAGGATACTACACATACCCTATACAACGATGGCTGAAACAGCACACCCGCCTGACAGCTGAACAGGCTGTGGAAATGGCGACGTCTTTCTACCGGGCACAACCCCGCACATTGTCATGGGATACTGAGAAACCTCCACGCCCCCCTGCTCCCACTGTAAGAGTAGAGCGAAAGACCCTGAAACCGAGTTCCGAGCCCCCGAAGTCTCGACACTACCGTCCAGAACCCGTTCCTGTCAGGGGTCCCCAATGCTTCGAGTGCGGAGATTGGGGGCATATTGCTAGGAACTGTCCCTGGAAAAAGCCTCCAGAAGAACCGATGGACATAGGCTGTGTCCCTCGGTCCATCCTGTACACTGACGAAATGGGACCCAGCTTTTACGTGAGTGTTTTTGTGGGTGGGGTGACCATCAGAGCCCTTTTAGATTCCGGCTGTCGACAGTCGGTTATCCACCAGTCCTTCGTAAAACCCTCCTTCCATAGAACCCGACAGGCGGTCCCTATTAAATGTGTGCATGGAGACGTCAAACTCTATCCCTTGATCTGTCTACCCATTTCCCTTCCAAGCGGGGTGACGCTAGAAGCCAATCTTGGGGTTCTACCTTCTCTCCCAGAAGAAATGATTCTAGGCCAGGACAACCCATCTTTCCTGACACTCCTCAAGAACACCTTACAGTCCAGAGAACCACACTCACCACCATGTCCCTCCCTCCTTACCCAAGCCCCCTGGCTTTCTGATAAAAGTTTTCGCTATAGCCAGTTGAATGATCCCACTCTCCAGCCCGCTTGGTATCATGCCAGACAAACCCCTCCAAGTCAGAAACCAGTGTACCCCTTATTCCTGCTACAGAATGAGCTCCTCTATAGGGTGGCTAAGGAAGGCGACACCCCCAACTTGTGGTTCCTCAGGCCTTCAGGGATCAAGTCCTTTTTTTCGCACATTCCCACCTAACAGCAGGTCATAGGGGAGCACAGAAGACAATAGACATGCTTTTATGGCACTTTTATTGGCGAGGTATATTTGCACATGTCACCAGGTTTTGTCAAGAGTGTGCAATATGTCAAAAGAAAAACCCATACAAACCCCCTCCTGTACCCCTGCAACCCCTTCCCATTATTGGTACCCCCTTTGAGAGGATAAGCATGGACCTTATCGGTCCGCTCCCGCGAACCAAGAAGGGCAACCTCTACGCTTTGGTGGTCGTGGACTACGCCACACGATACCCCGAGGCCTTTCCCTTACGTGCTCCCACCAGCCAGAACATTAGCGACAGACTGCTGGAACTGTTTTCCCGAGTAGGCTTCCCACGTGAGATACTCACGAACCAGGGGACCCCTTTTGTCTCCAAAATAATGAGACAAGTATGCAGGTCCCTGGATATCACACACAAAAAGACTTCTGCATACCACCCCCAAACAGACGGCTTATGTGAACACTATAATTCCACCTTAAAACTGACTCTAAAAAAACTTCTGAGTGTGGAAGGGAAAGAATGGGATAGGCTCCTCCCTTTGGCATTATACGTAGTCCGAAGCCAGACTCAATCTAGTCTGGGCTGTTCCCCATTCCAACTCCTCTATGGTCGGGAACTCGGAGCCTGCTGGAGATTACCAAGGAGTTCTGGAAACAGGAGAAGGAGGAAGAAACCAAAACATTTTTAGAGTACACCCAAGGCCTGCGTACCCGCCTACAGAAACTGCGGGAATTCGCTGACGCGAATTTAGAAAAGTCACAAGTCAAGCAACAACTGTCTTACAATCGAGGAAAGAGATGGCGCCACCTGAAGGTAGGGGACTGGGTATTGGTTCTCACGCCATCTGGTGTCACGAAAGTAAGGTCAGCGTGGCAGGGCCCATATCAGGTTTTGAAAAATGTTGGCTTAACCTCCTACCAGATCCAAATCACTCCCAGACGAACCCAACTATATCACATCAATCTCTTGAAAAAGTGGTTGGGCCCTCTCCCCAAAGACCTCCACCTCGTTAACCCCATAACCAAACACGACAGCACTCTCAACCACCTAATAGTCAACCAAGAGCTAACAGGAGAACAGAGGGAATTTCTACAAAGCACGCTGTCTCCATTTGCCCCTTTGTTCTCTGACCTCCATGGCCGTACTTCTCTGGCCGAACATTCCATTCACACTCAACCTAGAAAGGTCGTTAAACAGAAACCTTACCGTATCCCTGCTGCCAGGAGAGAGGCTATAGAACAAGAAGTGAAAAGCATGCTTGCCCTAGGAGTGATACGACCTTCACAGAGTGGTCCTCACCAATCGTGTTGGTACCAAAACCGGACGGATCCGTCCGGTTTTGCATAGACTTCAGAGCCATCAACGCGATCTCAAAGTGTGATTCCTAGCCCCTTCCGCGCGTAGATGAGCTAACTGAAAGACTAGGTGAATGAAATGAATGAAATGAAATTTGTACTTGTAAAGCGCACTGTTACCCTAGGGTGTCCTGGCGCTGTACGCATACCGCTGTGGAACCCTTCCTGTCTTTTCCCTGTGAAATGTCCACTCCTGGGCACCCCCAAGGTGAAGCCAGGCATCCCAGCGCTGGTGGGGCCGTTGTGGAGATTAAGCAAGCTATTGCCCAGAGTTGCAGAGTGGGACCCATGATTAGAATAGGCACCGAGGCGAGAATTATCAGGTCTGAGGAAATTGAGCCCAAGAACCGCCGAGGCGGGAATTGAACCCTGGTCCCGGGCTAGATCTCTGCATCAGGGTCTGCCGCTCTAACCATTGAGCCACACTTCTCCACTATATGAGGCACAATACATCACAACTCTTGACCTCACAAAGGGGTATTGGCGGATGCCTCTGAACCCACAAGACCAAGAAAAGACGGCCTTTTTCACTCCTTCTGGCTTGTTTGAGTTCACCGTCTTACCTTTCGGTTTACACGGGCCACCTGCCACATTTCAACGTCTCATGAATAGAGTGCTGGCGGAACACCAAGCATACTCCTCGGCATATTTAGATGATATAGTCATCTACAGTCCCACATGGGAGTCACACCTCCAACATTGCCATCTAGTCCTTCAGGCTCTCCAGTCGGCTGGCTTGCACATCAATGCGAAAAAGTCGAAAGCGGGTTTTCAGAAGGTGAAATACCTAGTGTTCCTCCTAGGAAACGGACACATAGAGCCACAAGAAGAGAAGGTTAGAGCAATCACCCGAGCCCCTTTCCCTGTCACTAAAAAAGAAGTTAGGGCTTTTCTGGGCCTCCTCGGGTATTATCGCCGTTTCATACCCCAGTATTCTGAAATGGCCACACCGCTTACCAACCTCCTAAAGAAGGACGTAAAAACTAGGGACCTCCTTCACCCACCTCCCAAAGCTATACAGGCCTTCCTTGAGTTAAAAAAAGCCATCACGTCTGGTCCCATATTCCGTTCTCCTGACTTTTCCAAGCCCTTCCTGTTACAGACCGATGCATCTGAGAATGGGGTGGGGGCGGTACTGTCCCAGGTGTCTTCTGACGGGCTCGAACACCCTGTACTTTTTTTGAGCCGCAAACTGTATCCCAGGGAACAGGGATACCCCATCATAGACAAGGAGTGTCTTGCTATCAAGTGGGCGGTGGACAAATTGCGGTACTACCTTGAGGGTACCCATTTCATCCTCTATACTGACCACGCCCCGCTCCTTTGGATGTCCCGGAATAAGGGGAACAATCTGCGCATTCTGCGCTGGTTCCTGGCACTACATCCCTTCTCTTTTGAGGTTCGCCACCGCAAGGGCTCTGAGAACGGGAACGCGGACTTCCTTTCCCATGTCACCCTGTTCCCCGATCGGGAACAGGCTTGGGTAGGGGTGTGTGATGAAGAGCTGATTAAGGACTTATTGCACGAACAATTGCCCCCTTACCTGTCTCCATGTCCCCTCCTCTGTTTTCAGACCCCGGCTTTTGATCCTGTCGAACACTGTCCCTTTAAGGCTTCTCTACCATCAACTCCCTCTGCCGACCATGTGACGTGGTCACATGATCTCGTCCCTTCAAAGAGGAAGAGACGGGAGGAATGGTGAGCTCGCTTGGAAGATGCTGGAGAGAAGTATCCGAGGAGTTCGTAGGAGAGCGGGACGTCCAGACCTTCATCATCGCACCGGGACTCGGAGGACCGCCGACCTGCCCCGACACAGAAGAGGAACTCCAGCCCGTTCGGAAGGTGCCATCTGAGGACGACGAAAAGGGGGAGCCGGACCCTTCCCGGCACCGCGCTGAAAGCGGCCACGGCCCAGGAGGGTCGTGGCTCCACAAGGTACGGAGCCAACTGGGGGCTGTGTGGGGTAAGGGAAGACCGGGGGTAAGGGGCGGACGAACCGGGGCACAAGTGTAGGCTGAGCACGCTGAGTAAAGCCCTAAGCCTCATAGCGCATAAAGCCTTGAGAAGGAAATAGCGCAAATCACGGTGTTGGTCGGGTGAATAGTCCCTCACTCCCTCTCCCTGACTGGTTGTGAAGCATAGAAACGCTCCCCTGACCAAGCCTTCCTTCTTTTTCTTTAATGTCTGTTCCCGGTCCTCGGCATCACTGCACGGCGGGATCAACCCTTCCTCAGGAGCCTGAAACCCGGATGACCCCTGCTCTCAGACGAAAGAGAGTGAAGACGGCCTGTTCAAAACTCTATTTTCTGTTGTGCCAGGACATCGCCCTATATTGTTGAATTCACAAATAAAACACTACAGCAAACCACTCCCTGTCTTGCTGTCTCCTTCTCCACCACGCCACACATCCATAGACGACAATGGAAGAATTAGAAGAAAATGCCTCTGGAGAAGACGGTGAAGGAGTCCGGTGGAGTCCAAGGGTGGATTATGGTAGTGAAGAACCTGCAAGCAGAGGGGACAGAGTCATGCCACTCGGACGTGACCAGGAGGAACGAAGACACTATGCCCACCGATGTCGGGAGGTTCAGGAGAGTCGACGGTGACCTTGTTGCTGCAGCTGTGAGGACCAGGCAACACTAAGGAAGACCAGAAGCCGTGCACGAGCTGTCCCATGTCGGTGACTAGGTGTTTGGTGTCCAGTGGGAGCACCAACAAGCCTTGGTAGCCTCAACTGGCTTGGAAGACAAAGAAGTAGCAATGTGGGGGCCAGCAAGGTCCAAGTGACTCACCAACAGCAGGACGGTCAGAGCAGGCCCCGAGCAAGCAGGAGAACCCACTGAAGCATTAGATGACCCTCAGGGGGACCCACAGGCCAAAGGCACAGGAATTGCAAGAGGACCTCGAGCAGCTCACCAAAGATGAAGGCCCACGTTGCAGAGGATGCGGTGAGGATGTTGATCTTGGAGGGAAGAGATACTGGAGGCTGGAGCTTCTTGTAAGCCGAAAATCTCTGGAGTGCAGAGCCAACAAGCCTTGGCAGCGGCAAGTCGACACTGTGCACAGGGGTTTCTCCCAGCGGTTCTGAGGAGGGATACTGACCTCATAATTGCAGAGAGGACAGGTCAGGCCTAGAGGGATTTGCAGAACGAACACCTGTGTTGCTGAGCCTCAAAAAGTCCGTAGGACGACAGGAGCAGCAGACCGGTCAGCTTTGTTGCGGTGCCTGCAGATGCAGGGCAGTGACTCCTTCACTCCAAGGGAGATTTCTTTAGGTGTCCTTGATGCCACAGGTCTTTTGCAGAACCTGGAAGAAGCACAGACACAGACGAAGAATACTTGAGGAACAGCGAGACCAGGAGCAGCAGGAGTCTTCCTTGGTGCAGTCTCGGTTCCAGTCAAAGTCCAATGAAGTCCAAGTGTCCAGGCGGTCAAAGAGCGACGTAGTTTCAAGCTTGAGTCTTGTCCCACGACGAATCTAAGGACTCACCCACAGGTAAGTCCTTACGTACCCTAAGGAAAGGGTTGGAACAACTCGGGGCCCCTTCCAGAGGAGGGGCTGGACAGAGGGGAGGATACTCCCATGTCCTTTGTCCAGTTGCGTGCCAGAGCGGGAGTCAAGGGTTCCCTGAACTGGCTCAAACTGGAGTATGCGAGGAGGGCCTCAAATGTTCCCTTCAAAGCAGTCTGGTGGTGTTGGCAAGTGCCCCCACCCCAGCCCAATACACTAAGTCCTGTCTGGGAGGTGGTCACACTTCCCTGTGACAGGAAACCTATTGTTCTACCTTCCCCCGCTCATGCTTGGCTCAACAGCAGGAGGGCAGAATCGTGTCTGTGGTCGGCAGCAGCACTAGCTTGCTGGCAGACCCTGAAAGGCTGTTACTGGGAGTACAAGGGCGTACCCAAGTGAGCCCCACAGTACATGGGATCATACTTCCAACACTTGAATTGGTGTTGAGGTATGAGTCCAACATGTTTGATACCAAACATGACTGGGTTCGATGCAGCCACTATATAGTTAGACATCTTGTAATGACTGAAGGCCACTATATGTATTAAATGGCTGACCGCACTTACAAAGCCTGGAGAATCGACTCTGGGCTTTGTAGGGGTGTCCTGCTCATGCAGGGGCACCCTCACACTTATAATCAAGCACCCTGCCCTCAGTACTGGAGAGCCTGCCATAGGGGTGACTTATAGGTTTTAAGTGCCGTGACCTCAGATATAAGGAAACTTATATCTGTCGTGAGAGGTGCAAACACCTACTCACACAGGCTGCAAAGGCAGACCTGTAGTCACAGTTTAAGTGGACTCCCATGGGTGGCACAATACATGCTAGGGACTTACAAAGGTACACCAGTAGCCAACTGTGGAGGCACAAAAGTACTGACCATGGTCAATTTAGAGGAGAAAGCACAGTGACTGGGGTCTTGATTAACAGGAACCCAGTCAGACTAGGTAAAAAACACACCGACACCAGGCAAAAAGTGGGGGTAACCATGCTAGAAGGATCCTACCTTCCTACAGATACTCACCTTGTGAATGCCCCCAGGTGCCAGACTGGATTCGGATATTTTTTCTTCAGCAATTTCCCTCACACACCGGTAGGTGGCGTGTTGTGCTGATTCACATCTGTTTCTTTCTTACCGTGCCTTCTGACGGTGATCTGGAGCTCACTCCCTCGCTTCTGTCACCTGACAGAAAACATTTTTCTACAGTTTTTCCAGGGTGCAAGGAAGATTTCTCCCCCAAACACAACAGGATTTGAAGCCATTTAGGACTGCCACTTACAGATGTCAGTGAGGAACCTTCACAAGGTCTGTCTCTGGTGTCTGGGATCCTCACATTAATCAAGGTCATGCGCGACGCTTCTTGGATTAATTCGAAGGCTATCCAAAATCGCAAGGTCAAACTCTATGTTGCAGAGCATTGTAGGAAGGCTCGGATGGCCCGATCCCATTCAAACACTCGGACGTGTTCCCATTCCCAAGTCCGTTCCCAAGAGAGGTACTCGCCACATTTAAAGTAATCAGATAAGTTCAAGTAAAAAAGCACAGAAAGCCGAAACACTGCTCCCGTCCTTCTTGCTACCCTCTGGAAGAATAGTCACACTTTAGTTCTGAGAAAATCCGAATTTAGTGGTCCATCAGTGACCCTGCAGTAGATCCAGGCTATCCTGTGGATTTTTGATATTCCACCCGATCTCTCAGGCATGCCTTTAGGCTCCATGGATCCGAGGGGGGCTCTAGTCGGGTTACCATATGCAGAACTGTCCCCCACGCCAACTGTGCCCTGCTCCAAGCTCTGCCGCGCCATTGGTCCCATTATGCTTTGCCGCCGGCAGCAAGGCCACCCACACCGGAACAGGAGCTGATAGTCCTTTCAGACTCAGAAGCAAATCCACTGCAACCTTGTTCAAAGATGCACCCCGACCTCCAGTCCAACCTGAATCGGATTCTGATATGCTTCCCATAGACTACAGCTATACAGAGGAACAGCAAGACGAGGATGACGATGACAGTTCCCGGGTACAGGATGATGAGAATTTATTTATAGATACAAGAGGCACGTGTCCTAGATACATCACCAGACATTGGTTTGAAGTCTCCTCCTGGCCCTTCCACTGAAAACTCTGCCTCCTTCATGATGGTTATTAGGGGAGCAGCCGAAGAACTTTGACTTAAAAACTCCATCAGTAGAAGTAAAAACAAAGGTGCTTACAGAGGTCCTGCAACGAGGGCAGACCTCTCAGGAACCTGTCATTCCTTTCTATGAGACATTGATGAATACACTTCTGGGCACCTGGACAAAGCCAGGATCTTGCCCTCCAATAAATCAGCAAATAGCCAAACGATGTAGGCTTGCTCCAGGAGCCCCATCTTTCCTGCCGCAGCACCCAACACCCAATTCAAGCCTCTACCAGCAGGCTAAATCCCTATGCGTTTCTGACCACCCCACCAGACAGGGAGTTGAAATGCTTGGAAGCTTTTAGTAAACGGATGTTTTCATCCACCAGCCTTGCCTTCAGTTACATAAATTCAAGTTGCCTTCTGGGACTTTATCCGCATGTGTTGTGAGACATGATGGCTGATATCTTGCCTGCTGTCCCTGAGGATCTTCGGGCCAACCTTCAGCAGATATTTCAGGATGGACAGGATGCAGCAAAATTGGTGATCCAGTCAGGCCTGGACACCACCGACTAGGTAGAGCAGTCGACACCAGCTTGGTGCTTTGAGGATACGTTTGGATTTGTTCCACTGGATTTTCTAGCGGTCTAGCAATCACTGATGGATATGAATTTTAATGGCACCCGTCTCATCAGAGACAAGGCGGACTCAGCACTAGAATGCTCTAAGGAGAGCAAAGCAATAGCGCGTTATCTCTGCCTAGCACTGCCCAGGCGGCAGTTTCCCCAACAATTTCATCCTTTTTGAGGCGTTGAAAGCGGATTTCAGCAGAGGACACAACAAACCTTGCCATAACAACAGACCTCCCAGATCTTTCACGGCAGAGGTCGAGGATCTGCCCGCCATTGACCAGACTCCCAAGGACAATAAAGTACCCAATACTCTGCCTCACTTCCCCCCCTGTAACTTGCTCGTATCGGCGCACACTAACCTAGTTGGTGACCAGATGAGCTTTTACCTCTACTAGTGGCAGAGCATCACATCAGACAGATTGGTGCTCCAAATCATCTAACATGATTACACCCTACTCTTCATTTCCACCCCTCCAAGCATGCCATCTACACCACAACTTCTTTCAGAGGACTACTTATTCATTCTCCAAAGGGAAGTTCAGACTCTATTGGAGATGGGAGCCATAGAGAGGGTATTGGCATCAGAGATCGAGAATGGCTGCTACTCCTCTTACTTTCTGGTGCCTATCGATGTAGGGTGGAGGCCTCCGTCATATTCTAGATCTCAGCCGTCTGAACTTCTTCCTCAAGATGGACATGTTCATAATGCTCACCCTGGCTCAAATTCTGTCTAGTCTGGATTGGGTTTGCAGGACGCCTCTTTCCATATCCATGTCCTGCAATCCCACAGACAGATTTCAGGTAGGCCACTGGCAGTGTTAGAGTTGCATCATGATGTGGTAGATGTCACCCCTGCTTGCCAGACACCTTTCACAAAATCCCTTTATGCTGGGTGCTGGAACAAGTTTGTTAACTGATGTGATGCCTTAAACATTGACCCCCTTAGAGGATAGGCTTTCAGACGTTCTGTTCTTTCTTAAGGCCAGTAAGGCCTCGCAAAGGGTATAGTAAAATGTTATTTGTCAGCTCTTTCGGACTCTCTGCATTTTGCTGGACCAGCCGTCTTTGTTTAACTCACTAGTTGTGATGCGGTATATAAAAGTTTGACTCACGTATTCCCTTCTATATAGTTTACGATGCCTCAGTGGGACCTTCACTTAGTCTTGACATTTCTTATGTTTTCGCCCTTTTAGCCTATGTATAGTTGCTTGCTGCATTTTTTCCTGACAAATTGCTGCTAAGGACTTAACCTGTCTTTTTACCAAAGGTTGTGATTCCCTTCCACGTTCAGCAATCTATCTCTCTAGCAAAGCTCCTTGCTTTCCTCCCCCTCCTCGAAAGAGGACTAGAGGCTTCATTGGTTGGACCCCAAAAGGGCTTAGTGTTCTTATGTTGATTGTTTCAGGACCCATTGAGAGTATTATAAACTCTTTGAAGGGTTTTCTGGAGTAAAAAAGGAAAAGTTGTGCAGAAGAGAGCCCTGTCCAGGTGGATAGTCCTCTAAATCAAGGTCTGCTACACACTGGCCCACAAATGGCCTCCCTGAGGGCCCATGCCACCAGAGCCAAGGACACTATGACAGCACTAGCGATGCAGTGGGTTTGCCTGTCTTTGATTTCTGCCAGGCTGCAACATGGGTGTCCTACATATGTTCACAAAGCACTACTGCCTTAATAGGTAGGTCCAGTGAGAAGGACACTCCTCCCGCTCAGTTCTTTAGGACCGTTCCAAAGACCTTCCACCTTTGGGAGGTAGTGATTTAGTATCTGTTCTAAAGGTGAGAAATCTGCAGTTAGAAGTTTCTATCAGAAGAGCAAACTAATTACCTTCGGTATTGCTCTTTCTAGTGGATACTCTGCCTATCTGCAGATTCCTCACTTCCCTTCCAGTACTGTGGAGTGGTCACTTTTTTCACATATAGCTCTTTATTAATTTTCCATGAAATACAACATAAAAACACGACTGATACACATGCAGTACAAACATAATTGTACAAGAGGTCACTTACATGACACCTTTCTGCGTTAATGGCCATCCATCATGTTAGTGTATTACATAGGGCCTCAAGATATGCAGTGAGCATGAAATCCACATTACACACAAACTAGGGCACCTACTACCCCAACTAGATCAGCTCAATGCACATAAATACATAGGTTTGCTTGTCATCGACCGGCTCTCCTTCAGCCATGCAACATCCCATGGAATACCAGTTCTACATTATTGACCATTCTAGGCCTCCCAAAGTCACCGAGTGACCAGCAGTGGAGCACATCAACCTATCATTCCCCGCATCCTCATACAGTGTTACAGTGCAGAGTCCTGCTGCCAGTGTTCGGGGTATCTGTTCATTCGACTTGGCGACCAGTGCCACCAGTATTGAATCCCAAATGGACAAATAGACTGCTTGCCTGCCCTCCTTTTCTGCATTCTAAGCGCTGCCACCTCTGCAGTACCCCATTTCTCCAAATCCTTAATCCATTGTCTCGCACTTGGTGCAACCCTGGCCTTCCAACCCATGGAGATATTTCTCTTGACTAAGCCTAGACCTATTAAGTGACTTACTTGTCTGGTGCCTTTGGTCCTAACTATGCCTCCTAGTAGACATATCTCCTGCTTGAGCTCCAGCTATTTCTCCGTAAACTCCAGCAAAATCTCATGAATTTCATAACACAAACACTTAATTTCTGATCATTCCCTCACCATATGCACAAAGTCTGCCTGTGAAATCCCATATCGAGGGCAGTCATCCAGGGCACCATCATACATACTCGCCAGTGGAGAAGGGTGAAGGTAGGTATTTTGTTGGTAATTAATCTGCGTGAACGTAGACACTATCCTGGGAAGAGCCAACATATGCTCCAAGGTGCAGTCTAAGAGCTCTGTATTAAACCTGCCCTCCCAGGTAGTTTTCAGCCAGGATATGTGACGCCAAAATGCCGGCGCCATTACCATGTACATTAACCGCATCGCCAGTCAGGATCCTCATCAATATCTTGGATGTGGCGGGGTCCTTCTCTCCTACACCCCAAGTCAGACGTACCTTTCATTTCACACCATTATAGGCCATGAGTAGGCCAGTGGTCAGATCAAAGTCCTCCTGAAAGAACTCAAACAAAAGAAACGTACCCCCCTGATAAAAGTCCTCAATACACAGCAGCCCGGCCTCCGTCCAAGGCTTCCTATCATGAATTAGCGCTACTTCTCTGACCTGGAGAGACACCACCCCAGCAGCTCACGTGAATACAGGGCACGAATTCCAAGTAGTACTACCGCTGGTAATTGTGCACCCCCAATCAAAACATTTTCTATGGGAGCTCCACGTATATTCTCTTGTATTCCCTCTCCCATGAAATCCATAGCCTCACCAATCCATTTTGTGGGCCAAGTCAGCTACGCCGCTATTTTATATGTCTCAAAATCTGGGGCGCCTAAACCCAGGGACATCTTAAGGATTTTGGGGGCCCTGGGCCAAATATATTTTGGGGGCCCCGTTCAGAACAGCTTTGAATTTATGATCCAATTTTAGCCTTTTAATGCCCTCTTTGGCCAGGTTACCAACACTGCACAGGCAGACTGGTCCAAATTCTAAATGTGTTTCCATCTAATATTCAGGGATAGTGATGTGTGTGTTCTATATTGTAATATAGTAGCAGCTCAGTAATATTATTGCAAATAATCTCTGCACCGACTGCCATTTCTCATATGTGAAGTCCTGTTTTGATCTAAAAGGAACTTTTTTTATAGATATTGCATGGTGTTGATAAACGAACAACATTTCTCTGCAAAATGTCAGTAATAGACTTCCACACATCACCTGTATTAAAAATGAATTAAAGGAAAATGGTATTTAAAACAATCTACATTTAAGAATAATTCTAGGGCATCAGGGAAGGACTGTGTGGAGAACAGAGTCAAAACTATCATGGGGCCCCCTGAAAGGCTGGGACCCTGAGTCAGAGCCCACTTTGCCCATGCCTTAAAACATCTCTGCGTAAACCGCCTTTATTTATCGGACGCACCGCTTTCTCGGTGTCTAGAAGTGCCCCAGATTAACTCAGCTAACCGTCCATGGAGATATTTAAAGAACTTGCACCCGATCACTATTGGAAGCTGCGGAGTGGTCTCTAACTTCTGAAAATGTCCCAAGTTAGCAGTCAGCACACTGTCACCAACAGTTGCTTGACACTTTGCGTCTCAGGGCGCGAAAGGGGTAAAGACAAGAAATTGATGTCGGTGGCCCTTATATCTGTTCCCGCTCTGTCATTTCCAGGACGGCATCGAGCCAGTGTTGAGCCACACAACGTCACATACAGGTGCGCAGGAGCATTGCTGAAAAATACTCCATGTGCGTCTGACGACTGGGGAATAGTTGAAAGATGAGGAGTCTGCGGTTAAATACTGTATTCGCCAAAAACAGTTACTGATGGTAAGTAGCTTGTTCTTTTCAGCCATAGTACTTTTAGTGGTAGGTGCAGAGACGTTTTAAGGCATGGTTAAAGTGGGCTCTGGCCCAGGGTCCCAGCCTTTCAAGAGGGGCCCCTGATAAAGCCAGCTCTGTTCTGCAGAGTCTTGCCCTTATGACCTTAAATAATTCTTAAACAGATTGCTTTAAATTCTTGTTTACCTTTAATTTATGTTTAATGTGGGTGATATGTGAGAGTCCAGTGCATACGTTTTGCAGAGAAATGTTTGTTTCTTTTAGATCAAAATAGGACCTCACATATGAGAAATGGAACGGTATCACAGAGTTTAGTTGCAGTAATAATAATGAGCTGCTGCTGTGTTACAATATTGAAAACACGTCACTATCCCTGAATAGATGTAAACACATTTAGAATTTAGACATGTGCGCCTGTGCATTGTCGTGACCTGGCCAAAGAGAAATGAAGGAGCTGAAATGGGATCATAAATTCAAAGCTGTTCTGAACAGGGGCCCCCAAAATACGTTCGGCCCTGGGCCCCCCCAAATGCTTAAGATGTCCCTAGGTAGGGGAAGGAGCATGGTGGTTTACAGGGAACGGGGACATGGTATGACCACTAGAAAGGTAATGAAAACCTAAAACCTCACTTTTTTTTAACCTATTTGCAGTGAAAACATACTCTCAAAAAAAAGAAATGAGAGTGCTAATGCTAATGGTTTGGGAAAGTTTTCTATGCACCCATCTTCCCAGGAAAGTTTTTTCCCCCAGAGGGAAAACATTTTTATGTGAAAAATAAAGTAGGATGTGCATATGCACATTTTTGCTGTGGCTACTATCACCTGTCCATCCTTCCAAAAGAAAAGGAGTATGCAAAGATCAGAAAATGTACAAGAATCAGCACCTGAATATTTTATTTTTTATTTTTTAGATGTGATTCAAATATGTGACAAACGTGTACTATAATTAGATGCATATCATTACCCAGTACTACGAGGTACTAACTTCGGTGCAGAAACTAAATGAGAATCAGCAATTAGATTTGGTGGTTTTCTTGCAAAGCACTTTGAAGGGTGGTCTGAGCACAATACAGTACAGAGAATATGTTTCGCTGGGGTGCTCTCCCCTTCACTGTCTTCGACAGACTTTTCCTTTTTTGTGTGTGTGACGGTACACAGTTAATCTTGAATCCTTCAGAGCTAGCCTCTTTTCCAGCTTTTGTCTCCGATTTTCAAGTGCTCTCCAATACCAGAGTTCCTCTTATGTCCTATGTATAATGTATAAAAGCTAATTTGAAAAAAGGTTTGGCACACTAAAAGATATAAAATGCGTGTTTACCAATGTTGAGTGAAAATTCTCCCTATCTAATTAATGTCCATAGATAGAAAGCCTGGGGGCCTAAATGTACGCCTCTGTGGAAACAAATGCAGCACCTCTTGTTTTTTGCGTTTAATGCATTTCTGATTTCCAATGCGCTATCTTATACTGCAAAACATGAAGTGGGGACTTTAGGTGATGTGTAGACGAGGAACTCTCAGAATACAAGCTCATGTTACTTTTTTAGGTCGAGCCTGAGCAGTGCATGCGCTGCTGCGAGGCATGCTGTATTAGGGTTAGGCATACAAGCTCCCCCCATTTCCCCACCCATCCTTTTAATTGGCTCCTGTTACTGTCTTTGCTAAATTGTTGTTTTTCATTTGTGAATAGACTTGTTAGTCCCTTCTTGGTACTGCCTTGTCTGCATTTGTAACTTCTCATAACGACTAGACCTTTTACTTGACTTGTTACTCGGTCTGCTTTTTAAGTCGGTGAGCACTATTTTGTTTAATGAATAATGGGGACAATGGCGGCTGCTTCTTCTATTTGCGGCGCTCCCACACAGCATTTGCGGGACAATGGCAGCCGCTTCTTGTATGGAGCGCTATGCGCGCTTTCACTTTAAAAGTGTCTGCCCCCACCCTACCTCCCCACGCAGCACTCGTGGGACAATGGCGGCTGCTTCTTCATTTTTAACCTTTTAAGCTTTCTTCATTTTTTAACTTTTAAGTTGAGCGTGGCGCTCCTTTCAGGGACACTGTGTTCTGTTTCAGCTTTTTTTTTTTACTTTAATGCGGAGCGCGGCGCCTACTTCAGGGACACCGTGCTCTGTTTCAGGTTTTTTTTTTACTTTGATGCTGAGCTCGGCACCTGCTTCAGAGACACCGCACTCTGTTTCAGCTTTTTTTTTTCACTTTAAACTTTAATGCTGAGCGCAGCACCCGCTTCAGGGACACCGTGCTCTGTTTCAGCTTTTTTTTGTTTTTTACTTTAATGCTGAGTGCGGCGCCCACTTCAGGGACCCCGCGCTCTCTGTATTGCAATAGGTCTTGCATTTGCCAAACTTTGGCCTTTTGGTATTGTATATGACAATGCCTTTTATTATTCCACGTTTTTTAAAACCAAAAATAAAAGCCATTGTCATTTACTATGCCAATAGCTCAAAATCTCGCAATTGCGAGACCTATTGCAGTGCAAAAGCTTGTTTCACTTAAAGAAAGTTAGTGGTAACCCTCCCCCCTTTTTTTTTACTTAAAGGGATGAAGAGCGTTAGTGGTAAACGCCCCTCCCCCCCTTGCTGTTATGCTGCCTCCTGCAAAAGTAGTGACTCGCCTTCGTTTAAAAGGAAGCTCCCGATCTCACCTGAGATCCTCAGATTGGCCGACGGCCATTGCGATGAGTGTAAATTACCTGCTCACAGCGAGCATGCCGAGGAATCAATAAGTAATGAAACAGAACCGCGGAGAGGCATCCAGATAAACACGGGGCTTAGAAATCCCAGGGACTCACTTTCATTTTGTAAAAGTATAAAGGAAGATGTTTTGGCGTGTTGCAGCATAGCTGCCTCCCACAAGAATTAGAAAGATAAATTGAAATGAAAAAGCAAAGCAGATACGTAGCGATACTGGGAGGTAGAGGAGGAGCGGCAGACGATAGGAAGACGACAGCTACTCTGCACTCCTTTCCTCGAGTCCACAAGGGCCAACGCTGCTCTTTCTTCAACAAGGGTGGCCTCATACCCTAACCTCATCCGCAGAGGTGATTTGCATAAGAGTAAGCCAAGGATCATCGGCTAACAGCAGTCACGCAGGGAGGGGCATGTGTAAATCATTTTAAGTATGGTATGGCCATTTCACTGCAAGGTTGTATGATACTAGACCGAGGTTGATAATATCAACCTTCAAAAAATTACATCCACCAGGTGAGCATATATTTACTATTTTTACCTCCACATCTACTTGCATTATACTTATCTTTCGATGTAGTAGTTAGGTTAATGTAGCAGATGTGATACTTATGTCATGCTGTATAATGCCTGCAATATAGTGAGGGAGTACCACACTGCAGTATTGCGTTGTAGTTGTATTTACATAGCACTTCATTCCCCTGACTAGGAACTGAAGCATTCTGGTGGACCAGTAGCATGCTTCTCCGCAGGTTGTGCTTGGTTGAAAGCCTATTGGATTGTAGTGTGGTGTATGTGGGGCATGTCCTGAAGTACCCACAATAGAGGTATAAAGAAGCGTGAGCATTCTGCACCTGGCTGTCATCAGCTGAAATGAAAGTGACAAGGAAGACAACTGACTGGCCTCGCCTCACCTCGAATAATGCCAACTTTCACCCCCATAATCAACCAGAGGGCAGTGCTTCAGCACATTACTAACAAAGTGTTAACTGAATTTCTAAGAAAAAAAATCCCTATCATCATCCCATCACTTCAGTGCCTGGTCCGAAATCTGACCCAGCATTTACAGAATCTTCGTTTCTATGTTTGCATTATTTACCCATATACTATTTTAGGATCCTTGAATTACTGCTTTCATAGAGAGCACCCCAAAACACTCAATATTTCCCTATATATGCATCCAGCACTTATCCTACACTTCCATCTCAAGTAGTTGCATTGGCTTCCCATCCGGGCGAGAGGGAAGTTCAAGGGACTGGTGCTAGCCCACAGAGCTTTCTATGGACTAGGCCCCAAATATCTAACTAAGCGACTTCCTCGCTATCACCCATCCTGAACTTTACGCTATGGTGATGTATTGCTGGCAGTGGTGCTTAAGGTGAAGAGTAAGAGATGGGGAGGCACCTCCTTCTCTGCGCTCGCTGCTGCAAGCTGGGATGCTCCTTTAAACGCAGCTTGAAAACCTGGCTTTTTAATGGTGCCTTAGTTTCTATTCCTCTCCTGTGAGATCAGCACTCAATTAACCTGTAATGCCGGGACACTCTATAGAGTAGCTGTGCGCTTTACAAGCTCTATTTGATTTGATTAACCACGTAATTCTACTCTTAAGCCTAAAACGGAAGCCTGGCCCTGTAGTAAGAGGCACCTGACACTATGGTAAGAAGGGCTCGACCCTTTGATAAGGGATGCCCATCCGTATAAATAGAAATGCCTTGCCCTCTGATAAGAGACATATCTTTAGAAGGCAAGTGTGGTGCCCATTCCCTCATTGGATCTCCATGCCTACACTTTTCACAGCAGACTCCACTGAAATGTTCATCAAAGGCTTTCTCGCATGTTTACTTAGTTACTTCCCCCACCAGGGGGATGTCAGATTGTCAGTATAAAAATTAATTAGTGATTGTTCATACAGGGGCAGTGGAACACAGCCTTATGGCATGCCTTCAAATGGATCATTAGAAGCAATATCGTCATAGCTGGCTCCTCTTGCGCCGTCGACAGGCCTTGTGACTTTACGTTAAGGCAAAGAGTGCCCGCTGTACTTGATGAGAGGACTATTTCTAGGCCCATAAATGAGCGACTATAGGCTCAAGGCAGGCTCTTAGTTTCTTGGGTTATTATAATCACAAGAGCTACCATTTCTCCAGTGGGAACCTGAGCTTCGAAGTAATACACAACACAGTGGTTCTTCTGGAAATCATTTAATCAGGTTTAACTTTTCTTGAAGAAACAAATCCATGTATACAATTAAAATAAAGAAAACATGATTGCAGTCTAGCCTTTTGATGTTGTTTAATTTGCACAAAGCACTTACACAGAGCAAAAAAGTAATTAATCAAGAGGCACTTTATACAAAATGAAGTACGGGGTTTGTATATGCATTTCAAATCAGCAAATTGTAAAACCTCAAGTTCAGTGTGTCCCAGTGGAAAGAAAACACATGGGGTGAACAAACATAAAAGCCTTTCAGTTTGTGTTTTGATGCACACAACTATAGTCACTTTCAAGGCTGATTATTCATGCCCATTAAGTTAGTGTGCAAAAGTGTTGATGCGTATCGAACTCTTTAGGATATCGAGTTCTCATCTTGACATGTAAATAAGAAAGACATGTGGATGAAGGAAGGACTCAGTCCAAACGATAACTAATATGTGGTAATATCAGAGTGCTTACTCCTGGTGCAGTGAGACCCCAAAAAGTGATACTTGCTGAAATGAGTTCCAGGAGAACCACTGTGTTGTGCATTACTTCTTTTCTTGGATGGCAGACGAGGGCACAAACGTGAACAAAACTGGCACACAAAAAAGAGCTGTGAGTCACTTCCTCGTGGCCCTTGCCTAACACTACTGCTCCTCTTCAGCAGAAGGTGAGCAATGGGCTGTGAGGGACCACCACTAGAGTCAGACAGCTATGATAGAACAGTAGATGTGTCATTGAGAGGCCTGTGCCTAAGGGTGGCAAGCAGGTTTGAACATGTCAGTTTCATATCAGTGGAGATGACACAAGCGGCAAAAACATGCAGAAACTGACATATATGACGGTACATATCCAGGTCCATGCAGACATTTCTAATACATGCATTGTCACACATGCAGAATCTCACAGACCGGCACAAGTATTATCGTGCACAGTGACCATGCTGTTACATGTATAAACCCACATGCACAGTCACGCACAAAGAAACATTGAAACATCCATGGTTTCTGTCTCTTTCGCATGACACATTGAACCACAAATAGATCTCAACATAGGGGTTCTCATAGACAGAGGGACATTGACACATGCATAGATACACACGAAGAGTTGCACACAAGCACATAGGGACATATGCAGGGTATTCCAAAAATGAGCACCCTGGCATATTTATAGAAACACATGAAGGGTCTCTCTCTCTCTCTCTCTCTTCCCCACACACACAAAACAGGTAGACAACCACCAAGTGTCATATCAGCTGAGGGACATTGAGAGATACATAAACACACATTCAAGGTCATAGACGCAATGGCACATGTAGACCCACACATGAATGCACTGACACATGCATAATATTTTGTAAATGGTTGCACAAAAGGTACAATTACAAATGGAAGGCGACAGCACACTCAAATGTACTGATGCAGGCAATACACTTCCACTCCCTGGAGGAGCTGTTCTTGCCGTCAATTTTGTACAGTGCCAAACCAGACTCATCCCAATGGGCCCCATTTTGCTTTTATAATTAATACTGTGAGATAAACTTGAGGAGGAACATCAGAAGACATCTGCTCCAGCATTTTCAACCTTTGCATTCATGAACCATATATTTTCTTACATTAGTATGATATTGAGGTTCTCGTCAAGGGATTATCAACAATAGTCATAAGCATTGAATAATCCCGCCCACGCAAGGGCATCCCTGAGCACTTAAAACAATTCTACATATATGTATAACAAACTTTGTACCATACATATGTTTGCAGGCTACAGCAAGGCTAAAATAGCCAGATTTCATTGAGTTTTCATTTTTAAAAAGTAGCCAATTATCTAGAGCGGAGTCATTAATAAAAAGTGACCATAGAAAATCTTTCACAAACCTTTTTTAAAAAGGAAAAGGAATGTGTTTCATTATTAGCCATTAGGCTGCAATGCAAAGCGTAGTAGAGACCCTGAACTGTGCCTTTAAGAACCTCACAATACACCCTGTATCCCATCATGCCTCACAGGTGACAGGCCAGTTCATTTTCCAGCTCCTGGAAACAGAATCCTGGGGCTCCTAGCTCACCATTTTTCCTGAAAAATATTGGAAAGACATTTCAAAACCTTTTTCTCTTGTCAGTCATTTGACGTTTTCAGCACCTAGTGTGCAGTTGCATCCTTTTGTGACAGAAAATATATTTTTTTCTTGTCATAATGCCTTCACTTTTTGTGAAGTGCTCTTTTTGTGGAAAGAGGAAGGATCAGACAGGTCCCCAATCTGTCTGTATTGTTTGCCTTCCGGAAGATCACCATCCTTACACATGTACCCACTGTCAGAAGTATTGCAGAAGAACTCTCAAGGAGAGGAAAAATCAGGCTGCATGGCCTCCAGTAGAGAAAGTAAGATACAGCAGCTGGGTCATCAAAAGACCTTGGAGAAGGTAATATTTCTTCCAAAGCGGCCTCTTCTCACTCCAAAGACTGTCATAGAGAGAGATCCAGAGAGAGCCGCCATCAGAGGAAGAGGAGACAATCCCGATCGACATCGAGAAGGAGGTGGAGGTGGAGAACTGAAAAGCTACCGGTGTGTTCGCTGTCAACAGGTGCACCATCAAAGACTCTGTTGAGGCATTACTCAACGTCAAAGCACTCGCTGTTCGCCATTGAAGCACACGT
Organism: Calotriton arnoldi; assembly: GCA_963921515.1. Taxonomy (NCBI): domain Eukaryota; kingdom Metazoa; phylum Chordata; class Amphibia; order Caudata; family Salamandridae; genus Calotriton; species Calotriton arnoldi. Next base: position 172,852 of record CAWUFW010000809.1, read on the forward strand.
CGATGTCGACAGGTCACCGACACTCGCCTTCGAAACAGATCTTCATGTCATAAGACATCAGACACTCGACGTCAAAGCATAAAACACTTTCCTTACCAACAAATCCACCATCTCCCACTGATTCGAGATCTCGTTCTGCATCAAGAGCTAGATCTCAATCTACTTTAAATATCTTCCCACACTGGCTCCAGAGTTTACGATATAGAAGTGTACCATATACATCAGACTCGGATTACTCCCGTGCATATTCTCCATCGCAGGTTCACACCTGAGCTTCGTCTCTCAAGTACACCATCTCCCAGGAATTCAGTGTTGGCTCACTTCTCTCTGTGCACATCGCTTAATACTACACCACCTACTGCTTCGGCAGTTCCCCTGAGAAGCCTGCAACTCACAACTTTGCCACATAGATTGCTACAAAGATCTAAGAGTCCTAGGCGTCATCGCTGTAGAACTAGATCCAGGAGAACATAAAAAAACAGATAGACATCCAGACATTCTAAAAGATTAGGCAGGACATCAAGGTCTCGACACAGAAGATGATCTCCATTTTGGCTCTCAACTACTTGCTCATCAGTCTGATGTTATTCACCTACTCCAGTGGTCTTCAAACTTTGTTATGCCAAGCGCCCCCTGAGTAAAATGTTTGGGGGTCGAGCCCCCCTCAAACATACGAAAGGGCAGATCGAGACAAGGGTAAGAAGGCTAACTAAATCGTCAGTATATTGGGAATTCCACTGGGCAAAAGCCCCATCTAGGTTCTCTTACCAAAGCCCCATTCAGATCTTCTCTGCAAAGCACCATCCTGATCTGTACTTACAACGTCTTATCTTGAAAGCCCTGCAAATTCGCACCCAGACCATAGCTGCTAAGTTTTCCGAATGCTTATGTGCCACATTTCCATGGTTTCAGTGTGCTTAGGAGTGACATTCAACAACCAAATGTGCGACACTTAGAGTAAGACTTTCCCATGAGCAAAAACAAGCAATGAAGTGTGTGGAAAGAGCTAGATCTCAGAAATTTCACAATTTTAAGCAATGAGAAACATTACAAAGGTCTAAAAACGGTTGAAAAACATCTGAAATCAAAGGTCACTAACCTACTACCCTTAATGGCCTGAACAATACAAAAAATTGAGTGACTAATGCATTTTAGTGCTGAGATGCGGACACCAGCACTAAAATGCTTTAGTTTAACCACTGATGCATGGTACTTGACAGGGCAACCAGACTCATTCTCCAGAGTTTTCAACAAGAAGTCCTCTAGAAAGCCCACTATGGATCCCCTCTGCAAAGCCCTATCTCGGCTTTCTCTGAAAAGCACCACACAGATCCCACCTGTAAAAGCAGTATTTGGGCCCCTTTCTAGAAAGCACAATCCAGACATCCTTTACCAAGCCCCATCCAGAACCCACTTTGTAAGACATCATTCAGTACCCCTTTTCACCAAACCTGCTAAAAAAAACACCAAACCTGCTAAAAAACATCCAATCTAAAACTCCTCTTCAAATACCCATCCAAAACACTTCTGCAAACTATCACTGGGGTGTCTTTTTTAAAACAACAACCAGCCCTCATCTTCTGACTCCCATCCAGACAGTTGAAAAAAGAATTGTAAAGTGCACAATGCTCAGTCTCCCTGTCCACCCTTCACTACCTTACGTGTTTCCAAGGCTGCTCCTGCTCTTCCTTGCACAAGTCCAAGCCATTCTCAGTACATATCCATCTGCCTTCAAAAATAAGGCCAAAAATGCACAATGACAGAAACTGGCAACAAAATGCACTAATGAAAACCACAAGTCAGTGTGTTCTGGGGCTTCTGCTTGCCACTGGGGGGTCATGGACTGACGACCCCCTTCAGATGAACCCACGCCTCCCCAGGGAGGCGCACCCCACAGTTTGAAGACCACTGACCTACTCTGACAGTTACACCTCTGGCAAGAGTCTAATAGATGATCCTCTTACCTTTAACAAATTATTAATAAGAAGGGCAGCAAAACTAAACATTGACATACCTACTCCTACTACATTATCATCTGTTAACTTGGAGAATTTACATCACGGAGAGACAGCAAGATCCTCTTGTACCTGGCCTATTGGAACCTGCGATGCAACTATTTCTCAGACCTACATCAGTGGAGTCTGCTCCATCTAGAATTCTTAAAAAATATCGCCCTCATGACCAGGACCCTATTTCCTTAGAGCAGACCCTCCTCCAGATTGAGTCATCACAGCAGCGGCAAAGAAATCTCACACTGTTGCTCCTTCCTCATCCGTTCGACTCGATAAAGAGAGCAAACAAATAGATGTGATGGGAAAAAAGACGTGTGGTACAACAGCATCTAGTATGAAATCTGCTAGTGCTTCTTACATGCTAAGGAGGTATGATAGATCTCTGTGGGATTCGCTACAACGTTTTACAGAAAAGCTCCCAAAAGAGGCACTTACAGGACTTTCAGGAAATTCTAAATGAGGGCAGCCTGGTATCAAACCAGATAATAGGTGCAGCAGCTGACACTTCGGATCTGGCTGCTCATTGCTAGTGTCATGGGATCTGTGCACGATGAACATCTTGGCTTAGACTGACTGTACTCAAACCAGAAGCACAACAATGCACTCTAAATTTGCCTTTTTTGGGAAATACACTCTTTGGGTTTCAACACTTTAAAGGCTGTTAGTCTAGAGAAACAAAAAGAATACCATAGATGGTACAGACCCTACTTCCCTCAAAGGCTTCAAACCCCTCACTGTTCTCACCAGCTACATCAGCAACAACAGAGACAATCCTACCATCCTTGTAAATCCTCCGGATGTAGGGGAGGTCTCATCAATCTATGTCTACAGGGAAACCACCGGCTAAATAATGAATCTCTACTTCCCCCTCTCTGTCAGTCACTCCGATGGAGGGAAGTATTCTCAACTATCTTGATGAGTGACGTTTATTGATTACAGACAAATGGGTCTTGAGAATTGTTCAGAAGGGATATTCTCTTCGTTTCATGTTCCCTCCTCCTACTGTTCAATCAGTCACTACGGCGACATATCATAGCGATATATTGCAGAAGGAAGTCAACAATCTTTTGTAGAAACATGCTGTGGAGAAGGTTGCTTGCCAACAAAGATGATTGGGAATTTATTCCAGATATTTTCTGGTTCAGAAAAAGGTTCAAAAGAAGAATTCAGGCCCATCCTCAATCTTCCAGTTCTAAACAAGTACATTAGCAAGGAAAAAATTCAGGATGTTGGCATTACACCAGATCTATCCTCAACTACACCAAGGAGACTGGGTGTGTTCAATAGACCTCCAACAGGCCTACCTCTGCATCCCGATAATAGCAAAACATCAAAAATGTCTTCGATTCTTAGTCGGTTAAAAACATTACCAATACAAAGTACTACCTTTCGGACTAAAACGGGCTCCTTGAGCTATTGCAAAATGTATGGCCATCGTCACAGCCCATCTAAGGACACAAAAAATCTTTGTCTATCCATACTAGATGGCTGGCTATTAAAAGGTGTATCATTAAAGGAGACATGGGAACATTTCCACTCTTGCCTCAAAACACCAATTGGGGCTTCTAATAAATCTCAGAAAGTCTACAACTAACCCAGTACAAAAAATACGATACCTTTGAGCAATACTTGATACACAGTCCGCAAACCTGTATCCTTCGGAGGAGAGGTTATCATCAATCCATCTGAAGTGTCACAGTCTCTTACACACTTGTCATTCAATGGCGAAACAGATCTCATCCCTACTCGAGTCGATGGCTTCTAGCATTTTTCTAGTTCCACATGCAAGGCTTCACATGAGGCCCTTACAACAATGCCTAGAGGACCAATTGTCGGACCGCTGGGGGAAAAAAAACTGACCCACTCACAGTCTGCAATACAGTCTCTTCCATGGTGGAAACAACCAAAGAATCTCCTGATAGGAATACCATTCCATCAGGATCTGCCAGTTCAAACACTGATCACAGATGCAACTCTCCAAGGATGGGGAGCTCACATGGGACACTTGCAAACCCAAGGAGTATGGTCATACAAAGAAAAGACTTATCATATAAACCTTCTAGAATTGAGAGCTGTTTCTCTGGCTCTGAGGTATTTTCTTCCATCAGTAACAACAAACTCCCTTCTTGTACAGACAGACAATACAACAAAAATGTATCTGAACAAGCAGGGAGGAACCCACTTGAGACAGCTGTCTTTCGAAGCCCAAGCCATATGGAAATGCTTAATAGCCAGGAATTTAACAATAATAGCTAGTCACCTTCCAGGTGTTCAGAACGTTCAAGCAGATTTACTCAGCTGAGGATTTCAAGAAAACCACAACTGGGTTCTACAAGACAACGTCTTGCACAATGTTTTTCAAGACTGGATAGTCTCTTGTATACTTTTTTCATACCAACTAGTTCAGAGGCCCATACGTGGTAGACCTTAAGCACATTCCGCATGGGGAAAGCTACATCTATAGCTCTTCTTAGAAATGTTCCCATTCCAGAAATATGTGAAGTTGCTAATTGGAGGTCTGTTCATACCTTTACAAGATTCTGCTGTCTAGATTCAGACTCCAGAACCGATACTCAAGTAGGCCAGGCTTCTTTGAGGAACCTTTTCGGGTTATTGTTAAAGCTGTTTTTATTTCATATCTGCCTATTTGTGAGATGGGCTTGCTATTCTATTTAATGCTTATGACTATTAATAAAAGAGAAGGACATGTTACTCACCTGTCATCCTAGTTCTCTTCCAGAGGAATCCTCATCAAAGTCATAAGCAACACTCCCACCTCCCCGAACAGGAACTATTACAGCTCTCAACAATTGTTTCACTCAGGATCCTCTAATTTCTGAAAATGACCTGACCTCACTGTCACCTGTGAGGCAAGATGGGATACAGGGTGTATTGTAAGGTTCATAAAGGCACTGTGTCAGTTCTCTACTATGCTTTGCATTGCAGCCTACTGGGTAATAATGTAACACATTCCCTTTCCTTTTTAAAATAAAAAGGTTTGTGAAAGATTGTCTATGGTCACTTTCTCTAGTGGCTCGGCTATAGATAATTGGCTTCTTTTTCTAAATGAAAATTCAATGAAATCTGGCCGTTTTTAGCCTTTTTTTAGGCTGCAAACATATATGTAAGATACTGCTCTACAAGGTTTGTTATACATATATGTATAATTTTTTGAAGTGCTCGGAGATCTCCATGCGTGGGCGGGACTATTCAGTGCTTATGACTGATGAGGATTCCCCTGGAAGAGAAGCAGGATTACAGATGAGTAATTTGTCCTTACTGCTTACTTTGAGCATAGCCTAATGCTCTCGATATTTCCCTACATACGCATTCAGCCACTTTTTGCTTCAAAACCTTGAGCTCATCAGCTGACCTGGCTGGATCAGTGATCTAGCAGTAACCTAGCAAGGAACAGGCTGTTTGCCTTACTCTAATGCCTTTCAAAAATACCTAATATAGCACTATCTTCACATGCAAATTATATTGTGTCTTTCTACAGTCTTGCATCCCCATATTGCATGTCATAAAAAAACAACTGAATTTCCCTAAAATCTATCATAAAAGACTTATTTTAACTTAAAACTTGTGATTGTCGCTTCTCCTTTTTTTCTTCCAAATGGCCCTCTTGTTTTCTTCTATTCTTTGCATGACTCCTCTATCTGAGTCTGTCTTAGCACAGTCTACTCTGCCACATGTATGTTTGCCTCAATCTCTATTATTGTATTTCTGCAAACTGTCCACAACTCATTTACAAGATCACAACCTCTCCTATGAAAGTGATACTCCTACAACCTAACAATACCTAACTTCCTCTGACTCATCTATTAATCCCAGCAACCACAAAGGCACCTGGGCACCCAGCTTACCACTTGCCTGTGGCCTACAGTTCCTGCTTGTTCCAGCCTGATCCAGTGACACTTCTGCTTCCCGGGTTTTCCCATTCATCGTTCTTCCCGCCAACAGAAGCCCCGACCACACCATGACCTACTTAATGCAGGCTGCAGCGCTACCGCATCAGTAGGTACCTGGGTACCTAGCTTGCCGCTTGCCCGTGCCCCCAAGTTCCTCCTTCCTCCAACCTGATCCAGTGACATCGCCGCTGCCCCGGTTTTCCCGACCGGGATTTCCCACTCACCATTCTTCCCACCAACAGAAGCCCTGCCCACCCCAAGACCTACTTAAAGCAGGCCACAGCGCAACTGCGTAGCAGACGCTTGTGGCGGGCGTGCCAAAGGCAAGCCCATCTGTGCCCGTCCGTGCCTGAGCCACGCCTAGAACCACGACCCCTGGCCCTCCCACCCTTCAGATACACCATCACCGAGCTCTACACCCTGGACGCTGCAACAAACACTGCCACCACACTGACCCAGGCTCCAAAGTAGGACCTTTCACCTGCACCCACTGCCACTTCACCTGCCACAGCACACACATCAGCCTACCGACCAGCCCTACCCTGTACACACCATATACATCACCTGAACAAAAACACCAACTCGCTCGCTATGCAAATACACCACCGAGATTTGGGACCTCATCTCCAACCTCATACCTGGCGTCCTCTTTCTCACTGAGACATGGCTCAACCCCACTTTCCGTGCCAGACATCACCACCGTAGTACCTGAAGGATACAAGATCACCCACCGCGACCTAACCTGTTGGAGGAATCACCATCATACACAAGGAATCCATCCAGCGCACCTCCACAAATTACATCACCCCAGCCATGGAACACCTCAACTTCCGATTCCAAGCAGACAGCAAAACCACCATCAGTGGCACCCTCGCATACTGTCCTCCAGGACCGCGTCGAGCCTTCTGCAACTTCATCGCCCACCTCGCCATAGACTCCAACAACTACATTTTCCTCATCAACCTCAACTTCCATCTCGACGACCACAATGACCTCAACACTACCAACCTCCTCGACAGCATGAAAAACTTTTGACTCGTCCATGACCCCACGCACAGCGCAGGTCACAAGCTAGACCTTATCTTCACCTCCAGCGACCGCATCAGGTACAGCAACACCACAGAACTCATCTGGATCAACCCCTCCTTCGTCCACTTTAACATGACCAGCTCACGGACCTCCGCCCAACGCCCCCTACCACAGCTGGAGCAGAGTCTCAAAGGACACATGGATCAATGGATCAACACCACACACCCCATCTCCTCCAACAACCACAACGTCAGAAACCTCTACAATTGGATCACCAACGATGCCTACAGCGTTGCTCCCATCGACAACAACACCCACAGAAAGTCCACCAAGCAGGCAAGCTAGTACACTGAAGATCTATGAACTGCTAAGCAACACTGTAAACAACTGAAAAGGAGATGGCACACCAGCAAGGACACGACTGACAAGAACGCCTTCAAGACAGCCCTCAACCTCTACCACAGAAAGAATCGAAGAAAATGGCCTTAGCCTCACGCATCGAATGAGGCTCCAATAACAGCAAAGTACTCTTCAACATTGTCAAAGAAGTCTCCAACCCCTCAGCTGCAACAAACAACATGACCCCCTCACAGGAACTCTGTGACAACCTTGCAAGCTTCTTCCACGACAAGATTGCCAGCATCTACAGAAACTTCAAGTCCCAGCCCAAGGCCACTGACTTCTCCAAGCAACACAACGACTCTGCTACCACCACAGACATCCGGCTAACCAAATGGAGCCAGCTCTCCCCACAGGGCACGGCCTCCATCATGAACTTGGTCCAACCAGGGGCCCTAACAGACCCATGTTCTCACCGCATCTTCAACCTAGGCAAAGGCAGAATCATCCACGTACTCACCACCTTGTTCAACACGTCAATTGCCACGGCCACCTTTTCTGAGGGCTGGAAACAATCATAAGTCAAAGCCCTACTAAAAAAAACATCGGCAGACCCCAGGGAACTTAACAACTATCGACCGATCTCCCTGCTCCCATTCCCAGCCTAAGTATTAGAAAAAGCCATCAACCAACAACACTCCTCACATCTGGAACCAAACATCCTACTTGACTCCTCCCAATCCGGATTCTGCAGTAACCACAGCACTGAGACAGCCCTCATCATGGCTACCGACGACATCCAAGCCCTCCTCAACCGAGGAGAGACTGCTTCTCTGATTCTCCTAGACTTCTTGGCAGCCTTCGATACGGTCTTACACCACACACTCACTTTAGACATCCAAGAAGCCACTCTCAGGTGGATTGCCTGTGTCCTCACCTGGAGAATGCAAAAAGTCTGCCTTCCCCTTTCACCTCCGAACCCATGGAAATCCTCTGTGAAGTACCCCAAGGAACCTCGCTCAGACCCACCCTCTTCAACACTTATTTAATACCTCTGGCTAGCATCACCAAAACCCACAGACTCAACATCATATCCTACTCCGACGACACACAACTCATTCTCTCCGAAGACACCACCAAGACCAACTTCCACAACTGCATGACCGACATCGCCAACTGAATGAAGGGCAACTGCCTGAGGCTCAACTCAGACAAGACAGAGGTACTGATTTTCAAAATCAAAAGCTCCTCGTGGGATGCATCCTGGTGGCCCTCAGAATTTGGGCCTACTCCTACCCCCACTGACCTTGCTTGGAACCTAGGCATCATTCTGGACAGCAAACTAACCATGACGAGTCAGGTCAACTCCGTCTCCTGCTTCTTCATTCTTTGCATGCTTTGTAAGATATTCAAATGGCTACCCCAAACGTCAAGACGCACCATCACCCAGGCCCTCATCGTCAGCCAACTGGACTACGGCAACGCTCTCTACACAGGGATCAAAGCTCACCTCCGACAACTACAGGCCATACAGAACGCCCTAGCCAGACTTGTCCTGAATATCACTAATGAACCCACATCACCCCTTACCTCAGGGAACTCCGCTGGCTCCCTGTGCAGAAAAGATGCCTATACAAGCTCCTGACCCATGCATAGAAGGCCCTACACAACTGCGGGCCCGCCTACTTGAACCACCGCCTGAACTTCCATCAGCCCACCAGACACCTCCGCTCCGTGTCCCTTTCTCTAACCCTCACCCCTGCATTCGACGTAACAGATGCGGAGGTCGCTTTTTTTCCTACCTAGCAGCGAGTACATGGAACGAGCTACCCTTTCATCTACGGACCTACCCATCTCTTTCATATTTCCGAAAGTCTCTGAAGACCCGGCTAATCATCTGGACCCTGCCAGCGCCTTGATACCCTCATGGGTGACAAGAAGCACTTTACAAATCTACTGATTGATAAGTTTGATGTGTATGTCTCTCAATTTCACCCCCCCCCGCCTCCCCCCACATTGATCACAAATAACTCCTATTAATTTAATCCACTGCAAGGAAACTGAAATGAAAACATGGTGTGGTTTGCTTGGGAACACAAGACTAATCCTAGTAACCAACAATAGCCAATAATACTGGACTAACCACTAACCTTGGGTTCTGGTTTAGTGTGCTGTCCAGCGTAAAACATTTCAACGCATCGTCTGGTAGTAAGTGGTATATAAATGCTATTACAATTGAAAGTACAATTTATACATAGAAACACATGCAGTGCTTCAAGCATAGTTAGTTATACATGCATAGATTCACACCAGTATACTGATATGCATAAAAACATGCAGTTTCACATCGGCGCGCGGCACTTCCATATGGACAGAGCACGTACAGATTCACATGGCCATGCGCAGATGCACATGCATGATCATGTATGTAAGGCCACTAACTCATGCCCAGACACTTTCACACAGGAGCCCATTCAGGTACCAACATACATATGAACCCACACACACACACTTTAGATACTGACTCAGACATGAACAACGTGAACACTATGCATGCCCTGTCACACTGGCTCATGCGCGAACACACAAATGTAAGGTGGCATACCACCTTGGACACCCATATTAAGAGAATTTAATAAAGTTAACACCCCCAACGTCCACACGTCAAACACCTAGACAGTGCCCATCTGAGGCGCAGTCTTCTCTGCTCTCCCTTTTGATGGACTGGCCGCCCTCCTCATGCGACGCCTGAAGTTACCAGGCGGCTCCTGGCGCCCCTTGTTATCGGGGCTCTCTCCAGCCGCATCCTGTCCCCCGCCAATCGGTCTCGCCCCCTGGATAAAGGCGCTCGAACCCTCATTATCTGGCTCAGCCCTGCGCCGTCAGAAGTTCAGTGTCAGTAGCTGGTTGGAGGGGTCAGAGGTCAGGGATTAGGACGGGGAGCCGGCCTTGGCGCTTCTCGGCAGTCTGCCCTAGCTTAATAGGAATATAAGAAAAGATCTGTCTATCTCGTGGAACATCCGAGGCCAGAAATGTCAGCTAGAAGGCTGGACGAGCTCAGATAAGGATGGGCAAGGAAGGAGAAGTGGTGTTGGATAATCACGGAGGAGGAGAATGCAGAAGGGGGTGGGGGCGCAGGGCGTCATTTCAGTGAGAACATATGGATAGCGTACAGCCCTCAGGGTGCTTGCAGGGAAGCGGTCTTCACGAATCACGATACATTTTTAAACAATAAAGCCACAGGCGCGCTTTAAAAGCACATTTTCATAATACATTCACTAAAATGGCAAAACGTTTTGATAAATCTGTGCAGCGGGATCTCATGAAATAGCCTCTCCTTCAAGGTCTGTCACAGAACCGGAGTAGAGTAGCAAAGACGTTATGTTTTACATCACAAAACTGTGTCCGGTGGAAACACGGATTTCAAAATTAGCTTATTTTATATAGAGTGAGAACCCCATTGTTATCTCTTTTTCTTTAACCTTACCCCTTGACCATTGTTTCATTTTCACCTTAACTCTAAACATATACCTGTTCCATATGTTGTCTGGAAATCCACACTCCCACAGCAGCCCCTACCTACTCTTGTCTATTTTTGGGCTTAGGACAGAGCATGTCTCCTGCCAAGAAGGAGTACTTTCACTGGCTGGGTATTCCCTCATTCTCCTTTTGAAGTTACATAAGGTGTTGAGTCTTGAAGGTCATTGCAAGATGTTTCTACGTTTTTGGTTCACTCAACTTCCAAGAGCCCAGTAGCCCCTAGTCTTTATTTTGGACATTTTGGACTCACCTGAAAGATCCAATAAAGAAATGTGTGATTTTATCATACTGTTCATTCTCTCTTTCTCGTGTTTGGATAATATAGAAAGTACACAATTAAATGTTTACCAATTAATAGTTTTAGATTTCTAATTATGTTCACTTTCTCATTACCGTTCCTCTTGAGTTTGGGCACATATTATTGAAGTCAGTTCAGGAAAGAAAGAATAAAATATCATTATTTTTGGGAGGACTACATTAATATTTATTCTCCTGCCATATTTAGTTCAGGGGACTTTCTCCTCTTGTCTTAAATCTACTTAGTAATTGTGCGCTTTTCTCCTTTTCTTTTTTTTCCTTATTTTATGCAATTATGTATAACTCTCGTTTATTGCTCTAAGCTGGTACCGCTTCCTTCCTTTCCTGGTTTCCTTTTCTCCAATTCTAAACTGCATATGCATTTTTGGGTGGGATCAAAGCGTTTAGTTATTGTATTAGATTGTAACATATATGGAGTCCTTACTTACCGGTATGTGATGTACTGAAGCACTTGATGTGTAAATACATTTGCCTGCCTTTTTTTCTAAAGCAGAGCACATTTTAAAAACAAATCTAATCGCTGAAGGATCCTGCATCCTATAGCAATAATCTGTACCTACCATAAAGCCAGACAACTTTCATCTAGGTTGGTCCCACTTTTATCTGTCTTTTGACAAATCTCGTACTGGAGGAAACTCCTTCTTGGTTAAAACTGCTAAGACACAAATTCTGTTCTGGCAAGAATAAGAGTGATTGAGAACCATCTAGAATTCCGGAGAGCTCAAGCAAAACAGCTCTTTCCATATTTATAACTACTATGGTATAATTAACACTATAAATGGGTAGGTGTATTGTACGTTGCCGCCTTGGACGCTGACATTCTCCCTGGTTCCAAGAGAGACGCCCTGCTGGTCTCCTTCCCTAAGCCAAGCGGAGATCCACTCGACGCGGGCTCCTACCGCACTTTGGCATTGATGGGGTCTGACTACAAGATTCTCAGTAAAGTATTGGCTCGCGATTGGTGACCTGCCCCTCGACTTTGGTCCATGAGGACCAAAACAGGTTAATTCCGGGGAGATCTATGTCACTTAATTCGCGGCGCCTCCATTGTATATTCGAAGGGGCTCCAGCATTGCATCCCCACTCTGCTTGCCTAGTATTGAATCTTAAGAAGGCGTTCAATTCGCTAGAATGAGGGTACATGCTCGCCGTCCTGAGAAAGATGGGGGAGGGACTGGTTCGCTGGGTCTGGCTACTTTACACTGAGCCATCTGCTACAGTTAGAATCGGCCGACTGATATCTGCCTCGATCCCAGCTCGTCGAGGTAAGCGGCAGGGGTGCCCGTTGTTGCCACGGCGCTTCGCGCCGGCAATGGATCCTCTGGTGTAGTGCATGACTGGGGATTGCCAGATCGGGGTTGAACACATGCCGTTTCACTTATGCAGATGATGTTCTGATTTACGTGAGGGACATACGGAGTGGTGTGGACTCTGTGCTGGTGGCCCTGTCAGCGTTTGAAGTGGTGTAAGGGCGGGGTGTGAATTGGGCGAAGTCGTGCTTGTTCTCCATGCATCCGGACTGCCCCCGGGAGGAGGTGGTGGTGAATTCCCACAGCACAAAACTGGGAGGCCAACATGTTCCGGTACTTCAGCATTCATTTGTAGCATTAATTTGTACCATTCCCCCAAAGACTTATTGGAGGGAAACCTCATGAGGGCAGTACCCTCGTTGCATCCCCTAGTTACCTTTTGCTGCTCTCTCCCTCTCATGGTGCAGGGCAAGGTGGCCTCATCCAAAATGATGATGTTGCCCAGACTTCTTTATTACTTCACAAACCTGCCTGTCCTGGTCCCGCGGCTGGATGGCATGCTGGATGGCATGCTGGGGATCTACTCTGGCATAAAGGTTGGTGTAGAGTCGCACTGGCCAAGCTTCAACTGCCTACAGCCGCAGGAGACCTCGGAGCCCCGAATTGTGGGCATTATTACTTAGTGACACAGCTCCAGTGGCCAGCCCGCTGACTGGCTGGGATTAATCTAGCTGAGATCTTGCCCACAGAGGTTGGGGAGGCACGTTACAGAGTGTGGGAACTGTTTCTTCCGCAGTTGTCGCTGCCTGCTCATTCCAGTAGCCTTCTCCCCGTAGCCTATGGCTGTTGCTGTAGGGCCTTAAGGTACTGGCCGGGGCACCCTCCTGTATGCACCGAGCATCCCACTGAGTACTCGCTGTGAATTTTGCACAGCGGCGGGGACAGAGGGCCTAGCAGTTTGGGAATCCCTGGGTGTTCGCTCCTTGGGTGACCTGTAACAGGAGAACGCTTTGGTTCTGTTCAACATACTCCAAGAGCAGGCCACCCACCAGCAGGCCATTTCTTACTGCATCGACAGATGGCTGCAGCGGTTGACCGTCTCTTGGGCACAGGGGCCACTGAGCCGAAAGAACAAGCTCTGACTCAGGCCCGCAGTTGCTGTGGGAGTCGCATTTGGAGACATTTCGGGGCCCGACATTTCGGAGCCCCTGCTGCTCCGGCTGTTCCTCACTGGCTTCACCGTCGGCCCCCCTGCTTAGCAATACCACAGCAGTAGAAGCAGCAGAAGGTGGGGAATTGGCTGCAGGATCTTCTGTGAGGCCATCCAAGGCCGCAACTGAGCCCTGGGGACAGTTGGCTGGAGTGGGACTCCGTCCCCCAGCATCCATCTCCAGTGCAGGGAGGCAGAGTCAGTCCTCCCTGCTCAACTTAGGTGGCGCGCATTCCCGCTGTGCGGGATCTTTCGTGAGGCCATCCAAGGCCACAACTGAGACCCAGTGACAGTTGGCTGGGGTGGGACTCCTTCCCCCAGCATCCATCTCCGGTGCAGGGAGGCAGAGTCAGTCTTCCCTGCTCAACTTAGGCGGCGCCGTCCGCGGCCGTTTGAGGCTGGGCCCTCTCTCTGAGGCCTCTTCCATCACGTCTGAGCACCTTCATCGCCTGTGAAACTAGATAACCTCTAAGCCTTCGCCTGGAAATTGAGGACCAAGCCACCAAGAGGTACTGCTTTTTGCATTATTTTAACTATTAACAGGGACCTCCCCTTTACTTCTGGCCCTTAGTCTGCGTAGGCTTGTTACCGCTTTCACCGTTATTCATTTCGCTCTAGCTATTAGGGCTATGGGCAAAAGAAAAGGCACCACTCTATCCCCTCTAGTAAAGTCCACTCCAAAACCTACCTCAATAGACCCGATGCTTGAAAGAGCCGTAAGCGTTATTAGTAATGAAATTGCCAGAACTGAGCAGAGGCTTTCCATCAATTCAGATGGTCCAAGTGCGGGACTTTCTGGCCCGTCTCTTTGCCCTTTTTTGGACACATCCACAACTCTACCCCAAAACAGCGTAGATTCTCCACTTGTACAAGAACCCACAATGAGCCGAGCATTGATTCGCCAGCTGACAATTCTTTGAACCTTGCTAAGGGCCCAAACAATAAATCTTCGTCCACAACTCTAACAAAGAGAGCTAAACGGGGCAAGACACGCAAACAGACGACCAGCCCTCTCTTATCCTCTCCTAAGACCCCATTAGTGTCTGAGCCCGTGCCTATGTCTGTGCTCAGATCAACACCTGTACCGGTTTCTAACACAGCAGTTGTCGAGGCCCCTACTCTAATTGTGGCCCAACTTTCACAGGCTGACAAATTGCACCTTGTTGATTTCCTCAACGATCTTATGGCCAGCCAGTTAAAGCTTTTTTCAGAAAAGCTGTGTGAATCGATTCTCACCATACTGTCTCCTTTGGTCTCACGTTTGTCCAATATTGACTACAACTTGGCAGCGCTTAACTTCAATTTTTCAGGCCCTGTATTCCGAATAGAAATTCTGAGGGTTTTTCAACAAGCATATCCCTTGTAATAAAGATCCTCTTATTGGACAGCCAGTAGTCAAAGTACCTACTTCTAATTTTCATCTTACTAATAAAACAAAGGGCACGGAGGGTAGAGTGGATCCTACTTCTACTCATGCTCAGTCGCAGCCACAACTTCCATTTATCAACCTCCCCCCTGCTGCGTGCCCGTATGTCGCCGTCTTAAGAGGGGTTCCATCATTACATCTGGAGCAACATGAATCTTATGAACAGCTCTTTAACAAAACTTTAAACTGGCTGGCTCAACACAGAGGACTGCCATTTCGACATGCCAAGGACATTCTACACGTAAGGAGATGTGCATGGATTGGCCCAAATCGACCAGATTTGCCTGGAGATTGTATTGTGATTAATTTCAGTCGCCCAGCTTTGGTTTATAATTTGTTATTCAATGCTAGACCTACTACTACTGCTCCCTGGCCCCGTTAGGCTTTTTTTTACAGACCTCCCTTCAATCACTGGCAGTACCCACCTAACCCAGTCCCAATCCCCAACGCATATGATATTTCATCTACCCATCATAGGGATTCTAACTCACTTCGAGCACAGACAGCCCCAGTTGCCCAATCATTTTATAACGTCTTGTCAGTGACTCAGGTCCCTCAATGTGCCCCGCCTGTTTCATGCCCTCTAAATACATCCAATAGATTTGAAGTACTCTCTGACATTGATTGACTTATAGGTTCAAAAGTAGCTTCTACTTGTGCCTCCCGCGTATCCCATCTCTGAATGGCAGTCCAACATTAACAACAACTGCCCCCTTGCCCTTAAGGTCAACGGCAATTACAACTCACACTCATAACCCACTTTCGCACTACAGGCCACTTTCTATTCTCAGTTGGAAAGTGGAAGGCCTTAAATGGAAGATTAATAACCATGACTGGAGAGCTTTTGTCTCCAAGTTTGATTTAATCCTACTGCAGGAGACTTGGCTCACTGATGCACCACATTTTGAGCGTTACGCTTGTTCCTCAAGTCCCGCTATTCCCTCCACCCATGGCCGTGCAGCCGGAGGCTTAGCTACTTGGATCAGTTTGAGCCTTCAGTTCGAGGTCTTACAGATTAAATCAAGTTCTTCTGCTTTTTTAGCATTAATAATTCAAATACCAAGGACTAATATGGCATTTTATCTGATAATTTTTTATAATAATGATTTCACTAATGTTAGCTGTACACATTTTGTATCGCTTTGTTCGCCCTAAGTTGGCGGGGGTATGCCCAGACGTGGGTCCCTTGCTCACTTTGCCACTGGATTCAAGCAAGCCTGGCTGATGACGGCTGGAATGCCAGAAACCGGTCCTAGGATGCTTGTTTCCGGTCCAGGGAAGACATGGCTTGGCAGTTCGGGCTGGACTGTTCCCATGAGGCACAGGGTCAGACTGATTTGCATATGGCCATGTCTGAACTGGGGTGGTGGAGTGAGCTAAAGAATGATGATGGATTAAACCCAGATCAGTTGACTGGGGGTGAGTGTTTGATTGGCTCAAACGTTCCGTCCATCATCCCCTTTTGTATCGCTTTGTTCGCCCTAAGTTGGCGGGGGTATGCCCAGACGTGGGTCCCTTGCTCACTTTGCCACTGGATTCAAGCAAGCCTGGCTGATGACGGCTGGAATGCCAGAAACCGGTCCTAGGATGCTTGTTTCCGGTCCAGGGAAGACATGGCTTGGCAGTTCGGGCTGGACTGTTCCCATGAGGCACAGGGTCAGACTGATTTGCATATGGCCATGTCTGAACTGGGGTGGTGGAGTGAGCTAAAGAATGATGGTGGATTAAACCCAGATCAGTTGACTGGGGGTGAGTGTTTGATTGGCTCAAGCGTTCCGTCCATCATCCCCTTTTGTATCGCTTTGTTCGCCCTAAGTTGGCGGGGGTATGCCCAGACGTGGGTCCCTTGCTCACTTTGCCACTGGATTCAAGCAAGCCTGGCTGATGACGGCTGGAATGCCAGAAACCGGTCCTAGGATGCTTGTTTCCGGTCCAGGGAAGACATGGCTTGGCAGTTCGGGCTGGACTGTTCCCATGAGGCACAGGGTCAGACTGATTTGCATATGGCCATGTCTGAACTGGGGTGGTGGAGTGAGCTAAAGAATGATGATGGATTAAACCCAGATCAGTTGACTGGGGGTGAGTGTTTGATTGGCTCAAGCGTTCCGTCCATCATCCCCTTTTGTATCGCTTTGTTCGCCCTAAGTTGGCAGGGGTATGCCCAGACGTGGGTCCCTTGCTCACTTTGCCACTGGATTCAAGCAAGCCTGGCTGATGACGGCTGGAATGCCAGAAACCGGTCCTAGGATGCTTGTTTCCGGTCCAGGGAAGACATGGCTTGGCAGTTCGGGCTGGACTGTTCCCATGAGGCACAGGGTCAGACTGATTTGCATATGGCCATGTCTGAACTGGGGTGGTGGAGTGAGCTAAAGAATGATGATGGATTAAACCCAGATCAGTTGACTGGGTGTGAGTGTTTGATTGGCTCAAACGTTCCGTCCATCATCCCCTTTTGTATCGAGCTGTACACATTATAACAGTCTATTTAATTTTATATCCCTACTCCAATCCAAGGCTAATAATCGAGCAGCACCAGTTTTCTTTTGTTCGAGGCATGTGAGCTGTAGATCACATGATTTGCTTAGCCTGCCATCTACTGTTGGGTCCGGATGTTTGCACTTTGTTTTTCTTCGAAGAAGTCTTTTCCAGTCACAAGGTAGGTGACTCCTCCTTTCGGTGATAGTGCGCATGGGCATCGACTCCAATGTTAGATTGTTTTTTTCCGCCATCAGGTTCGGACGTGAATTGCGGCGCTCCGGTTCGACACCGTTTCTCGGGTTCCCCTCGGTGCGCAATCCACTACCCTCGACGGTATTGATTCTCAATCGCGTTTCCCATTCTCCGCGTATCATTTCAACTTAAGGCTTAAGGTCTTCGATAGGAAGATTCGTGGAGGGCCATTGGGCCTCCCGCGTCTGGCTCGCTAGCAGTCGATGGAACGGACTCCATTTAAATTCTGTCCCGGGTGTCGCGCTAAGTTTCCGCGCACCGACTTGCACGAAGTGTACAACCTCTGTCTATCCCCGGAACACGACGAGCAAGACTGCGATGCGTGCCTATCTTTTCGATCCAAGAAGACGCTCCGTGACCGTCGGGCTTGACGTCACGAAATGCATCAGCAAAGTGGCTCCGCACCGGACATCTTCGGAGAAGATTCCGACCAGGAAGAATTCCATGCACAAGGAGCCGAAGAAGAGGGGGAACACATCTCCGTGTCCGAAGCTGACTCTGACACGGAAGAGCAAGAGCAAGTAACACCGGGTCAGCGTACCGTGAGTACTGACACCTCCCTGCCCCAACACTCGACTAAGAAAAAGGCTCCGGTCCTTCCTCTGCCCTCGGGCCAAGGTCGGCACCAATAAAAAGTTTCAGACGCCCCGCCCTCCGGCCTGGCACTGAAACACAAATCAAAGCCTTCCGGCTCGGGATCAAGTCGGCCCCATTCCGGTACCGAACCGAAACCTTCGGCATCGAAATCAAAGCACGTTGTAGTGGCCATCCCTTCGCTACCAAAAAGTAAATCTACGGAGCCGAAATCTTAGGAGCCGAAACTTTCTACGCGGAAAAGTACGGTGCCCAAAGGGAAAACACCTCTTCCATCTAAAGAGCCTCATTTCGACGTTCCGCCTGCTAACATGGATTCAAAACAAAAAGAACTGGTCATTCATCCAAATACTGGGCATATTCATGTAAAATTGCCAGAGAAAAGGAAAATGGGCTTACAAGAGGACTACCACATTCCTTTGAAACGCAAGAATGTGGGTACTAACCCTTCTCCTCCTCCCATTACACCTCCTTCACCCATCGACCCAATTTTACTGATTACACCCACAAATTCCCCACAATCACCTGATCCACAAGCTGAAGGGGATAGGGATGGGGATAGACCACAGGACATTATTAATGACCCCTGGGAGGACTATAATACAGATCCCAACACCGATCACAATCCAGAACTATACCCTTCCAAACCTTCACCACCTGATGATAACATAGGGTATATAGAGCTACTTAACAGGGCTGCTCAATACCATGGGGTAGAATTACATAAAGAGGCTATTGAAGAGGATTTTCTATTTGAGACCTTGAGTTCCTCTCAGAGATCAACACAGACACTGCCTATGCTTAAGGGAATGCTTAAGCATGCTGAGGACATTTTTAAAGACCCTGTGCGGGCAAGGATTGTCACACCCAGAATAGAGAAAAAATACATACCAGCGCCTACTGACCCCACTTACATTAAGGGTCAAGTTCCATTAGGCTCCCTTGTAGTATCTAAAGCTCGCAAAAGAGCAAACTCACAAACTACAGGCGCTGCCCCTCCTCCTGATAAGGAGTCTAAATTGATAGATGCCTCGGGCAAAAGAATAGCAGCGCAAGCAGCCAATCACTGGCGAATTGCAAATACACAAGCTTTTAGCTCACTATGTCAGAGCTCATTATGATGAGCTAGAAAATGTAATTCAATATTTACCTGACGAGCACAAAACTAAAGCCAATGACCTAATTCAAGAGGGGATATTAATTTCCAACACATCTATTAGGTGCGCTTTAGACGCAGCAGACACCGCAGCTCGCGCAGTCAACACCAGTGTATTGCTACGCAGACATGCTTGGCTCAGAATTTCAGGGTTTAAACCCGAGGTCCAAGCCTCTATTCTCAATCAACCTTTTGATAAGGAGCGCACCTCTTCGGTCCTACAGTTGACACGTCTTTAGAGAAGATGAAAAAAGATACTGAGGTCGCTAAATCCATGGGGGCTTTGCATCTCCCTTCCAATTGGGGCTCCTTTCGTCGCTCCTTTTACAGGGGCAGCTCCAAAAACACCTCATCAGAAAATCCCTCCTCGTCTTACAAGGGCAATAACCTATCGCTCTCGTCAAGAGGTTACTTTAGAGGAGGATTTACAGGGAACAACGGCAAGGGAAGAGGCAGAGGCAACTCAACACGCACTTCCCCTGCAAACACCAAACAGTGACTTCCTTCCACTACCCCTCGATCATTCCACTCCTGTCGGGGGACGTCTCTCCCAATTTCTACCCGTCTGGAATACAATCACCTCAGACAGATGGGTTCTACAGATTATCCAATATGGTTATTACCTGGAACTTACAGACACTCCTCCAAGATCACACACAATGTCACAAGAGCATTTGAACCTTCTCAAACAAGAAGTTCTCTCTCTATTAGAAAAAGGAGCTATAGAACCAGTCCCATTACAATATCAAGGGGCCGGTGTATACTCCCTATACTTCTTGATCCCCAAAAAAGACGGCTCTCTCAGGCCTATACTAGACCTCCGAGATCTGAATCTATACATCCAATCGGATCACTTTCATATGGTGACACTCCAACAGGTGCTCCCGCTCCTTCAGCAAGGCGACTTTCTGTCCACTTTAGATTTAAAGGACTCCTACTTCCACATCCCAATACACCCCGCTCACCGCAAATACCTCAGGTTTGTGGTAAAGGGGCAACATTACCAATTCAAAGTGCTCCCATTCGGAGTCACTACTGCTCCCAGAGTTTTCACCAAATGCCAACACTGTCTACAACACACTTACAAAACAGTGCAGCTGCTCCACGATCTTGGTTTCACAGTAAATCTGTCCAAGTCCCATCTCCAGCCCTCCAACACGCAAACATACTTGTGAGCCACTGTCAGTACACAAAAGGCTCTGGCCTGTCCCAACCCGGCCAGAATCCACAACATAAAAAAACTTTAGTTTGCCAGTTGCAGCCTCAACACTCATTGCCAGCTCAAGTGTTTATGCAGTTACTAGGAATGATGGCGTCCTGCATCCTAATAGTTCCCTATGCAAGACTTCAAATGCGTCCCCTTCAAGAATGCTTAGCACGTCAGTGGAATGAGTCTCAGGGTCAGTTATCAGATCTAGTGTTGGTGGACGGCCGCACTCATCGCTCTCTGCAGTGGTGGAATCCATAAAACCTTTCCAAAGGGCGGCCCTTCATCGACCCGGTTCCACAGACAGTGCTAACAGCGGACGCATCGCTCACTGGTTGGGGAGCTCATCTCCAAACTCACACAATTCAGGGCATGTGGAGCCTGCAGCAAAAGCAGCTTCACATAAATCATGTAGAGCTTCTAGCGATATTTCTAGTGCTCAAAGCCTTTCAAGTTCACCTTGTAGGCAAAGCTGTCCTGATACGCACAGACAACATGACTGCAATGTATTATATACAAAAATAGGGGGGGATACACTCTCTCCAGCTGTCACAACTTGCGCAGACCATCTGGATGTGGGCCATACGTCACAAAATGTATCTCCTCGCAGAACACCTTCCAGAAGTAGACAATCAGATCGCAGATCTGCTCAGCAGGCAGACACAGCAGATTCACGAGTGGGAACTCCACCCTCGAGTTCTCCTGCTGTTCTTTTAGAGGTGGGGCTTCCCAGAAATAGATCTGTTCACCACACAACAAAACACAACATTCCCAAGCTTCGTTTCCAGGTATCCACACCCATTGTCCAAAGGCAATGCACTATGGATGAACTGGTCCGGGATATTTGCCTACACTTTTCCGCCTCTCCCACTCATTCCACTAGTGGTTCGGAAGCTCAGGCAGGCATCCCTGACACTAATCCTAGTTGCTCCAACATGGGCCCGTCAACCTTGGTTCACCACCCTGTTGGAGCTCTCAGTAGTCCCTCACCAAAAACTACATCTCACATCCAATCTCCTCAGGCAGAGCCATGGAGAGATAAGACACCCAGATCCCGGTCATCTCAACCTTGCGATTTGGCACCTGAAGTCATAGAGTTTGGTTACCTTAATCTTCCGCCCGACTGGATGAACATTATCAAAGAGGCTAGACGTCCTACTACAAGGGCTTGCTATGCAGCAAAGTGGAAGCGGTTTGTTATTTATTGTAATAACAATCAAATCAACCCGCTTGATGCTTCAGTTCAGAACAACATCTGCTATTTACTGCATTTACAACGTTCAAATTTAGGGTACACATCCATATGCTTACATCTTGCTGCAATAGCTGCATACCTTCAAAATAGACAGCATCTGTCTCTCTTCAGAGTGCCTGTTATTAAGGCATTTATGGAAGGACTCAAAAGAGTCATTCCACCAAGACTTCCACCTGCCCCAGTGTGGAATCTCAATATTGTCCTCACCAGACTAATGGGTCCACCCTTTGAGCTATTGCACAAATGTGAGCTGCAATTTCCTACTTGGAAAGTTGCTTTCCTCATTGCTATTACGTCACTGAGGAGAGTAGATGAGCTTCAGGCACTAACCATAGAGGAACCATTTTTACAAGTACACCAAAACAAAGTGGTTCTTCGGACTAATCCTAAGTTTCTACCCAAAGTGATTTCTACCTTCCATATCAACCAATCTGTTGAGTTGCCTGTGGTCTTCCCTCAACCAGATTATGTGGCAGAATGTGCTCTACACACCTTAGATGTTAAAAGAGCATTACTCTATTACATAGAAAGGACAACACTTTTCCATAAGACTAAACAGCTTTTTGTGGCTTTTGCTCCACCTCATAAAGGCAATCCCATTTCAAAATCAGGTATTGCACGGGGGATAGTCAAATGCATTCAGACATGCTATGCAAAAGCAAAAAGAACCTTAACAATTCCCCCTAGAGCGCACTCCACTCGCAAACTAGGGGCTTCTATGGCTTTCTTAGGAAACATCCCTATAGCTGACATCTGCAAAGCTGCAACATGGTCAACACCTCTCACATTCACAAAACATTATTGTGTAGATGTGTTAGCAAGACAGTAAGCTAATGTGGGCTAAGCAGTTCTACGTACACTCTTTCAAACCACTGCAACAGCTACAGGTTAGCCAGTGCTTGGGGAGATTACTGCTGTGTAGTCTATGCAAAGCATGTGATCTACAGCTTACATGCCTCGAACAGAAAATGCTACTTAACCAGTATGCATCTGTTCTTGGCATGTAGAGCTGTAGATTCACATGCGCCCACCCGCCTCCCCGGTACCTATACCTGTTGCAGTAATATCTTATTTAGATACATACACATGGACATATTTATTCTACTACTCTTACTAACTCCATTATCACCCTCTGCGGGAAAACAATCTAACAATGGAGTCGATGCCCATGCGCACTATCACCGAAAGGAGCAGTCACCTACCTCGTGACTGGAAAAGACTTCTTCGAAGAAAAAAAATGCAAACATCCGGACCCAACACTAGATGGCAGGCTATGCAAAGCATGTGAATCTACAGCTCTACATGCCAAGAACAGATGCATACTGGGTAAGTAGCATTTTCCTTCTTAGCGGTGAATTTAATGCCAAGATTAGAGGGGGTCACAGGCCGCAAGACTTTGATACGAATAGGCTTTGTATTACGCAAGACGCAAGGGGCGCAGAACTCTCTAAACACCTTTTGGCCAACGGCCTGGTTGACTTACTTGAAATTTTAGGGGGAGCCTGTAACACGCTGACGTCATTTAGAGGAGGGGGGAGAATCTCCCTCATTGATTATATGTTTGTTACCCCCGATTTTTTATTGAGGTTTTCCAAATGTGAGATTTTGCCCACAGATTGGGGCGATCATAATGCTTTGAGCGCTCACATGTTCTTACTGCTCAAGCATTTTGCCCGTAGCAGTAACGTAGCTACTATCACACATCATTCCTCGGATGGCCTTCAATTAGTTTGGCGTATGAAAAACCCAAAAGAGTCACTAGTTCTTCTACTTTAGTCACACTTAAACAAATTTCTTTACTGCCTATCAGATAGTTAGAGGTACCGATGGCCGTCCACTATAATAGGCCAATCCTCACAATTAGGGACTCTATGCTCAAACCAATTCGCAGCTCAAATCTAGACCCAAGATGGTTCAGTGGGGTCTGTTCCCTGGCAAACAGGAAGCTGAGGAAAGCCTTAAATTCCTTTCCCAGGATAAAGGCCAATATTTCCCTGGCTCGCACTGAATATAAAATTGCACTTACCACTAGGAGGAGGGAAGTAGACAAACAAGACTGGGAACTTTTGGAGCATGCGTCAAGAGGAAAGGAGAGCAAAACCTTTTGGGACACAATAAAATTAATCCGTTCAAGGAATTCCTCTATTAATCCCCCATTGCAAAATAATATTTCGGGCACAGACTGGGTTACCCACTTTGCTTCCATTTATCACGCTGAAGATGTGCCTAATTTGTCCGCTACTCTCCTTAGTAGACTGCGGAATTCTCCCCTTTTTTGTTAACCTTGGAGGAAGTTGAGTCGGCTATTCACTATAGCAAGGGTGGGAAAGCTCCAGGCCCAGACGGGGTACCAATGGACTTGTTGAAATCCACGCCCGAGATCTTGGGTCCTCTTATTATGTATACATTTAACTCCTCACTATCTACCATTATCCCTCCTTCATGGTCCACCGCAACAATAGTCCCCATTTTTAAAAAGGGTGATCGTAGGTCGCCCAAGTGCTATTGACCTATTCCTCTCATCAATAGCACAATTAAAAGCATTGGCAGAGCCATTTATGACCGTTTGGTCGAGTGGGCAGCTGATAAGGACATACTTTCCCCTTTTCAATTTGGATTCCGGCCAAAATTAGGAACCACCGAACAGTGTCTGAATCTGGCTCTGACCATTTCCAAATATACTAAGGCCAAGCATTCCCCTATATATTTAGCTTTTATGGACCTATCCACCGCTTTTGATTCAGTGAACAGAACCAAACTCTGGTTAATGCTGCTGGATCAAGGCGTGGACCCCCCTCTGGTGAATTTTCTTAATTGCCTGCATTCTGAGCTTACAGCCCAGGTCCGTATAAATTGTCTTGGGGAGCTTTCTTCTAATTTCCCTCTAAAGACTGGAGTGAGACAGGGATGTATACTGGCACCCTTATTGTTTATTTTATATATCAACCAACTAACATCACGCATGTCTTCTTTTCACACAGACATAACTAGAATTGCAGGTTTTCCCATTCCTGCCTTACTATATGCTGACGACGGTGTACTGTTAGCCCTCACCCCAAAACCATTGAGACATCAGGTGGATTGCTTTGCTTCCTTTATGCATAACTTGAATTTAAATACCAACTAGTCTAAATCGCATATCATGTCATGTGGCCCGGGTTAGTTAAGATTAAAGAAAATCAGTATCAATGGGCATGCTCTGACGACTGTAGATGACTTTCGATATTTAGGACTACATTTTAATTCAAAAGCGTCATGGAATCCCCATCATGCTCAGGCCAGTTTAAAACTAAATAAAACTGCGGGCGCAATCTGTAATCTTATCAGACCGCAATTCAGGTGGTCAGTGTTTCCACCTTTGAAAGTCTGTAATTCACAATGCATTAGTGCAGCTACCTATGGCGCTGGAGTATGGGGTTTCAGCAATTGCGGTCCCCTCCAGACAGAGGAAAATCGTTTCTTACGACGGCTTTTAGGTACCCCTTCCTCCACCCCCAGTCTTATTATCCATCTCAAATTAAATCAGGGTTTTATTGAGGGCAGGATCCAACTGGCGCCCCTTTTACTGTGAGTCAGCGTATGGTTGAACCCTGCTGCTAAACTCTGCAGGGATATTATATCTGACTGTATGACGCTGGATAGGGCCCGTTCTATACCCTAGTTGAGCTACATACGGGATATTTTTGGTGCCCTCGGTATAGCTGGGTGGTTTACCGATCCCAATCATAGCCCCAAAAACGCTGGGACGGAGGTGAAAAAATTGTTTAAGGACCACCGTGCAAACATTAGGCTGAAACACGAATTATCCAAACCCTCGGTGTTGCACTTTCATAGCCTTTTATACACAGATGTTTCCCCACTGTACTTGTCGATGAAATTGTCAAGATGGGAGCGGTCTCTTCTCTTCCGCTTTAGAGCAGGGACGATTTATTGGTCTTTTTTCTTTAAACATTTTTTTGACTCCGAGTGGAACTTAGTTTCCTCCTGCCCTTGCGACAATCATTCAGCGCAATCATTAATGCACTTTATGTTTTTCTGTAATTTGCACAGCGTTGCACGAAAGCACTTTTTGAGACCCTTACTAAGGAGGCTTGGCCTCCGTTGCTGTAGACGAGCCCTCCTCCATTTACAGTCTCTGTGCTCTCCCGAAATTATTATAACCGTCTGCGGTTTCTTGAAAGCAGCACTTAGGACGAGACACTATGCTGGGCTAGTTTATCAGAATTGCTATGAATAGTGTGTTTTTTTATATAGATTAGGCAAAGATACTGCTTGTCATTGGGGATATTGGGAGTGCATGGCGGACCCTATTTTGAGGTTTTTGTACTCTTTCCATCTCCCCTTTACGTGCTTTAAATGCAGTTCCCGCCAACAATATTATACCGCACATTGAAACTTGACTTTTATTTCTATCTTCCTGCTCATCCAAAGTATGGATATCTGGCATATTTCTCGATGTCTTTTTAAAATTTGCAATTTTTATACGCTTATTTTTAACCAGCTTTTTTGTAAAATTATTTTAACTTTTTGAGTGCTTACAGCTATCTGTAATATTTTCTATGTACTTTCATGGTCTATTGCTCTTAGATCGAATAAAGTTATATTGAATTGACTCAGGCACTGTTTACACTGGGGGAGGGACGCCGTCTTGTCACATTTGTTGCAAGGGCTATTCCAGATCCAGGGGAAGATTTATTGCCCAGCCTAAAGTACTGGTGGGAACAGGGCTTACGCCGCCCGTTAGCCCCAAAAGACTGTCTGCGGATTATACAGTATCTGCGCAAGTTCTCCTGAAACGCTAATTTCCAGTACAACCAAATTAATATATTACATCGAGCTTATTTGACCCCAGCCAAGCTACAATGCATCTACCCAACTTGTTCTCCGGATTCTCCCCGGTGTGGGCAGGCTGGCGCAGATATATTCCATATGCTGTGGGAGTGTTCTGTAGTGCATCACTTCTGGAAGAAGGTTTGTGCAATAATTCATAGAACCACAGGTCACCCAGACATGTGTAGGCCAGAGTTATACCTTCTTGGTCTTTATGTCCATCAACAGCCGTGGGGAGCGATGTCGCGCCTCATTGATCTGGCGCTCCTGTTAGCCAAACGCATAATCACGATGAGGTGGGAGGCCGCATTGCTTCCTGGGTCGACGCCATGGCAGGCGGCAGTGCTACAGTGGGCCGTGGCGGAATCGGCGGCATTACACCGGGAGGAGTTGCGGGGCGTCCCATAGCCGCTGATTGGGACAACCTATTGCTCACTTTTTAGAGAGAACTCAACTCGGAGGAGTAGGCACCGCCACCGTGCATATTAGCACATTCCGCTCTAAGGGTAGGACCGCATCCACTCTGAGGAGGGTGGACACATACTCATCCACACACCAAAGACATTACGGCAAATGTTTTTGTAGTAGGCCTTACGTTACTTGTTGGTTTAACGTTTTTCATATTTGGTATCCCATATTCATGATGATGCTTTGCCATGGCTATTATATTATGAATTTTGTATGGATGACATTGGTTCCAAATGTACTGTTACAGACCCTGTCATTCTTGTTTGTCAATCATAGCATCTACTTGTAACTTTATTGTCTGAAAAAACTCAATAAAGATATAGAGGAAAAAAATGGGTAGGTATCTGGCGGTACAGAGCATCTGTTGTCACACTGTTCCTCAACACTTCATGCTTAATGAAGGAGGCTACTGTACCTTGTTAAAACGAATCTCCAAACCAGAAGCAACTCCCTTTACAACCAACAGCATAATTGTACCACGCACTCAAAAGGGCACTCACGAACCTGATTCAAATCAGAGTGCCTTGCAGTCGTATTGTAGAATACAATCCCCTTCCTTTTTTAAACAAATATTTTGTGTTCTTTGTGCCATCATTCCTATAGCCTGTTTCCTTTTCCTTTGAAATCTTCACCCTGCCCGTCCATATAGTTCACCGTTTTTGTAACCATACCCTTATAACTTTCCTCTAGTCTACCTATGTTTTTCATCTAATGTTTTTGATTTCTAGATTTTATTAGGCCAAGAATTTTGTACCACAAGGTAATTCAACTGAGAAAAGGGCATGTCGCTGTGAGTGACTTCTGAAAGACGTCCATACTATCAGGTACTTTGCCCATCAGTGACTTGCGATTGCTACTGAGAGCTAAGGACTTAGGAGATGATTCCTCAGATAGTTAAGAGTTTCAGGTGTTTCCCAGGTAGGAATCAGGATCAGTACTCGCTCAGGAATGCAAGGTTTACAGCGGAGGCCTACTGTGACGCCTAAACAAAACTCCTTAGGTGGAGTTACTGATGTGATGGTGCAGGCTATGACACTGTATGGATAGATATGCTTTGTCAGGTTTAGACCTCAATATCTACACACAAGAAGCACAAACAAGTAGGTTTCCTTAAATTATGCCCCAGCTCAGCCAGTCTGCTCTAATTTCTGGTCTAACTGGAATACTGCATTCTGTTAACACTTGGAAAGCTGCACAACGTGATAACCCGGGTGCAGTATGGGAAATACATTGAAGGATTTTCTTTGTGGGCAATGTGGAAAAGGTATAGACAGGATTTCCCCTAGATCTGCGTAGATGTAAGGACCACTTAGCAATATAAGGCATGAGACTGCTACTGAGGAGAAGCTGTGTGGTTGGGTTATGAGGAAGAGGTGGCCCCCAAAGCCTACTTTGCTGCCACAGATAGCTTGCTTGAGGACTGGAGGCCGTACAACAATGCATGTGATGTGAAAGTTGTGACTAGGTAGAGTAGAATACAGGTTATCACCATCAAAATAATTATAGAATGTCCTGCCAGAATTGTTATTTAGTAAGCATAGCACTTTAATAACACTATCCTTTAATAACACAATCCTACAATACTATAAAGATACTAAATATCAATAGTAAATGCAAAGTGGCAATTCTGGGTCCCGAAATTGCAATCAAAATATGTAGTTTGCATTCATCAGGAAGATCGCAATCACTGTGCGCTTCGTAATCAAGTTGTCGGAGTTACAAAGAGCGTGATCCTTTCACATAGGAACCAAAGGCAATGTTATTCGAAGGATCGGACTACTGCTTCTCCTGCCAAAAAATGGGACTACCGCTGTGCTGCTCTCTATCACTGAATGATTGCAATCACAAATAAAGTTACGATCAAAAACACAATGTAATGAAGGCCTCCTGCTGACAACTTCAACAAGACATTAACCAGTTACTGTCAGAATTCTCAGAGGTCACATTTAAGAACGTTTGCCTGGGAGACGTACTTTGTCGCTTGGTTTAGTTTTAGTGTTTTCACATCACTTTAAACTTTGAATGCCTTGCGACAAAAAGATGCTCACATTACCAGGCCAATGGCTTCTCGTCCAGGAACTACATATCTTGGTATTATAGTGTAGTTGGACAACAGCCCATTGGAAAAGAGTGCAAGTACATTTTTACAAGATTTCTCTCCTCAGAGAAGATGCCGAATACAGGAGAACTGCACTGCTCCTAAAATGCAATGTAGAACCTTTGGCAAACGTTGAGACCAGCAGATACAATATTCGGGTGTCTACTATTGTATAAACATTTGTGTGTTGCTCTCCAACGCAACTCTTTAGTCAGAAAAGTGAAAGAAGAAGGGGGGAATGTGTGCCTGCTCTTTTGTTTTTCTGTGGGTAGAAGTCAACACACACAGCTCTCAAAATATGTCAAAAATTGTAATTGCATTTATATAGTGCTTACTACCCCTGATGAGGCGTTGAAGCACTCTACACCAGGCAGCACACTGTTCTGGAATCCAAGGTTAGTGGTTAGTCCACTGTTATTAGTTACTCGA
The DNA here is from genome assembly GCA_963921515.1 of Calotriton arnoldi. Lineage (NCBI taxonomy): Eukaryota > Metazoa > Chordata > Amphibia > Caudata > Salamandridae > Calotriton > Calotriton arnoldi. The sequence continues at coordinate 202,654 of CAWUFW010000809.1, forward strand.
ATTAGACGTATGCACCCAAGCAAACCATTTCATGCCCTCATTCCAGTGTCTTTGTGTTAGATTAAATTAATAGGAGTTAACGTGATCATTAGTGGGAAGGGGTGTAAGGTGAATTCATGCAGACCTTTGGTGGGGTTAATAGATGAGCTATAGGAGATTAGATAATGTTAGGTTGCTGAGTTATGACCTCAGTTTTTCAGTAGGATTTATAAATATATATAGGATGCTTTTTGCTATAGCATGCAATGGAGGATGCAAAAACTGAAGAGAGAAACAGCATAATTTGCATGTGAAGATGGTGACATAAATAATCGGCAACACCAGAATCGCACTTCGCATTGCAGCCTTGACCCGCTGCACCACATTGTGGTTTCCAATCCGTTTTGGTTCGGATGACGCCGGATGTTGTAGAGCAGCATGTCTGCTGTGTAGTATTTTGAAAAGTTATAATATAGAAGTGTTATAAGAATTTTTGTTACCTTATATATAAGCAAGAAGATTTTAAGTACATCTGAACGACCCTATTAAAAAAAGAATGAACATAAAAATATCTTCCTAGTTTTTTTGTCCTTGCAATGCTGGCAACGTCTTCTTGCCTGTTGTAATGCATTTGATGTACCCAACGATTGAAGATCTTGTTAGTGTGGATAAAAACGATACAGAGACCCTAATGTTCTATTAAAATGTGTGGTGTTTTTAATATATCAACCTCAGAAGGCTGAGGGACTGAGATGGTGCTAAGAGCAATGTACATAAACATTGGCTGTAGCAAAGTACTGTTTTTCTTGTGAAAAAGTTGAAATGTAATTTTAGTATTTCACATTAAAATAAAGAGAGAGTGTCAGATTTTTGTGGATTATAACTTCAAAGGATGGCTTGCTCATGAAGTTTTAATATTTGTGATCCTGTTTGGATCAGTGTTACTTTATATTAGAAAAAAATATAACCTAAATTGAATGTGTTTGTTATAATAAAAAAAAAAAGAAAGAAAAACAACTGGATTTCTTATGCGGTTTAATGCAGGCAAGGTTGTATTTGTTATTGATGTAGCCGGAGCAGGTGTGCCAGGACCTTTAAGTACAAAGGGTCGTTCCTTACCCTTTCAATTTTATAACAAAAAGAAATGATTTGGAGCTACCATTTCCATGCTTTCACAAGGATCAATGTTAGGCCTGCCACGGCAAAGATTGAGAGAGTAGGTAAATGTGTGGGTAAATGGGTCTCGTAATCGGAGTGGCAGGAGCAGTTGCACCGTGTCCTATGAGTATTAAAGGCTCATTGTTCAATTTAATTCTATAACCAAAACTGAAGATGTGGAACAAACATTTCCTTGTTTTTATATGGGGCAATGTCATGCTTGGCATGGAATTATTGCGGGATTATTTACATTTGTCAGCATTGTTTTGCTTTGGTTTTAGGCTCACTTTGCATAGTATGTGTCTTTCTTTGTTGCCGTCTACATTTATAACTTTTTTTCTTAACACTCCCATCCCTGTGCTCTGTATTGCGTCCTTTTAAAACGGCTAAACACATATTAATGCTTTGTCATCTATATTAATACATTTCTATGTTCATTCTTGTAGCAAGAACATTCTTTTTCTAACTGCGCATCCGTTCGTTTTTGTATTTTTATTTTAAGATTTTTAATAACCACCCTTTTCACATTACCAGCACCCGTGTGTGTTTGGTCTGTTTTAACATTTTGCTTTAGCATACAATTCTGTTTGTTAAGGTCCTGCAATGCACACCAATGGGCATTTTGTGAAAGCATTTTGTTGCTGAAAACATGAACTTTAAAACGAATTACTGCTGATATAAAAGAGATGGCGAAACCCTATAAACGAGTTTTTATTTTGGATGTATGCAGCTGCATAAAAACATTAGTGTGCATTGCAGGACTTTAATAAACAGGAATCAATGATAAAGCAATATGTTAACAAGCATAGGCGACTACAAACTGAAGATGAGGGATTTTTTTTTCTTTTTGTTTACGGATCCAAGTTGGATTGGTAAACAAAAAAAAAGTAGCAGAAGGGAAGAGGAAAGTATGCTGGTGGAGGAGCAACATGGAAGGCAGAATCATGGAAGGCGTGTGTGGGGAGAAGCAACACGGGGCATGTGTGGGAGAAGAAGCACAGAGAGCATGGGAAGGGAAGCAAACGGACAAGAGAGTGTAATGTGGAGCAGGGGAACCCACAGACAAGCATGCAAAATGGGGGCGTGGACTCCAGGCACTTCCTGCTGCTTTGTAGCACTGCGTCCTGGTGTCTGCGGTCATTTTATAATGTAAGTATTAATATTTTATCCACGTCACGGCCAGTTGGGCTGGCAGTGCTCCCATCATAACAAAGCGCTTCTGGCGAGGCTGGCAGTAACGAATATGGTCAGGTACAGCCTATACCCCCTCGCTCCTCCATTAATGATACCCAGATAACCACATGGACTACCAATAGAAGTTTTTGGAGAAGGGGTCGTAAACCCCGGCCGTATTTATTAAACAATTTTAATAAAACATTTTTAATAAAACATTTTATACCTTATTTACACAAAATACGCAGAATAAAATTGCATTCCATTGTTACAATGATATGTACAGATGTCAGACGGCTAACCTTAACATAATTCTAATACAAAGGTATTCCTATCTTAATCTAGCATACCACAGCAATTACTTCTGCGCATTCCCCTTTGAGCCCATGGCAAGGTCACGTCTGGAGTCAGATCCTCCCCCAATTAAGCCCCACGCCCTCGTACCGGAGTGCGCATGCGCAGGGGGCCCAGTCACCGTGAGGGTACTTGCCCCTCCCGGTCACCCCCATACGCCCTGTATATTATCTCCAAGGGGCCCATTGCACCCGTGTGCCCGTGCGGGGTGGCCAACCAGCCTACTGGAAAGCGTGACTCCCCATCCCCCGCACCCATCCAGCCTACCGGCTGTAACCGCCCCTGGAGTACCATGAGAGACCACTTGTCCCTCCCATTGGGCGACCCCATTCCAGAATGGCGCCGCCCCTAAGGACCTTAAGTTACTGCTCCCCAATCATGACCTTACCGCCGACCAAGGAAACGCCAAATACGACAATTATATATTCATCAATGAAAATTACAAAGCTGTCATGGAAAGAAAACGGGACATAAAATAAGCAAAATACAACACAATGCTGACCAACACATCTATATTTTTAACAGATTACCCCCTACGGTGCCAGAACAACTTGCTTTAGGGGATGGTGGGTGGGAAAATTACGGGCAGCCTCCTAGCGAGGCTGGTGTGTATTCCGGCTGGGAAGCGGCGAAAAGAGATCCAACTCGCCGCTCCCGAGCCTCTTCAGGGGTCTCCTGATGACGTCACAACTGCGCGCCCCGGAAGCGCATTTCGCTTCCGGGGCACGCTCCCTCCGCCAATCAATCTGCAGGGCGGGCCCACAGCGCTCTCAGGGCGCGACGGGCCCGCCCCAGTGTGGGCAGCATCGGGGGCCGGCTCGACCGCCATACCTTTGGCGTGGCCGAGTCCGGCCCGCCTCTCTATATGGTCAGGTACAGCCTATACCCCCTCGCTCCTCCATTAATGATACCCAGATAACCACATGGACTACCAATAGAAGTTTTTGGAGAAGGGGGTCGTAAACCCCCGGCCGTATTTATTAAACAATTTTTATAAAACATTTTTAATAAAACATTTTATACCTTATTTACACAAAATACGCAGAATAAAATTGCATTCCATTGTTACAATGATATGTACAGATGTCAGACGGCTAACCTTAACATAATTCTAATACAAAGGTATTCCTATCTTAATCTAGCATACCACAGCAATTACTTCTGCGCATTCCCCTTTGAGCCCACGGCAAGGTCACGTCTGGAGTCAGATCCTCCCCAATTAAGCCCCACGCCCTCGTACCGGAGTGCGCATGCGCAGGGGGCCCAGTCACCGTGAGGGTACTTACCCTCCCGGTCACCCCCATACGCCCTGTATATTATCTCCAAGGGGCCCATTGCACCTGTGTGCCCGTGCGGGGTGGCCAACCAGCCTACTGGAAAGCGTGACTCCCCATCCCCCGCACCCATCCAGCCTACCGGCTGTAACCGCCCTGGAGTACCATGAGAGACCACTTGTCCCTCCCATTGGGCGACCCCATTCCAGAATGGCGCCGCCCCTAAGGACCTTAAGTTACTGCTCCCCAATCATGACCTTACCGCCACAGGCCAGATGGTTGACCGACTGTCTGGCCCCCCCATCGCTCTCAGAAAGCTCAAGGCCTCGCTCTAAACCCATCCATCCAAGCCAACAAGTTCCCCATGAAAATCCTATTACCCAATTGAGATAAATGGACGCCGTCTTGTAGGAAGCACGACTCCTCGTATGCACCCATGGGAAATCGTTTGCAAATGTGGGGACCTGAATAATCTCTCCAATTTAGTGTTGATCCTCCGAACTGAATGATTTAAAGCCTTCACTGATTCGCCCCCGCCATTGCATCCTTGGGACCATGTGTGACCAAACTATGGTGCACCCTGGGCAAGTCCGAGCCAACCATCCCACTTCCGTCAGTAGAGTCTCCACTAAACCCCTCCTGCCCAAGTGTACCAGATCATTCCCACCCAAGTGTAGGATAATGGCACTGGGTAGAACCCCATTCTTCCTTAATAAATCTGACACCAGGCCCCGGAGTTGTGTGAGGAGGAGACCCCTCTCCCATAAAAAGACACTATAAGATCTGCCAGTTCAGTTTTAGACTCAAATTTTCCTGCAAGGAAAAAGGCATGCAAACGTTTTACATAAGAATGGCCGATGATCCAAACCACTTGTTGTCTTTGCTGGCGGGCGTGACCCTGTCCCAGCGCCGACTGCTGTTGCCGCTGTGTCGTCATCAGTTTCCTCCTGCGTGACAGGTGCGAGAAACTGCAATTCAAACAGAAAAGGAGAAAAGACATCAGAACCCAAATTCCAGCTCTCATTATAACAAATGCATACGCACATAGCGCTTGTAACAATTGGATGACCATCTACCAATCCTCTGGACGTCCCCCCCTGGCAGACCCCTCGCCGTCGCCTCGGTTGCAGCTCCTATTCTGAATGAATGCGTTCCAAAGCTACTTGGTTCCAAACCTGCTTTCAACACCGCCATGTCCAAGATTCTTTTGAATTGGAATTTCGTGAGCGGGGTGCCATCTGCATGAATTAATAAAGGGCCACCCGCCCCCTTGGCCCTACTGCCCAAAAATTCTTCCAAGTTAGCAATAGGGCAACAAGGATTGGAGGGTGCACGGTGCAGTACAACTCCTTCTCCCCGGGCAACCTGGTCCGTCTTTGACTTCTTGATAGATATCAACACAGAATCCCCTTGTACTTTAACCCGATCAAATTGTAGGCCACCCTGCACATCCTGCTTGTTGTTGGACACCAGTTCACTGATCCTAAATGCCCCATAAAATGCCAAAGAAAATGCCGCACGGAATAACAAAACTTCAGCCGTGGAGCTGCAAACTACACCGAGAGTCCCCAGTAAAGCTGTTAACAACTCCATCCCTATAGGCCGCCTAGTGTCCGGCACTGATCCCTGTATGCGCTGCCACCCTTTCAAAGCCTTCCTGACTGTGAAATTGTTCGCGGGATCCCTTAACCCTTTTGCTTGTGCAAAAAAGGGAATTGCAGCCATATGTCGCCTGGCGGCCGCCACTGAACGCCCCTCCCTCTGCAAAAATGCTAGGTAGGTCAGGATCCTCCCCGTATCATGCCAATGCTCATCCCATTCCCCTCCCAAAAAGGTACAGTAAGCCCAAAACGCCCCTTCGTATGCCTTCCTAGTCCTTGGAGCTAGACTAGCTGCCACGAGGTCCGGTAATTGGGGGCACCAATCTGCCAAAGAGATTCTGGGAAGGCCGTCGGGCGCTCTGCCGCCTCTGGGAGATGTGTCCTGAACACCTGCATCTTGAAGCGAGAGAGTGCGTCAGCAGCATGATTCAATATTCCGGGCACATGCTTAGCCCTAAATTGCAAATTCAATCGCATGCATAACAGTACAATATCTTTCACTAAGCGCAATATCCATTTGCAATGTGCAGTTTGCTGATTAATGCATTCGACCACAGACATATTGTCAGACCAGAAAATGACCGAGCGGTCGCGTAGTTGACCCGGCCAAACAGTCAAAGCCACCCAAATGGGGAACAACTCCAGGAAACCAATATTTTTTGTGAGGCCACTCAGCCTCCACCATGTCGGCCACCGCTGTGCCACCCACTCAGTGCCCAGTATGGCGCCAAATCCCTCACTGCCAGCAGAATCCGACATTAGTCCCAACTCTGGGGAGGCAATGAGTGGACCGGGCCACACCAACCTGCCATTGAAGTCCTTCAGAAATGCCAACCAAATGCGCATGTCCTGACGTACCTCAGCAGATAGCCTGGTGTGATGGCGTTGTTCCTGAAGTCCGGACATAGCCTGCGCAATGGAGCGTGAGAATGGTCGCGCCATGGGTATTACACGCAAAGCAAAATTCAACTGCCCCACTGTCTGCTGCAACTGATGTAATGTGACCTTTTCCTTCTCCAAGCACTGTTGCAGGCCTAACTCAAACTTTCTAATTTTTTCTTTGGGCAACCTGAAACATCCCTGTATGGAGTCCAATTCTATCCCCAGGAATTCAATGCTAGTGGATGGCCCTACTGTCTTCCCTGGTGCTAATGGTACCCCAAAAGTCTGCATGAGTGTGCAAAATTCACGCAGCGCCCATCCACACTCCGGGGACCCCGGGGAGCCTAGAACCAAGAAATCATCGAGGTAATGTAGGACATGCATGTGCCCAGTAACCTGCCCAAAAACCCATTCCAGAAAGGAGCTGAATTTCTCAAAATAAGAACATGATACTGAGCAACCCATGGGCATACACATATCCATGTAATACTTTTCTTGAAACTGGAAACCCAACAAATGAAAATCCGCAGGATGGACTGGCAATAAGCGAAATGCAGCCTCAATATCTGTTTTTGCCATCAGCGCTCCAGGGCCCAGGACCCGGAGCATTTCCACCGCTTGGTCAAAAGATGCATACTTTACCCTGCACAACTCTTCACTAATAGCGTCATTCACTGACAACCCCTTAGGTGCCGATAGATTGTGAATCAGCCTGAACTCTCCCGCTTCTTTCTTTGGCACCACTCCTAGCGGAGAGCAAACGAAATTCTTTACCGGGATGGTGTCATATGGGCCTGCTATTCTACCTAGACGTAGCTCCTTGTCAATCTTATTGGCTGCCACCCGCGGGTTAGCTCGTACTGAAACCTGATTCTTACAGACCGACTTACCAATATAATCTGGAGCGGGTATCCTAAAACCACAGGTAAAGCCTTCCAACAGCATCTGGGCAGATGAAGAACATGGGTACTTGTTCAGCCAGGGGTCAAAACCGATATCTTAATAGGGGAACGTGAATGGATCGCTGGAGCGCCCTCAATCCTGTTTCTTTCTCCCTGCCTCTTTTCCTTTCTTGGAACATCTAGACTCAGGGTGTGATGTGTTGGCGCAGAAGGAACACGCGTGCCTGAATTTACACGTTCCCGGGGGCCTGTTGCACGTCCGCCTATTGAAATCCCAGCACACTCCCTTCTTCCCGCTCCCCCGCCACTCCTGTAAGTGGAGGGGAATTCTGCCGAAAGGGCTGAGCCGGCTGACTTCTTGCTCCCTCCTGCACTACCCCTCCAAAATGGTCAATCCAAGATATCAAGTCCACTTGGTCCCAGGCCAGTGCTGGATCAGAAGCTCTTGCTCTCCTAAAACTTTTATCATAATCCTTCCATCCATTACCCCCATATTTATCATGCGCCATAGTGATCCTATTCTGATAGCATGCCATTGCTGCCTGCATATTGGGAAATTGTTCCGCCATTACGGCCATATACACTGAAAAACCCCTAATCCAGTTAATGAGGGACTCCTCCAACCTATATTTCTGCAACTCGTTAGCCCATTCCCGTGGAAGCATCCACTCCTTGTTTTTCTTAGCTTCCTCCCGCTCCGCTTCATCAAGTAACAAAGAAAACATGTTCACATAACTCCCCTTCCATATTCTTTCTTTCGTTTCTGTTGTCACATGTCTGGCCAAGTGCTCTCTGGGAGTGCGGGCCTCCCCCACCCCCAACAACGGCAGAGTCACTTGCTTACCTGGTGTCTTACACCCCGCCGGCTCCTGGACCTTCTCCTTGGATGTATCGACCACCGGGCAGGGCCCCGGTAGGTCCTTGTTGCCCCCTCTCGGGATTGCGTCGCCCTTTGGAGCGGGGGGAACTGGTAAGACCTGACCCTTACCCGGGGCATCCCCCGGCGTACCATTAAACTGGGTCATGATTTGCCTCGCTTTCTCCATTAAATCTTCCCCCTCAACCGTGGCTCCCGCTGCCGGTGACCAGTTGGCCACCTTCCCCAACCAAGGGAGCAAAGCTGCCAGATTGGAAATTAAGTCCTGCGGTACCGGGCTGCTCCCAGGAGGGGGCAACGGGGCCCCGGGACCCCCCCCTAGTGGGTCTACTGGGACCGGTGCCGGCTGTGGAGCTGGGGCGTTAATTGGCAGTGGCGGAACGAGCGCGGGCACCGGCAGGACTGGCACCGGTGGTATGGCGTCCGGGACTGGAGGGATGAGCGGCGGCACAGGCATAGGAGAGGGTATCGGGCGTGGTCCTGGTCTCTCGTGCACCCCCTCCCCGCCCCTTCTTGGCTCTATTTCTCTTTGGGAGGGGTGGAAAAGCCTCCCTAGGTGCCACATGCTTGCGCCTGGGTCTCTCCCTGGCACCTCCTCCCCATCTACCTTCTCCTTTAATTCCGCTAAAGCCTGCCCCATCTCATCCATCTGCTTCATCCTATTCTCCATTGCCACCATTTTTTCCATCATGCCCTGTAAAAGGCTTTCCATACGGGACTGTTTGTCCCCCCGCTTAGATTTATTTGCCATCTTAAATCTCCCCTGATCAAAAAGCCCCCGTTATCAATGGGCACCCCGAGTGGGTCAAATCCTGGTGCACTCCCCCACACAGACCGGGCTGGGACGTGACCCGAGCCCTTTACCTGATAGCGTCGGAGGTACACGACCGGCCGTAAGCACCCAGGCAACCAGAGCCACTCCACACCAGCTATTCTAGTGGGTCAGGTGAGTTGACTCAAACCCGTGTGGCTCCCAGAAGCTCTGAAAATGCAGGCCTGTCCGTGCCCTCTTCCTCGATCCTGCTGCTGTTGTCCTCTGCGTATGTCCGCTCCTGCCCGCTGTCCACTCGCCTACTGCTTGGACACAAAGAACAGATCACGTAATGCTCAATAACAGCTTTATTAGCAGTTCCCCTTCACAACCAAACTAAGAATAATCCACCAGCCCAAAGCTGTAGCCCGATCAACTTAATCTTTTTATACTTCAGGGGCGTGAGTGGAGGATAGAAACCCTGCAGGCGCCGGTGGAAGGAGTGCCAGGAGGCTATCTCATCCCGTTGCCAGCACTTTCCTCTTGCCACTGCAGCCCTGTGCTGAAATCCCCCCCCACCACCACATAAGCTTTAACCGAGGCAACAAAAGGGCCCCTTCAGTGAAAACGAACTCGGCACCTTCCGAGTCCGAGGCACACTCTAAAAAACCCCTATTCACTGCTCCTTAATTAATGCCCCCTTCTGGTGGCGCCCAGTCGACGCAGACGACCGGCAGACAGCTGCTCTAAATAACAGCCCACCCACGTGGTGGTGCAACGGCGGCGGTACCACGCCGACCCTCCAACAACCGGCTATCCGCTCACCTTCCTTTCTACCCGACACACGGGGCCCGCACTCTTGTTACCGTACTCCTCGCAGCTCGCGACGGTCCGATGCGACCCGGCGCTGTCTTCCTGCTCCCTGCACCCGACCTCGACGTGGCGCTGTCCTCCTGTTCCCCGCACTCGCGATCCGACGACGTGCCCTGAAACAGAAGATAACAAATCACGGGCAGCACCTCGACGTGGCGCTGTCCTCCTGTTCCCCGCACTCGCGATCCGACGACGTGCCCTGAAACAGAAGATAAACACAAATTACGGGCAGCCTCCTAGCGAGGCTGGTGTATACTCCGGCTGGGAAGCGGCGAAAAGAGATCCAACTCGCCGCTCCCGAGCCTCTTCAGGGGTCTCCTGATGACGTCACAACTGCGCGCCCCGGAAGCGCATTTCGCTTCCGGGGCACGCTCCCTCCGCCAATCAATCTGCAGGGCGGGCCCACAGCGCTCTCAGGGCGCGACGGGCCCGCCCCCCAGTGTGGGCAGCATCGGGGACCGGCTCGACCGCCATACCTTTGGCGTGGCCGAGTCCGGCCCCGCCTCTCTAGGGGGCGGGCTCCGTGAACACCGTTAATTGGCTCTTGGTTCTAGCGCCACACAGAGAGCTATGCACTGGGCTGGAGAAAAGCCAATGATATATATTAAGCAGCCTGACAATACTGTTGCGCATGTAAAGCGCTGCATTGTCCTCGTTTTGATTTCACGCTACTTTTTTTTGCAGTTTTATATAACCTAGACTCAGAGCACTTTACATGGGCACCAGTTGCATTACAGACGGATACATTCATTTTTAGGCACTGGGAAATTAAGTGATTTGCCCAGAATGTTAAGATGCCCGCCAGACTCAAACTTGCTTTCCCAACTTTAAAGTTGGCCGCACTAGCCACTAAGCCACATCGTCTCCCCAACTTACTTAGAAACTAGATGGCAATAAAGTCTCAGTACTTTGCAGAAAGGCCAGCAGTATGAAGGAAGCAAACAAGGCACACCTACCGCCATTAGGGAAGGCTACTGTAAGAGCCGGGTAGCTAAATGAAGACAAGGTGGCTATTGTGTTCTCTGTCTTTTCCCATTTTTAGCCTGGCGATGCTGGTCGGGGTGATGTCACCCTCTGAATGTCAACAATGTAGCAATTGAGGAGCGGGCGGAAGGCAGCAGCCTCATCCCCTCTGTAGTCAGAGCTACAGGGGAAGCAACCAACATAGTGCCAATATCGGCAACACTCACCAGCTTTCCCACAGCAACATACATACATAATAAATAAGCAGACAAGACAAACTTTTGGTGGGAAAATTGCTGCAGGTTTATTAGCATACCAGATATGCCAACATGGTGGGTTATCTTACAGGCGATCCAAAGGCAAGCCGCCCCTAGCGGCCTACCACCTGATGGGCCAACTTGCATCGTGGCCTTAGCCAATCGGTGTTTAGCGGTTGTGGTGAGGGATAGCCCCACCCACTTCCGGTTAACCATTGGTCCACCCTATTACTCACGCCCCTACGAGGGGCGGAGCGTTCAAGCGACCCCCGGTTGTACAGGTTTCCAACCGCCCGTAGGACAGACGGGGCGCCGTCGCACCCCAGGGTCCACCGCACAGACTTCCTGGGGATATTAGGCCTCAGCACCATTTGTGCTCCTGAAGAGGGTACCCCTGAGTACCTTTCCGCCTCCGGATCGCCCTGTAACTCCGCCTGCAACACAAATAAAGAGGATTAGAAGAACCTTCCCCCCCACCCTGGATACGCCGGGTAAGCGGTAGGGAGGGAAACAGCGTCAGGGTGAGGGTCAAAGAGGCCGCCAGGTGGGCGGGGGAGGAATATATACCTCTCCCCTTCCCCCACCTCGGCCGGAAGTGACGCGCGGGACCCCGAGGGGTCACCGGACACTAGACTGTCCAGTGTGCCATCCTGTGGCACTAAAGGGGCCGCCCTCTTATGAGGGTCCCCTGCGGGGACGAGTCGGTCAGCCCGCATAGTGCCAATATCGGCAACACTCACCAGCCTTCCCACAGCAACATACATACATAATAAATAAGCAGACAAGACAAACTTTTGGTGGGAAAATTGCTGCAGGTTTATTAGCATACCAGATATGCCAACATGGTGGGTTATCTTACAGGCGATCCAAAGGCAAGCCGCCCCTAGCGGCCTACCACCTGATGGGCCAACTTGCATCGTGGCCTTAGCCAATCGGTGTTTAGCGGTTGTGGTGAGGGATAGCCCCACCCACTTCCGGTGAACCATTGGTCCACCCTATTACTCACGCCCCCTACGAGGGGCGGAGCGTTCAAGCGACCCCCGGTTGTACAGGTTTCCAACCGCCCGTAGGACAGACGGGGCGCCGTCGCACCCCAGGGTCCACCGCACAGACTTCCTGGGGATATTAGGCCTCAGCACCCTTTGTGCTCCTGAAGAGGGTACCCCTGAGTACCTTTCCGCCTCCGGATCGCCCCTGTAACTCCGCCACAGCCCTGGGTGTGGCGACCGTCGCAGCCAGGGCCCCCACCAAGGCCGGCATTCCTACCTACCTCCTGCTATCTCAAGGGCCTCGCCAAGACCCAGCAAGAGCAGGTCCATGCCTATTCTGGACAGATGTAGCCCATCGTCCTCGAAACACCCTGTGGATTTGGCGTGTCGCAACCCCTGTCTGTTGAAGCCAAATACCCTCTGCTCATTGAATTTACGCATAGCGCAGAGGACCCTCCTGCGCGCAGGCTCCATCGCCTCCCCCGACGGAGCTCCATGCCACGGGAGCCCGGGGGTAAATTCAGACCACTAAAGTTCACCTGTCCCCAACTGGTACTACTTTGCACACTGTGGTCTTCATGGTCTTCTTCTAGGGTGCATTACTTCGCCACATTGACCAGACAGTTTCACAGTTCTATTCGATTGCTACCTGGCGAACATGGTAATGGTGTCAAAGCAGGCGTGAGGGAATATGTGTATGGTGCCCGTTAGACACTGCACCCTTTCGTGGAGTGACAACTTACTCCGCCCACCCTGCCTGCTGAACCTTCAACCAGTCACAGATGCCCAGTCCCTGCTATCCACCTGTGACCCTTGATACTTACACCAGTAATGGTGTCGGACTACAAGATTCTGTGTCACATGTTTCGCTGCAGTATCTTTGGAGGATCCGCTGGGACCCTTCTGCATCCCTGCAAGTGCCTTGTCACGAACTACAGCCCTTTAATGCCCTTGCCCGTCCCTCAAAGACACCTGACAGCAAGATGCCCCCCGCAGCTTTGGTGAGGGGTTCTTGGGCTCAGCGCGCCCCGGACTGTGTTTCCAACAATTGTCCTCCCTAGAGGCTCCAGTTAGTGTGAGTGGCTATCACTGTCCTGGCAAGGCATGCCCATGGCCTGTCCCCTCCCCTTAGTGACTATCCTGCCCTGGATATGTGACAATAAGCACGGGTGGTTAGTGTGTGAAGCCACCACCGGTGCCAGACTACTATGCCCCCTCTCCGTGATACTTTATCAGCTCAAGTAGTGTCATAAACAAATTAAACGCCTTCGAAGGGTGAGGGTTTAAGGAGTGCCTGCTCTCTTGAGGGACAATGATGCAAATTTGGACTGGTAGCCGTAAGGTTGCACACGCCTGCATCTACTATGTTCGGGACAGGCAAACCTTACCCAAAGTCCCCTGTATTCTTGCCTGGCATTCTTTTATGCCCAACTATACAAAGCGATAAAGCTCTACCTGGTTATAACGACCCGAAGAGACCTCCATCGTCCAATCCCTTTACAATTTAGTTTCTGACTGGAATTGGAAATAGTTCACCCCACGGTATCTTGGCGCTGCATAACATGTTTGTTGTTACTCAACTCAATGGTACTCGCTTTGCCGAGCTCAGAAGGATGAAATGCTAGGTGGACCTACCAGGTTCTGAACCTGTGACCAAGGGGTCGAACACAAACCCCTAACATTTCTGCCGCTCCACGGCCTGTGAAATTGTATCCCAGGGCCGACTTCTGGCACCTGGACCCTTACTTGAACATGCCCGAGCTAGAAACCCACATCTAGAAAGCCTGCCAACCGGCTGACCACCTCCAACACCAGAGTGTCACGCCGCCACCCCGATCTGGGAACTAAACCAGGTATAGATGTATCGGGCGACCCATTTCTTGGCGCCTGCCCGCCACAACTTTCACTGTGTATCCTAGTCTGAACTGCTTTGGATTTGACCTCACCACGCCCAACCTTCTGTCCTGGACCTACATCCTAATACAAAATTTGTGCAAATTGATAATGCATTACCATAGTGCCAATGGGCCAGAGTATAAGAAAATGGTGATGCTGTGATACAACTTATGTAAATGTGTGCAGTATTAAAACCGACAGTTCATTTTCAAGTACATGTTCATTTTTATGTACCCAGCGACACCTCCTGTGTAGCTGATGTATCTCATGTGTAACTGCACACCACGTTACCCCCTGTGTAACTGCACAAAGCAAAACCACCTGTGTAACTGCACACAGCGTCACCTCATGTGTAACTGCACACAGCGTCACCTCATGCGTAAATGCGCACCACGTCGCCTCATGCGCAAATGCACACTGCGTCACCTCATGCGTAATTGCACCCACGTCACCTCATGCGTACCCGCGTCACCTCATGTGTACCCGAGGGAGCATTCAATAATACATAGGGAGATAGAGGCAGGTGCACTCTTGTCACCGCCATAGAGCACAGTCTACATTCTAACCTAGTAAAACGGGTAGCTGTTTCTCCCTCATGCAATCTCTTCTCGGTTTGAGCAGAGCATAATTACTTCAAGTATGTAGGGTGCTGTGTGAAATGCCTGAATTAATCTCGGACACCGGAGGTCCGACCCCAGACCGTCAGCGTTTGCGGCCCGAGTCACCTCGTGTGTGCTTGGACTCTGTCTAGACATGTGTACTCGCAACAGGGTCCCCTCCTGTGTACTTGCGAACCGTCACACCTCGTGTATACTTGCCCCAGAGAAGTCTCCAAGTGAATGCCCCTGGTGTCCCTCCAGTGATTACGGCCATGCCTTGGAGACGCAGGGGGATAGAGGGAGCTGCGCCCAAGTTCCCCTGCCCTAGAGCACCTTCACATTCTATATATGGGAAAACGTGCAGCCTACATGCTCGTGTATCTTGACATATCTGGGGACCAGTGACTCAGATCTAGGCACCTGAGCCCACAACTCTGATGGCCAAAATGCACCAGCAAAATAGAAAAGCCCAATTCCGGTGGCAAGATTGAGTCATGTGCTGCTGCCCACGGCAAGCCAAAATAATGCAATTTGCGCCGCGCCAAATGCCTCCCACACTTATTGTTTTTCCCACATACTTGTTTTCTTCTTACGGCAAATTCCTCCACGCAATAACCAAGCGGACCGAAAACATTTGGGAGGTGTGAGTGAGGCAGACTGCATTCAAACCGATCTAGCCACCTGTTAGCCGTGCAGTGTGCAATCCTTCTGCAAGGATGTCAGTGGTCCTTTAATCGAAACCAACTCCAAGTACCCTTCTCCCGGTACTAATAACAAATATAGCAAGGGGCCGGCTCTTAGCGCCTCACCCTTATCGGACGACAGCCTCACAGAGACGATCGAAACAGAAGCAGTCCCAGGTCGATCCGTACAACCCTGCCCCCTATTCACCGGTGAATTCGCGCAAAGTACTGCATTTATTCACAAAACTGGGTTTTGATGACGCAACCTCGCTGCAGTATTGCACCTCTCTCCAACCATATTGCACATGTCCCCACCAATTTTATTCGGCCACAACGAAAGAAGACAGGAAGTTGTCCCAAAATTCTCTTTAAACGCAGGATTAAGGTGATCTGCACTGAATTTATGACAGCACGGACCCTCCTGGCGCCTCTTTGCTGCATACAGGCGTGCATACAGACTTGAATGAAAAGGAAACACGCCCCTCCCTGTCCAGGGCACAATCGCCCTGCTGAAACAATGCGTAAACCTTTTGTGTCGCCTGCTACCATATCGTAGCCCTACGTCATACCTGCGCTTGAGAAGCCTGGAAATTTTGTAATGTTAAGCGCGACCGAAGGATTCACAATTCACATCTCTGTGAACCAAAAGCATGTGTATCACTGTCCCTTGTGCAGGGAAAATACTGGGCCTCCCCGAGGAACAACGCGCACCGCCCCTCAAACCCTAAACCGTGTGGACATCCCAGGGGGAAGGGCAGAGGCGACTCGCACCCTGGCCCAGATCCCTGCGGTCACCTCTTGTCATAGGGTTTCTGCACATACAGAGCTATGCACAGGATAATAGGACCTCGGAATATAGTGGTGAGCCAACCATAAACCTTAGCACCCAAAACCCCAACCCAACTAGCCTTAGCGTCCCATTGGCACCAATGTACCAATGCTTAGACAACCCAGAACACGGTATCTCTCTCTCAGGACACGCAGAGGCAAGAACACTCTTTCGTCACTTTCGTACCTGTCCACAACATGCGTATGAAGAGACACTGTATAGGTTAAAATGTTTACTTCAACTTACGTGCTCTAAGATACAGTACACGTGTCAGTACTAGTAGCATAATACATAAGAACAATATAATCAGCATAGTTACTACTCCATAGAATACAAACGGGGAAAGCATCTCATAAAGCAGTGGAGATATGTCTAACTAACATTACCACCCTCCCCGTGCTGGAAGCCAGTTTATTATGATAATAGAAGACCTTTGGGCTTTGACTAGCGAACCCCCATACCTCAGTCTCTTGATGCAAAACTACATCAGCAAACAATCACAGCTCTTCTCTCTGGAAAGGTCGTCTCCAAGTGCTATCTTAGAGCAAGCGATCGCTTTATTAAAAGCACACTAATTTCTCAATGGCAGCTGTACAAGTGTTATGTCTAGGTGCGAGGGACGGGCCAAATCAGTAGGAACCAGGGAGTTGTTATTCGACCTTGTAACTGTTGTTCAGACTGAGCCCAAAAGGGAACAGGAGAAAAGGTGAGACACAGAATATGCAGACTGTTGTATAATAACTTGGCAATAACAGAGGGCGAAAGAACAACATCCAATAATAACGTGCGCAAGAGTCATCATGGCAGCCAGGCCTGCGGTAACGTGGCCAGACCCGCCAGGAGGCCATGAGCCACAAGACACCCTCCCCTGGACAGTCCATCGGCCAAAACGAAAATGAAGACAGAGTTCCAACACCTGAGCAGAATTGAGGCGGCTTACTGACAACCAACGGCAAGTCAATCAATCCAAAAATGTGGAAGAGCAGAAAAACGCTATACCGTCCAAAAGGACATCATTGGAATCGTCAAAAACGTAGACGCCATCCAGTCCAACAGGTCAAAGCTGCAGGAATGTTCTTCAGAGTATGGAGCATCCAAAAGCAATGCGGGACAGCTTGCGTGATATTCAATATAACTTTGTTGTAGGAGGTTCTGAGCAGCCGCCCAGATATCCCATTGTGCCAAAATCCCCAGTGCAGCCGCACGCATCATAAAGCCAGCAGCGGAACAGTCCCGTTCATGGGCCTCTAAGGGACCCACCAACTGAACAAAATCCGGGACCGACAATGACGAATTGGAGAGGCAATAATCCATGGTCCATGTAAACGGACAGCGGATGCAAGACATCACAGGTTGCACGCAAGTGAAATACGCAAAGCGAAAGGAAAGGGTGTAGGACACACTAATTTCTCAATGGCAGCTGTACAAGTGTTATGTCTAGGTGCGAGGGACGGGCCAAATCAGTAGGAACCAGGGAGTTGTTATTCGACCTTGTAACTGTTGTTCAGACTGAGCCCAAAAGGGAACAGGAGAAAAGGTGAGACACAGAATATGCAGACTGTTGTATAATAACTTGGCAATAACAGAGGGCGAAAGAACAACATCCAATAATAACGTGCGCAAGAGTCATCATGGCAGCCAGGCCTGCGGTAACGTGGCCAGACCCGCCAGGAGGCCATGAGCCACAAGACACCCTCCCCCTCACGACATCGTTGATAGCTCTATTTGGCCTTCCATTCCTACCATGGAGGCAGATTTCAATAAGTTGAGCAGAATAAAGGCCCTATTATTGAATGAGGAGGTTATGCTCACATCCGCCCGGGAGACATTCATTCTCCAGGTGGCGAGCACCCACAGTGAAATACAGGCCCTTTTGAACACTGACCTCCCCCAACATTTTAGGAGTTAATTCATCGTATTTTTAACGCATCAAACACTGAGGGTCTGGTGCACTTTTTAAGGTTGTGGGGTCTGGCCTCGTGTCCACCTTTCAAACTATTTTCGGTGTGATACCGGCATTCATTCATTCTATTTTTTCTAGCGTCTTTGGTGGATTCCCATTAATCCTCGCTTTGGCGGCCGGTGTTTTGCTGTTGGTCTGTTTTCTGCGCAATGGCTGCACTCCACTGGGCCCTTCTCGATCCCGAACGCCTCCAGCTGCTCCGTGAGTGACTTCTGGTTGGCTTCGATGTTCTGCCCTTGGCAACTATCAGTGTGTCCTACACCCTTTCCTTTCGCTTTGCGTATTTCACTTGCGTGCAACCTGTGATGTCTTGCATCCGCTGTCCGTTTACATGGACCATGGATTATTGCCTCTCCAATTCGTCATTGTCGGTCCCGGATTTTGTTCAGTTGGTGGATCCCTTAGAGGCCCATGAACGGGACTGTTCCGCTGCTGGCTTTATGATGCGTGCGGCTGCACTGGGGATTTTGGCACAATGGGATATCTGGGCGGCTGCTCAGAACCTCCTACAAGCACATTCTTGCAGCAGACAACTCTGTGCGAGACTGTAACAATATACGGAATGCCAGCCTGCAGGCCACAACAATTCTCGTTATTTAAAAGCAAATAGCTACCGTTGGTAAGCAAAGTAAAAGTAGGAGAAATAGCAGGAGCAGGAATACCCTTCAGGACACATGCAAGATTTGGAACTGAAACGCTACAAGCCCCGTGCAATTTAATATGTTTACAAATAAGCGAATGACCCACAGTTGAATCACAAGACTCCCCCGTGAGAAATACCTCCTTGCCGTCTCTAAGGCATTTATACATGAAAGGCAAGGACCAAAGTTCATGCAGGAAAGCACTACCCAAAGGCTGGAAACGGCCTACAGGATAATGTTTCATGCACGAACTGAACTCAAATAGGGAAAAAGGTAAAGCTATAACCCCATGAACTGGCCACACCGCAGAATCTAGTTCTGCTACAGAGAATGGTAAAGGATCCACTTTTTCAATATGTAACAAAGTGTAGGATGCATCTTTCATGGACATGAACTGCTGTTTGTCAGTCAAATTAAAAGGCAGAAAGAGGGCAGTGGTGTTTAACAAATTCCAAGGAACTTTACCCAACTTAAGGGTTTGCAAAGTCCATGCAAACTGCATCACTGAACGCAACTGATTCTGACCATGATACAACATAGAGACATCATCTTGTACAATATCAACAACAGAGGATACAATATTGTCTAATGTGTAAATGCGGGAAGACAGGGTATTTATACTATTGTCAACAACAGCAAGCACCTTTTCCAAATTGGCTTGGTCTATTTCCCTAAGACGGGAAGCAGCTTCCATTTGTGACAGTTTCCAGAGCTCATTATATGCCTCATAAATGAATCTCTTCGGTCGGGGACCACGAGGTCCCAAGATAAAGTCAGATAAGTCAATAGTGCCTGATAGGAGGGATAAATGGGTCTTAACAGAGTCTAAGGACGAATGTTGTAACCATTGTTTACATAATTTACCAACCGAATACGTGGTCACAGTACGAGTTTCAGTAAATCTTGGATCAGGCTTGTCCTGTATGTAACCAGGAACTGTACCATGAAAACGAAGTTGGCATGCATTAGATGATATGGGCCATGCCAACCAGGGTGACTGTATCAGTGCAGAAACGTTAAAGGAATTGTTCTGAAACTGAGCCTGTAACTCCATAAGGGACATATTAAAATGCAAACTATCATTTGGAAGACTCGACAAGGATGGGATGGTTGGCGCATTTAGTTGTTTAACGGTAGCCAACCCCCAACACGTGGTCTGATAAATGGAAGCATTTAGAAATAGAATTTGGGCTGGGATAAGGCAAGCGCGGTGCAAGGCCTCAGTGCCTTGCACCTGCCATGGCTTCGAACCCCAAATTGATTTTAAATCCACTGTGTCTTTCCAATATTCATAACCACCCACCGCCAAGGCGCTCAGAAAGGAACCCGAATATAATAATTTAGTGTGGGTCAACATTATTTTCTGAGTCAATGGAGTTTTTAATTTAGAATAATATGACCCAGGGTTCGATCGATTAAAATCAGTAAAATAGGTGAATTTATTTCGAAGAGTTTGGGAACTACCTGGTACGGGGTTTGGGCAGTGTTCCCATTGGGTGTAAGTAGCAGGGCTACGTAGTGCACTTGGCTTGTGGAGAAAATGATTTCCCCAATGTTGGTAACAATACAAATCGGCATAATTCGCAGAATTCATATACAAGTCTTCAGCATTAAAAGAGGCATAATATTTTAAATCAGCAAACAATGCTTCAACTGCATGCACATCCCAATCATCAGAATGAATATTACTTTTTACTACATCACCCATCGAGACTCGAAGGACATTTGGTACATTAATAATTTCTGTCGGGCCATGTATTTGAAAGTTTACCGCATCCCATACGATGCCATCAGCCACTGGAAACGCTGAAATGTTCACAAATGTGTGGTCACGCTTCATGATGTGTGAAGAGGAATGTGGAGCCAAAGTTCCAGCAACACTGTTCACAGCAGAGCGTTCAGGTAAATAGTGACCATTGATGAGTAGAAAAAACACTGTGACAAATCCAATGGACATGAACAAAAAAACCAAGAAAAGTACCATCCAAATGTATGTTCAAGGTGGAATCAAAAAATTGTCTCTAAACCACGATACAAAAAGACTAAACTTGGACGGGACTTGTGATGAATTGGATTCCGAGTCAAAAGAATAACGTGTCGAGCTCAGTGGCGTTGTTGGTTGGTGTGCCACCGACTCTGTGGCGGGATAAGTATATTCGTCCTCGTCTATGCAGGGTGATGCAGGGGGTTCAAATATATTTTCAGGCAAATCAACCATCTCCATGGTAACATCAGTGATTGTTCGTGCAGGCGTGCCTCGAACGTTTGTCCGATAAATGGCAGGACAAGAGACCGCTGGTGTGACACTATTTAAGATCGGCCAGATGTTGTAGCTTGACATTTTCCACTGAGATGTATCTGTTTTCCTTGCGACCGGGAAGCGGTGGTAGGATGACTGTACGTGTTCCCTTCAAGCCCAGTACTGGAACCGGTGCACGAAAAGAGGGGCCGAATTCTTTTTTGTTCTCCACCTTCTCTCGTACCAGGTCGCCAATCTTTGGAAGCCAGCCGGCAACCGGAATCTGCACTGCAGGGTCTGTGGCTGAAGGTAAATGTGCAATCGCTAGTTTGTCTCGGGCTTCTTGTAAGTCCTGTAACATAGTAGAATGATTATCTACATCGAACTTGGCGGATTGCGCCGCCATGTCTAGACCATCAAGGTCAGGCACAAACATTCGTATGCCAAAGAGCATTTCGTAAGGGGTCCGCCCACCCAGAGGCCTTCTAGGGAGATTATTAAGTGCACGTTGAACAGTATACAAGTGGGCCAGCCAGTTCCTGCCAGTACCTATAACTCTAGCTGTCAAGGATTGCTTTAAGTCACGGTTCATTCGTTCAACGATAGAGTTGCCCTCAGGCCTATACGGAGACGAAAATTTCACCCGCACCCCTAAGGAGCCCATTGCGTCCTTGTAAGCCTTAGAGGCAAACGCCGGACCTTGGTCAGAATGGAAGGTGCCGCATGCAAAAATTCCCACAAAGACTCGCAAATCCCTAATGACATTTCGTGCGTCAGCACTCCGTTGTGGCCAGACCCAGATGAACCGTGTGCACGAGTCCACTGCCACTAAGATATATTTATAGGCAGTGTCTGAAGAAAATGGACCGCAGTGATCCAAGTAAACACACCCAAAGGGTCTGTTCGAAATTGCAAGCGAGGTCTGCGGTGGTCTTGTAACTGTTGAAGGCTTGATCTGTTGACAAACGTCACAGGAAAGCACATAAGTACGTGTATCTTTGTATAAACCACGCCACCAGTAACGCTGCTGCAAGATGGAAATTGTCGCAGACACACCAGCGTGTGCCGAAGCCATGCCTTCGTGTGCCGCTGCCATCAAGGAAAGTTCTGCGGTCCGCGTTGGGGATCAGCCGAACCCCAACGTTAGGTATTGTTACATAAGGAGCCTGATCGAGACCTATCTGGTAAGAATATTTAGAAGGGAAACCTCTAGGGTAATTCACTCCTTCTTTTGTTGCAGCAATAGCTGCCAAGATATCAGTGTCTATTTTAGACATGGATCTAGTAACTGCTGCTACTGAACACGTGAGTACTGCTGATCTGGCAGCTTCATCTGCCAGACTGTTACCAACAGCGTGTGCGCCCACTCGTTGATGGCCTAGGGTGTGAACCACCTGTGTGAGTGGCAGACGTCTTTGTAAATCTTCCACCCTAACCCAAAGCATTTTATGCTTGATTGTGTTGCCTTTAGCGTCTCTATAGTCGTTTTGCGACCAAAAGAACAGATTGTCATTGTATGATTGAACACAGTAGTAAGAATCGCACACGATTAAAGTGGTCACATCAGGATTTACGAACTCAAGTGCAAGCACCAAAGCACGCAACTCGGCCAATTGTGCGGTACTATCCCCGAGTGCCTGCGTATGCACCACAGTGGATTTGAACTTTCCGTTCACAAACGTACCTGCAACAATAGCACATGCGGCTGAATAAGCATGCTTGGACCCCGTGGCCGGTTGTGCCGAGCCATCGGTGTAGATCACACAGTCGTAATCCTCAAGCGGCAATAAGGACAAAGGAGGAGGATGAATAAATTCATACTGTAAAAACTCCTGAGTCTGAAGAGAAGAGTCGAAAATGAAAGTGACATCCGGAGACGTCAAAGATGTTGCCCATTGAATCCAACGGGGGTGCAATGCTTTAGAGTTCGGAACACTTGCTTTAGTCACTGCCTCTAGGGCAGGATAGGGTGTCACCACCAGAATGCGTTTTCCCTGTGCCAGTGCGCGCTCCTTCAGGATCGCCATTTGCACTGCTGTTAGCACTTTCTCCACAGATGAGAACCGCATTTCTGCAGAGGTGTATAGATGTGACTTGTATGCGATAGGTACTGTGTCACCTTCATTAAAGGTTAAATACGTGAAACCCACTGCCCCTGGAATGATTCTAATCACCAAGTTTGTGTGGTTATCACGCGTCAAAAGGTATTTAGACTCAAGAAGGTCTGTCTGCAGAGATTGCAGAATGGAGGTATGCTCCGGAAGCCAAGAAGTATCGAGAAGGTAGGCTGTATCAAGGCATACAGTGGCTTGATACGCTGGGCATATTCGGGAATGTATGTACGTCCGAAGTTCAGAAAACCCAGCAAAGACTGAAGCTTCTTCAGATTAGTAGGAGGGCACAGAAGTGCACATTTCTCCAGAAAATGGGGGCTAAACCCTTACCTTCATTGTTAAGCTCATAGCCCAAGAACAAAACGGTAAATTCAGCAATATGGGATTTGGCAAAGTTAATTTTGTATCCCTGAACCGCAAATTCGAGAATAATGCGGTCCACTCGGGTCAGATGCGGAAACAATTCATCGTCTGTCAGATAAATGTCATCCACATATGAACAGGCGTCTGGATCTATGCCGTCTAACAAAGAGACAACACGAGCGGCAAACACTCCTGGACTATTTTTGTACCCCATAGGAAGACGCCTGAATTTGAACATTTTACCACCGGAAGTAAAGGCACACCATTGGCCACTCTCCGGGGCTAAGTTGTGCGTGTAGAATCCATTTGAAAGGTCAAGAGTCGTTTTGTATTTTTTACGAACAAGACTGTCTACGAGCGCAGAACTATGGGTATTTTGCACCGCAAAGGTCCGACAATGAGAGTTCAAATGCCGGTAATCCAATACTAAACGGTACGATCCATCGGGTTTAGAAACCGCGAAAAGGGGATTGTTCATAGGTGATACGCAGGGTTCAATTACTCCCTGATATTCCAACTGTGTCAGAATTTCGGAAACTGGGCCTTTTGCTTCACGTTTTATGGGATATTGGGGTTGTGGCTGTGGCAACGATCGCAAAGGTATTTCATGGGGGGGAGATTCTTCGTCCCAACCCACGTGATTGCGGAATAATGCTGGAGCCAGGGACACAGCCCATTCTGCTGCAAGAGCCTTTGCTTTGTCCTTTGGGACATGTCTAGAAAAGCTCGGAAGGATTACCTCCTCCCTTTACGCGCAGTAAGTACGAATGGGGGTGGCCAATCCGCCTCTGCCAATAAAATATCATATGAAGAGGTCAGATTTTCCCAAAAATCCCTTTAATTACACGCTGTATATCACCTTCAATTTGGAGGACTATATTAAATAGTCTGTCAGGGGGTGCCACTCTGGTGTCTGCTGTTTCAACAGTAATGAATGTTTCAGTTGCTGTCGCCTCCATATGAGGACGTAGCGCCTCCCGCACTATGGTTACTTCCGCGGCGCTGTCTAGGAGGGTTACTGCCCACGTCCAATTCAGGAGTCTCGTTCTCACCGTCTGTGGCATATTTCGCTGTTACAGCGGCAACTTTCTTCTTCTGAAATTGGGGTCGAAAACGTTGAGCGTCTTCTTCTTTTCCTCTGACCTGTTGTCGAGGCTGGTCTCGTCCCTGTGGGGCCTCACGGGCCCTTCCTCTATCCTGGCGGTCTCCTCCACCGGCTTGTGACGAAGTCTGTGCCTGTAAAGAACGAGGAGAACGCGTATCAGGGATCTGAAACCTATCCGGAGACTTAATTCTCGCTCTATCGCGTAAATCATAAGTACGTTCAGAAGAAACTGAAACCGGGGATGCGCCTCGCGATCCCGGCTTTGTCTGTTGCTTACCCTGTTTTTTCAGCCTCCAGCTCTTTTTAGTGAAGACTGGTTTCTCATCCTTCTCAGATTGAGATTTGGTTTGTTGCTGTTGTGATTGCGATTGTGTTTGCTGTTTTGCAAAAGGCTTGTTACCCAGGCTGTTTCTACCAATAGTTTTGTAAGCCTGGGTAATAATTTTCGGTAATTCGCGAGGCTTGTCCAATTCTGGGACCAAAGCCAAAGCGTTCGCTACTTGAAAGTTCACTGCATCGCCCTTGACATTTGCAAGGATCAGTTCAGCTACTACTTCAAACACTCCCACTAGTCTCATCCCTAATTCCACAGCCGCTTCAGGGCTGTGTTCATCCTGTACTTTTTTAATTACAGAGGGAGAACTGTCATGGAAGGCGTACCAAAACATTTAGAATATACTGCTGCGAATACCCTACCCCAGTTGTCACATGCTGTCAACTCGGGAATTAAGTCTTTTGGCAAACTAATCGTCAAAATACGATGTTTATCCACTGGAGTTGTATGTGGAAAAACTGCCTCCAACTGATCAAACTTTTCTGCAAGCCAATAAGGAAAATCATCCTTATGTTGTGGCCGTTTGCCCATCACAGAATTCACCATGACAGGACTTATGGTTACTCCGTCTGCAGCAGCTGGTTGGCCAGGCACTCCAGGAGCGGCTCCATGGATGCTGCCTGTAACATATCGCACTAACGCTCGATGCACCTGCACCAAGGCCGCATACATAGTGCGCAGTTCCGCGACTGGTATTGTCATATAAAGCGGATGTGGGGTGTACCCGGCCAAAACAGGCCAAGTGGCCCCCGCTATAGATAAGGGGCCTAAACGAACCGTGGTAGTCGGTTGTGGGAGGGCGCCATTAAACCAAACACGGTGTTGCCAAGCCGTGAGCGGTACTTCAAGATTAGTATAAGGTCTATAGACAGCAGGAACAGCGGTGGGTTCATATGTATGAAACAGATTATCGTTCGCATCCAACGCTGGAAAAGTGATCCAAGAGTAGAACACTTCAAAGTGGAAAGCCGGGTCGGCTTGAACCACAAAGACTAGGTCAACTCCCGCTTCTGGCACTCCATATATCCGTAAGTGGTCACGGAGTGCTGTGCGGCTATGCGCCGCTATGTCTATACCCGCCATTTCGAACGGGACTTGTCAACAATTTTACACAAGGCAGCACAAAAAGGGTTTTTCTAAGAAACCTTTTAATAACATCAAGCTTGAAAGAACCTATAAAATCTACAATATAGGAGGTATCGCCGTCACACACGCTTCCGGAAGCGTACGTGAGGGGTTTGTGGACAAGCACAAGTACTACTCAAGCGTCTCGCTAGTAAGCCGCCCCACTCGTTGGTCACGCCATGTCATAGGGTTTCTGCACATACAGAGCTATGCACAGGATAATAGGACCTCGGAATATAGTGGTGAGCCAACCATAAACCTTAGCACCCAAAACCCCAACCCAACTAGCCTTAGCGTCCCATTGGCACCAATGTACCAATGCTTAGACAACCCAGAACACGGTATCTCTCTCTCAGGACACGCAGAGGCAAGAACACTCTTTCGTCACTTTCGTACCTGTCCACAACATGCGTATGAAGAGACACTGTATAGGTTAAAATGTTTATTTCAACTTACGTGCTCTAAGATACAGTACACGTGTCAGTACTAGTAGCATAATACATAAGAACAATATAATCAGCATAGTTACTACTCCATAGAATACAAACGGGGAAAGCATCTCATAAAGCAGTGGAGATATGTCTAACTAACATTACCACCCTCCCCGTGCTGGAAGCCAGTTTATTATGATAATAGAAGACCTTTGGGCTTTGACTAGCGAACCCCCATACCTCAGTCTCTTGATGCAAAACTACATCAGCAAACAGTCAAAGCTCTTCTCTCTGGAAAGGTCGTCTCCAAGTGCTATCTTAGAACAAGCGATCGCTTTATTAAAAGCACACTAATTTCTCAATGGCAGCTGTACAAGTGTTATGTCTAGGTGCGAGGGACGGGCCAAATCAGTAGGAACCAGGGAGTTGTTATTCGACCTTGTAACTGTTGTTCAGACTGAGCCCAAAAGGGAACAGGAGAAAAGGTGAGACACAGAATATGCAGACTGTTGTATAATAACTTGGCAATAACAGAGGGCGAAAGAACAACATCCAATAATAACGTGCGCAAGAGTCATCATGGCAGCCAGGCCTGCGGTAACGTGGCCAGACCCGCCAGGAGGCCATGAGCCACAAGACACTCTATTCTGTGGTACGCGCGAATAGGCCTCTCCACCCCCCATGTCCACCGGCCTACGCGCGTCTGTGCACGCAACCACATGGTTGTGCAAATCAATGCCGCCCGAACCCCCATGACCGGCTAGCAGAGCGGACAACAGCAGGGTGCCCCAACCGCCAGTTGAAAAGGCAGAATGCTCCTGGTAAGGGCCATCACAGTAAGAAACCTGGCTCCTCACAGGACCCGACTGCCTGGGCCCAGGGCCCCGTAGCCCACTCGGGACCAGCCCCAGAAAACCCACCACGCCGGGGCACCACTCGGCAACCCGCGCCATAAAATTAAAGCCCTGTGCTGCCGTTGACAAATTAGCTGCTGTGTAAGAAATTAAGGGCGGGAAGGAGGCGACACTACCGCGCCCTGCGCGATTGGCGGTGGGCGCAAAGCCCCCAGGCTCCCATACTGGCATGGGCTCCCCTCCCCTCCCACAGCGCTGCCCCCACTCGCCTGCGACCTGCGCGGCACCCAGTACGATGCCGTCACGCATCGCCGTGGAGCTGACGCAGGGGAGGGGGGGAGATAGGGGGCTGACTGGAGGTGCACCCAGTCTGGAACCGGCGGAGGAGTGTCTGCCTCCCGGGCGTGCACCAGGGGCACCGAGGCCCCCTACGCCCCTCGGCGCGCTGAAACAGCTGGCCCTCAACGCCCAGGCCCCGCGTGTGGCGGCACAGCCCGATACCGACAGGGTCCTATTAATGTCATTGCCCCTGGCCCCAGAAACGTGAGAACGGTGCACCCCGTGCCCGGGGCCCAGGCGTCGCACGCAACGCGCGTAACCATGCCAGCGCGAGGAGAGGTGGGAGGAGAACCGCCCCCCCCCCCCATCCGCTCGACCTAACCCAGCAAAACCCGGGTGGGGAAGGCCCACTGGTTGATGCCACATGGAGACAATAAACAAGCAATTATTTCATTTACCAGCTGTGAAGCGGCCTGCGCCCCTCGCTCCTTCCTCCTCGCACCGGAAACCCCGCACTGCGGCTCCTGGGAGGCTGCGGCGACCCGAGGTGCCGAGGATCAGGGCGAGGCGCTGGGAATGACGCTCACAAACTGGGGGCTGGTGTGGCAGTGAGGAACATTAATTAACATTTGGGTGTCAGAGCCCTCGTCCCCCACACCAGTGCAGTTTGTAGTCCTGCCCCAGTGCACGGTGTGTAGTCCTGCCCCAATGACCTGTTTGTGGTCCTGCCCCCAGTGCACTGTTTGTAGCCGAGCCATTTATTGGAAGTAATTAGCCTGCCGGAGGCCTGCCCACCCTCGTGGCCCCCAGCAGGGCACCATTCACTGTGGCGCCACAGCCCCCTGGCACTGCCAAAGCCACACTCAAGTGCTGGCGACGCCCCAGCGCCGCCGGGCAGGGGCAGCCGCTGGCCCCGCGGCCCCCCCCCCCCCGAACGGGACCGCTTGGAAACTTGCATGCTGGTGTAGCCTTACAATGCTACTGTCTGGAGCGCTCACCAGCACACCCAGAAAGCGCCCAAGGATGGCAAGACCACCCCCGCTCCCATTCGGCTCAGCACCCCCTCACCAACCCAGGCGGTCAACTACCGCACTCACAAGGAGGGAGGGGGAGCGAAAAGGGGTCGCTGTACACCCAGCCCCCCCCCCGACGCCTCGGTTACCCAGGACCCCTGGAGGCAAAACTCTGACCTGCCGAAGGCCACGTTCTGGGCCTGGCTCCCCGCTAAAAGCCGAGGACCCACAGCGAGGCGCCGTATGTCGGAACCCCATCACCCCTGTTCGAATGCTCCCCGAGGGGTCTCCCTCGCCTGCTAGCCAGGCCTCTTTGCCTCTCGGTGGCCTTCGTGGTCGGGCCCTGGTACCCTCGCTGCCTCCGGAGCAAACGACGGCCCTCTGCGGCTGCCGGGCAGGCCTACCAGACACCCCTCTCGCCAAGCCCCCCGTCCCGCTCCCTGGGCACAAATCCCCTCTGTACCGCCTAAGCGGACCTCGCGGGGGCCAGACTAGGAACTTGACAGGGACGGGACCCTCCCGGGCATGGCCCGCATGGTGGGACCCAGATGGGGGGGTGGGTGGGGTTTAATGACTAACCTCGTGGTCTCTCCGATCGACCTAAGCGGCGGACCCGGCAGCACGACCGAAACAGCGTCAGGGTGAGGGTCAAAGAGGCCGCTAGGTGGGCGGGGGAGGAATATATACCTCTCCCCTTCCCCCACCTCGGACGGAAGTGACGCGCGGGACCCCGAGGGGTCACCGGACACTAGACTGTCCAGTGTGCCATCCTGTGGCACTAAAGGGGCCGCCCTCTTATGAGGGTCCCCTGCGGGGACGAATCGGTCAGCCCGCAACAGGGGAGGAGTACCAGCCGCACCTCTGCTGCCTTCCTCTCACTGGCTGGGACGGAGCATCTGAGTGCAGAGCACGCACCCCGAGGCTGTAGAGGGCATGCACACGGACAAACACATTGCCGTGTGCTGTGATGATAAGACGGTATAATAAAAAAAAAAACATGGCGCTCAGAGATATGGAGCAGAGCTCGCAACACGAGCAGGGAACACGCACAGGAGACTAACAACTAGAAACTAAAAAAACAAGCTTGTGGGGGCGCGGCAAATAAAGCGTCTGCGCGTCTTTCTTCAAGCAGGTGTGATCTAGCGGTATACTAACAACAGATACTCTATTACCATATACTCACCTGGGCCCATAAACACTTACACAAATCCAAGTAGACCGCTGGGTTTAGTTTATATATTTTCCTTATTTAGGATAAGTTATTTCTTATTCCTAACTAACCTTTCACTGATCAAAAGTTCTTTCCTCTGGTCAATGGACCATTAGTTGAACTAGTTGATGGTGATAATTAACATAACTTATTAACTATTCTTTAATTAAAGAAAATAACCACAGACTCGGGAAGTTTTAAAATCTTTATCTAAATTAAATGAATGTGAACCATTTCAAATTACAGTACAAACACCCTCATTCGTAAAATTGCAAATCAAATCTTCATTAAGAAAATATTTCACACACATACAATAACTATGCCCGGAAAGGAGAGGACAGAGAGAAAAGATCATCTACAAATACCATGAATTTATAGTTACCAAGGATGGTGTGAAGACCAAACCCTCTGGCCAAAGGGCTGGTAAGGGTCCCCCGGGATAGATCAGGAGACAAAGACTTCAGGACAGGAATCAGGACAGGATACTTAACCTCTCTAAAATACCGACAGCTGCGTAGCACCCCTCTCTGACACTCTCTTCCTCCTCGAGTTTCTTCCGCGATCTTCTTGTCTAACCCAATTAAGTAAAGATAAATGGTTCTGTATTCGATGTCTTCATCAGCATCTCACAGCGTTTCTTTCAGCATCAGCACCACCCACAGCACCAACAGCATCCCGAGCTCTCGACTTCCAGCATCGACGTCTCTAACTATCTAACTAAAGCTACCTCAGTTATACCTTTCGTTTACCATGTACCACCCACTAAAGTTTAAATATCGCAAGAATACGAAATCTAATTGGTCAGGCAAGGGGGGATGATCATCACACCATGCTTACATATTACTTTTTCTATTGAACTATTGTTCGTAAAACCCATCCCCTTAAACTTTATTCTTTTCTTCCGTTCCCATACATGTCCAAACTTTATTAGATACAATTATTTCAGTATTATGAATACAAGTCTTCCTGCATGAACTCTTCACCCTCTGTTCACAGGGCACGACATTCTCGTCCTTGGACAGCTGTCAAAAAACGTGGTTATTCTTCCGGGTTAACTCTCGTGTAGGCATGCGCAAACTTGAATCAGTCGGCTCAATTCAGACAAACGTGAAAGGCCCAAATGCGCACTAATAATAAAGTCAAAAGAAGAAATGTTACTTTCACAAATAAATGGTTTCACTGTATACCACCCGTCTCTACTCTAACCCTCTTTACTTATTAATACTTTCCCCGCATTAGCATTAGTAAAATAGCTAGTTTTCATTTCGGCTAAGCAGATGCCATGCACGTGAGTCTTCAAGACTCCATTTTAATGCCTTCTGCACATGCGCTAGAATTTCCCTCCAAGCGTTAGGTACCGTCATACTGCGTAGATGCAGTTGACGCATGCGCGGTAAAGATTTCCCAGTTAGAGCTGGATTAGTCCGTTTTCATTGTTATTTATATTAGTACACACATAAGCAAGCTTCACTAACCCGCGTGTTTCTGTAGTGCGTGTTATTATTTACAAGCCGTTGTTAGTAATTCGTTAGCGAGTTAAATGAGAGGATTGCTTCCGAGCAAGTCTCTTTACGAGTCCTTGCTCCATCAATCCCTCTCTGATGGCATTTTAAGCCATCACAAAATTACCCATCCCATCCCAGATGCCAACTTTAGCACATCTCAATTTTCTATTTCTTTTCTCATTCTTCCATTTGTTACTTCGTTTCCTTCTAAATCTTTCATCTTCTTATATATCTTTCCTTTCATTTCTTCTAGTTGTATCTCCTCATATTCTCTTTTTTGTTTCTTTCCTTTTCCCACTCTTTCTAAATGTATTCTTCCTTTCCCTCTATTTTTGCAACATTTATATGTAATCATTAATATCATTACTATTGTTATTATCACAACTAATGGTAATATTATTTGACCTAGAAAACTTTTCCCAAAATTAGTAAACCATTTCCCTATTGATGTTATGCTCTTTGTTAGTTTTCCCCACACACTGTCAACCTCCAGTTGGGTCAAGTCTTTATGCATTCTTGTAATGTTTTCAATATATCCTTTAATTTCTCTGCTCTTGTCCGAAATACAAGTGCAGCAATGTTGAATTTTCAACATACCACAGACTCCACCTTCTTTTGCTAATAAAATATCAAGAGCAAGACGGTTTTGTAAAACCATAGACCTGATTGCAACCATCTCTGTGTTAATCATCAAGAATCCTCCTGCAGTGTCTGTAGAAAGACGATCAACTATGGTTGATAATTTACAAATTTTCTGCGAATTTAGAATGACTCCAACTGAGGGTATCAATGCACTAAATATATCTCCTACTATTTCAGAAAAACTAGCTCTTCTTCTTCGTGTTAGTTCATTAGATTTTCCATTGATTCCATTGATTCTGTCCACATGATATATTTTCGGGAAAACTATTCCAAAATAACAGCTCCCGTACCATCTTATCTTATCTTAATGGTGACTTATAGAGCGCTCGTTCACCAATTGGTTTCATGGCGCTGGGGACTAGGGAGGTGCCAATCCGGAACAGTTTATTCATAAGCCTGTGTGAATAACCAAGTTTTGAGAGATTTTCTGAATAGGAGCAGATTGGTGCTGAGTCTAATTTCCAGGGGGATGGAATTCCACAGGCGTGGGGCTAGAGTCGCAAACCTGCAGCCCCCTTGGCGTTTCAGTTTGAAGGTGGGTATTGTCAAAAGGTGAAGTTGGGCTGAACGAAGATTCCTAGTGGGGGTATAACGAGAGATAAGATTGTCAATAAATTTTGGGCTACGCCGTATAGGGATTTAAACACCAGACATCTGACTTTGAAGGCACATCGCTGCGGGATAGGGAGCCAGTGCAGCTTCCTAAGGAGGGGAGAGGCGTGCTGCCACCTGGGCTGTTTATGTATCAGTCGAGCCGCTTGGTTCTGTACCAGCTGAAGTCGTTTGGTGAGGCCAAGTGGAAGTCCCAGGTAGGTGGCATTTGCGTAGTCCAGACGAGACAGCACAAGAGCTATTACCACCTGGACCAGTGCAGCGTGGGACAAAAACCTGCTTATTTTCCTAATTTTTCGTAATTGTAGGAAACAGGCAGAGACCACTGTGCCTACATGCGCTTTTAAAGACAGGTCGTTGCCTATAGTAACCCCTAGACTTTTTACTGAAGTAGAGGGGGTGGGAGGAGGTCCCAGATTATTAGGCCAATATTGTGGACCCCATGGATTGCAAGCTCCCCCTGTCAAAATTAGTTCAGTTTTATTGGGATTGAGTTTTAAATGATTAAGGTTCATCCATTGCTATATGAAAATCATAGTAGATTGAAAGTTGGTTATAGATTCGGGGGAAGTTATCGATTGAGAACATGAGTTGGAGGTCATCTGCATAATTGAAGGTGATCACCTTCCTGTCTTTCAAGGATCTTATCAATGGGCATAAGTAGAGGTTGAACAGATGTGGTGAAAGCGAAGAGCCCTGTGGGACCCCACAAGTTATTTTTAATTTAGGGGCAGTGAAATGGCCAATGCGAACTGCCTGAGTGCGGTTTACTAAAAAGGAGTTAATCCAGCTAAGGGCTGGACCCTGAAAGCCTGCCTCTCTGACACGGTCCACTAGTATGTTATGGTCGACCGTGTCGAATGCAGCCGAGAGGTCAAGCAATATCAGGGCCTGATGATTGCCTCTGTCTGCATTTTCACGTAGGGAGTCCAGTATTGCCACAGTCACTGTTTCAGTGGAATGGTCAGGCCGAAAACCGGCCTGACTTGAGTCAAAGAATCCCGTCTGTTCCAAAAAGTTGGATAGGCATTTTGCCACATGGGCCTCTAGTAGCTTAGCCATATAGGGGAGCAAAGAGATGGGACGGTAATTTGCTAGTGTCTGGGGGTCAGCGCTTGGTTTCTTTATGGTTTAAATCTTTTATTGATTTTCAAACATCAAAAGAAGGACAGACCCCCCTGCTCCTTAAAGACAGTGCAATACAGACAACATGTGTCAATAATGAGAGTGTTACCAAGTAATATGCTGGGAGCGGGTCTAAAAAGAAGGCCTTCAGTGGGAATAAAAGAAACAGAACAACAGTTGCCCCCCTCCACCCCCATCCCTCCCCCCCCCACCCCCCACCTCCTGTCCACAAATCGAAAAAGCCCCAGGGAAGGGGAAGGGTGCTAAGCATAAGGCAGTTTATCGTAGCGTTTTGGGGTTGCGCTTTGGTGGAATCTGTGTATCCGCTAACCGGAGAAGCCGAAGGTAGCGAGGACATGTCAATTCCCGGAATTTGGTTGTAAGCAAGGTCAAAAAGGGCCTCCACAACTCCGGGAACTCATCCCCCCTGCCCGCCAGAGTGAGGGATAGTTTCTCCATTCCCATTATCGTCCAAAGCCTCTGTATCCAGCCTGAATGGGGGGGGAGTCTGGGGTGAGCGCCAATGTGCCAGTATGTTCTGGGTGGCTGCCCCTAGGGCAATGGCGATTAGTCGGCCCCTCTGGGATTTCAAGGGATATGTTAACGCGTTGGGCAGTCCGAGGAGAATGTATGCTGGGAAGCGTGGGAGCTGAGTATCAAGATGAGAATCTATGTCGTCAAGGATTGGTGTCCAGTATGGTTGAATGCGGGCACAGCTCCAAAACAGGTGCTCCAGGGTTCCCACCTCCCCACAGCCCCTCCAGCACAGTGCGCTAAGGTGGGAATCGAATTGATGCAGGCGTTCTGGTGTATAATACCAATAAGTGGTGACCTTGGTCAGCGTTTCCGTAAGACCCGTGTGATAGGCTGAGTGTCGGGCCCTGTAGTATATGCCGTCACATTCCTTGTGAGACAAAGTCCTACCCAGCTCCCGCTCCCATCGCACCCGTCCAGCATTATATGTATGGGTGGTGGTTGCTAGTAAGTGTTGATAGAGGTCAGAGATAAGTTTTTTATCGGAAGTTCGGGTGATCAGCCACTTCTCATACAGGGTTAAGAAGCGTTGAGCGCCAGGTTTGACCTGTGGTTGGAGTGCCCAGTGTCTGAGCTGTAGATATGGTAGGCGCTCCGTCTCCGGGACACCATAGTGCGCTCTAAGCTGTGGGAATGGAATGATGCCCTCTAGATCGAACAGATGACCCAGAGATCTGCATGGGGTGGAGCGCCAGTTCGTGAACGCTTTAGGGTCTACCCCCGGGTGAATATCAGGGTTATTAAACAGTGGAGTCAGGGGGGAGGGGAATGATGTCAGCTTGTGTGTGGTAGCGGTGCGGTCCCATGCTTCCATAACCGTGCTCGTGATGTACGAAGCATAGAGATTAGGTGGTCTATGCTTCTTCCGAAGGAATGGGACACCCTGCAGGGGCATGGCTGCAACTGCCTGGTCCTGGAACAGCCAGTGTTTCCCGGATTCCAGGCGATTCCATTCTACCAGGTAGCGAAGCTGTACCGCATAAAAATAACGCTGTAGATCGGGAATTCCAACCCCTCCTCGTTCGGGGGGCAGAACTGCGATCGCGTGCTTGAACCGTGGTTTGCGGCCCTGCCATATGAATTGTGCCAGGTCGGACTGGGTCTGAAGGATCCAGCCAGTGGGAGGGCGTAAGGGAAGGGTCTGAAATAAGTAAAGGATCTGGGGAAGAATTGTCATTTTGATAGCAGCTATTCTACCGAGCCAGGAGAGGGGGTAGTGTTTCCATTTGCCCAGTTCCCTTCGAATGTGGTTGCGGAGCCTATCATAGTTAGCAGTTACAGTGGCTGGAATGGTGGAGCCTAGCTGCACCCCTAGGTAAGGGACCGCGGTGGTGGACCACTGGATAGGATGCTCTTCCTGTATGCAAGCCAGCGTATTTGCCGTTAGCAAGATATTAAGGGCAGTGGATTTGTCCATATTAATTTTAAACCCAGAGACCTGCGCAAAGCTGTGCAGTTCAATAAATAGTGCCCGCAGTGTCGGAATAGGGTCAGTGAGAGAGAGCAGAATGTCATCCGCGTAGAGGCTTATCTTATGGATGTCTCCGCCAAATTTAATCCCAGTGATTAGGGGATGACGTCGGACTCTTAGCGCTAGGGGCTCCATGTATAGCGCAAAAAGGAGGGGGGAGAGGGGGCAACCCTGTCGTGTACCCCTGCCTATGGGGAAGCGGGAGGATGTATGCCCATTAACTCGAACTGTGGCCTTCGGTGAGCGGTAGCAGTTCAGAATGCGGGTGCGCATCTTGTCTCCGAGGCCAAATCTCTGTAGTACTTGTTCTAAATAAGGCCAGTGGACCCTGTCAAAGGCCTTCTCCGCGTCGATTGCGAGTAGCATGTATTCGAGTGTGCGAGATGCTTTTTCAATGAGGTGCAATATTCTCTTTGTATTATCACTCGTTTGCCTCTGGGATATAAAGCCCGCTTGATCCGGGTCCACCAGTTGGGGCATGTAGGTGGCCAGACGCGTCGCAAGGATGCTTGTATATAGTTTGATATCTATGTTTAAGAGGGAGATCGGCCTGTACGCGCTGCAGAGAGTCGCGTCCTTTCCGGGCTTTGGGATAACGACAATCTATTCCTCCCGGATGGCGCCTGTATGTGCGAACGCGTTAAAGAGATCCCGCAATAAAGGGGCCACCTGATTACAGAAGATTTTATAGAAGGCTGCGGAGTACCCATCCGGGCCAGGTGATTTGCCGAGTCGGAGGCGAGCGATCGCCGCAATGATTTCTTCCGCACCTATGTCTCTGTCTAGGTGGGCGGCCTGCTCTTGGTCAAGAGTGGGAACTTGCGCCGCCTCCAGGTAATCAAGGCTGCGAAGTATGTCTAGGGAGTCACCCGAATAAAGCTTAGCATAGAAGGCTCTAAAGGCCTCTGCGATGGCTACATCGTCCGATGTGAGGTCCCCTCCAGCAGGGCGGATGGTTTGCACCCCCTGTCGCTGTCTCGCTTCCCGCAGTTTATGGGCCAGAAGCCGGCCTCCCCTATCCCCTCCGGTGTAGTAGGAGTGTCGCAGGCGAAGGGCCTGGCGAAGGCCCTGTCCTGGTCTAGTGCCGCGAGTTGCTTTCGTTCCGTGCAAAGTTGGCGCCAGGCCCTGGCTGCCCCAGTGCGTTGGTGCATCTGCTCCAATTCAGCGACTCTCTGAGTAAGCTCAGCTCTTTTTTGACTGCGCTCTTTGTTGATAGCTGTGGAGATAGCTATGAATTCTCCCCGTAAGACAGCTTTGAGAGCGGTCCATTGTGTCGCGAGTGAGGTATCTGAATTAGAATTAAGGGCTAGGTAATTCGAGATGGAGGATTTAATCTGGGCAGTTATGGAGGCCTGGTGTAATAGGGAGTCTCGCAGGCGCCAGTGTCGCTGAGGTAGCTGCGTGTGTGGTAGTGAGAAGGAGGCCATGATCGGAGAATGGTCCGACAGGGACGCAGTGAGAATATCGGCGTCAGCGGCTAGCGCTTGTAATGGAGTGGAGCATAGGAAATAGTCGAGTCTAGCATAGGTCTTGTGGGCTCCTGAGTAATAGGTATACGCCCGACTATGAGGGTGAAAATGACGCCATAGGTCGACCAGCCCAAGTTCCTGGATGCGGGCTAACCCCGACCGGGAGAGAGCCCCAGCTTGGCTAGTGCGCTGACAGGAGCGGTCGGTGATATTGTCGAAGACAAGGTTCAAGTCACCCCCAAGGAGCAGGCGCCTTTCCGAGTTGGCTGTGGCCTCAGTGAGTGCGTCGTGGAAGAATTTGTCCTGGCCTTCATTAGGGGCGTACACTGAACTTATTATAAGGGATACCCCAGCCACCAGGAACCGGTATGTGAGTAGGCGGCCCCTGATCTCGGCATCCTTCTGTAGAGCCTTGCCCTGGAAAGAGCGGGAAATAAGTATAGCCACCCCTGCCGACTTAGTGGAATTGGAGGAAAAGAACTGTGTTGGGAAGGCTCGGGATTTCATCCTGTGATGATCTTTGCACAGCAGGTGTGTCTCCTGTAGG
Organism: Calotriton arnoldi; assembly: GCA_963921515.1. Classification (NCBI taxonomy): domain Eukaryota; kingdom Metazoa; phylum Chordata; class Amphibia; order Caudata; family Salamandridae; genus Calotriton; species Calotriton arnoldi. Next base: position 240,270 of record CAWUFW010000809.1, read on the forward strand.
AGACAAATATCGGCGGTGGAGTGCTCCAAATAGTTGAGGACCGCCCTACGTTTGATGGGGTTGTTGAGTCCCCGGACATTAAGGGTCAGAACCTTAAGCAACCTACGTGACATCTAGCGTGTGGAGTATGTGTGGGCCATGGCAGGGCACCCCGGGAGCAAGCCCATTGAGCGATACCAGTGAGCAACAACTGTGTAAAGTTGTTTTCCAAGCCGTGCCAGTAGTAGGGAGGGAGCTGTGGACAGGAGGGACCCACCTAAAAAAATGCAAGAAGGAAAAATGAATAAAAGAGAGGGAAAACCAGAACCCCCAGGGAAAAAGTCCCCATAACTTGTCCCCAACGGGGAACAATTCGAACAAAAATAAGTGGTCCAAATAGTCCGTCGTCCCAGGACGACTGGTCAGTCAACCAGATGGGGGTCATCGTGTGGCCGGGTAGAGGGATCGGCCCACCCGCCGCTCCCCCGCAGCCAGCAAAGATGCAAGTGAAAGGTCCGGTATTTCCGAGAAGGTCATTTGGTAGCTAGGTCCCCTCCGGCCAGGGCCTCAGTGGCCGCATCGAGGGCCGCCCGCTGACCCCTGGCTATATCAGCCCTGGGCGGCCGCCTGGGACGCCGCCTCCCTCCCCGCCGTTGCCACCCTGACGGGGAGATCTCGGGCCCCGAGGCGGTGCTGCGATCGTCGTCTTCTCCGCTCGGCTCCGCCAGGCCCAGCGTGCGACATGCCTCTGTGAGAGAGCGAAGCTGGTGGAGCTTCCCGTTATGGCGAAAGATGAGGCGGAAGGGGTGCCCCCAAGAGTATGATGTTCCCTGTTGACGGAGATGTTCAGTAACCGGACGGAACTGGCGACGCCTCTGTAGAGTGATCAGGGCAAGGTCCTGGTAGAGCACCGGAGAGTGGCCTTGAAATGATATGGGATGGAGTGATCGTGCTTTGGCCAGTATAGCCTCCTTAGTCTTGAAGTCCTGAACACAAACCATAATGTCCGCCGGCGGGTCGCCGCCGGCCCGGGGTGGCCCCACTCTATGTGCCCTGTCCAAAACCACATCAGACTCCTGCGCTTCCCCCAAGATGTGGCGGAAGAGTCCTTGAGTGAAAGCAAAGAGGTCGTGGGTGTCCTCTGAAAGCTTGACCCCACGGATCCTGATGTTGTGCCTTCGGGATCGGTTTTCCAAGTCCTCCATCTGGGTCTGCAGGTCGACGTTTTGGTCCTGAAGTCGGATAACCTCCTGCTGGAGTGTGGTCAGGTCCGATACTGTGGCGTCGCTCTTCTCCTCGAGAGAGGCAACCCGTTCCCCAACGCTATCCACGTCCCGGCGTACCTCCCGAAGTTCTGTGGCGAATTCAGCCTTCACCGATTGAATGTCCTCTCTGAGAGTGAGGAATAGCGATTCAAGGAAGGCTTTTGTGATGGGCTCCTCTCCAGTAGCCGCAGGGCATCTCCCAGCCTCCGCCCCGGGGGTCGCGGACGCCATATCGGGTATGGATTGCAAGCGGCCAAAAATGTCTTTGAGGGGTTTCACTTTGTTGTTCCTGGTCGTGGACATTCTGGCACTCCCGAGCCAGCAGTCGCCAGTCTGGGCACTGGCCCAGGAGGGGTCTCTTGCGGGGCGGCTGTCCCCCCGGGCAGGCGGGGGCTCCTCGCTGTTTTCTCCGAGGTGAGAGCAGCCCCGCAGTGCCGGTCGCGCGGCGGTGTCCCCCGTCAAGTCACGTCCGCGCTGACCGCCCTCTCACGTGGTTGTGCTAGTGCTGTATCCCAATGGTGGGGGTTAATGTGATGGAAGTTGCCGGTGTATCCGTGTGTCCTGACCTAGGCTAGGAAGGCCGCGGGCCCAGCGATGTGTGCAGGGTCTCAGACAGGGCAGGCGTCAGGCGTGAGCATTGGCATAGTCAAAGTGAGCAATAATGCTGGTGGAGAGGCCCCCCTCCATTGACACGGGCCGTCCCTCCAAAGCGCCGTTCAGGCCAGGCACCGCAGCGGTGTCCGAGGGTCACCTCAACCCTGCTTCTGTCCCCGCATCTCGCGAAGCCCTCTCCTTACCGCTAGTGCAGGCTGCGCAGCTCAGCGACCTCGGCGGTTTCTTCAGGGCAATGCGTGGCCTCGCCTCTATCGCTTCTCCATCGGTGGGCCAGCAGCCCCCACAAAGGGCAGACGGCCGTGTCCGCGCACCGGAGGGGGTCCCTGTAGATCTTGATCCAGAGACGACCGGGCCAGGGCAGCGGTGGGGCCGATCCTGGAGCCCGCGGTGCTGCGTCGTCTCTGCCCGGGCACCCCTCGTCCTCCGCGGGCCCGAATCCACCCCAGGCTGGGGATCACTGCGGCCTAGAGCCTCTGTTAGGCCCGGGTCCCTCCTCTCTCGCTGCTGGTGGCCATGTGTGTTTGCCCCGCGGGCCTCTCCTTTGCAGCTGCGGGCGCCCGAGGGTATCACCAGAGCAGGGGGGGCCCTCCAAACCCGGCCGGGCAGCGGGCGACCCCCTCCGGCAGCGCCGAGTGCGGCCTCCTCGGGCAGGCGGACCGGCCGTCCGCTACTCCGCTGTCAGCTATATCACAGTCTGGTGGGCGGAGAAGGGGCGCCGGGAGAAGAGAAGCCTGCCTCGGTGGTCCGGACCTGGGCCACCGCGTTGTCGAGGCCGCCCTGACGTAGGGCGGCTGGATCCGTCTCCCCGCGCCGCCGATCTCGGCCTCACGGCCAGCGCCGCAATGCAGGCCCCGGGCCCAAACCGGGTCCGGAGGGTGTAGGTGGTGCCACCGGGTCGGCTCACGCTGCTGGGGCCCCCGGGGGGCCGTGCTGTGCTGTTACGGGCGGACGGCGAGCAGGAGCCGAAAATCGAGCGTCCTATCCCTCCGCCATCTTGGCCACGCCCCCGCTTGGTTTCTTTAGAAGGGGGACTACTATAGCCTCCTTAAAAGCCTTGGGGACTCAGCCCTGGGACAGGGATTGATTTAAGAGGGCAAGGACTGGGTCTGGGAAGGCCATAAAGGCTGCTTTCAAGACGTGAGGGGGCAGTGATCCAAGGGAGAGCCAGATTTGACTTTAGCGAGTAAGTTATTCAAGGTCTCTGTATCGATGGGTAAAAAAGAGTCCAAAGAGTGGGGGATCCTGGGTGTGGGCGGGGTAATATCTTGTGAGAGCCTGTGTGGGATGCTGGCTTTAATATCAGTAATCTTATCAATAAAAAAAAATTATTCAAGGAATCACACAGGGCCTGTGACGGCTTGGGTTTAGTTAGGACTCTCTCAGGGTTTGATAGTTCATCAACTATTGTGAATAATTGCTTAGGTATTCTTGCAGGTAACCTATAATAGGCATTGTTCCCGCAGACATAATAGACTCCTGGAAATACAGGATCAGTTCCCCTTTTTAGTCCCCACCCTCCTAAAATTAGGAAGTTGTGTTCACACTCACTGGAACCAATGTAATTATTATTATAATCTGTCTTTAATCTGTGGAGGCAGAATTTTCCCTTTTTCACAAAATCCAGGGACATCACAGCATGAGCTTTGCCATTTGCATAGATTCCCTCTTTCCCAGCCCATGGAGGTACATGGGTTTTCTGTTCAGCAGCTTTCTTTATTAAATCCGGTCTCCTTTCTTCTACTAAATTCAAAAACTCTTTTTCTTCTTCACGTAAGGTACAAGTTAAATTATTTTCGTGTGCCTGAGCTATATCTATTGAACTCATTGTTAAAAAGAATTCACCCATAAACTGTGCATTAATCTCCATTGTATTAACATACTGAAATAACAGTTTAGTAAACACATTTGAAGACATATTATAATCTGAATCATTATGATAATTTGCCTCATCTTCTACCCCTATTTCTATTTTAGTTCCCTTTATTCTATCTACCTTTTCATTAGTAATGGTATTATTTTTGTCACTTGTTTCCATTAATAAAGGTACTCCTACTGTTAGGAATAACCATACTAATACCACCAATAAAATACTACAAAAACAAAATCTAAAACATTTTCTTTTTAAACCTCGTTTTGGTCTTTCGGTGACTTCAACTTCTGCCATTTTAATCTGAGAAAATTTCTTCTCTCTTTTTCTTTCTTTTGTCTGCCAAATTTTCTTTTCTTTTTATTTTAAGGAGGTCTCAATTTGCTTTCATCAATCTGTGCAACATGAACCCTTTCTGTTTCTTCACTTAAACCTAAGTTTTCAAATTCTTCGAGTGTAACGTAAGTCCACTCAGGGGCCTTGTATTTTCTGTTTAAATTTCTCAGTCTTGGGCTTTTTCGAGTAAGTTTCACTAAAGTTTGCTTAGATTGTGTTTGACTCGTGACTTCATTTACTTGTTCTGGTTTCTTTTCTGATTTTCTCAAATAATATTTTAATTTCTTCACTCCTACTGGCCAATTGTCTCCTTTTCTAACTCTTTTGACCTGAACTGCACTTTCACCTTCTCTATCTCCTTCTAGAATCCTTTTATTTTCACTTAATCTAGGCACAATCTGTCCTTGTTCTCTATTTTCTGTGCTTGGACCTTCCTCTACTTGCACCTGTCCAGGTCTTATTATAATTTGTTCTTCTTCTGCCTGAACTTGTTCTTCTAGATCTACCTGATCCTGTTCAGGTCTTATTTCAGATTGTCCTTCTTCTGCCTGAACTTGTTCTTTTTAATTCTGACTCTCCCTCCTCAGGTTCCGGATTGTCTTTGTTTATTTCGACCTGAGTGTATTCTTCTTTCCCTGTCCTTCCCTGTCTACCTTCCTGCCTTTTCAGTTTTGTTATTCTTCTTGTTTCGACAGCATCATCAGGTATTTCAATTATTGGTATCCAATCTTCCTGACTTGTACTTGGCTGTTCGTCATATAGTTGTCTTTCAGAATCTATCACTCTAGACTCTTCAATTTCACAGCTTTCAACTTCTGACGTTTCAGCCTGCTCAGTCAGTGGTTGCTCTTGTTGTTCTGATGGGCTCGTTACTCTTCTGGTATGACTAGCATGAATCCAATTGGGCAAACCTGCACACTTCACCGCTGTGGTAGTGACTAGTATGACTTGACGCGGTTTATCCCACCTTGGTGCTAGACACGACTTCCTTGCGCGTTTCTTCACTAACACCCAATCTCCAGGATTCAAATCATGTGCTTGGTCTGGCTGTCTTTCAACTGCGTCTTCTCCAACCTGGTGAGAGACACAACGCACCATTTCAGCCAATCCTTTGCAATAGTCCAATACCAGATCATCAGTTATACTCATTAATTTGTTTCCAGGAATAAATGCTTGTCTCATTGCCCTTCCCATGAGAACCTCATGAGGACTCATTCCTGTCTTTCTGTCAGGAATACTTCTGAGACCCATCAGTACAAGAGGTAATGCATCTGGCCATTTCAGCATCGTGGATGCGCACACTTTCCCTAATCTTGACTTGATTGTGCCATTTAGCTGTTCGACTATTCCAGAAGCCTCTGGATGATAAGCACAGTGCAGTTTTTGTTCAATGTTAAATGCAGCACAGATTAATCGAATTATTTCATTATTAAAATGAGGTCCTCTATCTGATTCCAAAGTGACTGGAAAACCAAAACGAGGAATCAATTCCCTCAACAGTAATTTAGCAACTGTAAGACTGTCATTTCTTCTGGTGGGGTATGCCTCCACCCATCTTGAGAACAGACACACTATGACAAGTACATACTTTAGTCCATTACAAGGAGGTAACTCAATGAAATCTAACTGCAACCTGGTGAAGGGTCCTTCTGCCTTTCCAATCTTTCCCCAGCTAACCACTGTCTTCCTGCCTGGATTTTGTTCCAGACAGGTTAAGCATCTTTGGCAAAGGCTCTCAGCGACTACCCTGAATTTCGGATTATACCAACTCTGTCTGAATAATCTGATCATCGAATCTCTCCCTATGTGTGTTGCTCCATGATATACTCTTGCCATTTTAGAGAGCAAACTATCTGGCATGACTGGTCTTCCATCTAAGTACACCCATACTTCATCTTCTGACCTTCTGACCTAATTCCAATCAATTAGATCTTTAGCTCTCTTCCGTGTCAATTGTATCAATGGTTTTGCTTGCATGGAAAAACTGTTAATCCACTGCCTACAGTACCCAACCACTCCCAGAAACATTCTCATTTCCTTTTGCGTCTGAGGTAGTTGCATCTCCTTGATTATCTTTATTCTTTCCGGTGTCACTTTTCTTACTCCTCTTTCTATTTTATGCCCTAAATATTTAACTTCTTGTTGACAGAACTGTAATTTTTCTGGAGACACCTTGTGTCCTCCTTCAGCCAAATGGTTCAGTAATGCAATTGTGTCAATGACACAATCTTCTCGTGTTCTTGATGCCACCAGTAGGTCATCAATGTACTGAACCAGAACCGAATTTCCAGGCATGACTAATGGCTCTCAACACTTTTTCAGGATCTGGTTAAAAATTGAGGGACTCTCTGTGTACCCTTGAGGAACTCTGCACCATGCATAGATACGATCCTTGAACTTAAATGCAAAAAGATACTGGCTGTCTGGGTGCAAAGGAATAGAAAAGAATGCTTGGCACAAATCAATTATTGTAAACCAGCCCGCATTCCAAGGTATCTGATAAAGAATCACTGCTGGATTTGGTACTATTGGGCAACATGGTACTACAATTTTATTTATTTTTCGTAAATCTTGCACTATCCTATATTTTCCACTAGGCTTTTTAAGTCCCATGATTGGTGAGTTACAAGGACTACTCATTATTTCTTTTAAAATGCCTTGTTTAACCATTCGATCGATTTCTGGAATAATTCCTGCTTTTACTTCTGGACTCATGTTGTATTGTCGTGTGTTTGGATAAACTGCACCTTCCTTCCCTGTCACTTTCACTGGGTCTACATTTGACATCAGCCCAATATCTTTTCCTGTAAAATCCCACACTTCCGGATTGACTGTGGCTCTCAACTCTTCTGGTAATTAATTTTCAGTCATTAATGAAAACATTTCATCTACTTATGTTCCTTGCTTGACTAGCATCATTTTATATATAACATCTTCATCAGGGGTCTGGAAAGCGACACCATCTGGTGTACAATAGATCGTGCAATTCATTTTGCACAGTAGATCTCTTCCCAACAGATTTACGGGACTGGAATCGCAAACTACAAACCGATGCATTTCTTTAAAGTTTCCAATGTGTACCTCCATTGGTTTCGTGATTGGGGTTCTAATCTGTTGATTTGACACGCCTACAACTTGGATAGATTCTCCCGAGAGGGGTAGGTTTGGGATGTCTGCTGTTCTCACAGTAGACTGGGTAGCACCAGTATCCAATAGAAAAGTGATGTCTTTACCTTCCACTTTCCCATCAACAAATGGACCTGACTGATCTACCGGCAAGGATGCGCCAAGCATGCACTCCTCTTCCTCCCCCCTCAGGCACCGTCATTGTACAAAGTCTGAATTTTCCTCATCATTCTGCAACAAAAATTGCGCAACTGTTCTATTATTTTTACCACTTTCTCCTTGAAATCCGGTGTTCGTACTGAACTTTTGGTGGTTCACAAAGTTTGGCATAGGAGCTGGTGGCACCTGATATTGTGGAGTAACTACCTGCTGCTGCTGCTGATTCATAAGTACTTCATTCTGCATCTGTGGGATTAAATTTTGATTTGGCCCATTATTATTCTGAATGCTCTTACACTCGTTCTTCCAATGTCCAAGCTTTCCGCACGCATGACAAGGAAACTTCTTCGCTTCTTCTCTGTTCATTCGTCCTCTATATTTATTACCATTCGCCACTTGATCATTCGGACTCTGCTCTTTCACTTGATTATCAGTCTGAGTATTGGTTTTATTCTCCTGTTGCTCTGCCAACTTTACCTGTGCCCACATCATTTTCTCTTTTAGTTTTCTACACCTTGCTTCTATGTCGTCTCCGCAGTATTTTGCATACTTTAAAATCTCATCCACTGTCTTGCTTTGCCAACACAACATGTGCTGCTGTATCATCTGACTAATCTCTGGTTTCAAATCATATACAAACCGATACACAAAATGTCCCATATCCTTATCGCCAATATTCTCAAAACCACTTTACTGCTTAAACACCTGCAATAACCTTTCATAATACGCATGTACAGATTCATTTGGTTCTTGTGTTGTCCTATCTATCTTTACCCAATCTGTTTCTTTAGGAGGAATTTTCCCTTTCAAATAAGTAATCACTTGGTGATATTTCTTCATCACCTCCTCTGAGGGTGCTCCTGTCTTTGAGTCTCTAGCATACTCTTCACTTGGCCAATCTATTGTAATCTTACACTCCGTCCATAAATCAGCAGGTACCACAATGTCAAACAAACCATCCAGATCCTTCAATAAGACTTTTGAAACCTTCACAAATCTTTCTACCTGGTTATACCATTCAACTGGTTTTTCTCTCAATTTTGGAAAATCATTTGTAAATGACAAAATATCTTGTCTACGCCAAGGAACATGAACATATCCTCCTCCTGGAACCTCTCTCATTGGACACAATTTCTCAACCTTTTCTGTTTCCCTTACTGGAAATGCAGATGATGCTTCTCTCGCTTGAACTTCCTCTTTCTTTCTTATCCATCTAATTCTCCATTTATCAATGTCTCCCCATTTTCACAAAATATTCATTAACTCCTTTATCTGTAGTCTCTTTCCAGATGCATTAACACTTTCTAAATCTTTATCAGTAAAATCCACTCGATATGGTTTCTGCAGCAACTTTGATTTCCCTATATCTATTCCAATTTTTGAAGCAACTTCTGTTAATTTCTCATGAAATACTCTTGCTCTTCTGGTTATACTCTTACAAAAAATAATAATTCATCATTGTAAACATTTAATCTTTCTATGCCCACACTTCCCACTATCATTTCTTCCAATTCTACTTTTAATCTACTAATGTCTAAAATCTTTGGTGGTGGGTTCCGATTATCTATTTCCTGTGCCCATCTTTCTATGTCGCGATACAGTTCGTGCTGGACTGTTCCCATGAGGCACAGGGTCAGACTGATTTGCATATGGCCATGTCTGAACTGGGGTGGTGGAGTGAGCTAAAGAATGATGATGGATTAAACCCAGATCAGTTGACTGGGGGTGAGTGTTTGATTGGCTCAAACGCTCCGTCCATCATCCCCTTTTGTATCGCTTTGTTCGCCCTAAGTTGGCGGGGGTATGCCCAGACGTGGGTCCCTTGCTCACTTTGCCACTGGATTCAAGCAAGCCTGGCTGATGACGGCTGGAATGCCAGAAACCGGTCCTAGGATGCTTGTTTCCGGTCCAGGGAAGACATGGCTTGGCAGTTCGTGCTGGACTGTTCCCATGAGGCACAGGGTCAGACTGATTTGCATATGGCCATGTCTGAACTGGGGTGGTGGAGTGAGCTAAAGAATGATGATGGATTAAACCCAGATCAGTTGACTGGGGGTGAGTGTTTGATTGGCTCAAACGCTCCGTCCATCATCCCCTTTTGTATCGCTTTGTTCGCCCTAAGTTGGCGGGGGTATGCCCAGACGTGGGTCCCTTGCTCACTTTGCCACTGGATTCAAGCAAGCCTGGCTGATGACGGCTGGAATGCCAGAAACCGGTCCTAGGATGCTTGTTTCCGGTCCAGGGAAGACATGGCTTGGCAGTTCGTGCTGGACTGTTCCCATGAGGCACAGGGTCAGACTGATTTGCATATGGCCATGTCTGAACTGGGGTGGTGGAGTGAGCTAAAGAATGATGATGGATTAAACCCAGATCAGTTGACTGGGGGTGAGTGTTTGATTGGCTCAAACGCTCCGTCCATCATCCCCTTTTGTATCGCTTTGTTCGCCCTAAGTTGGCGGGGGTATGCCCAGACGTGGGTCCCTTGCTCACTTTGCCACTGGATTCAAGCAAGCCTGGCTGATGACGGCTGGAATGCCAGAAACCGGTCCTAGGATGCTTGTTTCCGGTCCAGGGAAGACATGGCTTGGCAGTTCGTGCTGGACTGTTCCCATGAGGCACAGGGTCAGACTGATTTGCATATGGCCATGTCTGAACTGGGGTGGTGGAGTGAGCTAAAGAATGATGATGGATTAAACCCAGATCAGTTGACTGGGGGTGAGTGTTTGATTGGCTCAAACGCTCCGTCCATCATCCCCTTTTGTATCATCTTTCTATGTCTTCAGGGGTAACTACTGTTGCACCTCCAGTTCCTATAGGAACCAAAGATCTCTTTTCTCTCAAATTCATAGGCGTAACTCTTTTCGGAGTTTCAGTTGAAGGTTCCACATTAGGGAGATCCATTAATGAAATAACTGATTCACTTTCACTGACCTGATCATCTGTAATTATTACTTCTTTTCTAGGACTGTTTAACGGAATTGTCACAGTTTGTGGTTTCTGGCAAGTCTTTTTATCTCCGTACAATGGGATTACCGGACCAATAGTCACTGGTACTGTCAAAGCTTCAGTATTCAAATTTAATTGACTTATTTTCTTTACTAACTCTTCTCTAGTTTTATTTAAAACCTCTCTCTCATTATCTTGCAGCACCCTATTAAAGGACGTATCATGTAAAATGTGTGGGGTTAATGGCATTCCTATCACTGGTGCGCTTGGGGTAACCTTACTAGTTGCTTCTTGATACGGTGGTGGATTTTTAATTAAAATATCCTCTAATAACTCATCATCTGATTCACCATATCCTGTTGTATTCAAGAGTTTCGTTTTCTCTTTACACTTTCCTCCAGACTGTTCCTCAGCCATTAATACTGGATATAAACCTTCAGATACCATAGCTCTCCTCCACTGTTTCATCTGCCCTTCGCGTGATTCTTGCAAGTATCTGGGAAAGAATCCTTTATATCTCCCACCTCTGCGTTTCTCGCGTTCATATGACTCAGTCTCCCATTCTTCCAAAGCCTCGTTTTGAGTTAACCTAGGTCTAGGTTCCAAATCATTCATTCTCATTCTCAAATTCTGAAGAATTCTCCCATTAAACGTACCATTTTCAGGAAACGCTAGCACTCCATCACCTTTCGTATATTCTATCCAATTTTCCAACCACACAGAAGTATGATATCCTCTTTCCATCATCATAAAGGATGCTGGTGTCTTCGGTGGCGGAATAGGAATTCCCTCTCTAGTCAACACAGGCTTATCTTTCTTAAAGAAATTCTTAATTTTCTTTATAAATGACATTTTTCTCTTTTCTCCATACATACTAGATGAACGATATATAAAATTGTATTCTGCAAACCCTTGAAATCTTCTATCTGCACGTCTCACACTAGTAGTCAAATCAAAATCCTGCATACAATCTCTCTTTCCACCAATCCTAGCACGGCTTCTAACTGGTTATCCAATCAAAATCAGGCTCACACTCGTAGTCTGACCAATGCCAGCGCTGCCTTTTCTGACGTCAGTTCTGCTCCTTACTACTGACCCCTCCTTTACAAGGCTGCTTCTGTCACACACCCGCTGTTTCAACCTATCCCGGCGCGGCTCTCTGTGACGTCAGTGCAACTCCGGCGACTGACCCTCCCTTCACAAGGTAATACGAAAACTTATTTTCTTAATACTTTGCATTAAATTCTTTGTTATTAACGACATAAAAACATTCGCTACTCTGCCTGTTCCACTAAAATCAAAGGATAGATTTTCTTTCCACTGCGAGTAAAACCTTCCACTTACTCTTCATACACTACGAGTAAAAACCTTCCGCTTACCCTTCATTCAAGCTCCAGAGAACCTGCTACTCCTCCAGTGTCACCCGTATTGGGAAATGAGACCAAAGTTTCACCAGCGAACCCCTTTTGCTATCATTCGCACTCTACTTTTATAGTCCCTAGTTTAACACTGCCAGCCCTGCGTAGCTTCTCAGTGCTATTCCAACAGACGAGTAACCTCACTGCAGTATGGCTTCTGTCACCACCCACTATTCATTCCCCGGGAATTCTGGACAACATAAAACAAAGACGCTAACTCTTTTGTTAAAACATAAATCAATAATCTATACTTATCACCAAACTAGTCAATAATAACCAGAACTCTGCTACCAGAAAACTGATTCAGCGGTATACTAACAACAGATACTCTATTACCATATACTCACCTGGGCCCATAAACACTTACACAAATCCAAGTAGACCGCGGGGTTTAGTTTATATATTTTCCTTATTTAGGATTAGTTATTTCTTATTCCTAACTAACCTTTCACTGATCAAAAAGTTCTTTCCTCTGGTCAATGGACCATTAGTTGAACTAGTTGATGGTGATAATTAACATAACTTATTAACTATTCTTTAATTAAAGAAAATAACCACAGACTCGGGAAGTTTTAAAATCTTTATCTAAATTAAATGAATGTGAACCATTTCAAATTACAGTACAAACACCCTCATTCGTAAGATTGCAAATCAAATCTTCATTAAGAAAATATTTCACACACATACAATAACTATGCCCGGAAAGGAGAGCACACAGAGAAAAGATCATCTACAAATACCATGAATTTATAGTTACCAAGGATGGTGTGAAGACCAAACCCTCTGGCCAAAGGGCTGGTAAGGGTCCCCCGGGATAGATCAGGAGACAAAGACTTCAGGACAGGAATCAGGACAGGATACTTAACCTCTCTAAAATACCGACGGCTGCGTAGCACCCCTCTCTGACTCTCTCTTCCTCCTCGAGTTTCTTCTGCGATCTTCTTGTCTAACCCAATTAAGTAAAGATAAATGGTTCTGTATTCGATGTCTTCATCAGCATCTCACAGCGTTTCTTTCAGCATCAGCACCACCCACAGCACCGACAGCATCCCGAGCTCTCGACTTCCAGCATCGACGTCTCTAACTATCTAACTAAAGCTACCTCAGTTATACCTTTCGTTTACCATGTACCACCCACTAAAGTTTCAATATCGCAAGTATACGAAATCTAATTGGTCAGGCAAGGGGGGATGATCATCACACCATGCTTACATATTACTTTTTCTATTGAACTATTGTTCGTAAAACCCATCCCCTTAAACTTTATTCTTTTCTTCCGTTCCCATACATGTCCAAACTTTATTAGATACAATTATTTCAGTATTCTGAATACAAGTCTTCCTGCATGAACTCTTCACCCTCTGTTCACAGGGCACGTCATTCTCGTCCTTGGACGGCTGTCAAAAAACTTGGTCATTCTTCCGGGTTAACTCTTGTGTAGGCATGCGCAAACTTGAATCAGTCGGCTCAATTCAGACAAACGTGAAAGGCCCAAATGCGCACTAATAATAAAGCCAAAAGAAGAAATGTTACTTTCACAAATAAATGGTTTCACTGTATACCACCCGTCTCTACTCTAACCCTCTTTACTTATTAATACTTTCCCCGCATTAGTAAAATAGCTAGTTTTCATTTCGGCTAAGCAGATGCCATGCACGTGAGTCTTCAAGACTCAATTTTAATGCCTTCTGCACATGCGCTAGAATTTCCCTCCAAGCGTTAGTACCGTCATACTGCGTAGATGCAGTTGACGCATGCGCGGTAAAGATTTCCCAGTTAGAGCTGGATTAGTCCGTTTTCATTGTTATTTATATTAGTACACACATACGCAAGCTTCGCTAACCCGCGTGTTTCTGTAGTGCGTGATATTATTTACAAGACGTTGTTAGTAATTCGTTAGCGAGTTAAATGAGAGGATTGCTTCCGAGCAAGTCTCTTTTACGAGTCCTTGCTCCATCAGGCGCACAAAGTAAACAAAACACGAACACTTGACACGAGCAGATGGCAGGCCAACAAAAAAAAGAGTGCTCTTAAAGCATCCTAAATAACCTGAAGAGTAAGAGCACATGCAACAGGGGCAGTCCTCATGAGAGGATACAAAAGTCCAAAAGGAAGGACTACTAAGCGTATTCACCAAACAAAAGATGGCATTTACAAAGGAGAGTAAGAGGAACCAATTAAAAAGATGGGCTATGCTAAAAGCCCATATTGTAGATAACTTATCACTTTTATACAAAAACAATTTCAGCCGAAAGGAACACACGAAAAACAGATTAATGGGTAACAAGTTGTTTTTTATATAAATTGCATCATTTATAAATTACCCATATTTGAATATAAGGCTGTCAAAAAGTGAAATTATAAGGTGACGAGTGACCAAGTGAGATATTGTGCTCAGTGAAACAGTTGAGTGAATGATATGTACAAAGTGATTAAAATATGTACAAAGGAGGGAAAAGGAAGGCCAGACTAAGGACAATAACTCTGCTATTAATCCAATTCTAATTCTTCTACTGGAATTGACCTCTACTCTGAGCCCGATACTGTGTGCCTCTGTCAATTGGGAAAGAGGATTTACCTATTAATTCCTGATTCCCTGCATTTTTATTGGAATTTATCTGATAGGGGCCTTGAGCACGCGGACCTGAGCCCCTTGCCCTCCTACTACTGATTAACTCTGGATACATTAGGCTGCCATCTCTCCTGTCCTGATGAAGACCCGTAATGACTACTCAATAGTGCGTAGATAGGGTTGAAACGTCGACGCTACCTCTTGGTCCAGATCAAGGCTCTGCTTGAAGAATTAGAATTGGATTAATAGCAGAGTTATTGTCCTTAGTCTGGCCTTCCTTTTCCCTCCTTTGTACATATTTTAATCACTTTGTACATATCATTCACTCAACTGTTTCACTGAGCACAATATGTCACTTGGTCACTCGTCACCTTATAATTTCACTTTTTGACAGCCTTATATTCAAATATGGGTAATTTATAAATGATGCAATTTATATAAAAAACAACTTGTTACCCATTAATCTGTTTTTCGTGTGTTCCTTTCGGCTGAAATTGTTTTTGTATAAAAGTGATAAGATAATTTAGTTAAACTGTACAAGAAATTTGTCGCTCACCCAACAGAACCATTGTTTTTTCTTTATAAAATACCCAGGTTCTGAGGGACACAGGGTCGCCCCAATGTTTGTTTTGACATATTGTAGATACAGCATGTCTCGCAGAGATTGTGCGCATGCGCTGCCCAGGCGAGACCTAAAAAACAGCTCACAGTACAGTAAAGAGTTACAAATGAAATAATTAAAATGTGATGACCTATGAAACTGACATGAGGGCATTTGCAACACAAAGAAATGATGGACGGAATGCTGAACATTGTCAAACATTCACCCCAATACAGAGATCTGGGCCTAAATCCATCTTTTTTTTTGCTCAGGGTGCCATTCCAGCTTGGCCCAGCCATATGCAAATCAGTCTTGACCCTGCGCCCCATGGGGACAGTCCAGCCCGAACTGCCATGCCAGGTCCTCCCTGAACCGGAAACAAGCATCCTGGGACTGGCTTTGAGGTATCACCGCTCATCAGCCAGGCTAACTTGAATCCAATGGCATAGTGAGCACAGGACCCATGTCTGGGCATACCCTTCCCACTTAGGGCGACTATAGCAACTCAACAAGATGATGGACGGGATGCTGAACATTGTCAAATATTCATCCCCAGTACAGAGATCTAGACCTAAAACCATTCTTTTTTGCTCACAGTGCCATTCAATTTTGGACCCAGCCATATGTAAATCAGTCTTGACCCTGCTCCCCATGGGAACTGTCCAGCCCGAACTGCTAGTCCAGGTCCTCCCTGAACTGGAAACAAGCATCCTGGGACCGGCTTCGGGGTATCATCCCTCATCAGCCAGGCTTGCTTGAATCCAATGGCATAGTGAGCACGGGACCCACGTCTGGGCATACCCTTCCCACTCCAATCTAATCCAGTCTACCCCTCTCCAAACTATCCCACTCCTATCTATCTCACTCCAATCTACCCCACTTCACTCCATCTCCTATATCATTATCCACCCAATCTGTCCCACTCCAATCTACTCCACCCTAATCTACTACTCTCCAACCTTCTCCTCTCCTATCTACCCCACTCCAATCTACCTTACTCCACTCCAGTCTACCCCAATCCACTGCACCTAACTCTTCCCCAATTTATCGCACTCCATTCTACCCCACTCCAATCCACTCCACTTGACCACAATCTACCCAAATTCAATCTTTCCCACTCCAACCTTCTCCAGATCAATCTACCCCACCCTAACCCAATCTACCCCACTTTAATGTACCCCATCCCAATCTACCCCATACCACTCTATCCACCTCCACTCCAAACTACCCCAGTCCTATCAATCTCACTCCAGCCTACCCTACTCCTATCTACCCCACTCTGATCCACTCGTTTTATCCCACTCCACACCAATCTACACCACTCCACCCCAATCTACCCCAATTCAATCTACCCCACTCCAATCTACCATGCTAATCTACCCATCTACCCCACACCAATCCACCCCACTCCATTCTAACCCACTCCACTCTACGCCAATCCACCCTACTCCACTCTATCCCAATCTACCCTATTCCACCCTAAACCAATCTACTCCACCCCACTCCGCTAACTTTTAGCCAGGCTAAACAGCAGCCACACTAGTGTACATAATGGCTAAAACACATTGCCAAAGCCAATAGCTCTTACATAGGCTGGGCCTATTTAGCTTTGCTACTGCTTGTCTAACAAAGGTCTAAAACTGAGAAATTGTGCATATGCAATAGACTATGCATGAACCGCCGGCCCTTCGTATGTGAAGTGGGCCAACACAACTGCAGATCGTCAGAGTGGTATGAAATATTTAAGGTGGGGTGCTACTCAAAGCTCCTAATGGGTGACCCAACCCTGATTTTAGTGCTTAGTTTTCTGCACAAAAAGCTCCTCAAGACAACTTCCCACTGCTAGCGAGTGTGAAACCCCTCTCATGACCCGGAAGGGTGAAATGATGAGACCTGGTGTGTTTTCAGAGTTCTGGGGGGTTAGTCTCCACAGCTGCTAAAATCGCTGCATTCCAGCATGTTTTTTTCCGGAGTTTATATATTGCGTTATTTACATTTAATTGCCCTAATACTTATGGCAGTAATTTCCTTTTCTGCAGTGAATGGCATCTGCAGACTGAATCTAATGAAGCAATATTTCTGGCGGTATTCATATCACCAATTTGGTAATGCACAGGCGCAGCCATCAGTGGTGCAGCAGGTGTAGTGCCACCAGGGCCCAGACTGGAAGGAAGCCGCTGTACCCTGCATAAGCTACTGTTTCCCCTAAAGGATGAGTGCACAGGTATTTTTTCCTTTACTTGCCTGGGGCCTGCCCTGTGTTACCTCTTTGAGGGTTAGAAGAAGCTGTGCACCAACACAAGCGTAAAGGAAGAGAGCAGGGAGAGGTACAGTTGGGAAAATAACGATAGATTAAAGAATAAAGAGGAGAAAGGATAGATACGGGGGAGTGGACAGGTCATGAAGAACAGACTGATGCTGGGGATGAGAGAAAGGAGTGTGATATAATTGAAGGATGTAGAAATAAACGTCTGTGTGAATGGAGAGATACAGATGAGAGTGGAGAGATAACGGGGAGAGTGAATGTAAGGTTGGAGAGATAGAGAACAGCATAGATAGATGCTAGGGAGAAGTGGAGAGAACAAATGAAAGGGGGAGATATACAGGTAGTAAGAAGAAGGAGGGTTGGTGCAAGGGACTACAGAAAATTACATGGGAGAGGAGGTGGAGAGGGGAAAGAAACCGAAGGTGAAGTAGGGATATATATATCTCTATATATATATAGCGCCGGGACACTCCCAGGAGTATCTGTGCGCGGTATAAACTTCGATAACATAACATATATATATGATAAAAAACTGATGAGGTGAGAGTAGTGAAAAATTACTAGTAAGATAGGAGTGAATGGTAAAATGGGGAGAAGAGCGGAGAGATACAGTGGAGAGTGAAAAGAGAGTGAAAAATAGAAAACGAGATACAGATGTAGAGCGAGGAGAAAGTGAAGATATACAAGAATGGATGTAAAGATCGAGTCAGGGGCTCGTGAGCCGATACATCACTCCAGGGATCTGTATTTGACCTCATGTTCACAGATTCAAATCCCGGCGGGTCCACTCAGCCTTTCATCCTTCCAAGGTCCATAACATGAGTACCATTTTGTAACAATAAACAAGTTATTCTGGCGTCATAAAATACAAGGCTTGGGTGAACCTGCTCCTTAACAACAGGTGTTATGTTATATTAAAGATACTTGGTGATTTGTAAGAGCGTTACAGGGGGATGTGGGAGAGAGTCCTGGGTGTAAGGCGGCTAGATACAAGTGGATACTGAGATACGGGGGACAGTGGAGAAAAGCAAAACGTGTAAAGCGGCTCGATGCAGATGGATAGTGCCATAAATGCTGACACACGGAGAACGGAAGGCGGAAAGTAGCGGGAAATACATTTAGAAGATAGGCGAGTGGTCGAGAGCAAAAAGTTTAAAACTGCTACATACAGACGGATACCGAGCTATGGATGAGAGCGTAAAGTAGCAAAATACAGCTGAAATAGGGGGTACAGGGGAGAGAGCTATCGGCATAAGACAGCTAGATACAGATGGATAGTAAGATGCAGGGGTGAGTGGAGAGAGCAGGTGTAAAGCAGCTCGACGGAGATCCATGCAGAAATGCGGCGCAGAGTAAAAGGTGTAAAGAAGCTAGATACAGATGGATAGTAAGATGCAGGGGTGAGTGAGGTGAGCAGGTGTAAAGCAGCTCGACGGAAATTGATGCAAAAATGCGGCGCAGAGTAAAAGGTGTATAGAAACTAGAAACAGATGGATGGAATCACAGGAGAGAGCAAAAGGAGCAAAGCACCTACATACATATGAAGACCAAGATAATGGGGACAAATAGGAACGCTAAGAGAAGGAAAGGGAGGTAAAGGCACTAGACTGATGAATTAGAAAATAAGAGAAGAAGGGTTTGCTGCGGCCCAGAATGGAGAGCTACAGGTGGGAATGGGGAAGTGAAACGTAAAAAGTGACGAAATACAGAGGAAGCTACAGGACGGTAGAGTGGAGATATGCATGGAAGGATGTAAGGATAAAAGAGGAATAGGGAAGAGTTGTGGAAGGTGAAGCAATACATGTGATAGAAAGGTGCAGATAGATGCAGGAAAAAAGGGAGAGGGGACTGGGGAATTATAACCATCAATAGCAAATGAGAGGCGGAGGGAAAGTGGAGAGGTAGAAAGGGAGTGGGGAGAGTGAAAGGTAGCGTGATACAGAAGACAAGAAACAGGAGGAGGAGCTGGAGTTATTCGAGGAGTGATGCAGTGGTGGGGGAATGAAGAGATTGGAACAGCACTATAGCAAGGGACGTGCAGGGCCCACTGCAGCTCAATGTCGGCGTTTCTTCACTACCTGTTTTCTTCACTTTCATTAGAGCCCACCATGGCAGCCTTGGTTCGCCACTGAACATAGGTCAAGAGCTCTGTGGCTTTTGGGATACACTCATGCACAGCGAGGCTTCTCGTTTATCTCACCGCCCTGTCTTGGAGGGAGATGGCTGCTTAGTAACAATGGCTCCTTTCTGCAACCGACATTTTTTAATCCGTCTGAAAACTATTCAGAGAAAACTACATCGTGCATCTGCGACCTCAAGCGTAACCGCGTGAAGCACAACTTCCTGGAAACGATAAAACACTGAAAACTCAGAACACACGTGTGCTTGTTCTCCGAGTCGTGAACTATCTGTTCCCCTTGGGATGTTTACCAGCACGGAGCATCGGAGGGACCCCGGCCAGGAATGAAGTCCACTTGACACCGAAAAAAACATCTTGTATACTTTCCATCCTGGCAAGGCCAGCTTCATTTCTGTGGGTAGTCTGCATCTCAGAGGCAAGGAATGTCAGCAGAGCACACGCGAGAACTTCCACTTTGAGTGTTTTTGTATGAGTACATGTGGACAGACGTGTGTTTTTTTAAATTTAATTTGCGCTTCTGATCGCCTTAAACAGCAGCTCAGTAGAAGCCAGATGAACCAAAGCTAGCCCCTTGTGGACATCTCAAAGAGAGACGACTTGGCACGGAAGCAGCCTCCTGCCCCTTCTACACAGGAGTGTACACTAAAGCGCTCTATGAACCGCGCTCCGCCCTGCAGCGAGCAGGAAGACTCTCTGGTAGGGCTGGGCGGTAAAATCCCCTCCGCTCGCGGAATTTGCAGAATTTTGCCCGTTCCGCGGAGAACGCGGCATTGCCGAAAATTCCGCGATCCGCGGCGTAGCGGAATTTTTTCCTTGTTCGCGCTTTCAAAATGCGTGTTTGCGCACGCGGTAGCAACTTACCGGTAACCCTGCGTTCGCCGACTAGTTTTCCTATCCGTTCGCGTGCGCCACGAGATTTTGGTAGCCGGCCGCGCGATCCCGCGAGAGTGTGCGATCGCGAACACGTCATTCGGACGCACCATCGGACATCCGCGTTCGCGAACAGGAAACACGCATCGCGAACGGGACAAGTGAAACAAGATGGCCGCGCCAATTGGCGACCGCATGTGCAAGTTCGCGAGATATTTCCCGCCGAGCACGCAAACAGCGTCCTCGAACAGGAAAAACGCATCGCGAACGGGCGGAACAAGCAATTCCGCATGCTTGCGGAAATCTGCGTAGCTCGCAGAGATTTTTTACATCTTCGCGGAACTTTGCGTAACGCGACTACGCAAATTCCGCCCAGGCCTACTCTCTGGTGCCTCTTGTCCTCTCCCATGATGCCCCGCGCATCCGTGGATGTCAGCGGCTGGGAGACACTGCAGCGACAACTGCATCGAGTCTGTAGCACCCTGGGTTGACTCTGTACCTCTCTTGATAGTACAGTAAGAACTAGTGAGCGATACAAGCAGCCTAAAGAAATTATCCAAGTACGCCCCGAGCAGTTCTCCTAACCTAAGAATTCTACTACGGAGGGCTCGCGACCAGCATCCATGTCCTTTAGAGACTACTAGAGGCCATAAATAGCAATTACATGCAGTGGCGAGGTGGGGGACAAAGTAGGGGAACTGTGAGCGGAGAATTAGAGGGCGGGAATAACCCCAGGATTGGGTCATTGAGTGGAGTCAGAGGTGTGGCCAGAAAGAGCAAAACATCCCAATTTTTAGTATTTGTTTGGCATTTTACTGACTATTTAAGGCTTATAACGTTATTTAATTCAGCCAATGGATACACTTGTTTATTTAAGGTTTAATATGAGTTATTGACATTAAAATACATTCACAAAGTGGAATATGTTTCCAATCACAAAATATCCCAAATACGCTTAAAAGTGGAATCTCAAGCCATTTGTCTCCGAGCCATGCAGGTTCTGTCATCAGCACTTCTCCCTTTTTCCACAAGAGCAGTTCAAACATGAATGGCAAAACATCCTAGTTTACAAATGTTTTCCAAATAATTATGGCTCTGCCATACTTGCCACATAACACTGCTGCATAATCTGACGATTTTAACAAAAAAATTGTTTGTTGCTCAAACGGATCAAATGTTACTAAAAATGTGATTTGTGTTGCTGCGAGTGGAGGGCTGTTTGCAAAGGTTGACTGGTCACCTTTCTCACTGCTGCATTTGTATGTTACACTAGTACTAATGAGGCAAACTCTTTGCAGAGATTGTCAGTATGTGTAAAAATGTCAAAATAATAAAGTATCCGAAAATGTACTGCATTACGATGCAGCCTTTTTTTTGCTGCATAATTTAGTGAACACTGCGACATAATTTTGTCCTCCTTTGCTTCATAATTCCAATGGCCCTAAAGCATAAAGCAGAGACCGTGAAGTTTGCAAACTTAGTTTGGACTGCGTGCAAATCCTGCATTGCCGATCCCTGGTGAGTTGCACTACTACTGCTGAAACAAGGCCAATGGAGATACCAATGGGTGAGGCAGACTGGCCTCAAGGGTCCTGTGATCTCAGTGACAGAGTCACTGCCGCTCTAGGGTGTGCTGCTTCGTTGGCCTGCCCGCAAGACTGGAGGTGAACTTCAGTATGGATTGTGGTGGACAGGCCTTCAAGGTTAACCCACACTGCCACCGCGAGGCTGCACCTGCTGGTGCTAAGACACCCGGGCTTCTAAGGTCTAACGGGACCTTCTAAGGTCTAGCACAGGAATGTGCTCCCTCAGGAGAGTGGTCTAGTGGACTGGTCATGAAGGCTGAACCTGGTTCCCCAGTTCCAAATTTGGCAGCTCTGGCCATAGTGCCTCATCCTCTTCCTCACTGAGAGGAACTCACACTGCCTTCAGCTACAACCCAATTGTGCCCCGCTATAAACACCTGGATGCAACTCAGTTCAAATTATGCACTAGAAAAGAGTAATATGCTGCCTGGAAAAAAAAGTTATAACATCCTGGAAAAAGCAAACACTCATAGGGAATGCAAGATTAAAGTAAAGCATGTGAAATTTAAGCAGGAACAATATGGTTACCTTAACGCTTTTAACCTCATTATTCAGAAGTCAATGAGTGTTTTTGCCTAAAAAGTTAAGGGCATGACTACAGGGCTGAAAGGGACTCGTTTCAATGTCCATTGCTTATATCCTTACAAAACGTAAGCAGAATGGTTTAAAAAGACCACATCTTTGAACACAGAGCCACGGTAGACATTAATTTTTTTAATTAAAATAAGGAAAACAGCTTTTAAGGATCACATTAAACGTTTCCCACTCCACGCATCAACCAAGTATTACAGTACCTTTAGGAATGGTGCATTTCCCCACCCGGGAAAACAATATAGTTCAAAGAAAGACGAGAAAACGAAAGTAGCGCTTCACTGGCAAACTCTCTAAAATGGTGCTAATGTGTTTGAGTGTGAATAAAACCAATCTGGCCACTTTGCAACCACTCCGTCTTGCTTTAATTATTTTTCGTATTTTTAACCTTTTTTTCTCTCCGTCCCGAGGCTGCAATTTGGATTAGAAAAAGACGACATTTCCAGCAAAAGCGCTTTTTTTCTTTTTTAGATCCATTTCCCAGGGGAACGAATGAAGGAAAGGAGTAGAAAGAGAGGGTAAGAGCCGTTTCTTAAAGTCACGGTTTTCAGCTAGTGAGGAAGAGTGAGACAGAGACAGAAAGAGAGGAAATAAGAGGAAGAAGAAGAAAGGGGGGGGGGGTAGCTGCCAGTGGCAGAGCAGGAGAAGTGGACAGTGTCCTTGTCTTCTCTGGGCAAGAAGGGAAAGAGGGTCTTTTGATTCTTTTTCCTTCTCTGCCCACCCCGCCCGTCCCCAACGGCCGAGCCTTAATTATAGGCCTTGGCTATTTCTGCCATCCTGGGACGCATTTTTTAAATAAAAAAGTAGGAGAATGGATTCTATTAAATTTTAAAAGTAGGGGCACACCATGCCCTTCCGATCCCACCCACTTTGACCATTGATTACATGTGGTCAGCACCCTGCAGCTTCTGCCACTGGCTTGTGCCCTGTGATCCAGGGAACGTATGGACATTGCCAGGGAATAATACTAATAAGCATTGGCAAAGCCAATAGGTCTCAGACGCCTTTGGGGCTTTTTGCCTTTGCCAATGATGCTTTGCAGCATGACTTAAGGCAAAAAACTTTAAAAATAATTGACAAAAAAGACGCTATAATGCAGCAGTCTAGTCGTTTTGTATGCATGTACATGCAGTTTTTTAGTTTTTATTGAAGTGCCGGTGGGGGGCAAGTAACACAGAGGGCTAGGCTAGGGGGGAGACGAGGTGCGAGAGAGGAGGGCGTGGATGGCACGGGAAGCAACACAGGAGGCAGGGATCGTGGGGAAAGCCATTCAGAGGGAGGAAGCAACATGGAGGGTGGGGTGTAGAAGTAGTAGGCAAGAGAGCAACATGGAGGGGAGCAAACGGGCAAAGAGAAACGGGGAGCGTCAAGAGAGTTGCACATGGATGAGAAGCATACAGTGGTGAGTGCATCACAGAAGGGGCAGGGAGAAGCACACAGCGAGAGAGCACAACACAGCGCACGAAGGGGGGTTGTCAAGAGAGATACACAATAAAGATATCTGGAAAACACAAGCGTTCTTGCAGAGTGCTTAAGTTAAAAGAAAAAAGTGGCTCCCTAAAAGTGAGCAGTGGAAGGACACAAGTAAAGGAACAATGCTCAATGGGATTGGCCGACACAAGAAGGACATAACAAACCATTGAGTAAGTAGCAAGCAAATGAGAGTGCCAGGGAAGCCAGCCAATGGTAAACAATGGGCAGGGTCCAAGCGTCCTTCTATTTGCTGTTAAAGTGTGAAAGCAGGAAATGGATGAGTCTCTTGTCCTTGTCATAATCCCTTAGCAGTTGCCTATTTGCTGCTGAGAGACAAATGGACAGACAATGTGTACCAACTTTTCTTTCATTTGCAATGTTATCAGGAAGTGGCAGGAGGAAAAGTCAATCAAGGAGCTTACCACTGCCAAGGCAAAAGGAGTCTGTGCAAGGCAGGTGCCAGTATCTCCAGCTTCCTCTTGCACTTGTGTACCACCTGCCGTGGACTCCACCAGAAGGAGGAAATGCTGGAAACATCTCTAATGGAGAAGACACGCTCTATTGCAGAGGGCAATATGCCAAAACGTCCAGGGTTTTCTGCATCTCCCTGTGGCAACACCAAGGACGACGCTAGGCGGGGGAAGAATTTGTCCCTGGCGTCCTGATTCCCACCAATGCCTCTTGCTTCCCAAAAGCTAGCACTTTATGTTCATCTTGAGTTCAAGGCCCTGCACAGCTGATGTTCATTATGGGGTGTGAAACGTCCCAATGACATCTGTGGCAGGCTTAGAAGGTTTTATGTTTGATTAATTGTTTTAGTGGAAGGGTCAAGGCAGCTAGAAGTGCCTCAGCCTGCACTCGGCACTAAGACCTGGCTTTCTAAGGCCCCACCCCTCCCGCACACTGTGACATGAAATGTTAGCAGGTCTGGCTCTCAGTAGAACGCCCTGCTGCAGTGCCCTAGCCCTAGCAGTGGTGGTGCTCCCTTTAGGGCTCCAGGATTGCGGCCTCCTTGTTATCAATCGTGTTTTTATTATACCAAGAGTGAGTAATATTCTATTATTCACTCTTTTCCCCCAAAAAATATTTTTGTTACTCTTTTTATACAAACAACAAAAAGAGCTCGAACTCGCAACCACAACAATAAAATAACCAGAGTGGAAGAGCAGCAGCACAGTGTTAGCATATACAAAGTTCACAGGTAGTGACTGAATATTAGCCAGGCAAGCAACCAGAAGTCATAATGGTACAATCAGTTGCAAAGCAAGGTGCATTAAGGCTGGGCAGGTATTGTCACATTTTCATCATCCTTCAAGTCAAGGTCCTAATATTTTATCCGACAACTCCAGATCTTACGCGGGCACCCTCCACTTTTATATGTAACCTTCTCAGCCACCATAAATTAAACCATCCCGCCCTCCACTCCTGAAGGGACGGTATCTCGGGGGCACCCCAGTGCTTGGCCACATCCCTCTTAGCTACTACCAGGCCCAGAATGCAGAAAAGGAGCTTGGCACTTGGGACTTCCACATCTGTGGGTATGCCAAGGAGAACATACTTGGCTCAACTGGGAACGAAGACCCACAATCCTGCCCAATTTGTTTAATATCGCTCGCCAATATGGTTGTATGATCGGTCAGTCCGAGAGTGTATGCAGGAAGGATCCCATGTACCCCCACATCGAAGGCAGTCAAGGAACTCCGCTCTCCCAAACCTGTACAGGCAGGCACAGGCATAATAGACCAGGTGGGTGATTTTGAACTGAATAAGCTTCAGCCTGGTTTTAATAGCGAACTACCTGGGGTGCATCAAAGCTGATTCCCAATCCATATCATCTAATTCCCCCACTTCACTTTCCCATTTTTCCCTTAGTTTCTTCAGGGTGTCTGGCATGTTATTATTAATCGTTTTATAGGTGAAGGAGACCGCCTTTCCTTCAATCTTGCCTCTAAGTAGCCTACCCTTCAGTGGCGCATAGTCGGGTAAATCCGGAACTTCCTCCCTCTGTACACCAGGCATGACGGAGCTGCATGTATTTAAAATATTGTGTATCATGAAGTTGATAGTCTCATTAAAGGGAGTGGAAGGGCACCAGGATGCCCTCCTCAAGGAGGTCGCCAATTTTATATATACCAATGAGGTCCCACGCCGCGAAACTGCTCAGCTTCGCAATATTCCTCAATCTCACCTCTATCCACAGCGGGGTCTCTCGGGTGATCCTAGTTGCCCACCCCATACATTCACTGGCCTTGATCCACGCCTCAACCGTCACTTGAGTTGCCGCAGTAGTTGTCCGGTCCTCTTTCCCCCATAGAGGTAATGTAGATAGGACTGGGATTGAAACGGAGTCCTCTTGAATGCATATGTGGGATAATCACCAGATGCGCTTTCCCAATCATTTTTGACAATCGGGTGGGCCACCCAGGAGTAAGCTCGGATATCTGGGAAAGCAATCCCACAATTATATTGATTTCGCTGTTATTCACTCTTGGTATAGCAACAGCCTCAGGCAGCTAGTGACACTGTCTGATGGCTGACACAGGCGCATTCCGGCGCTTGCCCCAGCCATTAAAGACAATATCAGGGGCTGGTGAAATCCCAGCCCTGGCACGCCTATGTGCCACTACAATCTGTGACGTTTCTGAAGCGGTACACTTAAAGGTAGGCATAGGTGCTGTAGGCTTAAGCTCTGTAGTGCCTTTGCTTGCTATACACCAGTCAGCCAGTCAACCCACCCTTTCCCAACTTGGCACAAAATTGGGAAAGGGTGGGGTGAAGGAGCAGAGACTGAAACCTTGAATCTGAGACTACGAAGGTTCGAGGTTTCCATTTCATTCTCTAACGCTGGAAGCAGAAAGAAGCTACAGGAGTCCAAATGGACCGGTGCAGGCAGCAAGGTAAGTAAAAAAAAAATGTTGTGTGCGAATAAGTAAGTAAGTGTCTGAGAAAGCAAGTGTCTGTGTGTGAGTGAAGTGAGAAAGGTTCAGTGAAGGAGTCAGCAAGGTAGAATGATAGGAACAGTGAGAATGAATGAAAATGAGGGACAATGACAGTGATTGTAACTGATGATACTGTGTGTGAGACTGCAGGAATCCAAATGAGTCACAGTCTGAGTGAGGTTTAGTAAATCGCAGTCTGAGTGAATCATAGTGAGTCTGCAAGATTGAGTGAATCACAATGAGCGGGGCTGAGTGAAACTGAGTGAGTATAAGTGAGATTGAGTGAATTGGAATGAGTAGCACTGAGTGAGACGGAATGAGTCAGAGTGAGATTACGTGAGTCAGAATGAGTGAAACTGAGTGAGATTGAGTGGACGGAAATGAGTGGGACTGTGTGGAGGAGTTTGTCAAAGGCAGAAGGAGGGATAATTAGTGAGACTGAGAATGAGTGAGACTGACTGAGAATGAATGAAACTGAGTGAGTACGAGTCAGTCAGAGTGAGATTGAGTGAACTGGAATGAGTGGGACTGAGTGAATTAGTGAGACTGAATAAGTCAGATAGGAGACTGAGTGAGAATGAGTGAATCAAAGACAGATTGAGTGAGTCAGAATGAGTGGTACTGTGTGAGACAGATTGAGTCTAAATGCGATTGAGTGATTCAGAGTGAAACTAGGTGAAAATGAATGAGAGTGAGAATGAGTGAGACTGCATGAGTCAGTAAGATTGAATGAGTCAGAGTAAATAAAAGGGAGTGCAAGTGCGAATGAGAGTAAGTGAATGAGTCAGTGAGAAAGAGTGAGAGAGTAAAACTGAGTGCAAGCATACATGAGTGAACCCACCGAGAAGAAGTCAGGCTTGCTCACTGGAATTTGCACCAAGGATTACGCCCCACCACTTTCAAACATCACCAGCCTTCACTGGCCCCAGTTGCAAGAAATTATTTGTACTAAGTAGACAGGAGCATTCCCTGCCCTCAAGGATCAAACTGAGGCCCACCCAACTGGGATCTGTCACTCCTGCCTCTGTTAGCGTCTCTGTGCGCGCACACACACATTCTCTCTCCCTCCCCTTCCTACATACCCAATGAGTCTAGATTCGTCTTGTATTCTACACGGACAACACCCTCAGTGCACTTTTTGTTTAATAATTTTATTGAATTTTCAGAAAAAGTGGAACAACAAATGAACACGTTATGAATAAAATATAACAATTAATATATTGGGAAAGAGGAAAAAAAAAAGACATGAAAGAGAAGAAAAGAAGAGAGAATTAAAGAAAAGAAGAATAAGGAAGAATGAAAAACAAAGAAAAAATTAAGAAATTAAGGTGCAGGTGCAATAGTAGAAAGATAAGATGTAAAAGGTAACCAAAGGAGGTCAGATTTAATTTTCTGAGAGAGATTAAGAGAAGAAACAGTAGAAATTCTGTGTTCGTCACAAATATAGTTCCACCAAGTTAATACAGAGAGTTTCGAGTTATCTTTCCAACAGGACAAAATCACTTTAAATGCCAGAGCAATAAACAGATCAAACAGCAAAGTAATATGATTAGGGGCGTCAAAATCAGATGGGGAGGACCCTAGAAAAACATTTTGTATAGTTAAAGGAATATTACATTGAAATATTATCATACATTTAGACCAAATAGATTGCCAGAACTTCAATACATTAAAACAGTCATAAAGTTGATGAATTAAAGTCCCTATGGAATCAGAACAGGACCAACATAGGGAGGAGGCATTAGGGGAAAACTTGGATATACTGACAGGGGTAAAAACAGCTCTACTGTAGATGAAATACAGAGATTGAGTGATGCGTGCGGCATTAGAAGTTTTAAACAACTTGAGCCATAATTTATCCCAACAAGAGATAGAGAGTGACAGGGATAAATCTGTTTCCCAGAGTAGTTCAACATTAGATTTAGGTCGTTCAGTAACTGGTGATAACAATAACTTATAAATAAAAGCAGCTTTAGGCCTATGATCCTGGGAAATGTTATATAATGGTGAAGATGGAGTGAGTAAGGGGGAAGCTAAAGGGAAATTTTTAGAAGATAAGTATGATTGCAAAGCTGTTGATAATAAGAGATACTCATTAAGAAATGATTCAGGTAGATCATATTGTAGTTGTAAATCATGGAAGAGAATAACAGAATTATGTTGAATTAGTTGATAAATAAAGATAATTCCCTTCTCCTTCCAGTGTTTGTAATAAAATGATTTACGTTTATATTTGATAAATTTATTGTACCAAATAGTGGAGGACAAAAAACATTGATATGGGTTTAGACCATCGGAAAAAATGTCATATAATAAGTGACGGGAGTATTTTAAAATAGGATTATCAGATAAAAAAGTGCAATTAGACATATATATTATACTTTGGAAAGAAAATTCTTTCAACAGGGAGCGCTCAAAAACAATCCAACGAGGGATAGGGATATCTGAAAAATCATGAATTAAGGCAAAATATTGACGAATTAAAAATGCAAAATGATACGATTTAAAATCAGGAAAGCGTACACCGCCTTCTGTTTTGGGACGTTTGAGTTTCATAAGAGCAATGCGGGGGTGTTTGTTATTCCATAAAAACTTTGTACAGATAGAATTAATTTGAGAAAAATATGAAACAGGAATCCGGAAGGGTAACATGGATAGTGTATAAAGGATATGTGGCACAATCATCATTTTTATGGTATCTAATCTACCCCACCATGACAAGTGAAGAGGGGACCAGGAGAGTAGGAACGATTGTATTTTGGACGTTAGAGCATTAAACGTGTAACTAATGGTAGTAGATAGGGTAGAGGAAAACCAAATACCAAGATATTTAATTTTTATGGGACACCAAGTAAAATTGGTATTGTTAAACATATATTGATAACAAAAAGAGTTTAAGGGGAGAACTTCTGTCTTAGAGAAGTTCAACTTATATCCAGAGATACTGGAATATAACCGAACCTCATCCAAAAAGGGAGGGAGAGAGGTATTAGGGTCAGCCATATATACCAGAATATCATCAGCATATGCTGATAGTTTTGTTTCTATAGAATTATGTGAAAAACCAGAGATACATGGGTTAATTCGAATACGTTCAAGGAAAGGTTCAAGACACAAAACAAATAACAAGGGTGAGAGGGGGCAACCTTGGCGTGTGCCTCTATATAACGGGAAAGATTTAGAAAAATGATTATTAACAAAGATATTAGCACGAGGAAAAGAATATAACAATTTAACATAAGAAATAAAATTTGGACCAAAACCAAACCATTGAAGTGTATTGAACATGAATTGCCAGTTTATACGGTCAAAAGCCTTTTCGGCATCTAAGGACAATGCTGCAAGTGGTGATTTGTACTTCCTCCCGAAGGAGATGACATTAGCAAACATGCGAGCATTGTCCGAAGCCAATCTGCCCTTAACAAAACCAGTTTGATCCGTCTTAACTAATAGTAGGATAATACTCTCAAGACGGGAGGCGAGGATTTTAGCAAATATCTTACAATCATAATTAATTAAGGATATGGGGCGATAATTTTTACAGAGGGAATGATCCTTATCAGGTTTGGGAATAAGGACTATCAAAGCATCCATAAAGGAGCCAGAAGCCTTGGAGTCTGCAATGAATGAATTAAAAAGGGCCAGTAATTTGGGAGCAAAAATAGAGGAAAAAGTGGAAAAAAATTCAACCGAGAGACCATCAGGACCTGGTGCTTTCGATTTTTTCAAGGATTTAATAGCTACTATAATCTCTTGAAGAGTTACTTCTTCCTCTAGTAATTGAAATTGATCAGGAATTAAGGGGGTTGGGTAGGCCAGAAAAAAAGTATGGAAATTTTGACTAGAGGGATTCGTATCATCAGAATATAATGTTTGGTAATAATTATGGAAAACAGAAGCAATGTCTTCATCAGAGGTCGCTAAATTATTGGTAAATTCATTTAAGATAGGACCAATATTTTTTTGTTCAGATTTAATTTTTAGATAATTGGCTAACATCTTACCAGCTTTATTTTGACCCCCATGATATTTGGATTTAATTTTGAGAAGAACATTACACGCATCAATTGTGGCAAACTTGTCAAGAGCAGATTTGGCCTTAATTAAATCATGGAGAGCCGATGAAGATCTAGACGTAAAGTAATTATGTTCTAGTAATTTAAGTTGCATTAATAAAGTTGTATACTTGGCTTTAGCGGCTTTCTTCTTTTTGCGGAGTATGAAATAGCAAAAGCACGGAAAGAAGCTTTAAAGGCATCCCAGTTATTAGTGATAGATGTATCCAAAGGATTGTTAATGGCAAAAAATTCATTAATAAAAGTAATAGCTTCAGCTACAAAAGCATTATCTGTCAACAAAAAATTGTTAAGTTTCCAACGACCAAATTTTGGAGAACTCATGGAAAGGTCAAGAGCAGCAAAAACTGGTGCATGGTCAGAAATAAAGATAGATCCAATTTCAGAGGATTGAATAGATGGGAGTAGGGGTTTACTAACCAAAATGTAATCAATTCTGGATCGAGTATGATGTACATTAGAAAAAAAGTGAACTCAAGATTGTCAGGGTTACAGGTCTTCCAAACATCGTATAATGAACGCGAGGCAATGGCAGATTGAAATGATCTATGGGTTTTATCAGGGTTAAATTTACATTTGGATTGTCTATCTGAAAATGGGTCTAACCATTGGTTAAAGTCCCCTGCAACAATAATATTCGGACCATCAATAGATGAGAGCAAGATCTTAATATTATTCCAAAAGGCTGGGTCTGGTTTAACAGGGCCATAAATATTCAATAAAACAAGTTCTTTATTCTGTATAACAACCTTAGCCATTACCCAGCATCCATCACTATCACATTGTGTAGACAGAATCTGAGCATGAATCAACTTATGAAAAAGTATAGCAACCCCACCTTTCCGGTTAGGAGCAGAAGAATAAACAATTTGACCCACCCATTGTCTTTTCAATTTAAGTGACTCTATATCATTACAATGCGTTTCTTGAATAAATGAGACATGAGAGTTCAATTTAGACAAATGAGAGAGTACCTTTTGACGTTTGACGGGGTTTCCAAGACCACGGACATTCCACGTGACAACATTACACATAATGGCGGGAAGGTAGGATAATACACGAATGGAGAAGACACACTTCAGGAGGGCAACTGGAAACAGAGAGACACCATATGTTATAGGAATACACTGCACAAACTGTATTGTAGGAAATAACAATAAAAGGTATAAACATCAAACAGCATAATAAAGAAAAACGAGCACTTAAAGAAATATAATGGAAGACAGACAAATATACCAAAAATCTATAATGGAAATGCACCATTGAAGAAAATAGGAGAAAAATAGAGTAATAGGAAACGAGTAGGAGAGAGTGAAGATAGAGTGATAGAGAGATTAGAAAAGTACATCGGACAAGGAAAAGAATCCAGATCTGAAGGCGAACTGGTAACGAGCAAAAAAGAAAACAATAGAGAAAATAGAAGATAGATCAAGGAAAGGAATCCAGATCTAAGAGGGAAAGGTATCGAATGAGGCATGGGGCGCAACGGCACCGTAAGCAGACGGAACGACAGAGAGAAGGAAAAGAAGAAAATAGTAATATAAGCAGCCAAAGAGAATTAGAAAAGGAGAAGAGGCAGGAAAATTAGGAATGATGAGAAGAACCATCAACAGAATTCATTAGGAGACTTTGGAGAAAGGACTTCAATTTGGAAGGATCATCAAAAGAACGTGTCGAGCCCTCATGGGTAATTTTACACAAGCAGGGATGGAGAATGCCATATCGAATGTTCAGTTGTCTCATCTGAGGACGGAGATCCAAAAATTCTTTTCTTCTTGCATTGGTGGCATTAGAAAGATCTTGTGATAGGTAGACTGTATGACCAGACCATATGAGGCGGCGCTTCACTTTAGCTGCTGAAAGAACACGCATGAGATCAGTAAATTCAAGAAACAACATTATAATTCCTCTGGGTCTTGAAGCATTTGATTGAAAACGGCCAAGGCGATGAGCACGTTGGATATTAAGTGGAGGATCCATAGGAAGGTTTAAAAGTTCTGTCAAGGTGGCCGGGCAAGATGGCCGAGCGGACGTAATCCGTCTCGGCTCCCGGACCGCCGGCGATCCCGGAGAGATACAGGGAGGTTACAGGGGTTAGAGGACCCTTAAAAGACTCCTCACGGTGGCGGAAGACACCGGGACCGCTGCGACGCCTTGTGCGGAGCCCGGGGGATCCAGATGACGGCGCGGTGAGACTCGCTCCGGGGCTGTGGTGGGCGCCGCAAGATGGCGGCCGCGGAGTGAAGGAGACCCCTGGTACGACCCGGGGGACGCTGCGGCTCCATCGGAGGCCCCTGACGATCCGCCGCGGACCTGAGAGGTGCTGTGGCAGACTGGGGGGGTCCTGTTTGGCCCTCCCGGAGACAAGCGTGAGGTGGCGCGCCTCCCGGCTGGGATCCGCCTGACCCTGACATGGCGGACGGAATCGCGCGCTGAGCGGTTGAGAGGGACAGAACCGCGACTGCAGGCGGCGGCGATCAAGTCAGGTACGGCTGTCACAGCCATCGGGGTGCACAAGAGTACCCAGGGATTGCCGGCACTCGGCGGCCCCGGGAGAGGGGATCCTCAGAGGGGACTGGGCGCCTGAAAAGGAGAGGAGCAGTGCTGTTCTAAGAGTGGGTGATCCTCGGGACTCCTGGAGCAATGGTCGACTGGGAGTGAGATGGAGGAGTGAAAAGGGGCTCAGAGACCACACCTATGAAGGCACAGACTAGAGCACTGTGATCCCCCCACTATGTGGAAAGAGAGAAGGGGGCGCTGCCCAGAGGCATGAGGGCGGAAGTGGCAGCATCCGGCGGGGGAGTTTAATTTGGCGGCCCTGCTTTAACGTGGACAAGGAAGCGAGAGGCCAAGGTGGGCCACGCGGAGCACGGGGGACCCCTCGAGGAAGCCGGCGTACAGGAGCTCCATGTAAGAACTACAGAAGAGGGCTCAGAGGCCACACCGGTGTGAGAGAGCAAGCTGGAGGATCCTCCCCGACCGGGGGCACCTGAAGAGCGCAGTGGGCCCCTGCGAGTCCCAAGGCCTGGGCCAACTGTGGCGGGGAAGAGGAAAGCCTCAGTGGGGGCGCACCGAAGCTCGCAGACAAGAGGCTTCGGGGGAGAGCCGGAGGGAGAGCCGTATGCCTCCCAAGAAGGTGCCGTCCAGAGCTTCCACGAAAGTCACTGACTTTTTCACAGGCGCGGATAAACGCAATCCCGAAGGTCCCGTAGACACCACTGTGGCCATGGCGATCACGAAGGCAGAGATGATGGCGATGTTTCAGGACTTTAAAGCTGACCTGAGGAAGGATTTGGGCCAGGACATTAAAGCAAGCATGGAACAGCTCTGGTCCGACCTCACCGAAAAATTAACCTCCCTACAAAACGACGTGGACTCGGTGGGCACACGTGTATTGGATCTGGAAGCACATCAACAGACCCAGGAGAAGCAAACAGCGGAGATCCAGGAAGAAATACAGGCGCTTAAGGACCAACTACAGCAATCGCACCTAAAAACTGAGGACTTGGAAAACAGGTCTCGACGGGATAACGTTCGGATTAGAGACCTGGAAGAAGGAGCGGAAGGTCCTGACCTGCCTGCGTTCCTGGAGGGACTATTTGCAGAAATACTGGGCTCACAACCCCTTAAAATCAAGTTGGAGCGAGCGCACCGGGTGGGGCCCGCACCACAGGGAGACAAGAGGCGACCCCGGGACGTGCTGGTCAAATTTCATTCTTTCAAAACGAAAGAGGCAGTGCTTGCTGCAGCCAGAGCTGCCGATAAAGTGTCTTTTCAGAACTTTACCTGTGCCTTATTCCAGGATCTTGCACCTGCAACCCTTGCCCGACGACAAGCCTTCCGACCCATCACTACCAAGCTGCGTATGGATAACATCAGGTACAGGTGGACCTACCCCTTCGGCCTCAGCTTTGAGTACAGCAACAAACGACAGTATGTCACAGAGCTTCAGAGGGGACTTGAACTCTTGGGCTTGCCTTTGGAAAATCTGGAGTCATCGGAGAACAGAACCTCGGGCTCTCAGGGAGGGGAGCGAAGACCATCCACTTGGGTTATGGGCACTCGCAGAGGCCGCCGTTGAGGAGTGTCTACAATCTGAGGGACGAGTGCCCGGTTTAGCAAAGGAGGGTCTTGACACAGGCCCCGGTGGAGGCGAGGGGCGATGATGGGGTGGCTGCCTTACTCAGAGGACCTACACAGGTGGGACGCAGGAATGGGACCACGGATATCAGGGCGGGCTCCAGGGGCCAGCCAGGCAGACTTGAGACTGATGCGAGGGCCCTTGAGGGCGATGGGTGATCACCTGCACCAGGGGGAAACGGGGGGAGCCCCGCGGAGGGAGGCGTGCCAATAGGGGTGGGAGATAATCAAAACGTAAAGACTCTACCCTGGTAATACTCTATAAATAGATGATACCTATGATGATCCGGGCGACGGCGGGAGGGGACCATGGCCCTACCGCCCTCCCGTATACAGGGGGGCAAGAAACCCCCAGATGGGAGTAATGCCTTTAAATGTTAAAGTTTTTGGTTGTTGTTGTAGTTTTGGGGAATACTTTGGGATGTTGGGGGGGGTGGTGCATGGTGGCGGCTTTTTAATGTCCAGGGAGGTAGGTTTCATTCATTTGGGTCAAAATGCATGCTCACAAAAGGGGAGGGGCAGAGACAGAGGGGGGAATGAGAGGTATGGGAGTGCAGGAGATGCCTGGGATGCTGAGATCAGGGTTGCACCTCGGATGAAATGAAGATAACTATAGGCACATGGAATGTAAAGGGCCTCAACTCCCCGCAGAAGCGCCAACAGATATGGAAATATATTTTAGACCATACGCTCGACATCATAGCCATGCAAGAAACCCATTTGACTAGAGCAGATGAGATGCGGCTGCGACACAAACTCTACCCAATGATATACAGATCATCAGCGTCAACTAAACACAGGGGGTGGCACTTCTTTTCACGCGTCAACGAGGTTCCAGCCTTTAGATGTACAACACGACAGGGACGGCCGCTGGGTCATGGTGAAGGGGCGCCTCCAGGGACGCCTTTGCACGTTCGTCGCGGTCTATGCCCCAAACACGGGCCAGGCTGCTTTTCTGCACCACACCCTCGATAAGTTGTTGGATTTTGCAGAAGGGTCTTTAGTCCTTATGGGCGATTTTAATCTGACTTGGCAAGGAGACATAGATAGCACCCACATCCACAGAGTAGGGACGAGCTCATTCCCCCCGACATACGTCAGAAGATTATAGATAGGGGATTAATAGATGCTTGGCGCACGGTCCACCCCACCACCCGAGATTATACGTTTTATTCACACGTACATAGGACATACTCCCGATTAGATTATGTATTTCTTAGCCAATCCTTACAAGGCGGGCTAGAGGATGCAAAAATGTTCCCCCTTTCGATCTCTGACCATAGTCTTTTAGCGGTATCTTTAGAATGGGGGATAGGGCACGGGACTCGATCCAGATGGTATTTTCCTCCTGCCGTGCCAAGGGACAAAGAGACGTGCTTAAAACTTAGGGAAAACATCAAAGATTTTTTTGTCCTGAATCAACCAGAGGACACCTCAGAATATGTTAATTGGGATGCCTTTAAGGCGGTAGTCCGTGGGCAGTGTATTTCGCTGAATGCGGCCCTGAATAAACGACGAGCAGCAGAGAGGGTGAAACTAGAGGCAGAACTGCAGGCAAGTGAACAAGATCACAAAGCACGCCCTACCCGACAAACATTACGAGCACTGACGGCTCTGAGGGGAAGCTCCGCTCTATCTATTCTAATCGGGCAGAATTTACATTGCTAAAACTGCGCCAACTTTCATACTCCCAAGGGAATAAAATTGGCAAGCAGCTCGCTCGGCAACTCAAAGATAAGAGGGTTAAGGAATACATAGGGGGGATACGAGGAGGGCAGGGCACTACCACACATGCTGATGACGAAAAGGCGGCTATATTTGGGGGTTTCTATGAAAAACTATACACGGGGGAGCAGCTAGATCCAGAGGCTCAGCGAGACTACCTTAGCAAACTAACGTTCCCACAGGTATCTGCGGAGAATAATGAGAACCTGTCCGCACCTATCACTGTAGAGGAAGTGATGGCGGCCATTAAAGCACTCAAACTACACAAGGCACCGGGCCCAGATGGCTTCACCGCTCTTTTTATAAGACCTTTGCGACGGAAATCGCCCCACACCTCACGAGCCTCTTTAACGCAATGGCGACGGAGGGGAGGTCTACAGGATCGCTTTCAGAGGCGGTGATCACCGTGATCCCCAAACCTGGGAAAGACCATAGCTCATGCGCTTCTTATCGGCCCATAGCCCTTCTTAATCTCGACGCAAAACTTTATTCCTCTATATTAGCCCGCAGACTGAATGACATCCTACCCGACCTCATACATCCAGATCAGTCTGGGTTTATAAAGGGACGGCAGACGCATGATAATACACGTCGAATTATCCACTTAATTGAAAAAGCTCATAAGCGTCAGATCCCGGCGATCCTGGTGGGTTTGGACGCCGAGAAGGCATTCGACAGGGTAGATTGGGCCTTCCTTTATAGCACTCTGGAGGCCTTTGGTTTCTCGCCCGCTTTCATCACCATGTTGCGGGCTAACTCTCAACATCCCCGATCACGGGTGATGGTTAATGGGCAGGCATCAACACCATTTGAGCACTCACGGGGCGCCAGGCAGGGCTGCCCTCTTTCGCCATTGCTGTTCGTTCTAAGTATTGAACCACTTGCTATCGCGATTCGGGCCCACCCGGAGATACACAGGATTCCATTTACCGGCGAGCAACACAAAATCTCACTATTCGCAGATGACGTGTTGCTGTCACTCACCGACCCGGATACTTCTCTGCCTCCCCTACAGGACGAGTTGGCAAGGTTCGAGGCTGTAGCAGGCTTTAAAATCAATATGGACAAATCGCAGATACTCAACCTCACCCTGTCCAGCGTGGAAGTGGATAAACTGAGGCCGTTGATATCTCTCCAATGGGCTACATCTTCTCTGACGTATTTGGGAGTGCGCCTCACCGCGAGGGTAAATGGGTTATATGTAGCTAATTTTCCCCCTATTTTAGCGCAAATACAAAGTGAACTTAACAAATGGAAGCCCCTTTTCTTGTCTTGGTTGGGCCGCATACATGCGATAAAGATGACAATGATGCCCAAACTGCTCTACCTCTTCCAAGCTCTTCCCATACCAATTGAGGGGGCGTTCTTTAAGCGTGTTAAATCTTTACTTCTCGATTTTGTCTGGCAGGGACGTCGGGCCCGCTTTTCCTTCTCTAGCCTGCGGCGTTCCAGGGAGGAGGGGGGTGTAGGGCTCCCAGATGCACAACTATACTACAAAGCCGCACAGCTTAGGGTTCTAGTGGAATGGGTTCAACGCGACTCCGATAAACATTGGCTCCATATGGATCGTAGTGTGGCCGGACGGACCATATGGGACCTTATCTGGCGCTCCAGACAGGAGCGACCGCCAAACGTTTACCTTAGCACTCCCACGCGTACTACACTTCAGGTTTGGGATTCGGTGTCTAAGGATGTAAGATGGACCTCTTTCCCGTCTCCCTTTACGCCCCTTCATTTTAACTCAGCCTTCCCGCCGGGCATGCAGCCTGGCCCGTTCGACGGGTGGAGGGAGGGGGGATGTTTAGCCTTGACACACCTCTTCCACAATTATGACCCCCGTTCTTTTGAAAACTGCAGGAGGGATTTTGGACTACAAAGCAATGAACACTACCATTATACGCAACTGATGCACTGGGCCCAGACACCACACATACGGGAGGCCGCTACCAGACCCCTCACGAAGTTTGAAACCTTTCTTACAAAAACCACGACGATGAGAGGCACGATCTCCTTTCTCTACCGACACTTGCTATCGACCCTACACTCGGTGCGCCCACGTTATATGGCAATGTGGGAGGGGCTTCTGGGGAGACCCATTTCGGACGAGGAGTGGACCCACCTATGGTCAGATGTTAGGAAATTCAATCACTCCATAACGCTTAGGGAGGCCCACCTCAAGACTATGATGGACTGGTACCTCCATCCATCGCGACTTAAACAGATGTACCCGAACACATCTGATAGGTGCTGGAGGGGTTGTGGGATGCTCGGGGATTTCCGTCATATCTGGTGGGACTGCCCGACTATTCGTCCATATTGGGAAGAAATACTTGCTCAAATCAAGCTGATGCTGGGATACCCTATTCCGACAACGATAGGGGGTATACTGTTGGGCCTGCGCGACCCCTCCCTGGAGCTTCAGACTAGGGCAGACAAGGCAATTCTGTGGTTATGCATAGGTGCAGCGAAGACCACTCTAGCTGCAGCGTGGAAACAAAAGGAGGCGCCGGCGCTATCTCTTTGGCACTCTAGGTTGTGGCACCTCCTCAGTATGGAGCGGATGGCGGAGGTGTCTGGGGACACATTCAAAAATTTTGAGTTCCGCTGGGGCCCATTGGTCTCATTTCTCTCCAAGGGCCTGCCGTCGGCTGTATGTCCGACCTCCGTTAAAGAGCTACACCTATTCCAGATCTAGAGGTAACTCACTGATGAGTTTACTGACCTTGGATAGCTTCTACTAGTTGCCGCCGCCATGGGGGGGGGAGATGGGGGGTGGGGGAGGATGTGTCATTCTTATGTTTTTGTTTCTTTTTATTTTTGCTTTGGCTGCCCCGCAGTTGGGGGCGCCTCATTATTTATAGTGGACATCGGATTTTAGGACTTCGTAAACGAAGGTTAAGGGGGATGCCTCTTAGGCGAAAGAGAGGCAGTCAGCTCCTTTCGGTTGTTCCACCATGCGGCTCGGATGGGGGGCACTGTTGACCACCTGTGTAATATGACACTGTATACTTCATTTGCTTCCATCTAGGGAAGGTGGGAGGCGGTTGTTGCTCACTAATAAAGAGTTATGCATTTTCGGCGGTGCGGCTTGGGGAGGGGCTGGGAAGCGGCATCCCCGATGTAAAGCTGTACGATGTACTGTTTATTGTGCAAATATCAATAAAAACAAGTTTGACAAAAAAAAAAAGTTCTGTCAAAAAACGTTTCAGGAAAAGAAGAATATCTGGACCCTCAAGATTTTCCGGCAGACCATAAAGGCGCAGGTTGTTACGCCTATTACGATTTTCAAGATCTTCAGTATGAAGCTTGAGACGATGGATTTCCTGTTCCAAAACAGGGATCTTGGTTGATACATCATGTAAGTCACTGATGCGTTGCTCCATGTCAAGCACCTTAGCCTCCATACTAATCCACCGATCTTCAATTTGTTGAAGCTTCTCATTTGTTGTGGACATAAAGATTTCAACCCCCTCACTTCATCCAAAATAGTATCCAAAACAGGATTTTGAGATGATAGAATGGGGGAGGGGGGTCATTTTAGATCTCTTGGGCTTAGCACCCGAAGACATAGCTCTGACAGAGAGTGGAGCCTCACTGGTCATTTTAAAACAACGTGAAGGGCGATGAGTAACTTTTAGAAGAGGTCCCAGTCTACCCATAAGCTTAGTAGTCACAAATAGAAATAAATGCCAGTTAATCAGAGAAAGAAAACGTGTGACACTCTCCCCAGAAGACAAAACGCCAGCTTGTCACAGATGAGGAGAGATGCAGCGAAGATATTCATGCAGCACTACACCAAGATATATGGAAAATGCTCAAAAATAGAATGAAAAATAAACACACATTCTAATCCATGTAGACCACATGCACAAAAGCATTAATTGGCATTATTGCATGAGAAGTCTAAAATTAGGCACACGTAATGAAAGGGAGAGTCATTTCCAAAAGTGTTGCATAGAGGATCCCTCACGGAATGAAAAAACGCTGCATACAATGAATAGAACCCAACAAAGCCACTTTCTCTTTAGTATTTAATGAAGTTGGCATTGATCCAGAGGCAGGCGGCAGTTGCAGGAAGAAACACGTTGCTGCGCATCCACTAAAGAAAACGCCGGATTTACCTCAGAGGAGAGCAGGCGAGCGGTATGCACAAAATGGCGGCCGCTCGCATTTACGTGAGGCAAATCATCACCGCTGCCGCAGAATCGCTGTCGGAAGCCCAAGGAAGTCGGAAACGGCTCCGTTTGCCGCTCCGAGTGTTTAGGCGCTGAATTCCGTCTTCAAAACCTGCCTAGGCAGGACGGCTATATATTGTAGGAGAGCTCCGCGTCCGAGCGGAGCTCACGTAGAAGCCGCCATCTTGCTTCGGCGCGAGACCACGCCCCCCCTCAGTGCACTTTTAAGCTCATTACAAATAATGTGAGACAATACATGCAGAGCAAGGAAGCAGAATTTGATAAATCCAGCGAGACTTCACTTAAATTTGGTTCAGCTTGCTTAGCCTGTCTGGGCAAATCAGGAGGTCCAGCGCTGGGCCTTGCTCCCCTCCCGTTCACCTGTAGAAATCTCTCCCTCATCACTGGTGCTTGGGGTCATTATGTTGGGTCCAGTCCAGTGTTCGCCACTGCCCTCATTTCCTAGCACACAATGCATCAGTTTCCGTAAAAGAAAAGAGACACTCAGGATAACGCATATAAGTCTAACATGCATTTAATGCAAGAATAGCCAGCAAGCATTCAAAATAAGCAAGACAGTTGCCTTATCAACAGACAAGAGCTTTGCCTCTAATCGGTTGGAGCCTGTAATGCTAAAACCCATACACCTTGGTGCTACATTCTTAATGCAAGTGAAATAGGCAAGGCAATTGCCAGGTTACGGCCAGGCAAAGATGCTGTTAAATAAACAAAATGATACCAAGAGGGCAAGAATGGGGATTGATGACATAAGCAGTAGCCATGCACCAATGTATGTATTTAAAAAAATATATTTATTGATGTATTAAAGACAGGGACACTGCCCACTGCTGAATAAATACACCCCATAAAGGAAGAAGGAAGTGGAAGAGCAGTCAAGGCTGGCAACTTGAGGAGAAACTAAACAAACTATAAAAGGCCCAGATTCCACTTACTCCTGCTAGGCAGAAGGAAGCCAACATTCTGAGGAAGGGTTGACATCCAAGCCGTTCTGAAGCTCTCGAAGGCTTTCAAAGGTGGACAACTGCAGATCGAGTGATCCCTAGTCAGGCCGTGGCTCAGACCTCAGCCACACTGGCACCCTGCACATGCGAGGGTGGGAGACAAAGTGTAAGGGAATTTTACCTGCAAGGAATTCCCCGTCGACACCGCTTTCAAAAGCCTCCAGTCCAGCCTCACCTAGAAGGAACAAAAAGACTTGTCTCTCTCGGGACACTAGAAATAGCGGGAGTACAAACAAACTCGTGCACCCAGGAACCAATAGGACTTCCCTTACGCTTTCGCGTTATTTTAAAAAGCAGGACGCAAGAGCAGACGTGGAGAGAGGGAGGAAACCCGCAGTATTAGTAACCCGAAGGGAGCTTGCACTGCCTACAAGAGCCAGGAGGCAGAACAAGACCTGCTGGGACTGTCAGATGAGGGGAATGCGCAGAAGCCGGTAGAGGTCGAACGCTTGACTGGACCCACCTCCTCATTCACAAGACTCACTACGACACCCTGGGAGGGTTGTGGCTCACAAGGTGGGAGTCACCTTGGTGTCGGCACAGCCAGTCACCCCCAGACCTAGCTCACCCTAAAACGAGCACATAAGAAAGCAGGAAAGGAGGAGGCCTGAAAAAGAAGGACTTTGGTTGAAATTATTTTTCCCTTTCCATTGAAAGTAGGAGGGATAAGTGAAATTTC
Organism: Calotriton arnoldi; assembly: GCA_963921515.1. NCBI lineage: Eukaryota > Metazoa > Chordata > Amphibia > Caudata > Salamandridae > Calotriton > Calotriton arnoldi. The sequence continues at coordinate 282,836 of CAWUFW010000809.1, forward strand.
AGGGACACTGGAAGGAACTTCTTACCAAAAGGACAACTTCAACCTTTACCTTTATTTTGCGAATAACAGCAGCCCTAACATTTTGTTCTAATAACAGCAGCCCCAACATTTTGTTCTAATTGTTTGTTTTGACAAAGTGGAGCTATTTACCAACTACTAATAAGTGAAACCTTAACTTTACTTGGACTCCAATCCTACAACACAAAATAGGGGACATCCCATGATGCAAGTAAGAGAAACATAAAGGTTGGGGCAGAACTGGAAAGAAAAACTCCGAAGACAAGAGTGCGGGAGGAAAACTTGTTTTATTTGCATTTTCTTTATTTTCTTCATTATTAATACTTGCTGTCTACTTTTCTGTGGTCCGTTGAGGAAGTCGAGGTCCTCTAACTGGCGTACTTGTCCTTGTGCCTAGAAGGAAGACAAGAAAGAATTTAGCACAAATTAATCTAGAGCCTAAGATCTCCCAACTTCCGAAGCTCCCTAAAGATCCCAACCCAAGAGCTGACCCTTGTGCTAAGAGACTTCACTAAAGTGCACTTGAAACCTCACCATCCTAATTTCAACAGTACTCTTTTAACCCAAGTCTCACACAGAGCACTTGGGGCCAGATGTACAAAGAGTAGGAATAGTGAATTCCAAATAGTGATTTTATCCTATCGCTATTTGTAAATGACCATTCCTTATGTATGAAACTTTTTGTTTCATACTTGCGATTCCTAGCGGGTCACAAATCGACCTACCTCATGAATATTAATGAGGTAGGTTGAAGTTTGCAACACATTAGGAATGCCTGCCATTACTGGGATGGTGGCCTGCTGAAGTCAGCAGACCACCATGTCTGTGATTACCTTTAAATAAAGGTTTGTTTGTTTTTGTTGTTGTAATGCAACCAGTTTTCCGTAAAGGAAAGCAGATGCTTTTCAACAATAAAAAATGTAACATTTTGTTTTAATTTTTTAAGAGCATGGGACCACTGGCTGCTCTTAAAAATATTTTTCCAATATTCACAAAGGGGAATTGTTCCTTTGGGGACCCATTCCAATTTGTGAATGCATTACCACCAACTGTGCGTTAGAGGTAAAATATCAAGGTTTTCCGACCGCATTTCGGTTGTGAAACCTTGATACATAACACTGGAAATTGCTAATTGGAAAGGACGCCCTAAACACACCTCTTCCAAGAAGCGATTTCTACACCCCAAACTGCGATTCTGGAGAATCGCAGTTTGGATGTTTGTACATTTGGAAAATCATTTTTACCGTCACAAACAGCCCGATTTTGCGAATCAGGCCGTTTGCGATGGCAAAAATGCTTTGTACATATGGCCTTTGGTAGATTGCTGCCCTGACTGCACAAGAGTGAATTGGCCAGCCTTGTGTTAATCTTCTGCCCTCACCCCGACATGCGAGTCCAATATTTTTCTTGGATCCAAGAGACCCTTGTTTTTTCTAGTTTACATATAGAAGCATCCTATTGACCTTCTAGAATTTTCTCCAAGAACATCTTCCACATTTATTATCAGTAGTGAATGACTCTTCAGGGTAAAATAAAGACTCTGGCCCTCATTCACAAAGGTAACTTACACTTTGGAGTAAGTTTAAACTTTGGAGTATGTTTACTACTTTTGGTATTCACAAACTCAGAGTGTAAACTTGCGTGTAAACTTGCTACCAAAGTTTATGTTACATGTCTCTACCCCCAGAGTAATGCAGATGGCCTACTCTTGTGTGGGTGAGTGACGTCCTCAGGGGTGTGGAATTTAACAAAATATCCATGGGACAGGTTGGTTCATCAATCTACTTGTCCTAAAACACAATCCACTTGACCCTTTGGTGCCATGTAGTGAGGTGACAAATTATCGCAGCAATCTCATTATATAAGAGCTCTGATAATAGCCTCTCTGATTATGCTAGAGCTCATACCATAGTAGAGTTTGAATACCAGCAATTCCCTTATTTTGCGACCTTTCCGCAGAGCTACATATTGGGGCTGGAAGTAGCAGAAAGCAATAGTTCCACATCGTTGGAATGCTTTTTTGAGTGTGTGTAAACCTACTAACTTGCTTGTTTTATGGGTTTTCATCAGCTCCTCTCTAATATTTTCTCATACAGATAAAGGGTGGAAATTTACTCCTGACAAGGGCATAAATAAAACTTCTAACCACGGTTTGGGAATAAAAGTAGTTGGTGGGAATGTGAACTTGTTACCGTTACCTACTTCTATAAATTCTTGTGAATTCATAAAAGCCGTAATTCTGCTCTAATGCAAGGACATATACCATAGGTGAACTTTTGTGATTTTCTTGGGCCCCTACTTGGGTCTGGCGTTAACCAGGACCTTTTGTTTTTATTAAAATTCAGACTCAGTCTCTCTCTCTCCCCCCCTCCTCCCGCCCTCCTTCCTGGCTGGCTTTCCTGTGAGTGGCAGCATTCTGCTCTTTCACAAGGAGCATATCGGCATGTAAAGTAGTTTTGTTCAATGCCAGGAACTACTGTGGCAATGTGTGGTTTTTGAGACCAAAAATATTTTTGCCAGTGTTTGTTAAAATGATAAGGACCCAGCAGCTCCCACAACAATAATGTTTTACAAAAACCACATCAAAACAAGACATGCATTGACGAAACCAAAAGGCTGACCACCAATGTCATACCTATTGGCTTTGCCAATGCTCGTTTATTTTCATGTTTCCTATAATTTTGTTGAAACTGGTTACACTGAATTTCCATTATGAATATTTTTGGGAAATGCTAGCATGCATCAACACATTTCACTAAATGATGCTTCACAGAAATGGTACTTAAAATTTCACAGTAGTTTAGCAAAACGTTTTTTTCCTAGTTGCGTTTTTTTTGTGAACATTTTATTTTGAAAGCAAAGAATCATCAATCTTGCTTTCAAGCTTTTGCATATATATGTAACTAATCAGAGAGCATCCTAGAAGCATTATACATACCTTGATATTGTTAAACTTTGTAAACCTGTATACACATTTTTATTCTGGAACCAGTGCAGTCTGAACTTACATTTCCTTACAGGCACATGCATCAAGGTAGGATTTTGCGAGTCCTTAATTGCGATTATTAAGGAATCGCAATTAAGGACTCGCAAAAGCCTATGCATGTAGGAATCGCTATAAAAATAGCGATTCCTACACATTACTTATTTGCGACTCGCAAATTGCGAGTCGCAAATAAGGAATACCTCCCCATTCATTCCTATATGCCTAGAGGCCCATAGGAATGAATGGGAAGACATTCTCAATTTGCGATTAGCAATTAGAGAATCGCAAATTGAGAATGCAATTTCAAGGTTGCAAGGGTGTCAAAAGGACACCCTGTTGCACCCCTGAAATTGTGGTGTGCACAAATGTTGCGCACACACATGTCCCAAGGACATGTGTGTGTGTGTAACCTACAACTTTGAAAAATGCACTTTAGTGCATTCTTCAAAGTTTTTGCAAATTACCATCAAGTTCAACTTCATGGTAATTTGCGCCCCCTAGTAGCGAAATCGCTACTTCAAAGTGGTTCTTGCATTGCATTTAAGGAATCGCAAAATGCGATTCCTTAAATGCTATCGCAATTTGAGAACTCGCAATTAATTGCGAATTCTCAAATTGTGAGTACCTTGAACCGTGATGCATCGCAAATGCCATTTTTGCGGGCGCAAACGGCCGATTTTTGCGAATCGCACCGTTTGCGCTCGCAAAAATGGTTGATGCATGTGCCTGTTAGAGCGCTCATCCTAATAATAAAGGCGTTGAATTAATGAACCATAAATAAAAGTTCGAACAGCATTAACATATGAACACAAATATTACCTTAACTGCAGACAATGCCCTTCCCTGGTCCATAATGTGGTACTGTAATCTTGCAGCCAAAGGGTTTGTGCTGCAGGGAGTTGGGCCTACTTGTCCCAAGGACAAAATAAACATGAAAACTTGTTGTCCTTGACACCAAACAATATAGGAGTCGGGCTATAGGAATTCCACACCCCTGCGTCCTTCCCACAATCCCTCCTTGATTCTCCCCAAACCCCTCTTACTCCTCCTTAATCCCACCCCCTTTTGTAGTAAGTCTGCCTCTTACCCCCACTCCCTCCAACCCCACCCACATTTACTACTAAAACTTAATTAAGTGTGCGAAGACTCGGCAGTCCGGACAGAGAGTGCTGCACACATAAGTATAGGTAATGCGGAGGAATAAAATTGCACGTGATTTGTCAATTACAATTAGTAGCATGATTTGTAGTGCTACAAACCGTACTATAAAGTGCAGATTATGAATCTGGCCCAACGTGGTAAAGAAGAATTACTGTGCTGCCTTTATTTTGGCTAGAAGGGCTGCATGACACTGATCTAGTAGTTCTCAATTTGTTCAATCTTAGTCCTGCTCTTTCCTGACAATCATTTATCCCCGGTTAGCTTATCATTTTCAGTAAATAAATTAATATCACTGATAATTACAATTTATTTTTTTGTATTACTAATTAAGAACCTGTTTTTGATTTCACACTTAGTATCACAGTGAATAAATATGGGGTTTTCATTATCATCATGTACCCAAACAACGCAATCTCACATCAGTCCTTGCTGTTTTTCATGTACAGAATTGTATGACAATCACTGCCATCACGTGCCAGGTGTACCTCATCAAATGGTAATCAATATCAACACATTCCAAGGTAACTTCTGTCATATGCCAGTGAACGCATCATATTCCCCGGTGTGCCCCATCATACATCATGCAGAGCCGTGATGTGCCAAAACAGTTCCATCATGTGGCCAGATAGTTTCCCTTTTGTACATCAGTGACATATTGTACCACAAGTAACCCATTTATGCAACAAACTGTTTGATATGCCCTAAGTTGCCACCCTGTATAAATCAATGTGTCTGTGTGCCCAGGAATCAACTGTCAGCAATTCTTTTAATATACCCAGGAGCCAATAAAAAAAAAATAGTTACTTACCTGCAACTGAGGTTCTCCAGCGTTGGCATCTTTCATAGATTCACATGTTTGAATCATTCCCTGTTGTCGAAGTGGGAGTCCCTCAGTAACTTTGACATAGCGGTACAAGGCACGGATAGCTTAAAAAGCCATTGACAGTGCCCACTTTGTTAGCACATCCATCTCATTCTAAAGAAACAAAACTTCAGCCAATGAGATGAAAGCGCTCTCTTCCTCACCCCTTTCAGAGGTCTTCACACCTCGAATTTCTCGCACAAGAGTGGAAATGTATGTAACTATATATGCAGTGCTTTAGGAGACCCTCTATTTGGGGAGGAGGGTGGGCCGCTTGTGAATCTATGAAAGATACCAATGATGGAGATACAGGTAAATTAATTGTTTTTTTTTCCAGCATTGCATCTTTTATAGATCCACATGCCTGAATCAGAATAGTAAGTAGTTGTTAGAATTGGGGTCTTTAGTTGGCAGTGGTTTTCACCCTGTCCAAATGGGGACCCTCACGCTAGTCAGGATAAGTTAGTTACACCCTCAAAATAACCAGTGCTCACCCCCTTGGTAGCTTGGCAAGAGCAGTCAGGCTTACCTCAGAGGCAATGTGTAAGTACACACACACAGTAACACACTGAAAACACCACAAAAGGACTCCACACCAACTTAGAAAAATAGCAAATATATATCTGATTAAAACAAGACCAAAACGACAAAAATCCAACAAACACAACTCAGGATATGAATTTTCAAAGTTAAATAAAGTTTAGTTCTTAGAAATCAATGGTTACGCTTGACCAGGAGAAAGTACCTTAAATGTGTTAAAAAGACGATGCATGGTGCAGGAGAGGGGAGGCGTCAAAAAAACTGGTGATGCGTCGGTTCCTTACTACTATGCAGGTCGTTGGTACATTGGTGCTCCGGGACAGTGCGTTGCTCAGAGGAGGTAATACGTTGCTGTAGACAGTGATGCGTTGGTTCCTTAAGGCAGTGCAGAGTCGTTGAGCCACTAACACCCGGTGACGAGGTGGGGGTGCGGAGGAGGTGATGGGTCGTTTGCTGGCACAATACCTCAGTTCTTTACTGCGATGCAGTGCCAATGATGAAAGCAGCGCTCAGGGATGATGCGTCGAAGGTCAAGTCGCGCTGCGTCGATTCCACGGCATTGAAGCAGGCACGGAGTCGGAGCGGGGTGTCACAGACTTTGGTGATACCATGCTTGAGACACGTGCAGCGACTGTTCTTCGGAGGCACTGCGGCGAAAAGTTGGGCCTGCGTTGAAAGCTGTTGTTGTTGCTTCAAGCGAGGACCATGCTTCGGGGCAAGCAGCGGCGATGCGTCAAGTTTTGCAATGGTGCGCCAGTTCCGAAATGACACTTGGAGTCGATGCGTGGATTTTCTTCTTTCCAGCACCAGATCTCCCTACCAAGGGCCTAAGAACTGGAGTTGGCACCACTTGGCAGAGTAGAGCTCTCAGCAGAGGAGCCCAGGTGCTTGGTAGATGAAGTCTTTGATGGCCCTGAGACTTCCAACAGGAGGCAAGCTCAAATCAAGCCCTTGGAGAACCTTAGAAAGCAGGATGTAGAGAGCAAAATCAAGTCCTTTCACTCCCAGGACAGAAGCAGCAAGCAGCAGTCCAGCACAGCAAAGAAAGCAGCAAAGTACCAGTCCCTCCTGTCAGGAACACAGCTCTTCTTCCTGGCAGAATGTCCTCAGTCTAGAAGTGTTCTGAGTATATGGTGTCAGAGGTCTAGTACTTATACCCATACCAGCCTTTGAAGTAGGCAAACTTCAAAGAAAGGTCTTTGTAGTGCACAAGACCCTTCCCTGGCTCCAGACAAACTACAGGAGTGGAGACTTCTTTGTGTGGGGACGGGCATAGCCCTATTCAGGTGTCAGTGTCAACTCCTCCCACCACTCTAGCTCAGATGATGGGCCATCATGATATGCAGGGCACACCTCAGCTCCCTTTGTGTGACTGTCTAAAGTGACAGCATAAACAGTCCAACTATCATCCTGACCCAGATGTGTTTTCAGAGACAGGCAGAGGTAAGAAAATGCCAACTTTCTAAAAGTTCAAACATACACACAAAGTAAACCTTTGCGGACACTAGTAATAGACTCATTTAATTCGTTTTAATTGTTTTAAAATGTGAGATTGCTGCAGGTGAATTTTAAATAAGGTATGTTTGAGTCCTGACTTAACCAGTTCAAGAAGATATGGAAGTATTTGATGGGTCCATATGTGAAACCACACACAGAACCTCTTCTACTTCATACCTTGCATCATGTTTGTAGAAACATCTCTGGTTTGTGCCATAATATTTGTACAGTCTTCCTGAATATCTGCATTTTTAATCTCATGGAAATGTCGTTTATCAGAGGCTAACTGTATAGAGAATCTTGATTTTATTGAAGACAAGGAGGCTAGCAATTATGCATAACCTTTTATTTACCAACTTCTAAGCAGCAGTTTAAAAGCTTCAAGTGGAACAGAATGAAGTCACAAAAACAATAGAACATCCAACATAACATAAGTCCTCACCATTCCAGACTCATCCTCTTTTGTTTCTCTTCTTTTTCCCCATGACTTTTCACTTCTTCTCTTCCCAAATCTTCTCCTCATTTGGGGCCATATGTAGGTAATTTCTATTTACCGATTCCTAAATACCGAATTTTACCGATTCGGTATTTAAGAATCGGTAAATAGAATGTAGGTAAACATTCGGTAAATTTTACCGATTCGGTAATATTCGTTATTACCTATTCGGTATTTACCGAATCGGTAATAAGGAATACCTTCCCATTCATTCCTATGGGCCTAGAGGCCCATAGGAATGAATGGGAAGCCATTCACTGTTACCGATTCGGTAAATACCGAATCGGTAATAGGGGAGCATATTCAAGGGTGGCAGGGTGTCAAATTGACACCCTGTTGCACCCCTGAATCGTGCATGTGTGCACATGTGGCGCACATACATGCCCTAAGGGCATGTATGTCTGCCACATGGCACTTTTAAAAAAGCACAAAATTGCTTTTTAAAAGGTATTCAGTATTTACCACCAACTTGTAGTTGGTGGTAAATAACGAATCCTTAAACCAAAAATGCACTCACTTGAGTGCTCCCTACATAGGATTTAAGGAATCGGTAATTTACCGATTCCTTAAAATAACGAATCGGTAAATTACCGACTCCTTAAATCCGGCCTCCTACATCGCAAAGGGCTAAATACGGGTCGGTAACGGGAAATTTACCGATTTTCGGCCGTTACCGACCAGTATTAGCCCACCTACATATGGCCCTTGGTTCCCTGTCCATCTTGAAATGTCTGTAGACCACAAAATAATCCACAAAACATCTCAAAAACAAATATATTTTACACGTTCACATAACTCCCATTTATTCGTATCTTATCAAATTTATTTCAATCGCCTCACCACCAACACGGGTGGCAGGGAGGTATAATGCTAGGCTCCTCGTCTTTAATAAAATCACAATTCTTAACCTCTAAGAATCAGCATTTTATGGCAAGACAGGAGGCTAGCATTATGCATGTTTAAAGTCCTTTAAAACTCTTGATACATGTTCCACTGGCCTAAAATAGAAATCCTGAAATACTCTATCATGCGACCAATCAGCTGCTTTCAAAATCTCACTCAAGCTAACACCTGCACCATATACTTGTGATGCCATTGCTCCACGAATCAAATGCACTTTGAATTTCTCTAAATTCTCTAAACTCTCGCATCGTTTCTTTAACCCATCTTGCTATTGTTGCCGTGGAAACAGCCCTATGTGGTTTCACATAAGATATCAACAATTGATCTATCCCGCACTCATACTCTCACTTACTCTCGCCTCATACTCTCTGATGCATCTTTCTACACACAACTTTGGATGGCTATTAAACCTAAGATAAAATACTTTTTCAGTCATCGTTTTTGTTGTTCTCCTTATCTCAAAAAACACTCCCTCTGGACGAAATAACCTTTGTGAAACATCCAAAGCTTTCACATCAGATACTCTTCTAAATGAAATCATACACAATAATGCAGCCAACTTCCATGTTAAATGCTTTAATGACAAATACTTGTTACCTTGCCTATCTTCAAATTACTTCCAAATCAAATTTACACCCCATAGAGAATTATATCTTGAACCTGGTAGCTTCTTTAAACGAATGCCTTTCATAATTCTACATACCAATTGACCTTTACCTACTGAGAGTCCCTCAACCAGAGAATGACCAGCTGCTATCGCTGATCTGTAACAATGAACGGTCCGGTAACTGAAACCTTTCTTGTATAAACTCGCAAAAAAAATTAGTAATCATAACTTCATCTGCCTCAATGGGATCCAAACCTCTCTCCACACACCAGCGTAACCAAACTTTCTATGCACTTTGCATATCTTTTCCTAGTTTACAGTGCCCACGCCTCCTGATAAATCGGAGAAGCTCCGAGATTTCCTGAAATGTTCCAAACTAGAAGGTTGAGCACCCCTGACTCCACAAGAGGATGCTCCCTTCCGTCCACATCTGTTAGAAGACTCCTCTCTGCTTCTATCAAAAATGGATACTCTTTAGATAACTCCACCTCCGATGGATACCAAGCCTGTGTTACCCAAAAGGAGTCACTAGAACCAGTCTGCACCTCTGTCTCCTCACTTGCATAATCTCACATTCTGCCAATTTAAACTGAATGCATCCACTGCTTTTGCTCCTGGATCCGGCCTCCAACTCACATACTTCGCCAACTGATTGGTCAACCTTGACGCAAACAAATCTACCTCCAACTAACCCATCCTTTCCTGTCTTATTTGAAATATCCTCAAATTCAGTCTCCTATCACTGAAATCCCTAGGAAAAGGGAGTCTGCTACTAAATTCTCCTTCCCTGGAAGATATTGTGCAGTCACATTGATCTTGTGTTCCATGCAGAACTTCCAAAAATCCTTTGGCAACTCTGACAATCTCTTTGACCTGCTCCCTCTTAACTTGTTTATATAAGTCACCGCTGATATATTGTCCATTCTCAAAAGAACTGTAACACCCTGCACCTGATTCCTGAAACTTCAAACTGACAATTCCCCAGCTTCCCTCTCCAAACAATTTATATGATCTTCTCTCTCGCACATATTCCATCTTCCACCTGTCTCCTGAGAGTCTAGTCTCCCTCCCCATCCTAAACTGCTTGCATCGGTCTCCACCACAAAGTCTGGACACGCACCAAAAATTGCACGTCAATTCCACGCTTGCAGATTCTCTAACCACCAAGTCAATTCCTCCTTCGCCTCGACATCCAACCTCACTTTGTCTCCATACCAGAGACCTCTGCTTAGACCTAAATTCTTGACCCTCTGCAAAGCTCTGTAATGTAGAGGCACTGGAAAAACTACCTGCATCGAGGACGACAAAAGCCCTATCATTCTTGCCAACTGTCTCAAGCTGACCTCCGCTTTCCTTAACAAAAACGGCATCTCTTTTTATTAAAGTTATTTTCCTCTCCGGTAACTCCAATTGCTTTGTCACTGTGTCCACTACAAAACTCCAAACCTTGAGCCAGCTCCAATACTGACTTCTCCATGTTTATAAAAAAAAAACAGGCACCTCTATAAATCCTGCACCATCACAATGTGCTCTAAAGTGTGAACATTCTGATCCATAATCAAAATGTCGTCCAAATATACTTACAATCGCACCACTCTCTCTCTTAAATAACCATCTACGGGCCTCAATACCTTTGAGAAACACCAAGGGGCCGAAGATAGACCAAACGGAAGACATGTAAATTGGAAAAGCTGTCCTCTCCACCTGAACTGAAGGTAATGTTGACTTTCTTCCGATATAGGTATTGAAAAATACGCATCCTTCAAATCTGTTTTCACTCCCTCAATATATCCCTTAATAGATGGATTCCCTCTATCTTGAAATGTCTGTAGACCACAAAAAAATTTAGCTCCCTTAAATTGATTACTGGTCTCCATCCCTTTTCTCTCTTTTCTACCACAAAAAGAGTACTTGCAAACCCTTTTTGTGTCTCTGCTACCTGTATAACCGCTTTCTTTTCTAACATTTATTTTATTTCTTGCTCCACAATAACCTTCACCTGTTCCTTAAAAATAATTTCCTTGGTTCTCTTTCTTGAAATGGTTCAGACTGAAATTCTATTGAATAACCTTTTACAGTTTCCAGTACCCAGACATCTCCTGTTATTTCATCCCATTCCTTCTGAAAAAACCTTAGCCTCCCTCCAGTATTTCTCTAGATAAAACCAATTACTCTCTTCATACTCACCTTGTTGTACTGTTTCAGATCTTGTTTGGAAACCTGACCTTCCCCGACCTGCTCTGTTCCTTCCTCCTCTACCTCGCTGAGGATGGAAACTTCCTGAATAAGATAATCCTCTATAAACACCTCTTCCTTGGACATTTCCTCCATGATAATATGGGCCCCTAACATGTGGAATGACGAACGTGTGACCCCGCCTTCCGGCCCTGCCATATAAATTTCCATATCCGAGCACCTTCCTCATAGAAACATACGCCTTATCAAGCGCCGTGAATGTTTGTACATGTTTTCCCAGAGACTTAACTAGGCCCTCTCCAAATAAGAGTCCTTTTGACTCCTCACTCGACTCCTTTTTCGCAAAGTCACCCAATTTTGGGCTAATCCTGAAAAGGACTTCTTTACACCTTTCTGCAATTAACCCTGCATTGGGGTTACCAATAAAACATATAGCCCTCTGGCTCCATCCTTGCAATAAATTAATATCCAGTTCGGTCCCATTCAAATAGGACTCCTCCTCCATGTCAAAGATCCTAGCAATAGGACATAAAACATCCAGCAGTTTCTCTTTGCGCTGCTTTAAGGACCTTTCTAGTCCTTTCCTAGGGTCATGACCCAACTTAAACAAATAAGTAATAAGATCAGGGTCTAGATTTTGAGTCATTGTTTCTTTGACATGAATCGCTGAAAGAGAGCATTCCGCTCTCGTAGGGTTTCTCTCATTCCTTTCTAAAGGACATCTTATCCAGTGTTTAATATAATCTGCCACATGCCCCAATGGCCACCATTCTGAACTCCTTGGGTGCCTTATTTTTGCAGGATTAAATAAATTCTGACCCAGAGGATTCTTCAACTCTCTTATGGTATTCTTATTCGTACTCTCCATTTCCGAAAACTCATCCGGATCTTCATTATATCTCAGATCCAAAATATATTTGTCTACATCCTCATTCTGACCCTGATCCGACCAGGTGGGCTGTCTGCCCCCCCTCTCCATTGCAGGGTTGGACACCAGACAATGATGAAGTTACTGCTTTCGTTTGCAATAAACCAGTGTTATTTTGAGCACCATCTCTGTTTTTTAAAACACTTTGCTCCTGGTCCTCTATTCTGATATTCCTCCTCCTCAGATAGAGTCCAAAACTCCTCTACATCCTCTAACCTTATTTAACCAATCTCTCTACTGTCTCCTGCAATTTGCTACCTATTTCCCACTCTATTAATCTTTTAATAATATCCTCCTACACTTCTTTGGAGGTTATTTCCCCATTTTCACTCATTTTTCTTTACTTTACTTTGTTTTTTTAAATGTATTTATATATTTAGATCACAAATTCCTCTTTTTTTAAATATCCAAAGCGATCGCAACGTGCTAAACAATCTTCTCTCCCCTCTGATCGGCAACGGTCAGCTGTTAGCTGGCAGCCGATCAGACGCACGTTACCTGCCAACACTTGTTGACGCTGACTCGTTGCTTTCCGTATCCAAAACAAGCCTTAATGCCTTCCAAGAGTCGCGCATCTACCCAGACGTTTGCCGATCATGCTCGATTTCCTTTGAAATGAACCCGACCATAACCCGGCATCCGACTCCAGTGAAAGAACAATTTGTGTGCGAGACATGTCTCGAGTCCGAATTTTTTTAACTTTCCGCTCGCGCTGCCTCTAAAACAGTAGGCTCAATGAAACCTCTGTATAAAAAAAAATTCATTTATTTTCAACATAGTCCCTGTCTGAGCAAGGTTCTCTCTACCAAAAAGTGACTCATTTAACATCGAGATCTTAACATACAATCCACATATCATAAAATATACCTAAGACTAAACCAATTACCCGTAAATTGGGTAAAATATTCACACGTTCTCACACAGAAACTACCCACTTAATGTAAAAATATAGTATTACTCTGTATGAAAAACATCCAAATCTATTAAACACACAATCCTCATACAGATAAACCCATAAGAAAAAAGATATACTTATCTGCTCAGACGCAGAAAACAAAAGAGGATGAGTCTGGGATGTTGAAGACTTTTGTTGGGTGTTCTATTGTTTATGTGACTTCATTCTGTTCTACTTGAAGCTTTTAAAGTGCTGCTCAGAAGTTGGCAAATAAAAGGTTAGGCATAATGCTAGCCTCCTGTCTTACCATAAAATCAGGTGCCACGCTGCTAATCTGAGAGTCTGTGGGTTGTGGTGAAGAATTTGGCCCTGAGTTCTGGACAAGAGATCTGCCATCAATCCCAGCAGTATGTGTGGCACCCTTGCCAGTTGCAGCAGGTCTGTGAACCAGTATTGTCTCAGCCAAGTAGGAGCTTTGAGGATCAACCTGCAGGGTTCCCTTTTCATTTTGGAAATAATTTTTGGTGCAAGTGGAATCCATGGAAAAAAGTGTAGGCAAACATTTTGTACCATCCTTTCAAAAGAGCATTCGCCCATGATTATGGTTGTGGGTGCCTGCTTGGGTAAGAGTGACAGTTCTGTTGTCCCTCGTAGCAAAGAGTTCTATTTTTTGACTCCCCGGTCTTGGGATATTCCCTTCAGGACACTGTCCTTCAACTCTCACTCGTGGCAGTCTTCTAGCGTTCTTCTGCGGTAGTCTGCTTGATCGTTGCTTGTCCCCGGCATATGTTCTGCTGTAAGGGCTATTCAGTTGTAAATTGCCCGTTGCCACAATGTTTGAGCTTCTTTTGACAGATTTACAGAATTTGAGCGAGTGTTCGAGCCTGCTTGTTTATATTGAGCATTGTGGTAGTGTTTTCTGTTCAGACTAACAACTTCGAGCTGTAGATACATCTATCTTACAGTCCTTGGCTTTGTAATCTGGGTAGAGTCAGTAAATACATCTCTTGTGAGGATCATTAGAAAAAACACTAATTTTCCCATAGGAATCATAAGCTTTAAAAAGGATTTGTTTGGATTTTTCTATTGTTGTGTTATGTTGATATTTTGTTGGCACTTGTTATAGCGTTGCGACTCAAACCTGTAGGTGTATCTTGGCGCTTCACTAACACAGGACCAATAGATTAATTAGAACCGCCACCTCTTCAAGAGTTTTTTTTAAATTGACCAAATTTGTGAGAAAATTAAGAAAGGAAGTTTGTGCCAATGAAAAGGGGCAAGGTATGAAAAGGACCTACCACCAAATCTTGAAGTGCGAATACTGGGAAACTTTAGCAAGGCCTTGTCCTTGGATCTGAGAAGGCCAATGGGACAGTAAAGGCTAAGCTTTCTATTCAGATAAATTATGTCTTTTTTAGAAGCAGTATGGTTCAAATATACACCCAAAGCCCACGGGAAAGGCTTCAAAGTTCACTTATCTGACTTGAAGCAAGAGCAAAGCTCTGGAACGTCCTCCCACACAACATGCAGTAAATATTGGAGGTATAAAGACCTCTGGGAGGGGTGAAGCAGAGTACTTTTGCCTCATTGGCTTAAGTTTGGTTCCTGTGAAATGAGATGGATGTGCTAACAAAGTGGGCACGGTCTATGGACTTTTTGAACTGCCAGTGCCTTGTACTACTATGTTAAAATTACTGAGGACTTCAATGACAGGGAATGATTCAAACATGTGAATCTGTGAAAGATCCAATGCTGGAGAATATGACAGTGTATGAAAGTAGGATCTGCTTTCATAGTTATCCCCACTTTGTGCCTGGTGTCAGTGTGTTTTGACTGTAGTTTCTGGGATCCTGCTAATCAGGACCCCTGCATCTGTGCTCTCTCTCCCAAAATTACTTCAGTAAGTACTTTTGTACCTCCACAATTGGCTACTGGGGTACACTTATAAGTCCCTAGTATGTGGTACTATGGTGCCCAGGGGATAGGCATACCAGAGGTCTCCCATGGGCTGCCGCATGTATTGTGCTACCCATGGGAGGCAACTTCAACTCTGACTACAGACCTGCCATTGCAGCCTGTGTGAGGTGGTGCTTGCACCTCTCACAACAGATATAAGTTCCTTATATCTGAGGTCACTACACTTAAAACCTATAAGTCACTGTCGGGAGGAACTGGGGGAACAAGAGAAGGAGTCCCCTTTTGATGCTCATGTCATCGTTGAACAGGTACGGGACGATGCTGGTCCCTTTAAATCGCTCACATGCTTCCCGGGGGAGGAGTCCGAGACTGTGACATCACCCTTGTTGAGCCTATCAGGAGGAGGAGGGAAGGAGGAAGTCCCGGGCTTGACGGAGAAGAAGGACGCCGGAGAGCTGACTGAGAGAAGGAGACCGGAGGAGACGTCGGGTCGAGGCTACGCCGGAGAGCTGACTGCGAGAGGGAGACCGGAGGAGACGTCGGGTCGAGGCTGTGCCGGAGATCGAGGAGGAACAGGACCGGAGCACGTCGTTGAGCCCCAGCCATCCGAGGAAAACGTCGGTGAAGTCCGACACAGCGCCATTGCCCGCCACCCCCCAGGAGGAGGGTGGCTGAAACAGGTACGGGGGCGCATCCTGGGGCTTGTAAAACCACCGGGAGGGAACCGGTAGTCAATAGGGCGGTCACTGTTATCTTCTCTTGGGTGACACACTTAGACCGATGCGGTGATCCCCTCACAACCTATCTCCCCTCCCTTTCCGACGATTACGGGCTAAACCAGCCAAACTCACCCCTGGTTCTTTTTCTTTTCTGGGGAACGACTCGAGGACTGAAGGGCCAGCCAAAGAGAGGAAGGAGGAGGCCAGGAGGTTGCTTCAAGAAGCTGGATCGTGTGCGGTGAAGACAAGAGCATCCCTCTTAAACCGGACACTTGTGCTTTGTTATCATCCCATATCCAATAAACCTGTCTTCCTATAACAAACCCCGGAGCGGCTGGTTCCTTGTATCCACACATACCCCTTGATCCCACGGGGATACTCGACAAAGTGGTGGAGAATGCGGGCACACCCCATCTGAGACAAGATGGAACAGCTCTTAGCACAGATGCGCGAGGCCCAGAGCAAGCTGGAGTGGGCCACGGAGAAAAACGCCAGCCAAGCCGAAATGGACCGGACTGTGTTCACCTCGGCTATTCAAGCACAAGCCGAGAACGTCACCAAGTTGGCGGAAGGGCAAACCCAGCTTCTGCAGGTACTAGGACAAGGGTGGGCACCTGCCTTACCCGGGACTGTCATACCCCTACAGAGGTACGTCCCTGGGGATGACCCTATCTCGTTCTTTCTGAACTTCGAACGGGCCGCAAGGGCTAGCAGTTGGCCCGGGGAGCGATGGCCTTTCTATCTAGCCCCGCTTCTAACGGGCGAAGCCCAGGCCGCCTATCAGATAGCCAACGGTGACGGGACAGCCGCTTATGGTTCCGTAAAGCAATTCATCCTGGATCGTCTTGGGATAGACGACGAGGCCCACCGCCTTCGGTTTCGGCAGGAGAGAGGCGTGGCTGGTGATACCCCCAAGACCCTTTTTTTCAAGATCAAGGACACCGCAGACAGGTGGCTGAAGCCACTGGACTCTACCCAGGAAGCTATAATGGAGAAAATATATCTGGAGCAATTTCTTGAGGCACTCCCTTACGGGACCCAGAGGTGGTTACGCCAGCATGCAGGCCTGACTCTGGAGCATGCGGTCGAGATGGCCACCTCGTATGCTAGGGCTCAGTATAGAAGCGCCCCTAAAGAACCCGAGAGGAACCAGAAACCCGTACATGGAGGAAGACCGGAGAGAAAACCAGTTAAGCCTCTCTACGAGCCTCATAAGCCTCGCGTAGAGCGTACCGGTCCAGTTCCCTCTACTGGACCTCAGTGCTACGAGTGTGGGGAGTGGGGCCACATCGCTAAATTCTGTAGGAGACGGAGGGAAAGAGAAGAAGAACCCATGGATGTCAGCTACCTCCCCCACTCCATTCTCTTTGCCCAGGAAACCGGCCCAGTCTATTATGTGAGTTTACTCCTGGATAACCGCCCCATAACGGCCCTCTTAGATTCTGGCTGCAAACACTCAGTTGTGCGTGAGGAGTTTGTGCGTCCTTCTTCTTTGCTACCAGGGAAGCGGGTGTGTATTAGATGCGTGCATGGAGATATAAAGGAGTACCCTATAGCCAAAGTCAGACTCCAAGACCGCAATGGACTGGACATTGTTGTTGAAGTGGGGGTCCTACCCCAACTCCCTGAACCCCTTATCCTTGGCACAGACAATCCCTGGTTCTCTGACTTACTGGGTGAGAAGATAAAGCGGGTCCCCCAGGACACCCTCCTAGCCTCCGAGCCCTGGGCCATAGACACCCATTTTAGAACAGCACAACTGAATGACAGTAGTCTCAGTAATGCCTGGCAGAGTGCCCGGGACTCACTCCTCCAGTCCCATAGGCTGTACCCCTGTTTTATTGAGAAGAAGGGGCTGTTGTATAGGCTCGGTAAAGAGGGGGACGACCTTCAACTACTGGTCCCCGCGGCCTTTAGGGACCAGGTCCTTTTTTTTGCCCATGCACACCTTCTGGCGGGTCATTGTGGAGTAGAAAAGACCTCCCAGTCCATACTACGTAGCTTCTTCTGGCCAGGCGTTCATGCCCAAGTAAAAAGATACTGCCAGGAATGTAGCATATGTCAAAAAAAGAACCCTTACATTCCTCCAAAAGCCCCCCTATGTCCTCTACCTATAATAGCTAAACCGTTCGACAGGGTGGGTATGGATATTATAGGCCCTCTCCCTAGGTCCAGTAAGGGTTGCCAGTATGTACTTGTTATAGTCGACTATTCCACCAGATACCCTGAAGCTTTACCCTTACATACTGCAAACACCACCACCATAGCACAGAGGCTAATAGAGGTGTTTTCCAGGATGGGGTTTCCTAGAGAGATAATAACTGATCAGGGAACCCCCTTCGTTTCGCGGTTAATGAACCAAGTCTGCAAACAATTAGGCATCCGACATATAAAAACATCTGTGTACCATCCCCAGACCGATGGTCTGGTGGAGAGGTACAACGGCAACCTCAAGCTGACCCTAAAGAAACTCCTCACGGGGGACGGAAGAAGTGGGACCAACTCCTTCCCTTAGCCCTGTTTGTCCTCAGAAGCCAAGTCCAGAGCAGCCTGGGCACTTCTCCTTTTGAACTACTGTTCGGAAGGAAGCCACAGACTCTTCTGGAGATCACTAAAGAAAGTTGGGAAACAGATAGCGCACAGGAAGCTCAGGCTCTACTCGAATATGCCAAACAAGAGAAAAGCCGTATCTACAAGCTGAGAACACTCGCACATGCCTCATTGGAGAAAGCCCAGGAAAGACACAAACAGACGTATGATAAAGGGACAAGATTAAGGGAGCTAAAGGTCGGGGAATGGGCCTTGGTACTGCTTCCTTCTTCTACCCACAAACTACGGAAGGAGTGGCAGGGTCCATTTCCTGTCGTACGTACAATCGGTAAGACCACCTATATCCTACAACTCGGCCCAAACAAAACCCAAATGTATCACATAAATCTCCTAAAGAAGTGGCTAGGCCCCCCCCCCCGAAAAAAACACACACTGTCTCCACCCTGGACACCGGTTCTTCGACTGTCGAGTCCACGGCTGTTAACGAAGAGTTAACTCCTGACCGCGCTGCCGACATTCGCGCCCTACTTGGCTCCTTTCAGGATGTGTTTTCCGACCAACCGGGAAGGACCCATCTTGCGGTACACTCCATCCCTACGCAAGAAGGAGTTACCATTAAACAGCGTCCATATCGTGTGCCCGAGGCCAGACGACTGGCCCTACAGACAGAGGTAAAACAAATGCTAGAGTCCGGGATAATCGTCCCCTCTAAAAGTAATTGGTGTTCCCCGGTTGTGTTAGTGCCAAAACCGGATGGTAGCATTCGATTTTGCATCGACTTCAGGGCGGTAAACCGCATCTCAAAACTGGATGGGTACCCCCTTCCCCGGGTGGACGAGTTGATAGAACGCCTTGGGGAGGCTCGGTATATCTCTACCATCGACCTCACCAAGGGTTATTGGCAGATTCCCCTGGACCCCAGGGATCAGGAGAAAACAGCTTTTTCTACCCCTGATGGTCTCTTTCATTTTACTGTCCTGCCCTTTGGCTTACACGGGGCACCAGCCAGTTTTCAGAGGCTGATGGACGCACTCCTGGCAGGGCACACCGGTTATTCTTCGGCTTACCTGGATGACATAGTGGTATTCAGTAGGACATGGGAAGAACACCGGGGACACCTAGCGGCCGTATTACAAGAGCTCCGTTCTGCACGGCTGCACATCAATGCAAGAAAATCGCGCTTCGCATACCAGAAGGTTAAATACCTTGGGTACTTGCTTGGGGAAGGTTTCATAGAACCACAAACCGAGAAGGTCAGAGCCATCCTAGAAACAGATTTTCCTACCACTAAACGGGATCTCCGGGCCTTTCTGGGGTTGGTAGGTTACTACAGACGTTTTATTTCCCAGTTCGCAAATATAGCGGCCCCCCTCACAGACTTGCTGAAGAAGTCTGTCACCTCCTCCCGGTTACTCACCCCTGCTGTACGGGAACTGGAAGCATTCAACACCCTAAAAACCGCCCTGACCTCATCCCCGGTCTTGCAGACTCCTGACTTCCAAAAACCTTTCATTCTCCAGACAGACGCCTCCGGGGTGGGCATAGGTGCTGTCCTCTCCCAACTGGATAACGAGGGACTAGAAAGACCTGTCCTTTATATAAGTGGTAAGCTTTTTCCCCGTGAAAGAATCTATCCCACCATTGAGAAGGAATGTCTGGCGGTGAAGTGGGGAATAGAGAAGTTGAGATATTACCTTGAAGGCAGGCCCTTTCTCCTGTATACAGATCATGCCCCTCTAACTTGGCTACAGAGGAATAAGGGCTGTAATGATCGTGTGCTACGGTGGTTCCTATCCCTACAGCCCTTCCAATTCGAGGTCCTTCATCGTAAGGGAACTGACCAGGGCAATGCCGATTTTTTGTCCTGATATCCTCTTGACCCCGATCGGGAAAATCCTGGGGGAATGGTGTGTCGGGAGGAACTGGGGGAACAAGAGAAGGAGTCCCCTTTTGATGCTCATGTCATCGTTGAACAGGTATGGGACGATGCTGGTCCCTTTAAATCGCTCACATGCTTCCCGGGGGAGGAGTCCGAGACTGTGACATCACCCTTGTTGAGCCTATCAGGAGGAGGAGGGAAGGAGGAAGTCCCGGGCTTGACGGAGAAGAAGGACGCCGGAGAGCTGACTGAGAGAAGGAGACCGGAGGAGACGTCGGGTCGAGGCTACGCCGGAGAGCTGACTGCGAGAGGGAGACCGGAGGAGACGTCGGGTCGAGGCTGTGCCGGAGATCGAGGAGGAACAGGACCGGAGCACGTCGTTGAGCCCCAGCCATCCGAGGAAAACGTCGGTGAAGTCCGACACAGCGCCATTGCCCGCCACCCCCCAGGAGGAGGGTGGCTGAAACAGGTACGGGGGCGCATCCTGGGGCTTGTAAAACCACCGGGAGGGAACCGGTAGTCAATAGGGCGGTCACTGTTATCTTCTCTTGGGTGACACACTTAGACCGATGCGGTGATCCCCTCACAACCTATCTCCCCTCCCTTTCCGACGATTACGGGCTAAACCAGCCAAACTCACCCCTGGTTCTTTTTCTTTTCTGGGGAACGACTCGAGGACTGAAGGGCCAGCCAAAGAGAGGAAGGAGGAGGCCAGGAGGTTGCTTCAAGAAGCTGGATCGTGTGCGGTGAAGACAAGAGCATCCCTCTTAAACCGGACACTTGTGCTTTGTTATCATCCCATATCGAATAAACCTGTCTTCCTATAACAAACCCCGGAGCGGCTGGTTCCTTGTATCCACACATACCCCTTCATCCCACGGGGATACTCGACAGTCACCTCTATGGTAGGCAGTTCAGTCCTGAGGGCAGGGTGCTTGGGTATAAGTGTGAGGGTGCCTCTTCAACAGCAGGACACCGCTACAAACCCTGGGGTCGATTCTTCAGACTTTGTAAGTGCGATCAGCCATTTTAAGACATATAGTGGTCATCAGTCATTACGAGATGCCTAACTATATAATGGCGAGACACAAAACAGGGGTTTGATCCAGTTAGGCCTATGAAGCGGGGAGGGATCAGTTTTAAGACTCAAGAAATATCAAAGGACCCGCACAGCCATTAATCAACCATTAACTCCAAAAACACAACGTACACATTAATCTCGTGTGTTTGAGTCTTTATCTAATCTTGCATATGTTCATTTTAGGGTTTATCATTTTCATGAAAATCATATCCATCTCGTATAATCAAAACACAAATTAAGACGGACTGCACCAACAATAAACAAAACAAATCACAATACAATGTAGTATAACACATAAAAAATGATTGAAAGGTCCATTAGCTACTGAGCTAACCGGAATTGTGGCCAATAGATCCAAGATAACTAACTTAAATAGTTTTTCCTACTCCCTAGTTATAGCATGGGTTTATATAACCTATATTATGTTACCACACTCAGTAATGTCCAAATGATATTAATACTTTCTTTTGGAGGGAGATTAAATTCTTGTTTGAATCCTAGATAGTAGTTTTATCCTTGAGGTGGTACTTCCAATAAATCCCTATGCAACAATGCCAATGGGTCTCGACCTCATAAAATGTAGGAGTATATACAAATCGTTTTGGAGGTCATCATCAGGGCAATAGAGAAAAACTCGTTCAGTCTAGGTGTAAAGAAAAAATATATATATATTATGAAATATGTGTATTAAAAAACATGAAATTCGCATTATGTTAATGCCCAGTCTATTATTCACCATATCCAGTCGCAAGAAAAAAGCTTGTGCGCAAAGTAAAATAAACTGTGGTACATATAAATACACATTTACAGCCCATAGCCACGGTGGTATTGGGGCAGAGAAGAAAAAGTGGTAGGGAAAAATGCCCGGTCCCGAGTGTGTGGTGACATTAATAATACATTCTGACAGTGTGTTTCACTATTAAACAAGCATTGGCATAGCCAATAGGTCTCGCCTTTGGGGCCTTATAAGTGTTTAGCCAGAGCTATTGACTTTGCCAATGTCTTCAAGCTGTGCTGTAGAGAAGTGTGGCTGCTGTGCAGCATGCTGAAAAGTTATAATAAAAAAGTGTCAGAAGCATTTTTGTTACTTTATATATGACCAAGAAGGCATTATGTAAAACTAAACGACCATATTAAAAAAAGTATTTACAATAAAAAATTTCCTCAGTTTTCTTTTGTTCTTGCAATGCTGGCAACTTGTTTCTGCCTATTGCAATGGTTGTTTGTTAAAGCTTTTTTTTTGAGGGGGCATAAACAATCGGAGGGTGAAGGTTGGGAACTAGTACCTGTATTATAACACTAGCAGCGGCCAGACGCTAGGGGAGAATCAACAGATGCCAGATTCCGAGAGCATGCTGAGGTGGTGCTGAGTGATGCTGAGGTGGTGGTGGTGGTGGTGGTGGTGACTGTTGCGGAGACGATGCTGAGGTGATGCTGAATGATACTCAGGTCTTGCTGAGTGATACTGCTGTGGTGCTGAGTGATACTGCTGTGGTGCTGAGTGATGCTGTGGTGGTGCTGAGTGATATTGTCTTGGCGCTGAGTGATGCTGTGGTGGTGCTGAGTGATATTGTCTTGGCGCTGAGTGATGCTGTGGTGGTGCTGAGTGATGCTGTGGTGGCCCTGAGTGATGCTGTGGTGGCCCTGAGTGATGCTGTGGTGGCCCTGAGTGATGCTGTGGTGGCCCTGAGTGATGCTGTGGTGGCCCTGAGTGATGCTGTGGTTGCCCTGAGTGATGCTGTGGTGGTGCTGAATGATGCTGTTGTGGTGCTGAATGATGCTGTGGTGGCCCTGAGCGATGCTGTGGTGGCCCTGAATGATGCTGTGGCGGTGCTGAGTGATGCTGTGGCGGCGCTGAGTGATGCTGTGGCGGCGCTGAGTGATGCTGTGGCGGCGCTGAGTGATGCTGTGGCGGCGCTGAGTGATGCTGTCGTGGCGCTGAGTGATGCTGTCGTGGCGCTGAGTGATGCTGTCGTGGCGCTGAGTGATGCTGTCGTGGCGCTGAGTGATGCTGTGGTGGTGCTGAGTGATATTGTTGTGGCACTGAGTGATGCTGTGGTTGCACTGAGTGATGCTGTGATGGCGTTGAGTGATGCTGTGATGGCGTTGAGAGATGTTGTGTTGGTGCTGAGTGATGCTGTGCTGGCTCTGATTGATGCTGTGCTGGCTCTGATTGATGCTGTGGTTGCGCTGAGTGATGCTGTGGTGATGCTGAGTGATGCTGTGGTGTTGCCGAGTGAGAGATAGAGTGAAGATATAATGCCCAATTAGAGAGGGTGGTGAGAGAGAAAGAGAGAGAAAGGGTGTACATAGAATAAAGAGTGGAGCGGGATAGAGAGAGAGAAAGAAGGGGAGAGAGAGTGAATGAAGGAGTTTGAAAGAGAAACAGATAAAGGGGTGAGAGAGAATGAAAGGCTAAAAAAGATAGAGAGGGGAGAGTTAATAAGTAGAGAGAGAATTAGAGAGGGGAGAGAGAGAAGGAGAGAGACCATAAAAGTGGGGGGTGTGGAGTTTAAATAGAGTGAAGAAGTGACGCGGAAAAAGTAACCTTAAATATAGCTTTGTGCTTTGCGCGAATAAATATTTAAAAAAAACAGAGTGAGACAAAAATACTGGTAATTAGGCTGCGACTCCCAATATAAAACAAATAGCGATATAAGGTGAAATCAACCCGCCGAAGCAATATTTCTAACTAGACAAAAAAAGCTTGCATTTCAATGCTAATCGCTGTTGTTTTTCATGTGACTGTAGTCCAGGGCCGTCAGTTGGTAATGTGAGCTGCTGCTGCGATTGAAACATCAGAGTCCAGAGAGTTAATGAGCCATGACGAGGAAATGAGGAAGAGATAGGAAACCCAGATGGCAGCTGCGCGCGTGCACGCCATCGTGAACGCAAGCTGGTCGCCAGCCGAAAGCCAGTGGGTTTGCACTTCCAAAACCCGCTTACTAAAACTCTCGGCCAGACCAGCGCAAGCGCTGGTGCAGGCCGAGACCTAAAAAATATACAATGTGAATGTAAACACACAAATATTATTAATGCCAACCTCACGAGTAGCAGAAGGGACTAGTCATTTCCTACAGCAAACAAGTCAGCAAACAATTAGATTTCTTTCCAAAGGTTTTATTTATTTTTTGGATTATTTTTACTTTGGGTATTATTTTCTGAGTTCTACAGGCATAGACGTTTTTTGTATAGAGGAAATTAAAAGAAAAAGGTCCCTCCTCCACAGAGCCGGTGATGCCTATCAAATTGCACCTAAGGAAAATGGAGTTTCTCCCACCAGGCCTCAGCTTAAGAAGATGATTCTGTATGGCTGACACAGACACAAGCCCGGATCAAAGGCACGGGGAAGCATTCCAAGCCGGCGCTGAGATGTCAATCAGCCGGACTTCGAGGCTTTGTATCGAAGATGGGCCCAACGTGAATTAACATGTCCCTTTAAGCTGCACGAGGTTGTTGGTGAGAGGTAAATACTGTACTCCAGCACAAAATGCATGCAGCGTGGAGGCCGGGGTTCTGCCCCCGAGACCTGCAGATTTTATGGTATGCTATTAACTACGGGAACACCAAAGGCAAAATCTCTCAGAATGTGTGCGCACGCAATTTTACATATTTTTTCTTGCCCTTGTTTGAGGAGACAGTGTTGCGTGGACAATAGAAATTAGAGGATAGAGACACTTTCTCATTAAACCAGTCTCCTGGTTGGTGTCTGCAACTTCTGTAGGTGAGGTCGTCCCCTAGCGATCAGGTTTCACGCCAGCTACATTCTTACACCGCATGCTTAATTGAAAAAGAGAAACATCTCACCCCTCCTCTAACGTTACCCAACATTTATGAAGTGCAGCGTACACCACATACTAAAATGTGGTTAGAGGGAGCCCGGCATGCGACTGACACTGCCCCAGCCCTGCCGGTCCCAGAAACATGTCACCAACATTCCTCGCTGCCCTACAGACCAGAACGCCCCTAGTTCTCGGTTGAGCTGAGGGGTTCATAGGCAACAGTCTGACCGCCCCCCAACCCGCCTTTCTCTAAAAGGCCCCACACACGACATGAAAGGGCAGCGCGAGTGCACTTCAGGAGGAAGCAGTTCTTTTGTGAGGGGCCTCCCGAGGGATTAAGTGTTCACATGTTTTCTCTTCTAATGCCCAAGGAATCAAGTCCCTGGCTGCAGCCTCCCGCCCTTCCTGTCACCCTGAACTGAGCTCTATTCCTTAAGTTGGCTGGCTGCAGTCAGCCGAGGCCAGGAAGGGAAACAAGGGGAGGCAAAGAAGGGGGAGGCTGCTGGGGGCGGGCTGCTCAGTGCGTGGGCACCCTGGTATCTGGAGGCTGCTCGGGAGCTCAGTGCGAGCTGCGAGAACACCCCAGTATGTGGTGAAGGCTGGTGGGAGGTTAGTATGAGGGAATCCCGGTCTCTGAAGGCTACAGGGGAGCTCAGTGCGACAGTTTCCCGGTATGTGAAAGATGCTAGGGTGGGCTGGTGGGAGCTCAGTATGAGGACAGTCTCCTATCTGAAGACTGCCGCCTGGGCCAGGGAGCTCATTGCGAGGGCACACCGGTATCGGAGTTGCTGGGGAGAGGCACACGCGATGGTTGCAGTGTGCGGTGAGTGCACAGGTTGTCCGAGATCTCCTCCCAGAGATCATTGAAGGCACAGACGCCTCTCTATGCTGCGTGTCCAGCCTGGCTCGCAACGCCCCCCTCTTTCAAGCTCGGTCAGCCTGTATTTATCTGCACGTTCATTAATTCATCCTCGAGTACATGACAGAGTCGGCCGGCCCCCACAGCAACAAACCCCCCCTTTGAAGTGCGCATTCCAGCCAGGCTTATCAGCGGCGAGAGCCAGAGCGGGCAAGATCGCCTTTCATGTGTCTGCAGTTCAGCAGAGAAATGCTGACTGAAAGAACGAGAAAAGGGATCCCAATTCAACTTCGAGGAGCGGGGGCGAGCGAGCGCGGCAGCCTGCTGAGCTGACCACACGCTTGTGCACAATGGCCATGTGTTTCCAATTATCGCGCCCACGTCTGGGCACGATAATTGCAAACAGATGCCGGCCGTGCGGGTAACCGCACAGAAAAGGCCATGACGCACGAGCGTCTGGTCAGCTTTTTAAAACCCCTACATAAAGTCTTCGCCAGAGCAGCGCTTGTGCGTTACTCTAGGCTCGACCTAAAAACACCCTCCTTCCATCAAGTTAGGGTTGGGAGTGGGCGTAGAAAGTCACCGTAACCAGAACGGAGGAAATACACACATTGTGTGTGTGACCACTTTTCGGCCGTGTCGGTGTTATCAACAACCCAAGAGAGTCAATTATCTGGAAAGTGAATGGTGGAAGACAGTTTAGCAAATTATTTTATTAGTGCTAACTAAGCGGGAGAGACTGGAAGCGGCACTTACATATTTAATCTGCCGGTATTTTCCGATGGAAACGTGTCCTGCTTCTATCACTGGTCCCCGTCCGGGTTTGAACCAATTACCCATGTTGACGGACTACGGCATTATTTAGATTGAAGCCAGGAGGAAAAACACTTCCGGTTCCTGCCGGATGCACATGGGACATATAGTCCTGGAATAACAATATAGTCATTGTGCTTTTGAAAACTCCAGAAAATGGGCTAAAGAGGTGCCATGGGAAACTAAATTTCGATATTCGAAGTGTAAGTATGGGATGAGCTAAAAATGACGCTATTATATCACTGGCACAGCACTTCCAATGCCGGCCAAACGATTCATGGGAAGTGTAGTTTTTATGTTTAAAGGAACACAGTTAAACATATTATACAATAATAATACATTGAAAAGACACTTCAGCTCTGCCTAGTGTGGCATGTTGTAATTACACTAGGGTAAAACATATACAGAAAAGAGTATATCAGAACAGTATATGATCTTTAAAAAACATTTGATAACTCTGATAACTCATTTAAGCCTGTTTCGTGGAGCGTAACTTCATAATAATAATGCCTCTTGTCGATCCAAACTGGAGCCATCACCGCCAATGGATCTCACTTGACGTAGTACAGTCCATTTGGCATCTCCTACGGTATGGTTCTTTTCCCAAAAATGTTGTACCAGGGTGCTGTCAAATTTCGGCATCTTATCCAAGACTTGTTTTGACTGATCCGACTTCCAACCTCTTGGTTGGTTTTGCCCACATATATTTTACCACATGGGCACAAAATCCCATAGATAACGTTTTTAGATTTACAATTTGTAAATTCTTTGTGCTGAATTCAGATGTTATTATACATGAACACTGATCCCTCAATTGTTGATGCACAGGCCACACATGTACCACACTTATGGTGCCCCACAATAGCTGGTAAGCCCAATATTGATCTTAAATTCCTTTGCGGACCCTGGATCTCAGTGTTAGAGTGAACCAGATTTTCTCTAAGGTTTTTACTCCTCTTGAGGGCAAATAAAGGCATTTCTCTAAGAGGACTCAAGAATGATACACTGTTATGTTATGTTTTAGGTTTTGTAGAGCGCACAGCTGCCCCAGCTAAGGGGCGTCCCAGCGCTAGCAACTGCAACTGTTAAAAAAGACGACTGTGAGAGAGCACATCGTGCCTATAATGTCGGGAAGAGATGAGTTTTAATGGCTTTACGAAATGCATTGTGATTGTTGATGTTTCTGATGCAGACAGGAAGGAAGTTCCAGAGTTTCGAAGCGAGAACGCGAAAAGAGCGCCCTCCTGCTCACACTTTCCTCACCCGGGGGACAACAGCAAGATGCTGGCCCATAGAACGTAATTGACGGGTGGGTATGTAGAGTGAGAGGAGATTCGCCAGAATATCCGGGGAACAGACGTTCAGGATTCTATGCGCAATGCAGAGAGACTTAAACTCAATGCGTTTCGCCACCGGCAGCCAGTGTAGTCTGTGGATGGCATTGGTTGTGGGACAGGCTCTCGGTAGGCCAAGTAAAGTCCTGTCCGCCGCATTTTGTACCCTTTGCAGGCGGAGGATCTCTGCTTTATTGCCCCTAAATAAAGTGAGCTGGCGTAGACCAGCCTCGATAGAATGGAGGCCTGGATAATGACTTGACAGACTGTGGGGTCAAAAAAAACCAGCAGTGGTATAAGCCCTCGCAAGAGTCCGAAACAGGTACCGGCTACCATTTTAGTTTGGGCCTGAAATTTAAGGGCGGAATCAACCCATACTACCAAGTTTTTGACCGCCTGTTTAGGGGCGGGTGAACAGCCCAGAGTCGAAGGCCACCAGCGCTCGCTCCACAACTCAGTGTCTCTCCCCACTAGGAAGATCTCGGATTTGCTCGCATTTAACTAGAGACAGTTGGCAGTCATCCAGTCTGCTATGGCTGTTAGATCGCTCCTGAACTTAAGCGCGTCCTGCGCGGAATCATCGGATAGTGCCACCACTAGCTGGGTATCATCAGCATATGATACCACAGTTAGTCCTCTACTCCTGGCTACTGCCGCTAAAGGTTGAACATATATATTGAATAGAGTTGGGCTCAGAGCTGAGCCCTGTGGCACCCCTTGTTCAATAGTGTATACCTGAGAGCTGAAGGGAGGGACCAACACTTGAAAGGTTCTCTCAGATAAAAGAGAAGCAAACCAGCCTAATGCTGGGCCCTCAATGCCAGCTTCCTCCAGACGCTGCAACAGAATCTGGTGGGATACAGTGTCGAACGCAGCGCTCAGGTCCAATAATATCAGAGCTGACGTTCGCCCCGCTGTGCCAGTGTTTTTTTATTATCTTTTTTACTTCAGATGTAGCACCACTGAACGTAGTTACACACATCAGGCGGTCTGTTGCTTGTTCATTTTTAGGTTCTAGTAATGCCTCCCTCCGTGTATACAAGGCTCTTTTCATTGACCTCTTTAAAAACCTATGGGGTATTGGCGATCTTTCAGTTTAGTCATCAGCTTGTGGGCATTATCAAAGTAATCCGATTTATTAGTACAATTCCTGCGTAAACGCAAAAATTGCCTTTTAAATGTTGTTGATGGTGACTCTTGTAATGGAGAAAAGTATTCCTATCAGTCTCCTTAGTGTATAGAGTGGTATATATTTTACCCTCTTCGTGTTTCATTGTCAGGTCTGGAAAATTGATGGTTTCCTTACTCCACTGAGCGGTGAATTTAATGTTGACAGTACGATTATTCAACCTCTCAATGAATGACCGAAAGTTTTCGGCGTCTCCACTCCATATCATGAAGATGTTGTCAGTGAAGCGCTTCCAGGTCATGATGTTGTTCTGGAAGGGGCTGTTGTCATATACCTATCTGTCTTCATATTGGGCCATGAACATCACTGCTAGCTCTGGGGCAAAGGGACATCCTATTGCGGTCCCTTTGACCTGCAAATAGAATGTTCTGTTGAAACTGAAAAATTTCCGTCGTAGACAAATCTGTGCTTGTTCAAGAATGAACCATGTAGGCACACAATGGGGTCTTTGTCTTTTTTCTAAAAAATGTTCCATAGCTTCAAGTCCTGCTTCCTGGGGAACATTCATGTATAAGCTTGTAATATCACACGTTGATAATATGTCAGTCTCAGGGTCAAGTGTTAAACATAAAGTTCCTATGCACACGCAATCAGTAACACAGATATATAGCTCTGTTCTTAAATTTCATAAAAGAGAAACAGATCTTGGCAACGTTGTAGTTCATTTAATGTAGATTTTCTTGCATGACCAGCCAACGCGCGTTTCGTCAGTGGGTGTCAAGTGTTGTCTGGTCTAGTTTATTTATTACATCAGTAGTGTCTTTTAGATAGCTTGGTATATCAGGAATCAAAGGCTTTAAAAAGACATCTACATATTTAGCCAATGGTTCCAAGATAGAGTTTACTCCAGAAATTATGGGACGTCCTGGGGGACTCAAAGGATTTTAATGTATTTTTGGGAGAATATACAAGACCAGAATACGCGGGTTCCTGTTCGTTAAATAAAGTTTTTCCTTTGCGGTGATCCATCCACCATTCAACCCCTTTTCAATGGACCTTCTTATTTCAGCTTTGATGGATAACGAGGGATCCCCCTCAAGTACCCTATAGGTGTCATGGTCTGATAACTGTCGAAGTATTTCACTCTCATAATATTCTCTATCCATTATCACAATGGCCCCACCCTTTTCCGCAGGTTTGATAATTATTTCATAGTCATTCTTCAATCGGTTTAATGCTTCCCTTTCTTCCTTTGAGATGCCGCTTCCAGTCTCTCCCGCTTAGGTTAGCACTGATAAAATAATATGCTAAACTCTCTTCCACCATTCGCTTACCAGATAATTGACTCTCGGGTTGTTGATAACACCGACACGGCCGAAAAGCGGTCACACACACGATGTGCGTATTTCCACCGTTCTGGTTACGGTGAGTTTCTAAGCTCACTCCCGACCCTAACTTGATGGAAGGAGGGTGTTTTTTAATAGTGAAACACACTGTAAGAATGTATTATCAATGTCACTACACACTCGGGACCGGGCATTTTTTCCCTACCACTTTTTCTTCTCTGCCACAATACCAACATGGCTATGGGCTGTAAATGTGTGTTTATATGTACCACAGTTTATTTTACTTTGCGCACAAGCTTTTTTCTTGCGGCTGCATATGGTGAATAATAGACTGGGCATTAACAATGTGAATTCCATGCTTTTTAATATACGTTTTTCATAATACATATATTATTTTCTTTACCCCTAGACTGTACGAGTTTTTCTTTATTGCCCTGATGATGACCTCCAAAAAGATTTGTATATACCCCTACATTTTATAAGGTCGAAACTCATTGGCATTGTTGCATGGGGATTTATTGGCAGTACCACCTCAAGGATAAAACTACTATCTAGGATTCAAACAAGAATTTAATCTCCCTCCAAAAGGAAGTATTAATATAATTTGGACATTACTGAGTGTGGTAACATAATATGGGTTATATAACCCCATCCTATAACTAAGTCGTAGGAAAAACTATTTAAGTGAGTTATTATGGATCTATTGGCCACAATTCCGGTTTACTCAGTAGCTAATGGACCTTTGAATCATTTTTTATATGTTATACTACAT
Source organism: Calotriton arnoldi (assembly GCA_963921515.1). Lineage (NCBI taxonomy): Eukaryota > Metazoa > Chordata > Amphibia > Caudata > Salamandridae > Calotriton > Calotriton arnoldi. Next base: position 314,106 of record CAWUFW010000809.1, read on the forward strand.
TGTATTGTGATTTGTTTAGTTTATTGTTGGTGCAGTCCGTCTTAATTTGTGTTTTGATTGTACCAGATGGATATCATTTTCATGAAAATGATAAACCCTAAAATGAACATATGCAAAATGAGATAAAGACTCAAACACACGAGATTAATGTGTACGTAGTTTTTTTGGAATTAATGATTGATTAATGGTCGTGTGGGGTCCTTTGATATTTCTTGTGTCTTAACTATATAATGGCTGCATCGAACCTGGTCATGTTCGATATCAAACATGTTGGATTCATACTACCACACGGATTCCGGTGTTGGAGGTATGATCCCATGTACTGGGGGGCCCCTTAGGGGAGCCCCCTGTACTCTCGGTTACAGCCTTTTAGGGTCTGCCAGCAATCTAGTGCCGCTGCCGACCACATACACGATTCTGCCCTCCTACTGCTGAGCTGAGCTCGAACAGGGGAAGGTAGAACACTAGGTTTCCTGTCGCAGGGAGGAGTGACCACCTCCCAGAGAGGACTTCGTGTATTGAGCTGGGGTGGGGGCGATTTGCAGCACCACCATACTGCATTTAAGGGCACATTTGGTGCCCTCCTTGCATATTCCGGTTTGAGCCAGTTCAGGAACCCTTGGTTCCCACTCTGGTGCGAAACTGGACAGAGGACAACAGAGTATCCTCCCCTCTGACCAGGCCCTCCTCTGGGATGGACCCCCTAGTTGTTCCAACGGTTTTCCAGGGGTATTTAAGGGCTCCCATATGGGTGGGGCCTCAGATTCGTCATGGAACAATTCTCACCTCTGAAACCACGACCGTCTGGACACTTGGACTTCAACTGGAACTAAGACTGCATCAAGGAAGACTCCTGCTGCTCCTGGTCTCGCTGTTCTTCAAGTCTTCCGTCTCTTCTGTGTCTGTGCTTCGCTCAGGTTCTCCAGAAGACCTGTGGGCATCCCTCCCAAAGTAATCTCCCTTGGAGTAAAGGAGTCACTCCCCTGCATCTGCAGACACCGCAACGAAGCTGACAGGTCTGCTGCTCCTGTCATCCTACGTACTTGCCGAGGCCCAGCAACACAGGTGGTCGTTTTGCAGCTATCCAGAGGCCTGACCTGTCTTCCCTGCAATTTGGAGGACAGTACCTCTCTGAGCCACTGGGACCAAACCCCTGTACACCGCGCCGACTTGCCGTTGCCAATGCTTGTTTGTTCTGCACTCCAGAGATCTCCAGGCTACAAGATGCTCCAGCCTCCAGCACCTCATCCCTCGAAGATCAGCATCCTCACTGCATCCCTTGCATCCTAGGCCTCCATCTTTGGTGAGCTGCCTGAGATCCTCTTGTGACTCCTGTGTCTACGGCCTGTGGGTCCCCTCGAGGGTCTTCTTCTGCTTTGGTGGGCTCCCCTGCTTCCTCGAGGCTTGCTCTGACTCTCCTGCACTTGGTGCGTCCCTTGGACCTTGCCGGTCCCAACGATTGTCGTCTTCCACGCCAGTCGAAGCTACCAAGGCTTGTTGGTGCTCCCGCTGGACACGGACCCCCTAGACACCGACATCCGAAGTGGGACAGCTTGTGAAGGGCTCCTGCTCTTCCTCACTGTCACCTGGTCCTCACAGCTGCAGTGACAAGGTCCCGACAACTCTGAGCTCCCTGCCAAGGGTGGGAATTGTGCTTCTGTGCCTCATGGTCACACCTGAGTGGCATAGACTTTGTTCCCTCTGCTTGCAGGTTCTCCTCTTCAAGAATCCACTCTTGGATTCCACCGGATATCTTCACAAACTTCTCCAGAGGCCTTTTCTCCAAAGTCTTCCATTGTCATCTATGGGAGGTTCCGACGTCACTTCACCCCTATGCACCCGGCTTCCCTGGTGCAGGTAACTTGGTTCCTGGGGCGTCCAAGGGTAGGGTGGCTCTCCAACCTTCCGTCCTCCAAAGGGTTTTTTGGGGTCCTCTGGGAAGGATACTTCTTTAAAACTGCAACTGCGACTTCTCCATAGACTTCCATTGGGCACCCAGCTATGTTTCCACTCTGCACACAGCCTTGGTGGGGTTTTTGGGTACTTTCCTTGGGATGTTCTTTGTTATCCCAGCTCCTCTGAGTCTTCTGGACCAAGTAATGTTCTTCCTTGCAGTTCACATTCCACTTTCTTAGTATATGATTTGGTCTCCCCCTGGAGACCAGTGTATATATGTGCTACTTACATGATATCTTTTGAGTATTTTCATGAATATTGTTGATATCTCCAGCTAGGAGATATACCAATGTGTTAGTGAGTGTTGTGTAATAAATAGACTTATTTTTATAAACACTGTGTGGTTCTTTTTCATTTAATCTACACTGTGGTAAAACAATAGCTTTACGCTCCTTCAAGATAAGGCTGAAGGCTGCTTTCCACAGCTACCACTTTGAGAGCTGTCTATGATTATCAAAGACCACTAAAATCACCATGAGGGTTGCCTGCATTAGTGCAAGGTGCATCACTCATTTGAGTGTACACGATATTGTAAGCCAGCCTCCTACAGACAGTCAATGCCATGATGTTCCAGGGCATTCCACTATGCCAGTTTATACCACCTGCTGACCAGGTATTCTTCATCTGACAGTTAGTGCTCCTATCTTCCAAGGTACTGATCATATGCTAGGCAATGCCATGGTGAACAACTGGTACCCCATATATGCCAGTCAATAACACTATGTGCCAGGGAACATCATCAAATGTTCACAAATGCACATGCATACTCGAGTGCACCAGTACAAGCTCATGTGTGCATATACATACAAAACTAGTTATCTGCTCCCGTTTTGAGATTACACTCTTCCATATCCCTTGTTGTAGGGATTCTGCACATACACAGAGCTATGCACAGGATAATAGGACCTCAGAGCATAGTGGTGAGCCAACCATGCCCCTTAGTACCCACAATCCCAATCCGACTAGCTTTAGCGTCTCATTCGCAGCACAGCTACCAATGATTAGACAACCCAGAACACGGTCTCTCTCAGGACTCGCGGGAGCAAGAACGCTCTTTCATAACTCACTCATACTTGTCCACAACGTGCGTAATAAGAGACACAGTATAGTTTAAAATGTTTATTTCAACTATCGTGCTCTAAGATACAGTACACGTGCCAGTACTATCAGCATAATGCATAATGATAAAGTAATAAGCATGGTTACAATTCCATAGAATACAAACGGGGACAGCATGTTATATAGACAGTGGATATAGGGCTTAATGGCCTTACCACCCTCCCCGTGCTAATCACTAGTTTATTAAAAATAGAAGACCTCTGGGCTTTGTCGGACGGACCCTCATACCTCAATATCTAGATGCAAGGTTTACAACATCAGACAAGCACAGCTCTTCTCCCTGGAAAGGTTTTTCTCCAAGTGTCACAAACAGCGAAATCACAATATTAAAAGCACACGAATTTCTCCAGTGCAGCTGTATTTTGTGTTATGTCTAAGTGCGAGGGGCTGACCAGATCAGCAAGAACAAGGGACGTTGTTTTTCGACCTTGTACTTGTTGTGCAGACGAAACCCACAGGGAACAGGAGAAAAGGTGAAAGGCAAAAAGGCAGACCGTTCTAATATAGCCGAGCACAAGCAGAGGCTGGAAAACAAAGTCACAAAGTAACGTGTGCAAAAAGGCATCATGGCAGCCAGGCCTAAGTTAACTTAGCAAGGTAGGCAATGAGGCCACAAACCACACGACACCCTCTTTGCCTATTTCTTGCATCTGTTCTTCAGAAGCTGTATTTCCCTTCCCATTTAGCTTGTTTGGTGGTGCCCAGGGGATTGGACCACATGGTGCGAAATATTCCTGAGGTTTAAGAGACAAAAACCTTGCACCCTCTATTTCCTAAGGCTCAAATTAAGTGCAACCCACCACCAATGTCTAGAGAGCTCCAAGGGGCTACAGTACTATAGAGTAGAGAGTGGGGAAGGGCAGCAGAGACATATGATGGAAAGGCTCTGGGTGGGACACAGCAGAAGCCAGTATGGCTTCGGCTGTGTCCCACCTATGGCCTTGCCTTGTCACCTTTTTGCTTGCTGTTGATAGGCTGTGTGTCAGGCTCAGGCTCTGAGGGATAGTGGTGGAGATCTGGGAACCGTTTTGAATTTGTTGTGAGGATAGACATTCTCCGCCCCCAGTCCAAGTAAAAAGGTTGCTACTGTTTTTTTTCCCTTCACTGGCTTGCACGATGTGCATGTGGCTACAGGAACACAGTTCAATGCATCCTTCGTCGTTTTGCCTGAGGCTGTTAAAATCCTTGCACTTGAGCACTGTAATGCTGATGTACCTTGCCTATCTTTTCTTTCAGCTTGTGCATTTTAGGGTGTTTTACTCAGCATTGGATCTAAAGATCACTACCCCTTACCTATAAATGCATCTTGCACACTTTGAGGTATACTCTCAGGTCTACAGCCAGCATTTCAGTCTGAATTAACATGGGATACATTTTTCTCTTGGTCTGTTCCCAATTATGGCCTGTACGATCTGTCGCTATTTTGCACCCTATCGCCAACTGTGGTAAAAACCAGACCATGATTTTATTTTTTTTGTATAGCGCGAACTTGACACGAAGGTATCAGAGCGCTTTGCATGAGCACCAGTTGTGTTACAGACAGACACATTAACTTTTGTTAGGCACGGGAAGTGTAGTTATCTGCCCAGAATCACAGGCTGTTGAGCATCCCTGCTGAGACTCGAACCCGGTTCCCCAGCTTTGCGGTCGACCGCTCTAGTGGTTAGGCCACATCCTCTCCGCTCTTATTTGATTTATTTGTGGAAAAAAACTCTTTTAAAAAAAAAAAATATTTAGCATTTTGTAACTATTCAAATACTATGACAAAGAAGGAGAACATCTCCATAGATCCCACTAGAATTTCCCCATAGTTCCACTGCAAAGGAGCAGATAGACCTAACCATGTGACACAGAATTATGTCACATCTGGCTACCAGGTCCTTGATCCAAAAGTCAACCCCGCCAGTTCAAAGTGGGCTGAAGTCATTGCAATACTTACCCTTGATTTCACACAATGCCCTTATGGGACCTTGCCTAAATGCGCTGCTCATCATGCTGGGGAGAGCACCTAATTAGGTTGAGCCTACCAGAAAGAGTAAGCTGTTTGGTTGCAAAAGACCTACTATGGGCTTGCCTTTAACTGAGAGGGACTTGCATCCCGTGCATTGCTTACCATTGGTTGGCTTTAGTGTCACTCTTGTGGCTTGCTTCTTATCCAGTATTAGGCTTTCTTTCATAGATTCACATGCTTGAATCATTCCCCGTTGTCAAAGTGGGACTCCCACAGTACCATAGTAAGCAGTAAGACTTGTATCATAGGCCATAATAGCAACAGAAGTCACCTGTATAGCCTATCTAGGTCCTTTTTTAAAAAAGAATCAAACTTGACATATAGCCAATCAGGCGACAGCAGCCTCTAGAAGACTCCATACAGAGACTTAAACCCTCATATATTCACCACACTGTGGAAATGTACCTTTTTAGGGGTACACTGGTGCAGGGTCACCCTCTTGTCCACGGGTTCAAAAACCAACAAAATAGAGATCAGCACTGGAGTTGGAAATAAATAACAAGTTTATTAATCACTCATGAGTGGAACCACGTCCAACAACACTCTCAAGTGTTGCAGGAGGTGGCACCCTGAACTCACAAACCAGCGTCCTTATATACTGCCTTTTTGCAGTGCAAGCATATGGACAGAATTGGAAGAAACAAGTTTAGAAATAGCTATCAGCAAACAAGGGCAGATGAATAACCACTTGGTCAGCAAAGTGGGAGGGGAAGCAGAAATGCTTATGGCAGTGGTAAACAGTCAACAGATAAGTCTAAAACCAGGTGCACCGTCAGCTACAAACCCGCAGCACATACATTGCTTTAGCTGAGTCAGGAAGTCACTAAAATAGATAACACAAGCAAAGTGAAAAAAGACGAGCAGCAGAGGACGGAGGAATTATGAAGGAAACAAAATGGACACCATAGCCAAAATGGCTGTAGCTTATGCCAAGGTAAAAACACGTTTCCACAACATGTTGTTTGAAGGGAGTCTCCCTGAGCTCTGCTCAGTTTTTCTTCAAATTTTTTCTGTATCCAGTATATCTTTACCATATAGCCCCAACCCATCTCTGATCGCTCAATCCACGGACCTCACTGATCTTACCCTTAACAACAATGCGTCGTTGAACACATTCAAATCCGTCGATGAAAATACCATTCTTAACATCTTGACATCACTAAAACCTTCAAACCACTACTGTGACCCACTACCATCTAACCTCTTCAAGGAGCTCAAAACGTCTTAACTTTCACTGTGGACCAAGATTATGAATGCTTCACTACTTAAAGGGGTTATACCAGACTGCCTAATAACAGGACAAGTAACCCCCCATCCTAAAAAAAACCCTCAGCATATCATTCGAACCCACATAACTTCCGACCTATCTCCACCATTCCTTCTCTGGCAAACTCCTGGAGAAATGCGTCCATACACAACTATGCAATCACATAAACCAGTTCCACCTTCTTGACCAATACCAATCTGGCTTCCGGCAGGGTCACAGCACAGAAACAGCAATGACACACTTAGTTTTATGAATGCACTTAAAATGCTAGATCAGAATGAATCTTGTATCCTCATCCTTTTGGGCCTCGCCTCAGCTTTCGATACGGTCAACATGACAGCCTACTTGACTTACTAGAATGCAAAATGGGGTTATCAGGGGTCACTCTAAACTGGTTTGCCTTGTTTCTTCTAACAGAACTCAGAGAATCAAGGTTAGCCAAACTCTGTCCAATTCCACTCTCGTCACTCTAGGAGTCCCACAGGTGTCCATCCTATCACCTACTCTCTTCAACCTCTACATGGAGCCCCTAACCGATATTCTGAAATTCTCCAATGTTAAATACCACATGTATGCAGACGACACCGAACTGTACCTAAAAATCACCTCCCCGGATGATATGCGACTCAACACAACTCTTCAAAAAACCTCAAACTGGCTGAGAAACCACCTCAAACTCAACTCGCTCAAAACGGAATTCCTCTTAATCACCTCTCCAAAAGGATCCTTCGACATCAAGGATTGGATGAAACATCTAACAGCCTTCAATTCCCTTCCACAAGTTATTGATTACACGAGATCACTGGGAATAACACTCAACTAGAAGCTCAACATGCAAGATCACATCAGCACAGCCAACAAAGGAGCCAACCTTCAAATCAACATACTAAGGCAAATAAAACCCTTCCTCCCCCTCAACGACCTCAAAACGGCTGTACAAATACTAGTAATCCCCAGGTTAGAATATGGAAGTACTACCTTATGTGACCTGCCTAGATCCAAACTGGCTCCATTAAAGGCGTCCCTTAATTCTGCTGCAAGACTCATCACTGGATCCAAGAAAAACAACCACATCACTCCCGTTCTGGAAACACTAAACTGGCTCCCCTTTAAGGCAAGGATACAGCTGAAAATTGCCTTCTTGACACATAAAACACTACACTTTAACACACCGAAGTACCTAGCTGACAAACTGTAATTGTCTGGCGGTTGCAGATCCTCTAGGAGTGCCAGCACCTTACTGTTAAAGCAACAGAAATTTCGGAAAAAGAAAACCTACAACCGAGCCTTCTCCGGAATGGCCCCTAGAATCTGGAACCCCCTTTCCCCTGATATAAGTCTGAATCTGTCAATCATCTCATTCAAAAAAGAAGTCAAACTGCTTCTGATTAACAAATATTTACACTTGAACTCTCTGACTCAGCATCTGGAATGTAACTGTCACAATATCACACGCTGGGATCACACTCGCTGTTCATCTTCTGGGTGGTTAACTCTTTAACCTCCTACTGATTTACAACGGATATTGACAGTATTTGTTTGTTGCTTGGTTGTCATATTTTCGTCTTGCTTAACCAATTGTAAAGCGCTCTGATACCCTACTAGGGTCAAGTCCTTGCTATATAAACCTTTATAAATAAATGAAATAAATGTTTGAACTCTTCAAAAAAATGTCTCTTCAGATCCTGCTCATCCTGTGGGAAAAAGAGACTTCATGTGGATGAGCCACATAAAGACTGCCTGTACTGCCTTTACCCTCAACATCAGGTGAAAGAGTGCAGAATTTGCAGCACTTTTTCTACAAAGAACTTACGAGACAGAGAAGGATGTTTTCTTATATTGCTGAAGAAGTTAAAAGTCCAGACATCCAGTGCTTCTGATGAAGACTTCTCCTGTCACCCAAAAAAAATCAAGATCCTCTGACCTTGGGGCTGCTGAAGGTAGTAAAAAAGGCCTTAAAGAAAGATCTTCTCAGAAAGGAGAAATTACAGCTGGTCTCCACAGGGGCGGCCTCCTCTCATCCTTCTAACAAGAAGAGAGAAAGACCGAGGTCTCCTTCCTCAGAGCTATCGACATCAAACGGCAAAAATCGTCGAGGACCCCATCGACGCCGGCAGCGTCGACGAAGGGTACATTGGCATCGCCATCTAAAATGTCGTCATCGAAATTGATGAGAATGACTCCTGCCGCCGCTGCTGTGGTTAAGGCGCCGTCGACGGAAGCTCAATCATCTAACTCACTGTTGACAAAATCAGTTTCCGCAGAGATCCAGCCAGCGCAGAAGACATTGACAAAGGCACCATTTGCAGAATCTGCAGCAGCAGTTAAACCGCCAACTAGGGCACCGTTGACGGATACACTGTCGATCTGTACCATCAACAGAGACATCGTCAACGGATTTACCATTGGTGCCTTCATCATCCACGGAGCTACCATCAGTGGAAGTACAATCGACTAACTTACGTCGACAGAGAAGGGGAAGACGACAGAGACAATTCAACCATGTCCTTCATTATTACAGAAACAAGTTTCACTATCGACGCCGCAACTCTCATCGTCGACGGGACCGTCAACGAGGGTAGAAATTGCAAAAACTGTTCTAACACCAAGACTGACCTCTCCAAGTAAGATATCTCCTCTTTTGCCTAGCCATTTGCGAGATATACAAGACTCTGATGAAGAGGGGTTTTATGGGGATGTGTACAGTCCCTCTGAACTCCAAGTAAAATGTCAGGATGATGACCACTATTCATCATATTATGGTCCTCCTAGGCATTATCATGAATACTATACCTATCAGCAACCCAGGAGAAATGAGGTACTCATGCACACCTCATTATTAAATGACTTACGCGCTATGCTGCAGGACTATAAGAGGTGCTTCCCTGACACCACACAGGGAGAAACACCAGCACCTACCCAGCCGGTTCCTCCTGCTACAGCAGTAAATCCGCACCCATCGTACCGATAATGTCGCCCATACCTAATGTACCAACCCCATGAGAGGACCATACATCCCCTGAGGATGAACGTGAGGAGGGCGAGCTTCAGGAACCCCAACCACCACCTGATGAATGGAAGGACTATCTGATCCGTACTCCATCTCCTTCTCCACCTCACCCGGCAGATTCTCCCCTGGAGGACATTGGGGGCTTTCATAACTTTATGGACAGAGCAGCAGCAAGATTCCACCTCCCCACTTCCATCAAGTAATCCGATTGCTTCCTGCATGATTTTAAGGAGCAGCCTAGAAAGTCTGTGAGAGCAATTCTTGTCATTGATTACATTTGGGAGGAAACAATAAATAAAATGAGGAATCCAGCAAAGGTTGTCTCAGTACCACCTCGCCTTGATAAAAAAATACAAGGCTACAGATGATTCTCCAGCCTGCCTTATTAGCTACCCCAAGCCAGATTCCGTTTTCTCGTAAGCTGCGCAAAGGCTTTCTAAAAATCCATCCACTCCCATTTCAGTGCCTCCGGATAAAAAAAGGAAGATGCCTCAATAATTTAGGGAAGAGGTTCTCCCTTATGTCAGCTATAACAGTCCATGCAGCAAATTCTCTGGCTATCCTAGCGTGTTATGACCGACTGATGTGGTCAGATGTTTTTTTTGATAATCAATTTTATTGTTTTGAAAAACAAACAGCGAATCAGCATTAGACACGGAAAATAATGAGTCATTAGCATTTACAGGTGCATAACATCACAGGAGTCCCGACCTCCAAAGGTATACACAGATATGGTAATTGAACAAGGTGGTACGATCATTCCACGGTACCCAACCATTTTCCCCACACCCTACGGTACTTCTTGGGGCATCCTCGTGCCGCATACAGGGTTTTTTCTTGGGTCGCGCACCAGTCCACCCCCCTCCGCCACTTCCAGAGGCCAGGTGGGTCCGGACATTTCCACGCCGCCGCTATGTCACGTTTAGCTACAATCATGGCCGTGTTAAAAAATAGTTTTTCGTTTCTGGACCCATTAGGGAGTGGCGTGGGTCATGAGGGACAACCCAACCCATGACTTCCGTGAGTTCCTCCTCGATGTCACCCCAGAATCGCGCCAAGCGGGGGCAAGACCAGACCATGTGGAAAAAATCAGCTGGGCTATAGCCACACCTCGCACAGGATGCGTCTGGGCACAGGCCCGCCCGGTGAAGGCGTAAGGGGGTAAGGTATGCAGCGTGCAAGTAGTATAGTTGGATCAGTCTGAGTTTGGCGGACGCGGTGACCGTCTTGGGTGCCATGAGGGCGTCGCGCCAATCTTCCTCATCAAGGGGACCCACCCATTCTTGCCATTGGTCCCTTAACTTGTCCAGTGTAGTGGGGGTGTTGTTGACCAAGGTTCGGTAAATGCAGGAGATAGCCCCTCTGCCCAGGTCACCCAACATAGTCTGCGCCTCGGAAGGGCTGTACTCAGGGAGCCTAGTGCCGTCAGTGATGTGCGTGTGGAGGGCGTGTCGCAGCTGTAAGTATCTGTAAAATTGGGATGGGTGGAGGGAGTAACGGGTCTGGAGGTCTTGAAATGAACGCATGTGGCCGCTAGCCCAGACATCCCCGAGTTGTGAGATTCCAATAAGGTCCCATGATTTAAACCCCTGCAGCCCACTAACCTCTTGGAGCCAAGTGCCCTGCCAAAGGGGTGTACATTGGGTCATCTTGCGCGTCCAGTGAGTGTGACGCAGTGAAGCCCGCCAAGCCAACAGCACGGAACGCGTCGCGTCCGGTAGCTGTGATGGAATGGGTCCCCCGTACATCAGTGATTGGATTTTGGGTAGACCTAATTCGCTCAGCTCGAGTCGGTAGGCAGGGTCGGACCAGCCCCCGTTGAACCAGTCGTGGATAATTAGGAGACGCGCAGCCAAGAAATAGAGATAGAGGTGCGTCATCCCCATGCCCCCATCAAAGGCGGGGATCTGACATAGGGACAGGGCCAAACGTGCCCCCCCGAGAAATTTGGTGGCAAGACTGTCCAGCTCTCAAAACCAGGCCCTAGGAAAGCAGAAGGGGGCGTTCTGGAGGACGTAGAGAAATCTGGGGAGGATCATCATTTTGAACAAGGCGACCCTCCCCAGGGGATTCAGAGGCAGCGTCTTCCACTTCTGAAGATCCGCTTTAGCCTTCTTCACCAATGGGGTGACGTTGAGGGACCAGCCCAGTTCAGGGAGAAGGGTGACCCATATCCCCAAGTATTTGAACGATTGGCGTCGAAGCGGTATGGTGGACTGCCAATCGTAACAGTCCCTGGATAGGTGCAGTGGGACCAGTACTGACTTCCCCGGGTTCAGCCGGAGGCCGGATGTTTGCCCGAAGGACTGTAGGAGCTGGAGACAGTGCGGACCCGACAAGGCGGGTTCGGCCAAGAAAAGCAGGACATCGTCCGCATATAAGGCGATCTTATCCGCCTCTGTGTTGGGCCATTCCCACCCTCGAATGCGACCGTCGGCTCGCACCAGGGAGGCCAGGGGCTCCATCGCCAAGGCGAAGAGCAGGGGCGAAAGGGGGCAACCCTGCCATGTTCCTCTGCTAATGGGGAAGGCCTCGGATAACACACCATTGACCAACACACGTGCCCGCGGCTGGGCATAGAGGACGCGGACCAGCGCTCTAAAGTGGGGTCCAAACCCCATCTCGGCCAACACGTCCGCTAGATGCGCCCAGTCCACCGAGTCGAAGGCCTTTTCGAAGTCTATGAGAAGGAGTGCTAGGTATGGAGTGAGTAGATGCCGATGAGCTAGGGCCAGCTGTAACCTCCTCAGACAGTGTTGGGTACCTCGCATGGGCATGAAGCCGCATTGGTCCGGGTGAACCAGCAGGGACAGATAGGGCTTCAATCGTTGGGCAAGAATGGTGGCATACAGCTTGATCTCCGTGTTGATGAGGGAGATGGGACGATAATCCGCGCAGCCACTGGAGGGTGGCTGAGATTTCGGTAGGACCACAATGGTGGCGATGTCCGTCTCGTGTGGGAAGGAACCCTTTTCCAGCGCTTCTTCGAATAGGTCGGCCAGGCGGGGCACAAGAGTTTCGCGATACAGCGTGTAGTATTCTTGGGGAAGGCCGTTTGGGCCTGGGGTCTTGCCCGACGAGGTGAGGGTAATTGCCTTGTCGATTTCCTCTCGAGAAATGGGGCGGTCCAGGTCTTTCTGGGCAGCTGTATCCACTCGAGGGAGACACATGTTTCCCTTTTCGAGGAGAGTGGAGAGCGACAGGCCCGGGGCTCGCTCTGCATAAAGTCGTTGGTAGTAATGGGCAAAGGTGCGGGCCATCGCCAGCGGGGCGTTATGTAGCGTTCCGTCCTCGTCCGCCACTTCCGGTATAATGCGGTTCGCCCTGGGGTATGTGGCTAATCTATGCAGGATCGAGCCATTCTTGTCACCCCAGCCATAGACTCTTGCTATGGATGACCTCCAAAGGAGTTTGGCAGCATCTAAGGACAACTGTTTGATCTCTGCCCGAAGGTGAGTGAGTTGTCGAGTCGGACAGTGTCGTCCGGCATGGGCGGGGACTGCTCAAGACGGAGCGCCTGCGCCTCCCATGAGGTGATTTCCCGCAATTGCGCCTGTCTCTGGCGTTTAAGCTGGCCCTTCGCGACACCTCGAATGGTAGCCTTACCCGCCTCCCATAGGATGCCCGGAGAAGCTACCGACCCCTCATTAGTGAGAAAGTAGTGCTTGAGCGCCGTCCCTACCACCTTTTTGAATTCCTTATCTTGTAGGAACCATGCGTTCATTCTCCATGTTTGGCGGGCCGAGGGGGGGAGCCCCCGTACTAAGAAGCACCGGGGAGTGGTCAGAAATCCCCCTGGGAAGGATGCGGACGTTCAGAATCGCAGAGCAGTCGGTCGAGGGAACAAAAAACGCATCTATACGCGCCTGTGTATGGTGCGCTGCAGAGGTGTGGGTGAATTGGGCAGTGCGGGGGTGCCAGGTACGCCAAGCATTGCAGAGGCCCAGAGATTCGGACTAGTTCCGTAGTTGCTTCGCCTGCGCCAGTCTAGTGGTAGAGGGAGGGCCTGTCGTGTCAAGGGTCGGGGAGGAAACCGCATTAAAGTCAACGCCAATGATGGTGGGGCCCAGGGGCAGGGCATGCAACAGGGCCGCAATGTGCTCAAGGGTGGTGGCGAGCATCGAGGGGGGGAATAGACGGACAAAAGATTAAGAGGCGAACCAGCCAGTGAACCGCAGAGGGTGACTGACAAGCCCTGAGGGTCGTGGGTGACCCGTGTAAGCACGAATGGCAAGGTGCGTTTCAGAAGGATAGCCACCCCGGGAGAAGCCCGACTGCCACACTCTATCGTACCCATAGCGTGCCAGGAAGGAGCAGCAGTTACCCATCAGGTGCGTTTCTTGGAGTAGGAGGACGTCTACGCCAAGGCGTTGCGCATAGCGCAGAACTGCCGTGCGTTTGAGTCGGTCCAGGAGACCATTGACATTCCACAATAAGACGTGAAGGGACGCCCTGGGGGCGGCTATATCAGTCATGGTGGGTGGTATGTGGATCTGGTTAGTGTGACCCTACAGGGAGTCGGGAGTGCGCGCAGGAGCCCGCATCTGTGTGGGAGCGCGCAAGTAATGAGACCGTGTCTGACCCTGGATGAGTAGCCGCGGGGTGGTCCACGGGAGCTGAAACAACAAAAGAGCAAAAACAACAACATAGGGAGAAAAAAAATCCAAAATTCCCCGCCTCCCCCCTCCCTTTACTTCGAGAACAGAAGCATCTGTCGACCCCCCATTGTAACAATAACCAAACTAAAACGCTCGGGTTAGGTGCGTGGAGGACCCCTCCATACAGGCGGATACGTAGTGGTTCGGCAGAAAACAAGATAAGTGAGCATGAAAGTCTACCATTGTTCAAGATTCCCACCGGGGGAGATTCCCGCCCCCATAGCTAGTAGATATCCAGCCTCGCTCAGTACGGCCTCAGAAGGTGGGAGTGCGGGAAAGGTCCGAATCTATTCTGGGCGAGCCCCCCCGGGCCGGTGATGAGGCTGCTCCAAGTAGAACATCCACGGACTGGTGCCTGACGCGGGGCGGAGAACCCGACTGGCTGGAGGAGTCTCGGAGTCCGTGGGCCGCCGCACTCGAAGATCTGGATGCCGCTACTTGGGATTGGCGCCCTGTACGAGACTGCGTGCGCCGCCAGCGCCCCGGCGACCGCGGCCCCTTGGGTTGGGAACCCGTGGGTCCCGGAGATAGATCACGTCGCTGGCGGAGGGGACGTTCCTCCGTCAGCCATGTCCAGGCCGCCTGGGGAGAGTCGAAGAAGTGGGATTTGTTCTGAAAGATGACGCGAAGACGTGCGGGAAATTGAAGTTGATATTGTAGGCCCAGGGCGCGCAGTTTCTTTTTAACGTCCGTGTAGAAGCGTCGGAGTTCTTGCACCTCCCTAGTGTAGTCCGGGAATACCATAACGGTGTGGTTCTGGAATTTGAGGGTCCGTTGGCACGTGCCGCCCTCAGGATGGCATCTCGGTCCTTGAAGTTGAGGACTTTCAATATGATAGGGCGAGTTGGGGCTCCAGGGGGCGGCCTAGGCGCGAGGGATTGGTGAGCCCTCTCAACCACAAACCATGTCGAAAGGGCGTCCTTGGGCACCCATGATGTGAACCAGGCCTCGACAAAGTTGGCTACCTGGTTCGTCTCGGCCCCTTCGGGAAGGCCCACCAGGCGGAGGTTGTTACGGCGTGCGCAGTTTTCAGCATCCTCTGCGCGCCGGTGGAGTTCCTTGGTGTGAGAGCGGAGGTGTGCTACCTGTTCCTTCAGTTGTGAGATGTCGTCCTCCGCTGTGGATAAGCGAGATTCAGCCTCTGTAAGTCGCGCAGTAGCATTACGGAGGTCTTGTCGGAGGAGGGATACGTCCACTTTGATCTCCCCAATCTTCCCCTCGACGGATGCCTGCGAGGCACTGATTGCCTGGAGAATGGTGTTTAAGTCCCTGTCCTGGGGGGGAGGGGCACCCGCCGAGGGGGGTCCTGGTCAGAGGTGGTAAACGTGTCCATCTTAGTCTGCGTTGGGGCCGGTGTGGACTTAGAAGCCTTATCTCTCCCCATGGTTGAGGACAGATCCAGCCGTTACAGGGAGACAGAGGACCAGGCGGGGGAAACCGGGAACCGTGGAGGTCCTATGCGAAAGCCAGGGACCCCGCCCGGAGCGAGAGTTCGCCAGGTAGGGTCACAGGATCCATGTGAGGGGCAGCTAGCAGGAGGGTCAAGCCCGCCGGTGATCCGGATCGTTCCGCAGTGCAGGGCGCAGGAGCCAGGGACAGTGTCAAGGATGGTGGTGGGAGCTATCACCCCGGAGAGCGTCCGCGGCAGGCGTGAGCAGGGGCGGAGTGGGGCCCCCTGCAGGAAAGGGCGGAGGGACCAACAGACCAACAGTTCTTGGCAGGGGCCCTGGAAAAGGATGGGTCTGGCCCCAGGCTCACGGACCGCCAGATGAGAAGCCACAGGGTGGGACGCACCAGCACCACTCGTGTGTCGCAAGGGCAGCGTGTAGGTCCGCAGCGGCGGGGAGGCGGCAACAGCGGGCAGGCCGGGCAGTCCAGAAGTTGCCCATAGGGAGCAGTGTCCAGAGGGCGCCCACCGCACCACCCCGCACCGCCACCCGGTCTGGTGGCCGAGGAGAGAGGGAGGACCCACAGATCAGGAACCGGGGCCCAAGGACACGGTCCGTCTCCGGCCCCGCGGGCGCCGCAGGTCGTCCGATCCCCCTCGCAGTAACGGAGGTGGGAGAGGGCCACAGCAGTTCACCTCCCCAGGGGCCCTGTCAAAACACAGCCAAGTCTCCTCCGGTCCTGTCAGCCCCCAGGACAGCACCAGGCTCAGCAGACTCAGCAGGCTCACTAGGCGCAGCAGGCAAGGAGGCGCCCACAGGACAGCACCAGGCGCAGCAGGCAGGGAGGCGCCCACTGCACCAGGCCGGAAAGGGAGAGGGGGGGGCGCGTCACCCCACACGCCTCTGCCCGGTGAGACAGCCGGTCCCCACCCCACTCACCGATAGATGAAGCCGCCTCCTGAACGCGGCCAAACCCAGCCAGGGGCACAGCAGCACGAGCTCCCGGGCGTCACTTGCCACCCCGGCGAGCGTTTCAGGTGCACCAGCCGACCCGCTGGTCGAAAGCCGGAGGGTGAGGATCCTCGGCCGGGCGACCGCCACAGCCGGAGCACTGGGCCGCACGGTCACGGGTGGCGGGGGGTCCGCGACACCTGCCGGGTCGAACCCGCCGGTAGAGCGCCAAGATCCCACCCAGGACCGGGGAACAGCCCAGGACGACTCCAGTGCCGGAGATCAGGCAATTCCGGCCGGCACAGCCAAAGGAAAGGCGCCGCAGGATTGCCGGCTGAATGCCGCCATGATGAAGTTACAGGCCTCCGCGGATCGCGGGCTCAGGACGGCGCCGGAAGCCCGTATTCAGAATTCTGGGCAGAGGAGATCAACGCCGCTACTCCGGGAATCACATCAGACAGGTATGGAGCACGGATGGCTGCCGTGAGCACCGGGATGTGAGGCGGATGACGGAGGGGTCCGGAGCACTCTTAGAGTGCGACCGCCATCTTGACGCCTCAGGCCACGCCCCCGATGTGGTCAGATGTTAACAGCCTTTTTGACCTACTTCCTGAAGAAAAGAAAACGGAGCCACAAAAGATTATCCATGAAGGAGAGTGCACATCTTCAGAGATTATTGATTGCGCTCTAGACATCGTCTCAACTGGATTTCGACAGCTAAGAGGGGAGGCTGTCTAAAGACGCAAGGGCTCGCTCAAGGCTACAACGTTTAGACCAGAGGTCTAGACAAAAATTCTTGATATGGCCTATGATGGTGAGTCCCTATTTGGGAAACATGTCGACGGCTTGCTGCTGGCGATAAAGACAGATACTGACACCGCCAGATCCCTTGGAACTTTGCAATATCGCAATTTTCCCTTTTGCGGTGCCAAAGGAAAAAGTTTCACTAACCTCTAGAGGAGGATACCAACGATAACAGCAGTATCAGCCACTGTTCCAATATAGAACAGGTTACCAGCAACCTTACCGCCAGCCACGTTCTGTGGCCTACAACAACCAAACCAAAAGGTGCAAACAGGCTCCCCAGTGTCGGGACACCGGCTGCAAGCAATGACGATGATCAGGTACCGGCTACACCTCCTTCCAGTCAGGTAGGTGGAAACATCACCAACTACCTCCCATAGTGGCAGGAGATAACATCGGACAAATGGGTGTTAGGTTTGATAGCATACGGACACACCCTGGAATTTGTGCAGAGATCTTGTCATGCTTGCCGGGCTCGATCCCGTCCAGCGAACTACTAAAATGGCCGGTCCCGCTACCACGCATGCGCGGGTACCGGCAGACGATCCTAAAGCCTCGCTAATCCCGAGAGGAAACGCTTTGCGTTCCAGCTTCGGGTTAGCGTTTTCCACTTCCGGGTCCTTACCTGAACTTCCGGGTCGGCGAGCCTTCGGATCCTGCATTGGTCTTCCAGCGCCCAGCTCCCTTCTTCATCGTGTCGTCATCTCCTGGCCTCCTGTTCCCCTTCCGTGGCGTCCTGGCAGCCTTCCTGCATTGCTCCTCCAAGCACCGGCAGTAATCTCCGACTCCTTGTGACGGCCTAGTAACTCCTGCATAAGAGGAGAAGAAATAAAGAAAGATGCATTTAGCTCTTACGGTAACAGCGCTTTCAGCGCTCAACTTACAATGTCTTTTAAATTTGCTGTAATACTTATCTGATGTGGACCCCGTGTCTTTGGAGATCTGGTTTGTTCCAGTTACTGTTTAGTTCAAGAGAATTCCTGAAAGCATAGGAATTCCAATTAGGTCTACCTGATATTAAGGTGGATTTCATATAGTTTCTATATTGTACCACATATACTTTATGATGGCTTTAACTTAGGAGTTATATATATCCAGTCATCGTACGTCAATAGGTGGGTTTCAAAGTGCTCCTTTTTTTTTTTCTTCTCATTCCTAAACCCTGAACTCTTTTCATACTCTTCCTTTTACCTTTTTAGACATGAACACCCCTTCACTCACACCAGTTAGCAGAATTAACGGAAGAAGGGAATTATCGAGGTAGTCTAGACTTACACATATAATTGTATAGACTTTAAGAATTAGCATTTCCCTGTATACTTACCTCTTCTGTCTTTTGGTTGACAGAGATTTCTCCTGACTGACTGGTTCTGTCCTAGAGTGGGGTGCGTCGTGGGACATTTGTTTTCCCTTCCTTGTTTTCCCTTCTTCGCCGGGTTACTGTTGGTCATTTGACTCAGTTGGGTGACCAGGAGCGGTTGGGGACCTTTCATCTTTGCATGGCGTTCCTGCGGAAATGTGAGTAGGATTTGACAGAACGCGAAGCCCAAGTTCTAATTTCCGCCCGAACGTTATGGAAATGAGTCAGGTAACACTCACAGATTTAGCCCACATGTTGGGTAACCTTCAGAAAGAAACCCAAGCTTTAGCTGCACAAGTAGATTCCATCCAGCGGGGTATGAGGCCTGAGTCTAGCTTGGGAAACATGGCAGGAGGACCAGGGGTACAGTTTCCACCTCCTTCCCAGTCTCCAAGCACAAGTGTTACTGTTATTCAAGTGACTACCCCTCCGTCTATTCCTTTGGCCCCTCCAAAAAGGTTAATGGGGGACCCTACCAAGTTTGCTGCCTTTTTTAGCCAGTGCCAGCTCCATTTTATGTGCAAGGCTTCCTGCTTTCCAAGCGACAAAGCTAAGGTGGCATTTGTCATTTCCTATTTGGTAGGGTCCGCAGCCAATTGGTCTATACCCCTCATAGAAAGAAACGACCCGTTACTGCATAACTACATAGCCTTTAAGGGAGAGCTAAGAAAGCTGTTCGATAGGCATTCCCTCATGCAGTCAGTGAATACAGAGCTTTTAAACCTGAAACAGGGATCAAAGGACTTAACAACTTACATTTCTACGTTTAACAGATTGGTAGCTGAGGCTGGATGGCCGGAGGAAAAACGTAGTGCCTTGTTCTACAGAGGGTTGTGAGATGAACTAAAAGATCTTCTAGCACAAGTGGTTGATCCTCCCGAGTCATGTAACGCCCTTATAGACCTAGTGGTGAAATTAGATCACAGAATCAATGAAAGGAAAAGAGAAAAAGGGCGTTCAGAAGGCCGCGTTATAACCTATAAAGAGAAAAACCAGACATAGAAAGGCCAGTAAAAGAACAAGAACCAATGCAGATAGGACGCATACGGGGTCTCCTTAGTGAAGAGGAAAGACAGAGAAGGCGTGACAAAAAATGATGTTTATACTGCGGAAAACAGGGTCATTTTTTTAGGCAATGCTCTGTGAAACCAAAGCACCGAAACAATCTGGAAAACTAGCAAGCCCGAAGTCTGGTGAGACAAAGGCTTCGGGTAGTTCAGGGTTAATTGTCTTGCAGCAGTTTGTAAAGACAGATTCGGTCTTGTCTTCTCCTCACCATTTTTTCCTGTCTTCCCGACTGGAATGGGGACAACAGGTTATGGATGTTCAAATAATGGTAGATTCTGATGCCGCAGGTAATTTTGTGGATTTATGTTGGGCTCACAGTAAGAACATTCCCCTGGTTCCCAAGACCTCTTGGGAGGAAGTTAAAACCATAGATGGCAGTAACCTTAAGATTGGTCCTATTACACATGCTACCATTGAATTAACGCTTGTGATTGAAGAGGAACATCAGGAGATTATCGTGTTAGATCTCATTCAGTCTCCCTAGTTCCTGTCATTCTACGTCTTCCGTGGCTATGCCAACATAATCCCCTCATCAATTGGAAAGAGATGTCATTAACTTTTAGACCTGATAATTGCAAAGACCACACTACCCACAAAGGGAACAACCAAAGGGAGGTAGCAGCGATTACCAACCCCAAAGTCCCTGATTTACCCACCTCCTATCACGACTTGAAGGAGGTTTTTGATAAGGAAAAGGCCACAAGTCTTCCGCCTCACAGATCCTATGACTGCAGGATTGATTTAGTTGATTTAGTACCTGGAGCTCGCATACCCTGCAGGACAATCTATGCATTGACAGAAAAATAGAATTTATACCTACGTGACTACTTGGATGAGATGCTTAGAATAGGTTTTATTCGACCTGCCTGATCACCTGCTTCCTCATCTCTCATCTTTATACCTAAACGAGAAGGGGGTCTTACGTGCTGTATCGATTATCAATGATGTTACAATCAAGAACTGGTACCCTTTGCCGCTGATATCCTCCCTCCTCGACCAAATAAAGAATGCCAGAATTTTCACCAAGTTAGATTTGCTTGGAGCTTACCATCTTGTAAGAATCAAGGAGGGGGATGAGTGGAAAACAGCCTTTTGTACCAAGTTTGGCCTCTACGAATATTTAGTAATGTCATTTGGGTTGTGTAATGCCCCATCTGCTTTTCAGTTTTTTATTAAGGAAGTACTTAAAGACAAGTTGGTCCTCTTTGTTATTGCGTATATTGATGATATCTTGATTTATTCTTCTTCAGTACAGGAGCATGAGGTCCATGTTAGGAGTGTTCTCGAGCGATTACGAGACAACCATCTATACTGCAAGCCAGATAAATGCCAATTCCATACCTCTCATGTATGTTTCCTTGGGTTCATCTTATCCCCCCAAGGAATCAGTATCGATCCCCAGAAAGTGGAAGCCATAACACGTTGGCAATCTCCAAAGAACGTAAGAGAAATACAGAGATTTCTTGGCTTTGCCAACTTTTATAGGCGCTTTATTGACAATTTTTCTAACTAGCCTCCCCCATTACCAGACAATTGAAAAAGGGGTTTAAGCTTCTATGGACCCCTGCAGCTGAAGAGGCCTTTTGTAAACTGAAGGAAGCATTTACTCAAGCACCGTTATTGAGCCATCCAGATTCCTTCTCATCCCTTTGTGGTTGAGGCTGATGCCTCACAAATGGCAGTAGGTGGTGTTCTTTCTCAAACAGACCCAAGTACGGGATGTCTTCATCCAGTGGTGTACTATTCGCATAAACTAACACCTGCAGAGCTGAATTATGACATAGGGGACAAGGTACTGTTAGCCATTAAAAAGGCCTTTGAGGAGTGGCGGCAATATCTATTAGGCCCTAATCACAGAATAACAGTCCTTACTGACCACCGACATTTACAGTTTCTTAAATCAGCTGGAGCCTTGTCCATGAGACAACTGCGTTTGACGCAGTTCTTCAGCGACTACGATTTCATAATTCAATTTTAGGCAGGGAAGAAAAATGGGAAAGCAGACGCCCTGTCCCGTCTAAGTTATGAACTAGAAGAACCTCAGTGTGAGCCCCTCCAGCCCCCTATAATAGCCAGGGAACGTATAATAGGTGCTATTTGCTCTGAAGATGAGTTCCTAAAGGCAGTTGAGTAGGCACAAGTGTCTGCAGAAATGGAGAAGGTAGTCCAAAATCATGGTACCACTAAGATCCAAAATCTGTTTTACATTCAAGGGGGATTAGTGCGTCCTACACGTAGTCTCCAGCAACAAGCGTTAGAGTGGTGTCACACCCATCCTCTCTCTGGACATCCTGGGTATTAAAAAACTATGGAACTTCTGAAACGACACTTCTTGTGGCCCAATATGGGGAGTGACGTCAAAAGATACATTCAAACATGCCATGTGTGTGCACAAGGGAAAGCTTCTCATCAAGCACGTGTGAGATTATTGAATCCATTACCCACTCCACCTAGCCCATGGCATACAGTGTCTATGGATTTTATCGTGGACTTGCCAAAGACCGCTCAAGGAAACACCACTCTCCTTGTCGTGGTCGATTTACTAACTAAAATGGCCCACATTATCCCATTAAAGGCAATCCCTATTGGCGTTTCTGTTTGTTCAACACATTGTGCGTATACATGGTCTTCCCTCTGTTCTGGTGTCTGATCGGGGTGCTCAAATAATTTCTAACTTCTGGAAAGGGATGGGTGCCTTATTGCAGATAGACGAGGTTTTCCTCTAGCCATCACCCTCAGACGGATCGTCAGACCGAAAGAGTAAATCAATGTTTTGAACAGTACATAAGATGTCCGCTTCTACATTCCACAGCAGACTGGGACACGTTCATATGGGTAGCTGAATTTTCATACAATAACAGTTGCCACTCTTCAACTACTTACTCTCCTTTCTATTGTAATTATGGTATTCACCCTCGAACCATGCTATCTCCGCTTCTTCTTTCTTACCCTGCCCCTGCTGCTCTTGACTTTGTGAAGCAACTACATGAAATACAAAGGGCAGCCACAGATAACCTCGAAAAGGCCAAGACAGTCTATAAGGAAAAAGCAGATCTCCATCGACGTGCGGAACCTGCATATGCCATAGGGAACGAAATGTGGTTATCTACTTGGAACCTTGCCTTGAGGGGGTTTTGTAAGTTCAAACCCCAGTTTATTGGTCCTTACAGGATATGTAAGATTATAAACCCTGTTGCCATGAAACTAGACCTCCCTGCTACACTGAAAATACACCAGGTTTTCCATGTTTCCTTACTGAAGACTGTAGAACCTGGCACGCGCATTCCTACGCGTCCAGCTCCTGTGATCACCGACAATGAACCTGAATATGAAGTCGAGGCTATCATTGACTCGAGAAGGGTGAGACGCCCACTACAGTATCTCATACACTGGAAGGGCTATGGTGTTGAAGATCGCACTTGGGAACCAGCAAGTCATGTACACGCCCCTCGCCTGCTACGTCTGTTTCACAGACGTTACCCTGAGAAACGTAAGCCGGTGGGTGGGGCTATAGGGGGGGTGTACTGTCATGCTTGCCGGGCTCACTCCCGCCCGGCGAACTACTAAAATGGCCGGTTCCGCTCCCACGCATGCGCGGGTACCGGCAGACGAGCCTAAAGTCTCGCTAATCTCGAGTGGAAACGCTTCGCGTTCCAGCTTCGGGTTATCGTTTTCCACTTCCGCTTCCTTACCTGAACTTTCGGGTCGTCGAGCCTCCGGATCCTGCGTCGGTCTTCCAGCGTCCGGCTCCCTTCTTTGTCGTGTCGTCGTCTCCTGGCCTCCTATTCCCCTTCTGTGACGTCCTGGCAGCCTTCCTGCATTGCTCCTCCAAGCACCGGCAGTAATCTTCGACTCCTTGTGACGGCCTAGTAACTCCTGCATAAGAGGAGAAGAAATAAAGAAAGCTGCATTTATCTCTTACAGTAACAGCGCTTTTACCGCTGAACTTACAATGTCTTTTAAATTTGCTGTAATACTTATCTGATGCGGACCCCGTGTCTTTGGAGATCTGGTTTGTTCCAGTTACTGTTTAGTTCCAAGAGAATTCCTGAAAGCATAGGAATTCCAATTTGGTCTACCTGATGTTAAGGTGGATTTCATAGAGTTCCTATATTGTACACATATACTTTATGATGGTTTAAGATAGGAGTTATATATATCCAGTCATTGTACGTCCATAGGTGGGTTTCAGTGTGCTCCTTTTTTTTTTCTTCTTCTCATTCCTAAACCCTGAACTCTTTTCATACTCTTCCTTTTACCTTTTTAGACATGAACACCACTTCACTCACACCAGTTACCAGAATTAACGGAAGAAGGGAATTATCCAGGTAGTTTAGACTTACACATATAATTGTATAGACTTTAAGAATTTGCATTTGCCTGTATATTTACCTTTTCTGTCTTTTGGTTGACAGAGATTTCTCCTGACTGACTGGTCCTGTCCTAGAGTGGGATGCATTGTGGGACATTTGTTTGCCCTTCCTTGTTTCCCTTCTTCCCCGGGTTACTGTTGGTACTTTGACTCTGTTGGGTACAATAGGTGACCAGGAGAGGTTGGGGACCTTTCATCTTTGTATGGCATTCCTGCGGAAACGTGAGTAGGATTTGACAGATCTCCAACCAAACCTCTGAAAGGAGCGCATTCCACCTCGCCTTCACTTATTATGGAAAGAAGCTCTTATAATGTTAGCAAAAGAGCAACAGAGAAGGTCCCTTCTCCACAAAAGAACAAAGGCTTCTACTCACATTTTTTCCTTATTCAAAAGAAGTCAGGGGAGTGGAGACCCATCTTAGACCTCAGAGTATTAAACAAGTTTCTGCGCAAACATCCTTTCGGTATGATTTCCCTGTCCGCCAGTCTCCATCTCTTGACCAGCGGAAATGTTATGACTTTCCTGGATTTGCAGGATGCTTATTTCCATATTCCCATACATCCAAAGCATCGCAAGTATCTCCTTTTCACCGTAGCCGGTGCCCACTTCCAGTTCAAAGTCCTCCCTTTCAGGCTCAAATCCACCCCCCAAGAATCTTTACAAAATGTCTTGCTCCGGTGGCAGCCACACTTCGCAAGCAAGGTCATCAGGTATTTCCCTACCTCGACGACTGGCTACTGAAAGCTTCCACACGGCAACAAGCATCCAACACTACAGTGGCATGCCTGGCATTATTTCAAAGGTTGGGTCTCACAGTCAACTATCAGAAGTCCTTCCTCATCCCAAGCTTAAAGAGAATTTTCTTAGGAGTCAACCTCAATACCTTCAACAACAAGGCCTATCTGTCTCTGGCAGACAACAGCGGTTGTCAAGCCTGGCATTAACAATCTGACAAAGAAAGTCCATTTCAGTGCGGATGTTCTAATCACTGCTTGGCATGATGTCCTTTGCCATAAACCTAGTCCCACTGACTTGACTAAAGATGAGACCTCTGCAAAAAGAGCTTCAATTGCAATGGGTCCTGTCGACCGGCTCATTCGATGACTTCATATATGTCACTTCTGGAATGCAAGAAACGCTGACTTGGTGGTCCCAACTGCCTCATTTATCTCAAGGTCTCACATTGCTGACTGCAACATCAGATTACATCATCACCACTGACGCCTCTCTAGAGGGCTGGGGAGGCCATTTACAGGACCTCAGGATTGAATGAGGGTGGTCGTGATCCCAGAAATCATTCCACATCAACATCTTGGAATCAAAGGCGATTTTTCTCACTCTCCAAGCCTTCCTCCCATGTATTGCAGGAGTGCTGGTTCGGACAGACAACACGACCAGCATGTTCTATAACAACAAACAGGGTGGCACAAGATAACTTAGCGCAGGCCCGGGTGTCGCTGAGTGCTTAAATAAGAGAAAGGCCAAGTGGATGGGATGAGAGTGGGCCCGCTGGGAGACGGGGGTGCCTTGGGTGGTCTCTCTGGTCCTCCCCCCCTTCCTCCCCTCCTTCCAACCCCGCCGCCCTCCCGGATCCCCTTCCTTGCTTCCCCGCCCCGCTCCCTCCTCCCGCCGGAGTTGTCCGGCTCGCCAGTGGTGGGCTGCTCCCCCTCCCCCTCCCCCTGCGGACAGGCAAAGATCTGCAGTGAACCTTTTTATGGACAGTGGACCCCAATTTGCTCTAGTTGCTCCAGTTGAGCCTAAGTTGGGATAGACATCTATGTTTTCTGGATGCCTTACGGTTTTGTTGTATTGGATATTCTCTTATTCCTTTGCATTCATGGCTTCATATTGAGACAAATGTGACACACGCAAGGCTTGGTAGGGCAACAGTGATGGTACGGACGCCAGACTTAGTGACTCCCCATAGAATACTTTACTACAATGGGACTATATCACCATAGTCAATAGACAAGGGTTGTTACAGGCTGAAGAACTGCTAGCTGGAACGCATTGAATTCTGGGGAAGGGTGCGTGCATGTTTATTGATTTTAATAATTTGAAGTTGACTGTTTCTGGCCCCGGAACCATATACCAGCTGTTGATATGGAAATGCATGTATTGTACTGTGACAATTACCGTAAATGCCAATAAACATGATATTTAAAAAAAAAAAACAGGGTGTCACAAGATCTCTCTCTCTTTCTCGAGAGGCTCAAGCCCTCTGGAGATGGTTGGAGACGCACCAAATCTCCCTGAAAGCAATACATGTTCCAGGAATCAACAACGCATTAGCAGATATGCTCAGCAGAACCATGGACATTTGCCACAAGTGAGAACTAGATCAACAAGTGCTAAATTAGGTTTTTGCACGTTGAGGCAAGCCGGCGCTCAACCTTTTTGTAACCAACAACAATGCAAAATGCCGAATTTATGCCAGTCGATACCCACTCCCAGGGTCATGCGGAAATGCCCTTTCAATTAGATGGTCAGGGATTTATGCTAAGGGTTTCCCCCCCCCCTTCCCTCTCAACCCGAAGATCTCACCAAATTGAAGATGGAGGGATGTTGCCTCATCCTCATAGCTCCCCGGTGGCCCAGACAACACTGGTTCACCGAGCTTCTCCTACTCTCCGAAGCCCAGCCCATCCGGCTTCCCAAGAAAGACAACCTTCTCACGAAAAACAAAGGCCAGATTCTCCATCCCGAGCCGGTATCTCTTCAATTACATGCATGGCTCCTGAATTCCATGAGTTCTGCAATGTAAATATATCACAAGACTGTCGAGACATTCTGGCCAAAGCCAGAGCCATCTCCACGAACAAGACTTTTAAGTTGAAGTGGAAGAGATTATGCTTGTGGTGCGAAGCTTCTAATATCCATCCATTGTTCAGGTTTGGTGCATTCATCAGTTAAGGTTCATATTGCAGCAATAGCTAGATTCAGACAAAACTCTATTTCGATTTCTCTCTGTTTATCCAGAATAATCACACAATTCATGAAGGGCATTATTTAGAACCTTCCCTCCTGTTAAAGCTCCTCCACCAGAATGGCACCTTAATGTGGTTCTCTCAAAACTCATGAAATCGCCCTTTGAACCTATCCACAGGGCGGATCTCAAGTTCTTGACTTGGAAAGTTGCTTCCTTACTGGCCCTCATGTCAACAAGAAGAGTTAGTGAGCTTCAGGCCTTCACTATCCAGGGGCCTTTCCTCCAATTTACTGATGAGTATGTGATGCTACGCACAAATCCTAAGTTTATCCACAAGGTGCCATCACAGTTTCATCTAAATGAACCTATCATTTTGCGTACCTTTTTTCCACATCCGAAATCACCAACTGAACAGTCTCCTCACTCCTTGGACAACAAGAGGTGTCTCAAATTCTGTCTGGCTTCAAAGGACTATGCAATTCAGAAAATCTGATCAGCTGTTCATCTCCTATGGTCTCCCTAATAAGGATTCCGCAGTCACTAAAGCTACCATTGCCAGATGGATAGCTGCCACAATTCAATTCTTTCACCGTAAGGCTGGGAAACCCCTCTCAGCTAAACCAAGAGCACACTCTACAAGGGCAGTATCTTCTTCTGCAGTCCTGTTTGCCGGTGTTCCTCTGGATAATATTTGCAGAGCAGCCACATGAAAGAACGCTTATACATTTACTCAACACAACTGTTTGGAATCAGCCCAAAAAAGCGATGCTGCTGTTGGACAAGCAGTTTTACGCCATTTATTCCGCTGAGGTGAGCCTTCGAAACTGTAAGTGATTTGGCTCTGTTTAATGTTTTAATAATTTGCATTGTTGCATTCATGTTTCACAGATGGATGTATAACATGTTACATTGATACCCACCATCCACAAGGGTACTTTTATGTGTATAATGATGTAGATCTATACAGTTACGAACTGCTTGCTATTTGGATTCAAGCATGTGAATCTATGAAAGATACCCCAATACTGCATAAGAAAGCAAGGGCCACATGCATCAAACTGTGCATTTGCGATTCCTAAATTGCTATTTTTATGAAATCACAATTTAGGAATCGCAAATGCTTATGCATGTAGGAATCTTAAAAAAATGTGTGATTCCTACACATTCCTTATTTGCGACTCACAAATTGCGATTCGCAAATAAGGAATTGCTTCCCATTCATTCCTATGAGCCTAGAGGCCCATAGGAATCAATGGGAATTGCATGCGCAAATTTGCGAGTACCAAATAGGTACTCGCAAATTGCGCATGCAATTTCAAGGGTGCAAGGGTGCCAAAAGGACACCCTGATGCACCCCTTAAATTGCAATTTCAACACATGTTGCACACAGTCATGCCCCAAGGAAATGTATGTGTGCAACATAGAACTTCAAAAATGCACTTTTGTGCATTTTTCAAAGTTTTCGCAAATTACCATCAACTTTGAATTGATGGCAATTTGCGTTTCTTAATTGCGAAATCGCAATTTTTTTGGTTGTTGCATTGCATTTAGGGAATCGCAATTTGCGATTCCCTAAATGCAATCATAATTTAAGTAATCGTAATTTTAGCGATTACTGAAATAGCGATTTTTACATTTGGGATGATGCATCCCAAATGCAAAATGTGATCACAAAGGGCAGATTCTGCGAATCTGCCCCTTTGCATCATAATTTACAATGATGCATGTGGCCCCAAGTTACTTTCCTGTAATTACAGTTATCCATTATTGGTATCTTTCATAGATTCACATGCGACCCACCCTCCTCCCCATAGAGGCTCCCCTCATAGGTTGGTATGTTTTATTCACACTTGTGCTTGAAAATCTGATGGTTTCAGCCTCTGTCTGGAGTGTTCTAGAGGGTGCTGTGGCTTGATTGGCTATATGTCAAGTTTGGTTCTTTTAAAAAAAAAAAAAAAAGGGACCTAGATAGGCTATAAAGGTGACTTCTGTTGCCATTATAGCCTGTGGTACATGTCTTACTGCTTACTATGGTACAGTGGGACTTCCACTTCGACGATGGCGAATGATTCAAGCATGTGAATATATGAAAGATACCAATACTGGATAACTGTAGTTACAGGTAAGTAACTTATTTTCTTATTCAATGGCTTCCCTTGTCCATCTTGTGTTTGTCCCTCTCCTAGATCATAGCCTCTTTACCATCCTCCTGACTGCCTGACTTGTGTCCTTTCACTGCTCATTTACAGAAAACTTATTTTTTTCTTTTTTATTAAGCACTTAATCAGAGTGCATGTGTTTTCCAGCTCTTGCCTTATTCTGTTTCTCTACCCCTTCCCCCACCAAAAGCTTTCACTGGTCATTGTGCCACTGCATGTTTTTTGTTTACCTATAAAAATACAGATGTTATTAAGCATTGCAAAAAAGTGTTGGCAATGCCAGCAGGTCCCCAAAGTGAGACTTATTGGCTCTGCCAATGCTTGTTTTTAAGTTGTCACTGAATAACATCAGATAACCTCAATACTATAATTGACATCCTCACTTGAGCAAATGATTTGCTTTAGGGTCAATGACGTTATCTCCATTTGCCCCCATTCCCGCACCTCCTTCCAAGGAGAAAAAAAATGTGGACATTTGTGCTGTTATACCTGAAGGTAGGATTGTTCCATCTACTTTCACCATAACTCGTATACAGTTTTCTGTTACCCTGGGATGGGAGGGGCAGCTTTTAAATAAAAATAAAGAAGATGACACCACAGTGAGATGAGCACCTTTTGTTCTCAGTGCAATCTGTAGGTCGACAAATAATTTGTGTTGAATCTACTCTGCCTCTCATCATTCTAAGGTCCATAAAATGGACATCATTGAGATGGCATAATATTAACGCCTTGCATCAAAGCTGCACGTACGGCAGAAAAAACCCTTATGCATCTGTCATGATTAATACTGTAAAGAGGATGTGTAATGGCGTCAAATTTCAGATCAGCAGCTCCTCAGTTCTGTTTTTCTTTTGCATTCAAGGTATGCAGTCCATCACTTTATGTGCCATGTTAGAGTCCTCAAGTGGTGTAGGTATGCCCAGATGTGGGTCCCAACCTATCTTTGCCACAGGACTCAAGGTGCACCTTAGTAATGAGGCCGAAAAAGGCAGAAACAATTTTGGAGCTGCTTCTGTTCATATTCAGAGGGGCTGTGGAATAGGAGTTCGTGATGGGCCGTCTGTCTTTTGGGGAGGGTCAGATCTGTTTTGTATATGGTTGTTTTCGGTCTAGCAGCAGAGATGAGCTACCCTAAGGAATCCATCCAAAAAGACTGCAAGCACCAGAATGCAAAGAAAAAAAAATAGGACTGGGTGAGCTATGCACACCTGACATGGTACAGTTTGCAATTTATGCGATAGCTTAGACGCAGGATAGCATCCTACGTACCAGTACACCTGACCGTTATGGAAAAGGAGGTTTGAGTTCTCCTTTACATGCTTGGGTGCTTCTTGACTGCTGTGGTGGTAAAGGGGAGGGCAAGACACACGGGCCCGGTGTTCGAAAAGAAACCTCTGCAGGGAACGAAAGAAGCTTTCATAGACTAGCAGCTAGGCATGGACAGCGCCTGGATACCCTCACTGGTGATACGCCGCGCTATATAAATCTACAAACTAAACTAAACATCTGATTGCATCCCGTCAAGAAAGGACTCTGGAGGGTGTTCTCCGAGTAAGTGTGCCCCTCTGTCTGCCTAACCCAGGCATGGAGGAAGACCCATAGCCTGCCCAGAAGCCTAGCCCTGTGCCCTGATGGGCAATAAGCCTCACAGCCAGCAACATAGAGGCTTTATTTGTTAACGCTGTTCTCGCCTGTGTCCCTGGCAAACACCCAACGAAGACTGTTGCCTTTCTCACAACTGGATGAAGATGTAAAAACAGCAAAGCAAAGACTTCTTTGTCTTTCCCGCCCCCCTCTCTGTTTCCGTCAGCAGCGCGTATGGGGGAGTGACGCTCCCAGCACAGGCAGCAGGCAGGCCTGAGAAACAGAAGATGCCCTGGTGGCTTCTGACACCGCGCCACCTAAGGACCAGGAACGTTTGGGGACTCTTGTCACTGACCCCTTGCCTGTTGCTGACCCCTCCCCCATGTGTTACTCATTGGAATTCGCCTCCCCGGACTAGAACTTGTGATACGTGCCCTGGCACGCTTCCAAGGGTTGGCACGGTGCCCACTCAGGGCTCTTTTTTTGTCCCGGCCTCTGACAGAAAGCGCGCTCCGCCTCTCCAGCAGAGACAACTTCACAAAGAGCCGCTGGGAGGGGCACGAAGCAATAGAAGCAGCTCCTTCTGGGCCTGTTCCTCCTCCTCCCACCTGCCCCCACTACCGCCACCACCAGAGTCCACACCCCATCAACATGGCCATGAAAAGACCGCCGGCGAGGGAGGGGCGAACAAGTTATACACAAAGAACTGGAAATTAAAACAAATTAGCCCATTAAAAGGCACTTGCTGCTATAAATACGGCGCGGCTATTCTGAGGACGGTGGCATGGGAACGGTCCGCGCGGAATCTTGGACCTGTCAGAGCAGACATTTCTGTCCAGCGGGCCTGGGAAGGAGCAGGCAGGGGACCTCACCGCCTCCAGGAGAGGCCTCGGGGGCCTGGGACTCTAGCATAGTATCGGCTCAGACCTGGCCCCTGTAAAACACCAGCATGGCAGCTGCACGATGCTGCTCAAGGCGTAAGTCCTGACGATAGAAGCCTGGCATCTGCACAGTACTGCTCGTGACTCACAGCCTCCGCATTGTGTCCAGATAGTACTGATCATTACCTTGCTCTGTTGATACCGTCACCCAGTGTCTGCTCTGGAGATACCAGCATGGTTTCTGGACTGTACTGCAAGGGATATTATTCTGAGGAAATAGTAGAAGTCTGTGCAGTCCTGCTCAGGACACTCCTGTTGATACAGCCACAGTGTCTGCGCTGTCCTGCTCAGGACACTGCCCTGTTGATACAGCCACAGTGTCTGCGCTGTCCTGCTCAGGACACTGCCCTGCGGACACAACCACAGTGTCTGCGCTGTCCTGCTCAGGACACTGCCCTGTTGATACAGCCACAGTGTCTGCGCTGTCCTGCTCAGGACACTGCCCTGCTGACACAACCACAGTGTCTGCGCTGTCCTGCTCAGGACACTGCCCTGCGGACACAACCACAGTGTCTGCGCTGTCCTGCTCAGGACACTGCCCTGTTGATACAGCCACAGTGTCTGCGCTGCTGACACAACCACAGTGTCTGCGCTGTCCTGCTCAGGACACTGCCCTGCGGACACAACCACAGTGTCTGCGCTGTCCTGCTCAGGACACTGCCCTGTTGATACAGCCACAGTGTCTGCGCTGTCCTGCTCAGGACACTGCCCTGCTGACACAACCACAGTGTCTGCGCTGTCCTGCTCAGGACACTGCCCTGCGGACACAACCACAGTGTCTGCGCTGTCCTGCTCAGGACACTGCCCTGCTGACACAACCACAGTGTCTGCGCTGTCCTGCTCAGGACACTGCCCTGCGGACACAACCACAGTGACTGCACTGTCCTGCTCAGGACACTGCCCTGTTGATACAGCCAGTGTCTGCACTGTCCTGCTCAGTACACTGCCCTGTTGATACAACCTCAGTATCTGCGTTGTCCTCCTCAGGACACTGCCCTGCTGAAACAACCACAGTGTCTGCGCTGTCCTGCTCAGGACACTGCCCTGCGGACACAACCACGGTGTCTGCGCTGTTCTGCTCAGGACACTGCCCTGCTGACACAACCACAGTGTCTGCGCTGAACTGCTCAGGACACTGCCCTGCTGACACAACCACATTGTCTGCGCTGTCCTGCTCAGGACACTGCCCTGCGGACACAACCACAGTGACTGCACTGTCCTGCTCAGGACACTGCCCTGCTGACACAACCACAGTGTCTGCACTGTCCTGCTCAGGACACTGCCCTGCTGATACAACCAGTGTCTGCACTGTCCTGTTCAGGACACTGCCCTGTTGATACAACCACAGTGTCTGCACAGTCCTGCTCAAGACACTGCCCTCTTGATACAACCACAGTGTCTGTGCTGTCCTGTTCAGGACACTGCCCTGTTGACACAACCCCAGTACTGCTCAGGACACTGCCCTGTTGATACTATCAGTGTCTGCGCAGTCCTGCTCAGGACTCTGCCCTGTTGATACAACCACAGTGTCTGCGCTGTCCTGCTCAGGACACTGCCCTGTTGATACAACCACAGTGTCTGCGCTGTCCTGCTCAGGACACTGCCTTGTTGATACAACCACAGTGTCTGCGCAGTCCTGCTCAGGACACGGCCCTGTTGATACAACCAGTGTCTACGCTGTCCTGCTCAGGACATTACCCTGTTGATACAACCACAGTGTCTACTCTGTCCTACTCAGGACACTGCCCTGTTGATACAATCAGTGTCTGTGCAGTCCTGCTCAGGACACTGCCCTGTTGGTGCAACCAGTGTCTGCACAGTCCTGCCCAGTACACTGCCCTGTTGATACATCTGGTGTCTGCACAGTCCTGCTTATTAGAACCACAGTGTCTGCGCTGTCCTGCTCAGGACACTGCCCTGTGGTACAACCAGTGTCTGCACAGTCCTCGCTCAGGACACTGCCCTGTTGATACAACCAGCGGCTGCACAGTCCTGATCAGACACTGCCCTGTTGATACAATCACAGTGTCTGCGCAGTCCTGCTCAGACACTGCCCTGCTGACACAACCACAGTGTCTGCTCACGACACTGCCCTGTTGATACAATCAGTGTCTGAATAGTCCTGCTCAGAACAGTGCCCTGTTGATACAACCACAGTGTCTCCGCAGTCCTGTTCAGGACACTGCCCTCCTGACACAACCACAGTGCCTGCTCAGGACACTGCCCTGTTGGTGCAACCAGTGTCTGCACAGTCCTGCTCTGGACACTGCCCTGTTGATACAACCACAGTGTCTGCACAGTCCTGCTCAGGACACTGCCCTCTTGATACAACCACAGTGTCTGCGCTGTCCTGTTCAGGACACTGCCCTGTTGATACAACCACAGTGTCTGCACTGTCCTGCTCAGGATACTGCCCTGCTGACACAACCACAGTGTCTGCACTGTCCTGCTCAGGATACTGCCCTGCTGATACAACCAGTGTCTGCGCTGTCCTGCTCAGGACACTGCCCTGCTGACACAACCACAGTGTCTGCGCTCTCCTGCTCAGGACACTGCCCTGCTGACACAACCACAGTGTCTGCGCTGTCCTGCTCAGGACACTGCCCTGCTGACACAACCACAGTGTCTGCGCTGTCCTGCTCAGGACACTGCCCTGCGGACACAACCACAGTGACTGCACTGTCCTGCTCAGGACACTGCCCTGCTGACACAACCACAGTGTCTGCGCTGTCCTGCTCAGGACACTGCCTTGTTGATACAACCACAGTGTCTGCGCAGTCCTGCTCAGGACACGGCCCTGTTGATACAACCAGTGTCTACGCTGTCCTGCTCAGGACATTACCCTGTTGATACAACCACAGTGTCTACTCTGTCCTGCTCAGGACACTGCCCTGCGGACACAACCACAGTGACTGCACTGTCCTGCTCAGGACACTGCCCTGCTGACACAACCACAGTGTCTGCGCTGTCCTCTTCAGGACGCTGCCCTGCTGACACACCCACAGTGTCTGCACTGTTCTGCTCAGGATACTGCCCTGCTGATACAACCAGTGTCTGCACTGTCCTGCTCAGGACACTGCCCTGCTGACACAATCACAGTGTCTGCGCTGTCCCACTCAGGACACTGCCCTGTTGGTACAATCAGTGTCTGACAGTGCCCTGTTGATACAACCAGTGTCTGCGCAGTTATGCTCAGGACACTGCCCTACTGATACAACCAGTGTCTGCGCTGTCCTGCTCAGGACACTGCCTTGCTGACACAACCACAGTATCTGCTCACGACACTGCCCTGTTGATACAATCAGTATCTGTGCATTCCTGCTCAGGACACTGCACTGCTGACACAACCCCAGTACTGCTCAGGACACTGTCCTGTTGATACTATCAGTATCTGCACAGTCCTGCTCAGGACACTGCCCTGTTGATACAACCAGTGTCTACGCTGTCCTGCTCAGGACACTACCCTATTGATACAACCACAGTGTCTGCTCTGTCCTACTCATGACACTGCCCTGTTGATACAATCAGTGTCTGTGCAGTCCTGCTCAGGACACTGCCCTGCTGACACAACCACAGTGTCTGCTCAGGACACTGCCCTGTTGGTGCAACCAGTGTCTGCA
The DNA here is from genome assembly GCA_963921515.1 of Calotriton arnoldi. Classification (NCBI taxonomy): domain Eukaryota; kingdom Metazoa; phylum Chordata; class Amphibia; order Caudata; family Salamandridae; genus Calotriton; species Calotriton arnoldi. Next base: position 349,304 of record CAWUFW010000809.1, read on the forward strand.
CAGTCCTGCTCAGTACATTGCCCTGTTGATACATCTGGTGTCTGCACAGTCCTGCTTATTAGAACCACAGTGTCTGCGCTGTCCTGCTCAGGACACTGCCCTGTTGGTACAACCAGTATCTGCACAGTCCTGCTCAGGACACTGCCCTGTTGATACAACCAGCGGCTGCACAGTCCTGATCAGACACTGCCCTGTTGATACAATCACAGTGTCTGCGCAGTCCTGCTCAGACACTGCCCTGCTGACACAACCACAGTATCTGCTCACGACACTGCCCTGTTGATACAATCAGTGTCTGAATAGTCCTGCTCAGAACACTGCCCTGTAGATACAACCACAGTGTCTGCGCAGTTCTGCTCAGGACACTGCCCTACTGACACAACCACAGTGCCTGCTCAGGACACTGCCCTGTTGGTGCAACCAGTGTCTGCACACTCCTGCTCAGGACACTGCCCTGTTCATACAACAACAGTGACTGCACAGTCCTGCTCAGGACACTGCCCTCTTGATACAACCACAGTGTCTGCACAGTACTGCTCAGGACACTGCCGTCTTGATAGAACCAGTGTCTACACTGCCCTGCTCAGGACACTGCCCTGTTGATACAACCACAGTGTCTGCGCTGTCCTGCTCAGAACACTGCCCTGTTGATACAATCAGTGTCTGCGCTGTCCTTCTCAGGACACTGCCCTGCTGCCACAACCAGTGTCTGCGCTGTCCTGCTCAGGACACTGCCCTGCTGACACAACCACAGTGTCTGCGCTCTCCTGCTCAGGACACTGCCCTGTTGATACAATCTGTGTCTGCACAGTCCTGCTCAGGACACTGCCCTCTTGATACAACCACAGTGTCTGCGCTGTCCTGCTCAGGACACTGCCCTGTTGATACAATCAGTGTCTGCGCTGTCCTTCTCAGGACACTGCCCTGCTGACACAACCAGTGTCTGAACAGTCCTGATCAGGATACTGCCCTTTTGATACAACCACAGTGTCTTCGCTGTCCTGCTCAGGACACTGCCCTGTTGATACAACCACAGTGTCTGCGCTGTCCTGCTCAGGACACTGCCCTGTTGATACAACCAGTGTCTACGCTGTCCTGCTCAGGTCACTACCCTCTTGATACAACCACAGTGTCTGCGCTGTCCTGTTCAGGACACTGCCCTGCTGACACAACCACAGTGTCTGCGCTGTCCTGCTCAGGACACTGCCCTGCGGACACAACCACAGTGACTGCACTGTCCTGCTCAGGACACTGCCCTGCTGACACAACCACAGTGTCTGCACTGTCCTGCTCAGGACACTGCCCTGCTGATATAACCAGTGTCTGCACTGTCCTGTTCAGGACACTGCCCTGTTGATACAACCACAGTGTCTGCACAGTCCTGCTCAGGATACTGCCCTCTTGATACAACCACAGTGTCTGCGCTGTCCTGTTCAGGACGCTGCCCTGCTGACACACCCACAGTGTCTGCACTGTCCTGCTCAGGATACTGCCCTGCTGATACAACCAGTGTCTGCACTGTCCTGCTCAGGACACTGCCCTGCTGACACAATCACAGTGTCTGCGCTGTCCCACTCAGGACACTGCCCTGTTGGTACAATCAGTGTCTGACAGTGCCCTGTTGATACAACCAGTGTCTGCGCAGTTATGCTCAGGACACTGCCCTACTGATACAACCAGTGTCTGCACTGTCCTGCTCAGTACACTGCCCTGCTGACACAACCACAGTTTCTGCTCATGACACTGCCCTGTTGATACAATCAGTATCTGTGCATTCCTGCTCAGGACACTGCACTGCTGACACAACCCCAGTACTGCTCAGGACACTGTCCTGTTAATACTATCAGTATCTGCGCAGTCCTGCTCAGGACACTGCCCTGTTGATACAACCAGTGTCTAAGCTGTCCTGCTCAGGACACTACCCTGTTGATACAACCACAGTGTCTGCTCTGTCCTACTCATGACACTGCCCTGTTGATACAATCAGTGTCTGTGCAGTCCTGCTCAGGACACTGCCCTGCTGACACAACCACAGTGTCTGCTCAGGACAATGCCCTGTTGGTGCAACCAGTGTCTGCACAGTCCTGCTCAGTACATTGCCCTGTTGATACATCTGGTGTCTGCACAGTCCTGCTTATTAGAACCACAGTGTCTGCGCTGTCCTGCTCAGGACACTGCCCTGTTGGTACAACCAGTATCTGCACAGTCCTGCTCAGGACACTGCCCTGTTGATACAACCAGCGGCTGCACAGTCCTGATCAGACACTGCCCTGTTGATACAATCACAGTGTCTGCGCAGTCCTGCTCAGGACACTACCGTGTTGATACAACCACAGTGTCTGCATAGTCCTGCTCAGGACACTGCCCTGTTGATACAACCAGTGTCTGCACTGTCCTGCTCAGGACACTGCCCTGTTGATACAACAACAGTGTTGGCACAGTCCTGCTCAGGACACTGCCCTCTTGATACAACCGGCAGTGTCTGCGCAGTCCTGCTCAGGACACTGCCCTCTTGATACAACCACAGTGTCTGTGCTGTCCTGCTCAGGACACTGCCCTGTTGATACAACTACAGTGTCTGCACTGTCCTGCTCAGGACACTGCCCTCTTGATACAATCAGTGTCTGCGCTGTCCTTCTCAGGACACTGCCCTGCTGACACAACCAGTGTCTGAACAGTCCTGCTCAGGATACTGCCCTTTTGATACAACCACAGTGTCTTCGCTGTCCTGCTCAGGACACTGCCCTGTTGATACAACCACAGTGTCTGCGCTGTCCTGCTCAGGACACTGCCCTGTTGATACAACCAGTGTCTACGCTGTCCTGCTCAGGACACTACCCTGTTGATACAACCACAGTGTCTGCGCTGTCCTGCTCAGTACACTGCCCTGTTGATACAATCAGTATCTGTGCATTCCTGCTCAGGACACTGCACTGCTGACTCAACCCCAGTACTGCTCAGGACACTGTCCTGTTGATACTATCAGTATCTGCGCAGTCCTGCTCAGGACACTGCCCTGTTGATACGACCACAGTGTCTGCGCTGTCCTGCTCAGGGCACTGCCCTGTTGATACAACCACAGTGTCTGCGCTGTCCTGCTCAGGACACTGCCCTGTTGATACAACCAGTGTCTACGCTGTCCTGCTCATGACACTGCCCTGTTGATACAATCAGTGTCTGTGCAGTCCTGCTCAGGACACTGCCCTGCTGACACAACCACAGTGTCTGCTCAGGACACTGCCCTGTTGGTGCAACCAGTGTCTGCACAGTCCTGCTCAGTACATTGCCCTGTTGATACATCTGGTGTCTGCACAGTCCTGCTTATTAGAACCACAGTGTCTGCGCTGTCCTGCTCAGGACACTGCCCTGATGGTACAACCAGTATCTGCACAGTCCTGCTCAGGACACTGCCCTGTTGATACAATCACAGTGTCTGCGCAGTCCTGCTCAGGACACTGCCCTGTTGATACAACCACAGTGTCTGCATAGTCCTGCTCAGGACACTGCCCTGTTGATACAACCAGTGTCTGCACTGTCCTGCTCAGGACACTGCCCTGTTGATACAACAACAGTGTTGGCACAGTCCTGCTCAGGACACTGCCCTCTTGATACAACCGGCAGTGTCTGCGCAGTGCTGCTTAGGACACTGCCCTCTTGATACAACCAGTGTCTACACTGTCCTGCTCAGGACACTACCCTGTTGATACAACCACAGTGTCTGCGCTGTCCTGCTCAGGACACTGCCCTGTTGATACAACCAGTGTCTACGGTGTCCTGCTCAGGACACTACCCTGTTGATACAACCGCAGTGTCTGCGCTGTCCTGTTCAGTACACTGCCCTGTTGATACAATCAGTGTCTGCGCAGTCCTGCTCAGGACACGGCCCTGTTGATACAACCACAGTGTCTGCACTGTCCTGCTCAGGTCACTACCCTGTTGATACAACCACTGTGTCTGTGCTGTCCTGCTCAGGACTCTGCCCTGCTGACACAACCACAGTGTCTGCTCAGGACACTGACCTGTTGGTGCAACCAGCATCTGCACAGTCCTGCTCAGGACACTGCCTGGTTGATACAACCAGTGTCGGCACTGTCCTGCTCAGGACACTGCCCTGTTGATACAACCACAGTGTTTGCACAGTCCTGCTGATGCAACCACAGTGTCTGCACAGTCCTGCTCAGGACACTGCCCTCTTGATACAACCACAGTGTCTGCACAGTGCTGCTCAGGACACTGCCCTGTTGATGCAACCAGTGTCTGCACAGTCCTGCTCAGGACACTACCCTGTTGATACAACCACAGTGTCTGCTCAGTCCTGCTCAGGACACTGCCCTGTTGATACAACCACAGTGTCTGCGCAGTCCTGCTCAGGACACTGCCCTGCTGATACAACCACAGAGTCTGCGCTGTCCTGCTCAGGACACGGCCCTGTTGATACAACCAGTGTCTACGCTGTCCTGCTCAGGACACTACCCTGTTGATACAACCACAGTGTCTGCTCTGTCCTACTCATGACACTGCCCTGTTGATACAATCAGTGTCTGTGCAGTCCTGCTCAGGACACTGCCTTGCTGACACAACCACAGTGTCTGCTCAGGACACTGCCCTGTTGGTGCAACCAGTGTCTGCAAAGTCCTGCTCAGTACACTGCCCTGTTGATACATTTGGTGTCTGCACAGTCCTGCTTATTAGAACCACAGTGTCTGCGCTGTCCTGCTCACGACACTGCCCTGTTGATACAATCTGTGTCTGAATAGTCCTGCTCAGAACACTGCCCTGTAGATACAACCACAGTGTCTGCGCAGTCCTGCTCAGGACACTGCCCTACTGACACAACCACAGTGCCTGCTCAGGACACTGCCCTGTTGGTGCAACCAGTGTCTGCACAGTCCTGCTCAGGACACTGCCCTGTTGATACAACAACAGTGTCTGCACAGTCCTGCTCAGGACACTGCCCTCTTGATACAACCACAGTGTCTGCGCAGTGCTGCTCAGGACACTGCCCTCTTGATGGAACCAGTGTCTACACTGTCCTGCTCAGGACACTGCCCTGTTGATACAACCACAGTGTCTGCTCTGTCCTGCTCAGGACACTGCCCTGTTGATACATCTGGTGTCTGCACAGTCCTGCTTATTAGAACCACAGTGTCTGCGCTGTCCTGCTCAGGACACTGCCCTGTTGATACAACCAATCAATCAATCAATCAATCATGTCACTTATAAAGCGCACTACATACCCGCGAGGGTCTCAAGGCGCTGGGGGAAGAGGGGGGTGGTGCTGCTACTGATCGAAGAGCCAGGTCTTGAGGAGTCTTCTGAAGGCCAGTAGGTCTTGGGTCTGTCGGAGGTTGGTGGGGAGGGTGTTCCAGGTCTTGGCGGCGAGGTGGGAGAAGGATCTGCCGCCGGCGGTCGTTTTCCGGATGCGGGGGACTGTGGCGAGGGCGAGGCTGGTCGAGCGGAGCTGGCGGGTGGGGGTGTAGAAGCTGAGTCGTCTGTTGAGGTAGGCTGGTCCGGAGTTGTGGAGTGCTTTGTGTGCGTGGGTGAGGAGCTTGAAGGTTATCCTCTTGTTGACAGGGAGCCAGTGCAGGTCTCTCAGGTGGGGTGTGATGTGGCTGCGTCGGGGATGTCGAGGATAAGACGTGCAGAGGCGTTCTGGATGCGTTGCAGCCGTCTCAGGAGCTTAGCCGTCGTTCCTGCGTAGAGGGCGTTTCCGTAGTCCAGCCTGCTGGTGACGAGGGCCTGGGTGACTGTTTTTCTTGTTTCGGTGGGGATCCACTTGAAGATCCTGCGGAGCATTCGGAGGATGTTGAAGCAGGATGAGGAAACGGCGTTGACCTGCTTAGTCATGGAGAGGGTGGGGTCGAGGATGACCCCTAGGTTGCGTACGTGGTCGGTGGGTGGCGGGGCTGTTCCCAGTGATGTTGGCCACCAGGAGTCGTCCCAGGCTGAAGGGTTGGAACCAAGGATGAGGACCTCCGTCTTGTCCGAGTTCAGCTTCAGGCGGCTGGTCCTCATCCATTCGGCGACGGCCTTCATTCCTTCGTGGAGGTGGGCTTTGGCGGTGTGAGGGTCTTTGGTGAGGGAGAGGATCAGCTGGGTGTCGTCGGCGTAGGAGATGATGTTGAGGTTGTGCTGTCGGACGACGTGGGCGAGGGGTGCCATGTAGATGTTGAACACAACAACAACAACAACAACAACAGTGTCGGCACAGTCCTGCTCAGGACACTGCCCTCTTGATACAACCGCAGTGTCTGCGCAGTGCTGCTTAGGACACTGCCCTCTTGATACAACCAGTGTCTACACTGTCCTGCTCAGGACACTGCCCTGTTGATACAACCACAGTGTCTGCGCTGTCCTGCTCAGGACACTGCCCTGTTGATGCAACCAGTGTCTACGCTGTCCTGCTCAGGACACTACCCTGTTGATACAACCACAGTGTCTGCGCTGTCCTGTTCAGGACACTGCCCTGTTGATACAATCAGTGTCTGCGCAGTCCTGCTCAGGACACAGCCCTGTTGATACAACCACTGTGTCTGCACTGTCCTGCTCAGGACACTACCCTGTTGATACAACCACTGTGTCTGCACTGTCCTGCTCAGGACACTGCCCTGCTGACACAACCACAGTGCCTGCTCAGGACACTGCCCTGTTGGTGCAACCAGCATCTGCACAGACCTGCTCAGGACACTGCCCTGTTGATACAACCAGTGTCTGCACTGTCCTGCTCAGGACACTGCCCTGTTGATACAACCACAGTGTTTGCACAGTCCTGCTGATGCAACCACAGTGTCTGCACAGTCCTGCTCAGGACACTGCCCTCTTGATACAACCACAGTGTCTGCGCAGTGCTGCTCAGGACACTCCCCTGTTGATACAACCAGTGTCTGCACAGTCCTGCTCAGGACACTACCCTGTTGATACAACCACAGTGTATGCTCAGTCCTGCTCAGGACACTGCCCCGTTGATACAACCACAGTGTGTGCGCAGTCCTGCTCAGGACACTGCCCTGCTGATACAACCACAGTGTCTGCTCAGGACACTGCCCTGCTGATACAACCACAGTGTCTGCGCTGTCCTGCTCAGGACACGGCCCTGTTGATACAACCAGTGTCTACGCTGTCCTGCTCAGGACACTACCCTGTTGATACAACCACAGTGTCTGCTCTGTCCTACTCATGACACTTCCCTGTTGATACAATCAGTGTCTGTGCAGTCCTGCTCAGGACACTGCCCTGCTGAAACAACCACAGTGTCTGCTCAGGACACTGCCCTGTTGGTGCAACCAGTGTCTGCAAAGTCCTACTCAGTACACTGCCCTGTTGATACATTTGGTTTCTGCACAGTCCTGCTTATTAGAACCACAGTGTCTGCGCTGTCCTGCTCACGACACTGCCCTGTTGATACAATCAGTGTCTGAATAGTCCTGCTCAGAACACTGCCCTGTAGATACAACCACAGTGTCCTGAGCAGGCCTGCTCAGGACACTGCCCTACTGACACAACCACAGTGCCTGCTCAGGACACTGCCCTGTTGGTGGAACCAGTGTCTGCACAGTCCTGCTCAGGACACTGCCCTGTTGATACAACAACAGTGTCTGCACAGTCCTGCTCAGGACACTGCCCTCTTGATACAACCACAGTGTCTGCGCAGTGCTGCTCAGGACACTGCCCTCTTGATGGAACCAGTGTCTACACTGTCCTGCTCAGGACACTGCCCTGTTGATACAACCACAGTGTCTGCTCTGTCCTGCTCAGGACACTGCCCTGTTGATACATCTGGTGTCTGCACAGTCCCGCTTATTAGAACCACAGTGTCTGCGCTGTCCTGCTCAGGACACTGCTCTGTTGATACAACCACAGTGTCTGCATAGTCCTGCTCAGGACACTGCCCTGTTGATACAACCAGTGTCTGCACTGACCTGTACAGGACACTGCCCTGTTGATACAACAACAGTGTCGGCACAGTCCTGCTCAGGACACTGCCCTCTTGATACAACTGCAGTGTCTGCGCAGTGCTGCTTAGGACACTGCCCTCTTGATACAACCAGTGTCTACACTGTCCTGCTCAGGACACTGCCCTGTTGATACAACCACAGTGTCTGTGCTGTCCTGCTCAGGGCACTGCCCTGTTGATACAACCAGTGTCTACGCTGTCCTGCTCAGGACACTACCCTGTTGATACAACCACAGTGTCTGCGCTGTCCTGTTCAGGACACTGCCCTGTTGATACAATCAGTGTCTGCACAGTCCTGCTCAGGACACAGCCCTGTTGATACAACCACAGTGTCTGCACTGTCCTGCTTAGGACACTACCCTGTTGATACAACCACTGTGTCTGCACTGTCCTGCTCAGGACACTGCCCTGCTGACACAACCACAGTGCCTGCTCAGGACACTGCCCTGTTGGTGCAACCAGTGTCTGCACAGTCCTGCTCAGGACACTGCCCTGTTGATACAACAACAGTGTCTGCACAGTCCTGCTCAGGACTCTGCCCTCTTGATACAACCACACTGTCTGCGCAGTGCTGCTCAGGACACTGCCGTCTTGATAGAACCAGTGTCTACACTGCCCTGCTCAGGACACTGCCCTGTTGATACAACCACAGTGTCTGCGCTGTCCTGCTCAGAACACTGCCCTGTTGATACAATCAGTGTCTGCGCTGTCCTTCTCAGGACACTGCCCTGCTGCCACAACCAGTGTCTGAACAGTCCTGCTCAGGACACTGCCCTTTTGATACAACCACAGTGTCTGCGCTGTCCTGCTCAGTCTACTGCCCTGTTGATACAATCTGTGTCTGCACAGTCCTGCTCAGGACACTGCCCTCTTGATACAACCACAGTGTCTGTGCTGTCCTGCTCAGGACACTGCCCTGTTGATACAACCACAGTGTCTGCGCTGTCCTGCTCAGGACACTGCCCTCTTGATACAATCAGTGTCTGCGCTGTCCTTCTCAGGACACTGCCCTGCTGACACAACCAGTGTCTGAACAGTCCTGCTCAGGATACTGCCCTTTTGATACAACCACAGTGTCTTCGCTGTCCTGCTCAGGACACTGCCCTGTTGATACAACCACAGTGTCTGTGCTGTCCTGCTCAGGACACTGCCCTGTTGATACAACCAGTGTCTACGCTGTCCTGCTCAGGACACTACCCTGTTGATACAACCACAGTGTCTGCGCTGTCCTGCTCAGGACACTGCCCTGTTGATACAATCAGTATCTGTGCATTCCTGCTCAGGACAGTGCACTGCTGACACAACCCCAGTACTGCTCAGGACACTCTCCTGTTGATACTATCAGTATCTGCGCAGTCCTGCTCAGGACACTGCCCTGTTGATACGACCACAGTGTCTGCGCTGTCCTGCTCAGGGCACTGCCCTGTTGATACAACCACAGTGTCTGCGCTGTCCTGCTCAGGACACTGCCCTGTTGATACAACCAGTGTCTACGCTGTCCTGCTCATGACACTGCCCTGTTGATACAATCAGTGTCTGTGCAGTCCTGCTCAGGACACTGCCCTGCTGACACAACCACAGTGTCTGCTCAGGACACTGCCCTGTTGGTGCAACCAGTGTCTGCACAGTCCTGCTCAGTACATTGCCCTGTTGATACATCTGGTGTCTGCACAGTCCTGCTTATTAGAACCACAGTGTCTGCGCTGTCCTGCTCAGGACACTGCCCTGTTGGTACAACCAGTATCTGCACAGTCCTGCTCAGGACACTGCCCTGTTGATACAACCAGCGGCTGCACAGTCCTGATCAGACACTGCCCTGTTGATACAATCACAGTGTCTGCGCAGTCCTGCTCAGACACTGCCCTGCTGACACAACCACAGTATCTGCTCACGACACTGCCCTGTTGATACAATCAGTGTCTGAATAGTCCTGCTCAGAACACTGCCCTGTAGATACAACCACAGTGTCTGCGCAGTCCTGCTCAGGACACTGCCCTACTGACACAACCACAGTGCCTGCTCAGGACACTGCCCTGTTGGTGCAACCAGTGTCTGCACAGTCCTGCTCAGGACACTGCCCTGTTGATACAACAACAGTGTCTGCACAGTCCTGCTCAGGACACTGCCCTCTTGATACAACCACAGTGTCTGCGCAGTGCTGCTCAGGACACTGCCCTCTTGATAGAACCAGTGTCTACACTGCCCTGCTCAGTACACTGCCCTGTTGATACAACCACAGTGTCTGCGCTGTCCTGCTCAGGACACTGCCCTGTTGATACAACCAGTGTCTGCACTGTCCTGCTCAGGACACTGCCCTGTTGATACAACAACAGTGTTGGCACAGTCCTGCTCAGGACACTGCCCTCTTGATACAACCGGCAGTGTCTGCGCAGTGCTGCTTAGGACACTGCCCTCTTGATACAACCAGTGTCTACACTGTCCTGCTCAGGACACTACCCTGTTGATACAACCACAGTGTCTGCGCTGTCCTGCTCAGGACACTGCCCTGTTGATACAACCAGTGTCTACGGTGTCCTGCTCAGGACACTACCCTGTTGATACAACCGCAGTGTCTGCGCTGTCCTGTTCAGTACACTGCCCTGTTGATACAATCAGTGTCTGCGCAGTCCTGCTCAGGACACGGCCCTGTTGATACAACCACAGTGTCTGCACTGTCCTGCTCAGGTCACTACCCTGTTGATACAACCACTGTGTCTGTGCTGTCCTGCTCAGGACACTGCCCTGCTGACACAACCACAGTGTCTGCTCAGGACACTGCCCTGTTGGTGCAACCAGCATCTGCACAGTCCTGCTCAGGACACTGCCTGGTTGATACAACCAGTGTCGGCACTGTCCTGCTCAGGACACTGCCCTGTTGATACAACCACAGTGTTTGCACAGTCCTGCTGATGCAACCACAGTGTCTGCACAGTCCTGCTCAGGACACTGCCCTCTTGATACAACCACAGTGTCTGCACAGTGCTGCTCAGGACACTACCCTGTTGATACAACCACAGTGTCTGCTCAGTCCTGCTCAGGACACTGCCCTGTTGATACAACCACAGTGTCTGCGCAGTCCTGCTCAGGACACTGCCCTGCTGATACAACCACAGAGTCTGCGCTGTCCTGCTCAGGACACGGCCCTGTTGATACAACCAGTGTCTACGCTGTCCTGCTCAGGACACTACCCTGTTGATACAACCACAGTGTCTGCTCTGTCCTACTCATGACACTGCCCTGTTGATACAATCAGTGTCTGTGCAGTCCTGCTCAGGACACTGCCCTGCTGACACAACCACAGTGTCTGCTCAGGACACTGCCCTGTTGGTGCAACCAGTGTCTGCAAAGTCCTGCTCAGTACACTGCCCTGTTGATACATTTGGTGTCTGCACAGTCCTGCTTATTAGAACCACAGTGTCTGCGCTGTCCTGCTCACGACACTGCCCTGTTGATACAATCAGTGTCTGAATAGTCCTGCTCAGAACACTGCCCTGTAGATACAACCACAGTGTCTGCGCAGTCCTGCTCAGGACACTGCCCTACTGACACAACCACAGTGCCTGCTCAGGACACTGCCCTGTTGGTGCAACCAGTGTCTGCACAGTCCTGCTCAGGACACTGCCCTGTTGATACAACAACAGTGTCTGCACAGTCCTGCTCAGGACACTGCCCTCTTGATACAACCACAGTGTCTGCGCAGTGCTGCTCAGGACACTGCCCTCTTGATGGAACCAGTGTCTACACTGTCCTGCTCAGGACACTGCCCTGTTGATACAACCACAGTGTCTGCTCTGTCCTGCTCAGGACACTGCCCTGTTGATACATCTGGTGTCTGCACAGTCCTGCTTATTAGAACCACAGTGTCTGCGCTGTCCTGCTCAGGACACTGCCCTGTTGATACAACCACAGTGTCTGCATGGTCCTGCTCAGGACACTGCCCTGTTGATACAACCAGTGTCTGCACTGACCTGCTCAGGACACTGCCCTGTTGATACAACAACAGTGTCGGCACAGTCCTGCTCAGGACACTGCCCTCTTGATACAACCGCAGTGTCTGCGCAGTGCTGCTTAGGACACTGCCCTCTTGATACAACCAGTGTCTACACTGTCCTGCTCAGGACACTGCCCTGTTGATACAACCACAGTGTCTGCGCTGTCCTGCTCAGGACACTGCCCTGTTGATACAACCAGTGTCTACGCTGTCCTGCTCAGGACACTACCCTGTTGATACAACCACAGTGTCTGCGCTGTCCTGTTCAGGACACTGCCCTGTTGATACAATCAGTGTCTGCGCAGTCCTGCTCAGGACACAGCCCTGTTGATACAACCACAGTGTCTGCACTGTCCTGCTCAGGACACTACCCTGTTGATACAACCACAGTGTCTACACTGTCCTGCTCAGGACACTGCCCTGTTGATACAACCACAGTGTCTGCGCTGTCCTGCTCAGGGCACTGCCCTGTTGATACAACCAGTGTCTACGCTGTCCTGCTCAGGACACTACCCTGCTGACACAACCAGTGTCTGAACAGTCCTGCTCAGGATACTGCCCTTTTGATACAACCACAGTGTCTTCGCTGTCCTGCTCAGGACACTGCCCTGTTGATACAACCACAGTGTCTGCGCTGTCCTGCCCAGGACACTGCCCTGTTGATACAACCAGTGTCTACGCTGTCCTGCTCAGGACACTACCCTGTTGATACAACCACAGTGTCTGCGCTGTCCTGCTCAGGACACTGCCCTGTTGATACAATCAGTATCTGTGCATTCCTGCTCAGGACACTGCACTGCTGACACAACCCCAGTACTGCTCAGGACACTCTCCTGTTGATACTATCAGTATCTGCGCAGTCCTGCTCAGGACACTGCCCTGTTGATACGACCACAGTGTCTGCGCTGTCCTGCTCAGGGCACTGCCCTGTTGATACAACCACAGTGTCTGCGCTGTCCTGCTCAGGACACTGCCCTGTTGATACAACCAGTGTCTACGCTGTCCTGCTCATGACACTGCCCTGTTGATACAATCAGTGTCTGTGCAGTCCTGCTCAGGACACTGCCCTGCTGACACAACCACAGTGTCTGCTCAGGACACTGCCCTGTTGGTGCAACCAGTGTCTGCACAGTCCTGCTCAGTACATTGCCCTGTTGATACATCTGGTGTCTGCACAGTCCTGCTTATTAGAACTACAGTGTCTGCGCTGTCCTGCTCAGGACACTGCCCTGTTGGTACAACCAGTATCTGCACAGTCCTGCTCAGGACACTGCCCTGTTGATACAACCAGCGGCTGCACAGTCCTGATCAGACACTGCCCTGTTGATACAATCACAGTGTCTGCGCAGTCCTGCTCAGACACTGCCCTGCTGACACAACCACAGTATCTGCTCACGACACTGCCCTGTTGATACAATCAGTGTCTGAATAGTCCTGCTCAGAACACTGCCCTGTAGATACAACCACAGTGTCTGCGCAGTCCTGCTCAGGACACTGCCCTACTGACACAACCACAGTGCCTGCTCAGGACACTGCCCTGTTGGTGCAACCAGTGTCTGCACAGTCCTGCTCAGGACACTGCCCTGTTGATACAACAACAGTGTCTGCACAGTCCTGCTCAGGACACTGCCCTCTTGATACAACCACAGTGTCTGCGCAGTGCTGCTCAGGACACTGCCCTCTTGATAGAACCAGTGTCTACACTGCCCTGCTCAGGACACTGCCCTGTTGATACAACCACAGTGTCTGCGCTGTCCTGCTCAGGACACTGCCCTGTTGATACAGCCACAGTGTCTGCATAGTCCTGCTCAGGACACTGCCCTGTTGATACAACCAGTGTCTGCACTGTCCTGCTCAGGACACTGCCCTGTTGATACAACAACAGTGTTGGCACAGTCCTGCTCAGGACACTGCCCTCTTGATACAACCGGCAGTGTCTGCGCAGTGCTGCTTAGGACACTGCCCTCTTGATACAACCAGTGTCTACACTGTCCTGCTCAGGACACTACCCTGTTGATACAACCACAGTGTCTGCGCTGTCCTGCTCAGGACACTGCCCTGTTGATACAACCAGTGTCTACGGTGTCCTGCTCAGGACACTACCCTGTTGATACAACCGCAGTGTCTGCGCTGTCCTGTTCAGTACACTGCCCTGTTGATACAATCAGTGTCTGCGCAGTCCTGCTCAGGACACGGCCCTGTTGATACAACCACAGTGTCTGCACTGTCCTGCTCAGGTCACTACCCTGTTGATACAACCACTGTGTCTGTGCTGTCCTGCTCAGGACACTGCCCTGCTGACACAACCACAGTGTCTGCTCAGGACACTGCCCTGTTGGTGCAACCAGCATCTGCACAGTCCTGCTCAGGACACTGCCTGGTTGATACAACCAGTGTCGGCACTGTCCTGCTCAGGACACTGCCCTGTTGATACAACCACAGTGTTTGCACAGTCCTGCTGATGCAACCACAGTGTCTGCACAGTCCTGCTCAGGACACTGCCCTCTTGATACAACCACAGTGTCTGCACAGTGCTGCTCAGGACACTGCCCTGTTGATGCAACCAGTGTCTGCACAGTCCTGCTCAGGACACTACCCTGTTGATACAACCACAGTGTCTGCTCAGTCCTGCTCAGGACACTGCCCTGTTGATACCACCACAGTGTCTGCGCAGTCCTGCTCAGGACACTGCCCTGCTGATACAACCACAGAGTCTGCGCTGTCCTGCTCAGGACACGGCCCTGTTGATACAACCAGTGTCTACGCTGTCCTGCTCAGGACACTACCCTGTTGATACAACCACAGTGTCTGCTCTGTCCTACTCATGACACTGCCCTGTTGCTACAATCAGTGTCTGTGCAGTCCTGCTCAGGACACTGCCCTGCTGACACAACCACAGTGTCTGCTCAGGACACTGCCCTGTTGGTGCAACCAGTGTCTGCAAAGTCCTGCTCAGTACACTGCCCTGTTGATACATTTGGTGTCTGCACAGTCCTGCTTATTAGAACCACAGTGTCTGCGCTGTCCTGCTCACGACACTGCCCTGTTGATACAATCAGTGTCTGAATAGTCCTGCTCAGAACACTGCCCTGTAGATACAACCACAGTGTCTGCGCAGTCCTGCTCAGGACACTGCCCTACTGACACAACCACAGTGCCTGCTCAGGACACTGCCCTGTTGGTGCAACCAGTGTCTGCACAGTCCTGCTCAGGACACTGCCCTGTTGATACAACAACAGTGTCTGCACAGTCCTGCTCAGGACACTGCCCTCTTGATACAACCACAGTGTCTGCGCAGTGCTGCTCAGGACACTGCCCTCTTGATGGAACCAGTGTCTACACTGTCCTGCTCAGGACACTGCCCTGTTGATACAACCACAGTGTCTGCTCTGTCCTGCTCAGGACACTGCCCTGTTGATACATCTGGTGTCTGCACAGTCCTGCTTATTAGAACCACAGTGTCTGCGCTGTCCTGCTCAGGACACTGCCCTGTTGATACAACCACAGTGTCTGCATGGTCCTGCTCAGGACACTGCCCTGTTGATACAACCAGTGTCTGCACTGACCTGCTCAGGACACTGCCCTGTTGATACAACAACAGTGTCGGCACAGTCCTGCTCAGGACACTGCCCTCTTGATACAACCGCAGTGTCTGCGCAGTGCTGCTTAGGACACTGCCCTCTTGATACAACCAGTGTCTACACTGTCCTGCTCAGGACACTGCCCTGTTGATACAACCACAGTGTCTGCGCTGTCCTGCTCAGGACACTGCCCTGTTGATACAACCAGTGTCTACGCTGTCCTGCTCAGGACACTACCCTGTTGATACAACCACAGTGTCTGCGCTGTCCTGTTCAGGACACTGCCCTGTTGATACAATCAGTGTCTGCGCAGTCCTGCTCAGGACACAGCCCTGTTGATACAACCACAGTGTCTGCACTGTCCTGCTCAGGACACTACCCTGTTGATACAACCACTGTGTCTGCACTGTCCTGCTCAGGACACTGCCCTGCTGACACAACCACAGTGCCTGCTCAGGACACTGCCCTGTTGGTGCAACCAGCATCTGCACAGACCTGTTCAGGACACTGCCCTGTTGATACAACCAGTGTCTGCACTGTCCTGCTCAGGACACTGCCCTGTTGATACAACCACAGTGTTTGCACAGTCCTGCTGATGCAACCACAGTGTCTGCACAGTCCTGCTCAGGACACTGCCCTCTTGATACAACCACAGTGTCTGCGCAGTGCTGCTCAGGACACTCCCCTGTTGATACAACCAGTGTCTGCACAGTCCTGCTCAGGACACTACCCTGTTGATACAACCACAGTGTATGCTCAGTCCTGCTCAGGACACTGCCCCGTTGATACAACCACAGTGTGTGCGCAGTCCTGCTCAGGACACTGCCCTGCTGATACAACCACAGTGTCTGCTCAGGACACTGCCCTGCTGATACAACCACAGTGTCTGCGCTGTCCTGCTCAGGACACGGCCCTGTTGATACAACCAGTGTCTACGCTGTCCTGCTCAGGACACTACCCTGTTGATACAATAACAGTGTCTGCTCTGTCCTACTCATGACACTGCCCTGTTGATACAATCAGTGTCTGTGCAGTCCTGCTCAGGACACTGCCCTGCTGACACAACCACAGTGTCTGCTCAGGACACTGCCCTGTTGGTGCAACCAGTGTCTGCAAAGTCCTACTCAGTACACTGCCCTGTTGATACATTTGGTGTCTGCACAGTCCTGCTTATTAGAACCACAGTGTCTGCGCTGTCCTGCTCACGACACTGCCCTGTTGATACAATCAGTGTCTGAATAGTCCTGCTCAGAACACTGCCCTGTAGATACAACCACAGTGTCTTGAGCAGGCCTGCTCAGGACACTGACCTAGTGACACAACCACAGTGCCTGCTCAGGACACTGCCCTGTTGGTGCAACCAGTGTCTGCACAGTCCTGCTCAGGACACTGCCCTGTTGATACAACAACAGTGTCTGCACAGTCCTGCTCAGGACACTGCCCTCTTGATACAACCACAGTGTCTGCGCAGTGCTGCTCAGGACACTGCCCTCTTGATGGAACCAGTGTCTACACTGTCCTGCTCAGGACACTGCCCTGTTGATACAACCACAGTGTCTGCTCTGTCCTGCTCAGGACACTGCCCTGTTGATACATCTGGTGTCTGCACAGTCCTGCTTATTAGAACCACAGTGTCTGCGCTGTCCTGCTCAGGACACTGCCCTGTTGATACAACCACAGTGTCTGCATAGTCCTGCTCAGGACACTGCCCTGTTGATACAACCAGTGTCTGCACTGAGCTGCTCAGGACACTGCCCTGTTGATACAACAACAGTGTCGGCACAGTCCTGCTCAGGACACTGCCCTCTTGATACAACTGCAGTGTCTGCGCAGTGCTGCTTAGGACACTGCCCTCTTGATACAACCAGTGTCTACACTGTCCTGCTCAGGACACTGCCCTGTTGATTCAACCACAGTGTCTGCGCTGTCCTGCTCAGGGCACTGCCCTGTTGATAGAACCAGTGTCTACGCTGTCCTGCTCAGGACACTACCCTGTTGATACAACCACAGTGTCTGCGCTGTCCTGTTCAGGACACTGCCCTGTTGATACAATCAGTGTCTGCGCAGTCCTGCTCAGGACACAGCCCTGTTGATACAACCACAGTGTCTGCACTGTCCTGCTCAGGACACTACCCTGTTGATACAACCACTGTGTCTGCACTGTCCTGCTCAGGACACTGCCCTGCTGACACAACCACAGTGCCTGCTCAGGACACTGCCCTGTTGGTGCAACCAGCATCTGCACAGACCTGCTCAGGACACTGCCCTGTTGATACAACCAGTGTCTGCACTGTCCTGCTCAGGACACTGCCCTGTTGATACAACCACAGTGTTTGCACAGTCCTGCTGATGCAACCACAGTGTCTGCACAGTCCTGCTCAGGACACTGCCCTCTTGATACAACCACAGTGTCTGCGCAGTGCTGCTCAGGACACTCCCCTGTTGATACAACCAGTGTCTGCACAGTCCTGCTCAGGACACTACCCTGTTGATACAACCACAGTGTATGCTCAGTCCTGCTCAGGACACTGCCCCGTTGATAGAACCACAGTGTGTGCGCAGTCCTGCTCAGGACACTGCCCTGCTGGTACAACCACAGTGTCTGCTCAGGACACTTCCCTGTTGATACAACTACAGTGTCTGCACGGTCTGGCTCAGGACACTGCCCTGTTGATACAACCAGTGTCTACGCTGTCCTGCTCAGGACACTACCCTGTTAATACAACCACAGTGTCTGTGCAGTCTTGCTCAGGACACTGCCCTGTTGATACAACCAAGGTGACTGCACAGTCCTGCTCAGGACACTGCCCTATTGATACAACCAGTGTCTGCATAGTCCTGCTCAGGACACTACCCTATTGATACAACCGCAGTGTCTGCGCTGTCCTGCTCAGGACACTACCATGTTGATTCAACCAGTGTCTGCACAGTACTGCTCAGGACACTGCCCTGTTGATGCAATCAGTGTCTACTCTGTCCTGCTCAGGACACTGCCCTGTTGATTCAACCAGTGTCTTCACAGTACTGCTCAGGACACTACCCTGTTGATACAATTAGTGTCTACACTGTCCTTCTCAGGACACTGCCCTGTTGGTACAACCACCGTGTCTGCACAGTCCTGCTCAGGACACTGCCCTGTTGATACAATCAGTATCTGCATAGTACTGCTAAGAAGACTACTCTGAATTTCCAGCATAGTGTCAGCATCTTAATGTTCAGGATTCTACTATGTAGATGCCAGCTTTGTGTCTGCAGAGAAACGCTAAGGGTGCATACACCGAGCGTTGTTTCTGCACACTGCTTCAATGGCAACTACTCTTGTGTCTCCTAATGGTGCTCACAAGTTTATCCTGTTGAGACCAGCATTGTGTCCGCATGGTACTGGTCAGGACAGTCCCATGAAGATACCAGCATTGTGTCTGCATCGTCTGCTCAGAACACTACAATGAAGATATCAGCATTGTGATTGCAGAGTGCAGCTGAGGGCACAACCCTATACCCTAAATATACCAGCACTGTGCCTGCACATTACTGCTAAGAAAACTACCCTCAAGATTCCAAACGTTTGTCTGCCTGATGGTGCTCACAACACCACATTGTACACACGACATTGTTTCTGGAAAGTACTGCTCTAGACACTACTCTGAAGATGCCAGATTTGAATCTGCACTGTACAGCACAAAATACTACTCTGAAGATACTAGCATTGTATTTGCATGGTGTAGGAAAGAGGATTTCTGTTGCAGGAACCCCCACTTTTTCCTGACTCTTGATGCACTTTGACTTTAGGTGCCCTGGGTCCCTGCTAATCAGGTCCCAGGGCCTGTGTTCTTTCCCAAAACTGTACCTTTGTGCCCACCATTGACACAACTCTGGCCATAGGAAAGCCCCTTTTAATAGGTACCATGGGTATCAAGTGCACTGTGACCAGGGAAGGCCTCTAAGGGCTGCAGCACCAATTGTGCCACCCTTAGGAACCCTGCACCTTAACACCCACGCACTGCCATTGCAGGCTGCGTATTTTGGTGCAGAGTCTACATGGTACACATTCCTGTGTGCCATGCCTGCAACCCACTGCCTAGGGCCTAAGTAAGCAACCGCTCTAGCAGGGTGCACTAGTCCCCAGGTGAGGGTACAGTTGCATGAGCACTGCACCCCTACAGTGTCGAAGTTCATCGCCGGGATCCCTCGCTGAACCACAGTAGGTTTCGATGCGGACGGATCACCTTGACCACGGGTACTCATAGTATGGCCCGCGGGCCGCCAGCGGCCCGGCAAGCCTTCCTTGGCGGCCCGCAGACCTTGCAGACATCGTACTTGTGTTTTTTTGTTTTTTTTTAAACTGTCAGCAAACACCGCCGGTTGCAGCAGCGGGGACTCTGAGAGACTCTCCTCTATGGGGGCCGGGCGATTCTTTAAATGACCATTCACTTGTTAATGAGGCTTTGTTGTATTTCACCTCTTCTTAGCGCCCCTGCATCTCCACTCTGAGTGGAGATGCAGGGCGCTAAGAAGAGGTGAAATACAACAAAGCCTCATTAACAAGTGAATGGTCTTTAAAGACCTGTGAAGTACTCGGGTGCGCTGTGTGTGTTCCCGGGAAGCTGTCTCAGCCCAGGCTGACACACACGCAGGGTGAGGTGAGAGAGGGAGACAGAGGGAGGGAGACAGAGGGAGGGAGACAGAGAGGGGGAGACAGAGAGGGGGAGACAGAGAGGGGGAGACAGAGAGGGAGACAGAGGGAGGGAGACAGAGGGAGGGAGTCGGGGGAGGGAGGGAGACAGGCAGAGGGAGACAGAGGGAGAGGGAGACAGAGAGAGAGAGACAGAGAGGGAGACAGAGAGGGAGAGGGAGGGAGACAGAGGGAGGGAGACAGACAGAGACAGAGGGAGGGAGACAGACTGAGGGAGACAGAGAGAGGGAGACAGAGAGAGAGAGTGAGACAGAGAGAGGGAGACAGAGAGAGAGGGAGACAGAGAGAGGGAGACAGAGGGAGGGAGACAGAGGGAGGGAGACAGAGGGAGAGAGACAGAGGGAGGGAGAGAGACAGAGGGAGACAGAGGGAGGGAGACAGAGGGAGGGAGACAGAGGGAGGGAAACAGAGGGAGGGAAACAGAGGGAGGGGGACAGAGGGAGGGAGACAGAGGGAGGGAGACAGAGGAAGGGAAACAGAGGGAGACAGGGCAACAGACAGAGGAGGGAGACAGACAGAGGGAGGGAGACAGACAGAGGGAGACTGACAGAGGGAGACTGACAGAGGGAGACAGACAGAGGGAGGGAGACAGAGGGAGGGAGACAGACAGAGGGAGGGAGGGAGACAGACAGAGAGGGAGAGAGAGAGAGGGAGACAGAGAGAGAAGGAGACAGAGAGAGAGGGAGACAGAGAGAGAGGGAGACGGAGGGAGGGAGACAGAGGGAGGGAAACAGACAGAGGGAGACAGAGGGAGGGAGACAGAGGGAGATAGAGGGAGGGAGACAGAGAGAGAGGGAGAGAGAGGGAGACAGAGGGAGAGAGAGAGGGGGAGAGAGAGAGGGGGAGAGAGAGAGGGAGACAGAGGGAGGGAGGCAGAGGGAGACAGAGAGAGGGAGTCAGGGAGAGGGAGACAGACAGAGGGAGACAGACAGAGGGAGACAGACAGAGGGAGGGAGACAGAGGGAGACAGACAGGGAGGGAGACAGACAGAGGGAGACAGAGAGAGAGGGAGGGAGGGAGACAGAGGGAGGGAGACAGAGGGAGGGAGACAGGGAGACAGAGGGAGGGAGACAGACAGAGGGAGACAGAGGGAGACAGAGAGAGAGGGAGACAGAGAGAGAGGGAGACAAAGAGAGAGAGAGAGGGAGGGAGACAGAGGGAGAGAGACAGAGGGAGGAGGGAGAGAGACAGAGGGAGGAGGGAGACAGACAGAGGGAGACAGACAGAGGGAGGGAGACAGACAGAGGTAGGGAGACAGACAGACGGAGGGAGGGAGACAGACAGACAGAGGGAGGGAGACAGAGGGAGGGAGACAGAGGGAGACAGACAGACAGAGGGAGGGAGACAGACAGAGGGAGACAGAGGGAGAGGGAGACAGAGGGAGGGAGACAGCGGGAGGGAGACAGAGGAAGGGAGACAGAGGGGGAGGGAGACAGAGTTAGAGGGAGACAGAGGTAGAGGGAGACAGAGGTAGAGGGAGACAGAGGGGGAGGGAGACAGAGAGGGAGGGAGACAGAGAGGGAGACAGAGGGAGAGACAGAGAGAGGGAGACAGGGAGAGACAGAGAGAGGGAGACAGAGAGAGACAGAGAGGGAGACAGAGGGCAACAGACAGAGGGAGACAAACAGAGGGAGACGGACAGAGGGAGGGAGACAGACAGGGAGGGAGACAGACAGAGGGAGACAGAGAGAGAGGGAGGGAGGGAGACAGAGGGAGGGAGACAGAAGGAGGGAGACAGACAGAGGGAGGGAGACAGACAGAGGGAGGGAGACAGATAGAGGGAGACAGAGGGAGGGAGACAGAGGGAGGGAGACAGACAGAGAGACAGAGAGAGCCAGAGGGAGGGAGGGAGACAGAGAGAGAGGGAGAGGGAGGGAGACAGAGAGAGAGGGAGGGAGACAGAGAGGGAGGGAGACAGAGAGAGAGAGAGACAAACAGTGAGTGAGACAGAGGGAGAGAGAGGGAGGGAGAGAGAGAGGGAGGGAGACGGAGAGAGAGAGGGAGGGAGGGATAGAGAGAGGGAGGGAGAGATAGAGAGAGGGAGGGAGAGAGAGATAGAGAGAGGGAGGGAGACAGAGCGAGAGAGAGAGAGAGAGATAGATAGAGAGAGAGATGTGTGTATGCCGGGTCTGGTGGCTCAGTGGACGAAGGCGTCCGCTGCAGGGGTCTGTGTTCAACCTCATGGTCATAGTTTATTTTTTTGCTCTTACCCCGCCCCACTGACCCCGCCCCCACCGGTGCAGCCCTCGGCCACAAACCACACTGTAAATTTGGCCCCTGAGAGAAAGTTTGTGAGTACCCATGACCTTGACGAATGTGTGACTACAGGTGTCCGCCCCACGCCGGGATTGATGTGACTGCATAATAGCTACGCATTCATTCTTACATGTCGGTGTGAACCGTAAGTATGGCATTACCCCCGCACCCACAGCACACCTTAGTGTGTGTGCTGATATTTCAAAAGGCTTTTTTTTAATTTGATTTGGCCCCACTGCACCTTTTGGTCCTGAAGAAAGCCTTTTTAGTTGTATTGTAAGGCTGAAACAAGTAGACCAGTATTTGGATATTAAAGATCAAATTAGTCTTTGTAGTATCCACCCTTGCATTTAACCTTGTCCTGGGACCTCAAGAATAAAGCTGCTCTACCTTGACGGAGAATCCTAGAGGCATTTTTATTCACACTCCCTTCACAAAAAAAACCACCTGCTCCGCTGTAATCAGGCCTCGAAGCACACCTGGGCTGCATTCAGTAGCCCAGGTGGGAACCAGATGATGAAGCATGCCACCAACTAGGTTGGTGAGTGAGGGTTCTTTTTTAAAACCTAATGGTTTTTCCTCCCCGTTTTTTCTGGAACAGTGTTGCAGTGATTTTTTGGGATACCCCTCAGGGTCCGTCCCTTTTATTTGTTTGGTTGTGTATCTGGGGAAAAGGACGTACATCTTTATTCCCTCGCTCTCCCTTTGTTTCTTCTGAGTTCAATCTTAGACATTGTAAGTGCAGTAAAGTCATAAAGAGTATATGGTCTGGGAGTTGGTCATTTCGAACTACACAGCTCCATAATGGCTTTACTGAAAACTAGGAAGTTTGGTAGCAAACCTCTCAGCACATTAAACCCACACTGATGCCAGTGTGGGATTTAATGTAAAATGCACTCAGAGGGCATCTTAGAGATGCCCCCTGAAAAACAACTAGCCCTGGTGTGGTTCCTGAATGTCTGCCTGCCATTTGCCACCACCAGACAGGTTTCTGGACCCCTGGGTAGAGGGCCTCCGCTTTCTGGGAACAAGGCCCATCTTGGGCAGAGGTGTTATGCCTTCTCCCCCAGGATGGGCTGGGTCCACGAAGGGGAAGCTTAAAAGGCCTATCGCCTTTGCAAGCTGTTCGTGCCTTTTGCTGCCCCCAGCAACTGGCTCCCATTGTTTCTGAACCCCACTTTGGACGGGAGAATCGGCGGTAAAACCAAGTTAGGAGGAGCGGTGTGCCCACCTTTGCCAAACACACTCCTCAGGTGGGGGAGGCTAGGTGAAGCACACACGTCAGTTCCCTCCATCTTGAAGATTAGAGGACCCAGCCAATTGGAGAGAGGCTCATGCCCCCCTCCCACTGGAGGATGGCATAATAGGGGATGTACCCACCCCAAGGAAGTGACCTATTGGTCCTGACCTGCACACCCCTGTATCGCCCCTAAATTTAGTTTTTAAGGGTATCCTGAACCTTGCCTCCAGACAATCCTGCAACCTACGAAGAAGAAGGACGGAAGAAGTTGCACAGCAGAGGAGACTGTGGAGAAGAACTGACTTGGCCCAGCCCTACCGACCTGCCTGCAGTTTCTGGAGATTCTGCGCCAAAAGTCGACTTGTTCTGCAGCCAGCGACCTCCAGAACCCCTGGGAGGACTGATTGCCTTCAACAAAGACCGGATCTCCTGCGAACAGCAGCTCTGTTCCAAAGAAAGACTCTGAGCCCGCTGAGGACAAAGAAACTCGACACTGGAACCACCACTGCACCCGTCATCTACGGCCCGAGTCCAAGTGGCCTACCGGTCCCAGCACGGTCCCCCAGCGCTCCAGAGTCCGAGTCCACCGTGGGTTGACCCCTTCACGACTATCCGACGTCACCTGCAACCTCTATACGGAGGCCCCCCCAACCGTGAGTGGCCCGGTAGGGTGAAATCTGACCTCAAAAGGCACCCATGCATCCGGCTGCCCTGCGCCCTGGAGAAGAGGACCTGTGGTGCACCTACGTCCCCAAGTCCTCCAAATTACCTGCCCTGCTGTTGGCTCCTCCTGGAAGACTTCCTGGACTGAGCCTGCAGCCAAAATCCAAAACCCGCAACCCCCATAGGATTGCACTGGGCTCCCGACACCTAAGCACCGTGCACCCAGCCGCCCCTGTGCCGCTGGTGGTGTTGACTTGGTGCTGACCTGGAACCCCCTTTGCCCCGCCCTTAACCCTAGGAGCTTGGCTCCCAAGACAGAGTGGCCTGCTCGTGAGCAGCCCCCAACCGAGGTGCCCCCTAGCCCTATTGGCTAACATTGGGCCTCTGCACTCTGCATCCAGCCGCCCTAGTGCCGCTGGTGGTGTGATTTGAGTGCCCAACTGAGTCTTGTGGAACTTTGGTTCTAACCCCCAAAACCTACTATTGCAGGTTGTTTACTTACCTGCAAACCGATAACCTTCTTTTCTCCCATAGGAACCATTGTTATGATTTTTGTTCCTAAAAATGTTACAATTGTTGAACTGACTTTTTGTATGAAAACCAAAGTAACTTTCTTTGAATCAGAAATTGTCTTACTTACCTGTAAATTGTAAGTCCCTAGTGTGATATCTCGGCATATCACCCCAAGTACTCAAAGTAACTCAAAAGTAATCAAAAGTAATTTCTATGTATTTTAAACTGTTTTAAAAGCAAATACAAACCTGTAACGATTCCAATTCCATCCACAATTGCATTTCCTTTTAAAGTTTTGCATTTGAAAGCATATTTTAATTACCTATACCAAGTCCTGTTTGGTTCTAGAAATAAAACATAAGTATACCTTTTTTATACTTACCTAATTAGTCTGGATTCTGTCTCTGAGTGTGTGTAATCAGTCCTTGATTCAGTGAATACAATAAATGCTTAACACACCCTCTGGATAAGCCGAACTGCTAGCCCACACTACCACAAAGAGAGCTGTAAGTACTTGTCTAATTTAGCCTCTGCTATACCTTGGAGGACCCCTGGACTCTGTGCACACTATACCTTACTTTGGTATAGTATATACAGAGCCAGCTTCCTACACATGGTATTGTTCAGGACACTACAGAGTGCTGGTCAGGACCCAACCCTGAAGATACCAGCAGTGCATCTGCATGTTGCTGTTCAGAACAGTACCTTGGAGATACCAGCATTAAGACTGCATAATGGTGCTCTGGATACCACCCTGAAAATACCACCATCATGGCTGCATAGTGCTGATCAGGACACAACCTTGAAGATACCATCATTGTGTCTGTACTGTACAGCTCAAGATGTGGCTCCTGTGGGCAAAGGCATGGTGTCTGCTGTGCAGTACTGATTGACACGAACCCTGAAGATGCACGCAATGTATATACACTGCACAACTCAAGACACTTACCATGAAGATACCAGCATGGAATCTGCACCATGCAACCAAAAGCATTCCTCCATGAGGTCACCAGCATGGAATCTACTACGCAGTACTGCTTACGGAATGGGTATTGGAAGATACCAGCATTGATCTGCCCTGTTATGTAAAACTGAATCCAAGGCCCAGATCAGACAAAGCATAGTATCTGCACCTTAGTGCTAAAGACATAGCCCGAAGGCTCCAGCATACAGTGCTTAATCAAACACTTTCCTGAAAGCACCAGCAAGCTAAATGCACCACATTGCTCAAGATACAGTTGCCTAATAATTAGCATGATAAGTGCACCATACCACTCAAGACATGCCCACCGTAAAACATCAGTATGGTATCTGTGCTGTATTACTCAAGATATGGTCCCTGAAGACACTAGTATGATATCTGTGCTGTACTACTATTAGGAAAATTAGTAATATATCCCGTGATAATGCCCAGGGTTTCACTCTGTAACCTCTAGTATTTAGACCTCTGCTGTGGAATGAGCCTCTATGATGGAGCCTCATTCACTGGAGAGTCTGTTAAATTAGAGTAAGAACTGTAGCCTGTAGTGCCCACCTTTTAGTGCAAGGCCAGTTGCCTGTGGAAAACTTGAGTAAGTGGCTCTTGGTAGGTCACTGAGCACATGTCTAGAAATCATGTGTGGGGCGTGGTTAACCACACAAAATGGCAGCTGTACTTTGAGCAGTATCCTGGCCCGGGCTGCCCAATCTGCGATTGTCCGGTACACAGTAGGACCACAGACCATTATCCAAGGAACCATAAGCATCCCTCATTGGGGATCCCCCATTGGTCAGCTGCTGCAGTGTCTGGGTGACAAATTGGGTTGCTGGGGCCACTTTATAACTGCTTGCGGTGGGTGCTCATTGCTTTGATTGTTTGTGCGCCTCCCAGGTGTAGTACTCGGGGTGACCCAGCTGTTCTCCGGCACCGCAGAGGTCTCTGAGGGACCCTGTATATCCCGCTGCATGAGGGTCCCGAGACACATTGTGACCTGAAGTGGGACCCAATTCCATAGCCTGGGATGCTTGAAGTGGAGGACTGATCTATTTGGATAGAGCCGGACCTGTCGAGGTGCTGAGCCATGGAGCGAGGCCTGTTCCTGTCTCATTGCTTGACAACCATATGCATAGCCGCTGGGCGTCATTGGCACAAACTTACCCTCCTTCAGTGGGACACCATGCTCAAGTAGTGTTGGGTGACATTGACTCTTACTGAGGTCCCCATCGGTTGCCGATAACCTTGCCTCAGGCCTCCTACAGGCTGTGGAGGCCCATGTCCAGTTACCTATTTACAATCCTTCGGGTTCACACTGCCCATAAGGAGACTGCCGACTATATCAATCACACAGTAGCACTGATTCAGCTCCACAACAAGCTTTCCATTTGCGTAAGACTACCAGCCTGCAGAATAAAGGTCCAGTCTGCTTGTGCCCTCTCTGTTGGCTGTCTGTGGTTGACACTTGTGGCTGTGCCTATACAGTGGTGGGTTTGCTGGGGGAACAGCTGCTGCCCACTTGCTGGATCCTCCACAGCGCTGATTTTGACTTCCCCCTCCTCCACGAAGATCAGCGTTAGCTAGTGGAAAAAGTCAATAGCAAAAAATTGTTGTTGAAAGATCTTCATTCTCAAACGCAAGACCTAAGTAAACAGCTGGACGAATTCACAGACAGAATCTGATTCCTTGAAGGTAGGACTGAGAATGTTAAGGGGCGTTCTTGTTGTACCAACAGCTGTATAATGGGTATGCATGAGGGAAAGGAGAGACTCAATGCCATGCTGTAGGATAGTGCCCCTTTTTGACATGGTCACCCCCACTTTTTGCCTGGTATTTGATGCAATTTCGACTGGAAGTGCACTGGGTTCCTGCTAACCAGGTCCCCAGTGCCAGATCGCGTTTCCTAAACTGTGAAATTGTTTTCCCAATTGGCAATAACTGTAGCACCTCTGCAAGTCCCTAGTAAATGGTACCCCGGTACCTAGGGCCTGGGGTACTAAAGATAGTCCTTAAAAGCAGCAGCATGTATCGTGCCACCCTAAGGGACCCCTTACCACACTCATGCAGACTACCATTGCAGGCTGCCTGTCTTGGTACAGACAAAAGTGAAAATACGACATGGCACACAGCCCTGTGTACCATGCCTGCAGACACTGCATGTTTTTTAGGTAAGTCACCCCTACAGCAGGCCTTACAGCCCTAAGGCAGGGTGCACTATACTGCGTGTGTGGGCGTAACTGCATGAGCAGGTATGCCCCTTTGCTGGCCAGTTCAATTACTGTCAGAACAAGTGTCCACGGAAGCTATTTTAAGTACATGTGCTGGACATTAGTGAATATGAGTTCCCCAGCTACATAATGTTTTCACTGCAACTAGAGATGTTTGGTACCAAACATATCGTATTAATAAACCCACACTGATTCCAATGGTGGATTTATCTGATAGAGACATCTAGCCTCAGATTCCTTAACTTTTGAATTCACCACAGGCATCAGACTGGATCTGAAAATTTTTCAGCAGTACCTCTGCGTGCCGGGGGATGGCAACGTACGGCTCCGTGATGACGTCGACTCCGGTTGTGACATCAGTGGAGCCATATAAGTCCCCTCCGGCACGCGGACGTCAGTTTCTTCTTTTCTGCACTGAAACGCAGATCCAGAGATGCGGTTCCTCTGGCCATTTTTTCTGCCCTATTTCAAAAACTTTTGTCGGTGGGGACAGTGTGCCTTTCTCCGATGATGTCAAGCTTTAAGCCTTGTGGGTCCTGTATTCGACAGATGTCGATTGCAGAGCCGCATACCGTCTGCATGTGATTTTGGGGTTAACACCACAACTCTGAGGATTGCGGCTCCTACCAGAGACTGAAGCCGTATGAAGTTGCTGGCGGCACATCTGTCGCTGTCCTCGGAGACATTGCGCCCTCGGTCTTCTTTTTTTCATGCAGAGGTCCGTTCGCGAGACCGTTCCAGGAGCCTTAGCAGTTCTCCAGGACGTCGTACTTCAGAAACGTCCATGGGTAAGCGCAGAGGTTTGAAGTCGCGGCACCACCCGTCTTCGCGCGTGGGGACTCCGTCTCCCACGGCCCCTCCCGTTCGCCGGTTGAGGAGGACATTTGTGACTCTGCCTCGCGTCTCTCCGTCTTTCCGGGAGCCAGGGCATCGATGGCGCAGATGAGAGTATTATAACTCTCTGCACCTCATCTTTGGTCCTCCACCTTCCACTGGAGCCCCCAAGGGCCACAAGGAGATGAGTGGAACCACGCCGGTGGATTCGCCCTCCGTGTCGGTTGGGCCATTTCAGTCTTTAGGTCGGCGCTGGTCAGTCAGTCGACTCCGTTACGGCACCGGTGCACAGCCCTTTGGGGACTTCACCTTCTGCATCCGTTGTCAATCAGCTGACTCCGACCTTGATATCGGCGGCTCCGATTGAAGTCTCTCCTCCTATCGACATTGAAGCGTCAACTTCTTGGCGTCGATCGGCTTCGGGTGCGGAGTCTGTACAGCAGACTGGGGGGAAAGTGGTATTTTCACTTCCTTCTCAGAGTGAGACTTCTGAGGGTCACCTTTTAACGGGTGATGCAAGGGAGCATGGGCTTTTTCAGCCCATCTCTGAGATTATTCCATCTCAAGTGGAGGAGAGTTGGATATCTGCTCTTGGTGAGGCTAGTGGGCTGGAGTCTTCTCCAGCCGCGGGGCTACTTTCCCTTCCTAGTCTCGCTACTGAGGCAAGTGCCTCCTTTGCAGATGTGTCGAGGAGAGTGGCTGCAGTTTTGAACTTGTCGCTGCCTACGGTGGAGAAGTCCACCGACCCTCTGATTGACGTCCTTTACCAGGGACAGTCAGAAGAAGAACCTGTCCTTCCATACAGTGACGCCCTGTTTGACATATTGTTAGGAACATGGGCCAAGCCTGATTCAGGGGTCTCGGTAGACTGTGCTATATCTCGCAGGCACCTGCCTGCGCCCGGAGACCCAGCTTGTCTCCTCAGACATCCTACCACTCGTAGCCTGGTAGTTAAGGCTGCTACAGTCTCACAGGATGTGGATTCTGTACCTAATACTCCGTTAAATAAGGACTCTAGGAGTCAGATGCATGTGGCAAACACATCTTCTGTTCTGCTAGTTCTCCGTTAAGGTCCACCAAAATGTTTTTTGTTCTTGGATGGTTTTCCCACACTTTGTGGGATACCTTGCAGACTATGTTGCCATCGGTTCCTGATAACCTCCGTTCTGATGCTGAAAACCTGATTAGAGATGGCCAACAGGCAGCTAAGCTGATAATAAGATGTGGCATGGATACTACTGATTCAGTAGGCCGGGCAATGGCATCTTCGGTGGCGCTCCAGCGTCGTGCATGGTTAAGTGCTCCAGGTTTTTCAGAGGCTGTACAGGTGACTTTAGTCGATATGCCCTTAGACGGCGCCCATCTTTTTGGGGCTCAAGCCGATTTCGCATTGAGATGCTTCTGAGATAGAAGAAGTGATACAGAGTCTTAATTACTCTTTATCTGTTATATGTTCTTTATTTTGACCCTATACTTGAGTTGTATAAGTGGTACTGGATTTTTACTTCTCAAAGGGCCTAACTTTGTTAGGGCATTGACATGTCTCTCTTTTGATTACACCTGGTTGGTGTTTCTGCGGGGTGCAGATGTTATTGTTTCAATACTGTCTTTAACGATTTAAGTGGTCTTAGGATACCTGAGGTATATTTTTTCTCTTTTCCTCTGATAATGGGCTGCATGCTCAAGAGGTCATTTACAAGTTATGTGTCTTCCGGTTAGGAAGCTTACCTTTGCAAATGCTTCTTTCAGAGCAGTTTGGTGATGCTGGTATACATTGCTGTGACTGGCAGTATTTCTTACAGAAACATATTACTAGCGCCAATTGTGAGACCTTGTATACAGAGTGTATACTTGTTCTTTGCGAATACTCTGAATTTCCCCTTCAGGGTCATTTTGGTCCCTGGTTTTTCCAACGCAGTCCTGTTTGCTACTTTAGCGGAGTGCACTTTTCATTGAATTCAGGTGGTGCACGGATGGTTTTAGGTTATGATTCCCGGTGAGGGGGTCATGCCAGCTTTAATATGTGTTGAGTTCACTTACCTGCACATAGGAATTTGTTCCATGGAAGTGTGATCCTCTTTGCTGGAGGCGTTACATCTGGCAAGCTCAGGGTGTCTGACGTGTATTCTTCTGAATACTTACAGTCTTTATTTCCTTCATTTCTGGAGGTGGTGTTTATTATTATGTTCAGTTTTGGAACATGGTTGTCCTGTAAGCTCTGCTTCAGAGATTATCTGAGATGTATTGTTGGAGTAGTTGCCTTAGGGTTGTTTACGTCCATGCCTTACATGGGTGGGAAGATTTCATCTGAAGAGAAGGTTCGCTTTTTGATCCTTCTTCACTTTAAGAACATCTTGGATATTTCCATATTCTTTGGTATTGGTCTGTTGACAGTCATACATTTCCTGCCTGGAGGTGGATGTTCTCTGCCTCCCTGGGGACAGTTTCCCTTTCTCTATTAAGCATTTGTCATTTTCTATACTATACAGCCCTTTAAGGCATCATAGTGTGAGGTTATGATCTGGTGCTTCATTGTTCTTGGAGAATTAGCATACGCCAATATGGGCCCTTGTCTGCCTTATGATCAGATTAGATTTTGGCTCATTTTTCTTTGGACAATTACACCAACGGGGTTCCCTTTTTGGGTAGTTTCCAGGTGCTTGGCTTGTTTAATTCAGATTGACTTTCTAGGTCAAGTGTTGTCATAGGAGCTTGCTTATAGCAAGGTGTCTTTCTCATGTAGTTTTTCAGTACATATTACCAGCCTGTTAAGATACCTTTGGTAGGCAGCATTATCTTTATGCTATATCTCTCAAGGTGTTTCGTGGAGGGTGTAATATTTCTCTTGGTACTATATTGTGTGGTACTTTGGGGCTGGTTTTTAGTTCAGTTGATCCATGCGTGTATATAAAGGATACATAGGTGTGTTACATATGTGGTTACACATGCTGGGTTATGATTCTGCAAAAAAAATAGAAAATATTGTGAGATGTGATTGCATCTATCTTCTCTGTAAGTTTGTATTCGGTTCTATATGAATGCGTGGAACGTTGTGATATAGATCTGATATAGCAAACAATTGGTTCTGTTGGGTAGCACAATAACTGAGTTAATGCGTAATTAATATCTAAGCAACTGAAGTAATCAAAGTGCTATCCAAGTTTTGCAAAGACTTTTTGAAAACAGACAATAAGAAAACACCAAGAATCAAAGATTTGCCAAAACATGAGTTATTTACTCCTTTCCTTCTTTTTGCAAAAAGAGAGAGAGACAAATATGGCTGTCAAATTGCATAGACGTATTGCAATAACCAAACAGTGATCTTTGTGACACAAAGTGAAAAAAGTGTGACAAGTGATATCATCAGTGAATTATATACAGGACAAACATAGGTGACATGAATTTACAAAAGTTCAGACGTCCCGTCCGATATATACAATTATTATCATGAGACCTAAACCCAATGCTGAGTCAAAAGTTGGGGTCAAGGAGATTGTGTGGACATGGATAACATTAACATCGACGTTTCGACCCTTCGAACAGTGCAGAGTGTTCAGCGTCAATGCGGGTCTTCATCAGGACATATAAGGAGCGAAGTGGACAGCCACAGACACGGTGAATCCAATTAATAGATTTGTGCGGAAGCAATATATCTGCATAGGGTTGGTTCCGCGAAGTGTCGAAAGATTGAAGATCAAAATATACTTGCTTAGATGCTCAAGGGATGCGCGTAATTCAGGGTTTCAGGGATAAAGTCCAACAAGCGTATTGTTGGCGCTCCGATTAGTGAGGGACTCAACCATCCGGTAGTGGTCTTATATTGAATTGACAGTTCACCACCAGCAGGTTGGAGTCTTATATTGAATTGATATTTCAAATGTGTCTGATCTCCACCAGCAGGTTGGAGTCTCAATTTGAACCGGATGGCTTCCACCGGCCGGTTGGAAGGAGTTAAATGATTTCGCCACCACAAGGGGTCAAGTTCTCGGAGCCTGACGGGCGACTGAAAGGATTCCTTGGAGATCAGACATATTTGAAATATCAATTCAATATAAGACTCCAACCTGCTGGTGGAGATCTGACGTAATTGAACTGTCAATTCAGTATAAGACCACTACCGGATGGTTGAGTCCCTCGCTAATCGGAGCGTCAACAATACGCTTGTTGGACTTTACCCCTGAAACCGTGAATTACGCGCATCCCTTGAGCATCTAAGCAAGTATATTTTGATCTTCAATCTTCCGACACTTCACGGAACCAACCCTATGCAAATATATTGCTTCCGCACGAATCTATTAATTGGATTTACCGTGTCTGTGCCTGTCCACTTCGCTCCTTATATGTCCTGATGAAGACCCGCATTGACGCTGAACACTCTGCGCTGTTCGAAGGGTCAAAACTTCGACATTAATGTTATCCATGTCCACACGATCTCCTTGACCCCAACTTTTGACTCAGCATTGGGTTTAGGTCTCATGATAATAATTGTATATATTGGACGGGACGTCTGAACTTTTGTAAATTCATGTCACCTATGTTTGTCCTGTATATAATTCACTGATAATATCACTTGTCACACTTTTTTCACTTTATGTCACAAAGATCACTGTTTGGTTATTGCAATACGTCTATGCAATTTGACAGCCATATTTGTCTCGCTCTCTTTTTGCAAAAGAAGGAAAGGAGTAAATAACTCATGTTTTGGCAAATCTTTGATTCTTGGTGTGTTGTTATTGTCTGTTTTCAAAAAGTCTTTGCAAAACTTGGATAGCACTTTGATTACTTCAGTTGCTTAGATATTAATTACTAATTAACTCAGTTATTGTGCTACCCAACAGAACCAATTGTTTGCTATATCACAAATACCCAGGTTCTGCAGGACACAGGGTCACCCCATTATCTTTAGTGATATAGATCTGGACATAATTGTTCAATTTTTATGACAGATCCATATCTGCAAATTATCTTCCGTTTCAACGGACACTATACATTATGTGAGCTTTCGGATGGTCATTTTGGCTAAAATATGTTTCTGTTTCAAGGATGGACTGCGATGTTCATCTATCTTGATACATGGTTTGGTATTCCAGACCTTGCAATAAATGAGTTATTCATTTTGGTTTTCACAAGAATGGGTGCTGGAAACCCTTCTTTTCTGGAGTTTTTATGTTAGGTTTCTTCAGAGATTTGTTTACTGTTGTAAAGAATGTGGGTCACATGGCATTTGTTTTGTCTTTGGCCATTCTAGTCTATGGGTTCTTTTACCCGTTGGGGATTGAATACTATTGTCTGACTGTTGTCAGATGTCTTTTGACAGGGTTATTTTCTGTTTCCCTTGAGGCTTTGTTTTTTTTCCAGTCCTGCGTGGTTGTTTCTTATTTATATTGTCTGTGGTCATTGCCACTGTTTTTATAAGGAGACATGCTCTTTTTTTATCTAATTCCTATGTATGTCTGGTCTGTGGCTAATTTCGACCAGCTACTTCTCTTAAGGAACTTTTGTAGGATTGGTTCACAGACCCTCCTCCTGGTGGGTATAGCTATAGTAATTAATTCAAAAGTAAAGGAATCTGTGGCTAGATGTCTCTATCAGATGAACAAGTTACTTACCTTCAGTAACGTATTATCTGGTAGAGACACAGTCCAGTTGCAGATTCCTTAACACCCTGCCCATCCTCCCCTCTCTGCAAACGATCTGTAAAGTAAGGGTTATACCCCTTTTCAGTACTGATTTTATATACCAGTGTTCACTGTTTCACGTAATTGTGTGATTCAACAGTAAGTTGGATCATATTCTTTTATCTTGTCTTGGTATTATCATAAATTTGATTATGATGGCTTCGTCATTCCTTTTGGTCTTTCCTTATGGGCCTTGCCTGGGTATAGTCATGCCATTTATTTCCATTTTCTTTTTCTGTTTTTAAAGATATAATGATCTTTTTTGGCACACTGTTCCCTCAGCCAGTTTCTGTAGTGGCTCTGCGTTCTGGTGCGGAAGGTTTCACAGAAGAAACCGACGTCCGCGCACCAAAGGGGACTTATATGGATCCACTGACGTCACAAACGGAGTCAACATCATCACGGAGCCATACGGCACCGTCCCCTGGCGCGCAGAGGTACTGCTGAAAACTTTCCGGATCCAGTCTGGCACCTGGGGAGAATTCAGAAGTTAAGGAATCTGCTGCTAGACTGTGTCTCTACCAGATAATACGTTACCTAAGGTAAGTAACTTGTTCATTAATACATGCACTCAGAGGGCACCTTAGAGGTACCTCCTGAAAACCCACCAATACTGGTGTGCTGACTGACTGGTCCTAGCCAGTCTGCCACCACAAACGAGTTTCTGATGGTGAGGGTTTTTGCTCTCAGGAGGTCAGGAACAAAGCCTGCTCGGGCAGAGGGTGTTTACACCCACTCCCACAGGATGACCTGCAAATTAGAATTCCAAGGCAGGGAGCTTCACAGAGCCCACTGCCTTTGTTATGCGAATCTGGTTTCCCTCACAGAAGAGAATGCTGACCCAACCATCCCCCCCTCAGCCCCCCACCACGCGTGGACAGGTGGGAAAATTAGCAGTCAGAGGCGTGTTCACCTTCAGGCTAGTTCCACCCCTAAGTTGGGCTACCTGAAGTGAATATGAAAATCAGAAGTCTGCCATCTTTGTGATGGCAAACCTAGGAACACTGGGACAGGGTTATGCCCACTTTCCACAGGAAGTTGTCATATAGGGGACATAGTGACCCCAGGATAAGTAGCCCATTGGCTACTACCCTACACTCCCCTAACGGCCCTACGTCTAGCCTTTAGGGGAGCCCCTGGCACCAAGAAATCAGATCCTGCCGACCTAAAAGAAGAAGAACTTAAAAGCAAGAACTGTAGTAGGAGCAACTGACATTGGCGCCAACCCTGCCGGCCAGGCCTGTTTGCTGTTCCTGACGATTGAGCCAAAGTTGACTCACCCTGTAAGCTGCTGTGCCTCCAAAAGCCTGTTAGGACCACCAACACTCCTACCAAGACTCAGGAACTCCAGTGGAGCAGCTGAGCTGCTTCCCTGCACCCTGCAGGTACCAAAGAAAGAACTGTGAGTACTCCGGACTGCGTAAACCTGACACCAGCCAGCACCACTGCACCCCGTTGCTCCAAGCTCAAGTTTAGGTGGACCAACGGTGCCAGCATGGTCCCCCAGCCCTCCAGGGAAGAAGCCCACCTTGAGTTTTCCAGGAGGGGACTTCTCGACGCCGCCTGTAGCCTCTTGATGCATTCACCCCTGACCGCAAGTGACTTGGTTGTGAAAAACCCGATGCCTCAAGACACCTCTGCACCTGTCGCCCCTGGGCCAAATGGAAGTGGAACAAAGGTGTCCCCACGTCCCCGAACATCGTGAGACCAGATCCCCTCTGTTGGTTCAGCCTGACTGGTTTCCCAGTCCATGCCTGCAGCCTCTTTTCGACTGGACCAATTCCCTTAGGATAACATAGACACCTGATGCTGGAAAGCACCTCTGCACCCGGCTGCCCCAGTGCTGCTCGAGGTGGCCTGTTGGTGCTGGCTTGGGCCTTGCCTCATACTTACCTTAAGTCCAGGAGATTGGTCCCGTAAGTTGCTGTGAAGTGCCCGTGTGCAGCACATGCTTTCCCCTATAGGGTAACATTGAGCACCTGACGCTGAAAAGCACATGTGCACCTGGCCGCCTGAAGTGACCTATTGGTGCTGCCTTAGACCTTGCCCCATATTTACCTTAAGTCCAGGAGATTGGTCCTGCAAGTCACTGTGAAGTGTCTGAATGCAGTACATGTTTTTCCCCCATGGAATAACATTGGATGCTGAAAATCACCTCTGCACCTGGTCTCCCCAGTGCCGCCCTAGGTGACCTGTTGGTGCTGCCTTGGACCTTGCCCCATACATAGCTTAAGTCCAGGAGATTGGTCCTGTAAGTCGCTGTGAAGTACCTGTATGCAGTGTATGTTTTTCCTCCATAGGATAACATTACAGCTTCGGAAATTGCACTGTGTTGCTTTTTCAAACCTGTAAAAATTCATAGCTCCAAACATACTTACCTGATTTTGATAATCTTGGTGCCAAAAGTTATATAAAGACAAGAGTTATTTTTATAAATTGGTGTGGATGTCCATATTGAGTTGTGTGCATCATTTATTGACTGTGTGTGTATTGCAGATGTCTAACACTTTTCTCTGATAAGCTTAAGGATGCTTCGCCACACTGCTCCCTAGAAGAGCACCTTGGGATTGCTAGACCAACCCCCTGTCCACTGATGAGGGTTTACCTGGACTGTTTGCATAGTATTCCTCTTTTTGATATACTATATAAAGAGCTATCTTCCTACACATGCTCTTTGTTGAACCGTTACTGGCGGAGAAAGTGGCGCCATTCAGCCTGTCAAAAATGTTCTTGGTGGAGAGAGCACACAGAGTTCCGGGTTATCACCCTCCTCCAGGTGCACCACCTAGACCAATCATGGGCAGATAACTAAACTCTTAGACAGACTTTTGCTGCAGTGTTTAAGAAAAAATTTCAAAATCATACTGTTTCCGGATTTTACCCTGGCTGTCCAACACAAGCTGTGCCTCCTTCAGTGGTATCGAGCGTTGACTGAGAGACTTTGGCTTGCTCTACGGCCTCGTCTTTCTGCCGAAGCTAAAGATAATCAATCAACGAGCCCACTTCTTCTTCAAACTAAGGAAGCATGGGACTTGGTGACAAAAACGTCCCTAGAGGTGGCATCTTCCTTGGGGATACCGGGCTCAAAGGCCACAGCACTGCTGCATTAAAATGTGCTCCTTCACTGAAATCAGATTGGCTAGTTCACAGAACTTCCCAATCTGATGGAGACTTCTAGCCTCAGATTCCTTACCTTAGAGTATCCCCAGGTGTCAAACTGCATCTGGAAGTCTTTCAAGCAGCATCCCTCCGCGCCATTATGTTGCGTCATTCGGCTCTGCGTTGGCGTCATCTGCAGCGAAAGTGAAAGTGACGTGCGCAGTACCTATATAGGCACCAGCTCTGCGAGCTAACATCAGTTCTTTCCTTTCCGCGCCAGATAGCGCTGATCCGGTCTGAGCTACCCCTCAGTCTTTTTTGAGTGGTCTTTTTTGATTTTTTGTCGACTCTTTTTGAGATTTTACATCTCCTGATGAGAGGATGTCACCAAAGAAATCGTCTAGTTTTAAACCATGTGGTGGTGCCTGCCATAGGCAAATGTCGATGACTGACCCTCACTTGGTGTATTTGTGGTGCCTGGAGCCAGGACACGACTCCTTGGCGTGTGAGGACTGCACGTCATGCAATCCAAGGTGCTGAGGGAGCAATCCCTCAACCTCCTCTCTGCCCGACGTCGGTCGACTTCGCAACGCTTGATGTCCCGTTTACTTGGAAGGTCCCCGGACTGTTCGCAGAGCTCCTTCTGACGTTTAGTGTCGCATATTGCAGTCATCGGGGAAGTCATACAAACACAAGAAGTCCAAACGCTCTTCGACTTCACTGTGTCCATCAAAGTCATTCAATGAGACGAGGGAGCGTCGGCAGTCCAGGCCTCGGAAGTCGGCGGGGCCTGATCCTGGGTCTGCTCTGCACTACCCCAATTTCCCCAGAGCAACCCCTGCCCAGCTTAAAGAATTTTATGAAGGCCATGCAACACATCTTTGGGCAGCCCAGCCCTTCTGGAGCA
Organism: Calotriton arnoldi; assembly: GCA_963921515.1. Taxonomy (NCBI): domain Eukaryota; kingdom Metazoa; phylum Chordata; class Amphibia; order Caudata; family Salamandridae; genus Calotriton; species Calotriton arnoldi. The sequence continues at coordinate 387,914 of CAWUFW010000809.1, forward strand.
CCTTCAGGCTCCACAGGCACGGGAGGGTACCCTAATGGGACTATGCCAGCGGATTCGCCCTTGGCGCCAGTCGGGCCCCATGGATCCCTCGCTGGATGAGGAACAGAGTCCTAATCAGGGCCTGGTCTAAGCCCTGTATAGGGTCTTCTGGGAATGGGACGAATGCCCTCCACCATCGCCCAGAGATTTGATTAATCTGAACCATATATATGCAGCCGAGCACGGTCAAATCGAGCGCTTCAGTTCAGGAGTGTTGCCTGGCCCCTCTGATGGACCTCATTTACTCTGTGTCCTCCATGTTCTGGAATTAAATACCGCATCGTGTTAGGGTTTTCACTTTATGAAGGAATAGTCACTCCCTAAGCTTATCTGACACGTGCAGATCTCCTGACGGCTTCCGCCCATCAAGGGACGCCTCAGCGAGTCATCCCACTTTTTGGGCTGTCAACACTCCCACTTGTCCTGAAGAAGACCCACCATGACATTCCAATAAGGCTCTGTCAGGGTCGAAACGTCGACGAATATATATGGTTCAGATTAATCAAATCTCTGGGTGTCAAATCAATAAGCAAACCTGCTGTTTACCAGAGTTATTGCCTACCTTCAATCTGACCGCATTCTAGTTCCCTGTGTGAATAAATTGTACATAATATCACCTTGTATATATGCACTGCACCACTATCACTGAGCACTTATTGTCACCGTACCACATGTCACTTTTGTCAGTATTTCTTGTATTGACGGCCCTCTAATTGCTTGTAAATATTGATTTAAACTCTAATTGATATATAAAAGAAGAGTCTTTTGCAAGAATATACTAGTAGGTGTTTTGCTTTAATCTGTGTTCCAATGTCATTTGATATGCGTTCCAACGTTATTTGATATGGGTTAACCAATGTAAATGCTATACTTGTCGTACTTCTTTAATAGGTATCGAGCAACTCTTCCGTTTTCTTTTCAATTTGATTTTCCTCAAAGCAATTGGGTTCTCCCCGACAGAACCATTGTAGCCCATTAAATACATACCCAGGTTCTGAGGGACACAGGGTCGCCCCATTGTTACCATAGTGTTAGACCATCATGGACATCCAGTGGGAGGCAGGATGAGCCATCACCACCCCTACTGGTGGTCAGTGACATCAGACCTTTGGGTACTTCAGATAGTCCAAAGGGGAGGGGCTACTCCCATGCCACTCACTTACGATCTACTGACAGAGGACCATCTCCCCTTGCTCTGTCAAGAAGTGCAGGCTCCCTTGGCAAAGGGAGCCAAAGAGAGGGTGCCTGCATCAGAAGTAGGTCGCAGTTGTTATTCCTGCTACTTTCTGGTGCCAAAGAAGGACAGTTGCAGCTCATATGCGGAGGTCGGGGATTTCAGTCTTCCCCCACCTCAACGACTGGCTGTTGAAGACGGGCCTACCCCAGACAGTTGTCACTCACCTCAGACTACGGCGAACCTCCTGCACTCGTTGGGGTTCACAATCAACATGCTGAAGTTTCACCTGACTCCCTCTCAGATGCTACCTATCATCTGAGGTGCTCTGGACACAGTGCAGTTTCAGGCCTATCCTCCCGAGTGGCAAGTCCAGGATTTTTAGACTATGATTCCGATGTTTCTGCTTCTATCCTGGATTTTGGTGAGACTAACTTTAAGGCTGTTTGGTCTCATGGCCTCCTGCATTCTGCTGGTGACACATGCCCGCTGCCATACGCAGGCTCTGCAGTGGGACCTGAAGCGTCAGGGAATATCTCCAACATGGTCCACATCTTGGAGAAAACTGCAAAAGACCTGCAGTGATGGCTAACAAACTGCGATGGGTCAGTTGCAAACCCCTCTCCCTTCCCCAAACCGATCTAATGGTAGTGACAGATGCGTCACTCCTGGGCTGGGACGGCCACCTGGGAAAGGTGGAGATCAGAGGTCTCTGGTCTCCAACAGAGTCCAAGTTTGACATGAACCTGTTGGAGCTTCAGGTGATTCGCTTGGCCTTAAAAGCTTTTCTTCCTTCCATCACGGAAAGGCTGGTGTTTACGAATAACACCACCGCCATGTGGTACTGCAACAAACATGCCTGGGTGGGGTTGTGGATCCCGTGTCAAGAGGCATGGGTGGAACGTCAGGGCATTTTCTTGGTGGTTCAACACCTGGTGGGCTCTCTGAACGCCAGAGCAGAGAAACTCAGCCAAAGCTGTCTAGCGGATCACAAATGGCGTCTCCATCTGGAGGTGGTGCAAGGTCTCTTTCAGCAATGGGGAGAGCCTTGGTTAGATCTGTTTGCAACCGCCGAGAACACGCAATGTCAGCAGTTTTGTGTGCTGGAATTTCCCAGGTGACTCTTGCTCTGATATGCTTTTCGTCTCAAGTGGTGCCCCGGCCTCCTGTACATCTTTCCGACAATACCACTCCTGCCCAGAGTTCTCAAGTAGATCAGGAACGACCAGCCTAAGTCATTCTTGTGGCTCTGGATTGGGCATGGAGAGTCTAGTATCCCGAGCTGTTGGGGATGACCAGTGGTCCTCCAGTATGGTTACCTCTTTGGGAGGATCTTCTGTCGCAGCAGCAGGGTAAGGTTCTGCACCCGAACCTGCACACTCTCCACCTGCATGTGTGGAGATTGAGCGGTGACAATGGACATCTTTTGACCTTCCGCCCAATCACTGTGATGTTATTGTGGTAGCCAGGCGTCCCTCCACCAAGTCGGTATACGCCTGTTGTTGGGATAAGTTTGTGTCATGGTGTGCTTCCCACATTATTGAACCTCTTTCATCACCTTTATCCAAGGTTCTTTTGTTTGCCCTATCTGTGTCTCAGCAGGGCTTTGCTAGTGGCACTGTCAAAGGGTATATTTCTGCAATCTCGGCATTCCTGCAGTTGCCGGACCAAGCTTCTTTGTTCAAATCCCTTGTTGTAGCCAGGCTCCTTAAAAGTCTGCATCACGTTTCCCTCCACACCATTCATCATGCCTCAGTGGGACCGCTACCTTGTTCTCACTTTCTTGATGTGTGTGCCATTCAGACCTTTGCACTATTGCCCTCTTCAGCTGCTGACCAATAAAACTGCCTTTTTGGTGCCCATTACATTGGCCAGGAGGGTCAGTGAGTTTCAGGCCCTCTCTGTGCAGCCTCCTTTTACCCGGACAGAATTGTCCTTCGGACACATGCCTCCTTCCTCCCAAAGCTTGTCACCCCTTCCAAGGATTATGGGAAGTGTAGGCATGAAGGGTGGGGAGATGTATGTAATTGGTTGATTGGAAAAGGCGTGGTAACATCCGAAAAGCAGTAAAGGAAACAGGTGGTGAAGTTGAATTAATGTTTAGTTGTCGGGAAGGAGATCAAGCTGACACATGTTGGAGGTATGGAAGAATGCTGAGGAGGTTTTATTTATGGGAACAAGATGGTTTAAAGTAATACTCAAGGGAAACGGCTACTGTGTGTTTTTCAACAAAAACAATGTGGAGATAAATTAAGGGAGGTTGATGAAGTTTGGAAGAAACTTTTTGGGGTATTTGGCTGTTAGCGTGTTGATACAATTATCACGTAGTTAGAGGGAAAAACGTCGATCATGGGGCTAGTATTAAAAGCAGGCATTAACTTGGAGATGTGACATGCAGTATTTTTAACGCATTGAAGTTTGAACAGATAATCTAATGTTGATTTTTTTTATAACTTGTAGTGAACCCCTGACGAAGGGCCAGAGAAAGCCCGAAATGCATTGGGTACTATATCCACTACGGAGGATAAATCATGTATATTTCCTACTTCAGAAAAAGGCTAAGGCTTATCTGCTGTATTAGAAATATTTAAATACATGTTGCCTCTTATGTGACAGGATTACATACACAAGCAAGATGAAAGTTTGGAATACTATGAATAAAATGGACTTAACGTGATAAAATGAATGGGATCTGTGTAATGTTGCAGTGTTTGAGCTGTGCGTTCGGGACAGGAGTGTTACTTCGCTCCAGTTCTTTGGCGAACCCCTTCCATGTAGCCAGAGCATTACCCTGCCTACCTTTTTTGCTCCACCACATCCCTCCGAAGAGGTTATGGAAGAACCCTATGATGAAGCATGCCACCAAGAGGTAACCCTGGTGGGTGAGGGTTATTTAAAAGAAAAAATATATATTTTCCATTTTTGCTCTTTTATATTACGAGGTTGAGACTACACTCTCTTTACCTAAAAGTGACTCCCCTTGATTATTTGCTAATACGTTTGGAGGATGAGTCCTCTCGGTTTTTCCTCTAACTCCCCTTTTTGATGTTTTTGGTTGTGTGCATCAACACCTGTTGTGGCAGCCAAGGAAGGGGTATTATTCTTCCTCTGGATAAAGCCATCCCACAGTGGTGCAACGTAATCAACTGTGGTTAATGTCCTGAAACATCAGAGGCCTTTATACTTTTAAAAAAGGCATAACATATACCCCCAGGTTAAGCACAGAGGTGCATACATTGTGTGCATTGGAGAAACCCATCTTACTGTATTAGAAGGGACCGGGTTATTAAAGAGGGGAAGGGGTCAGTGCTTTTACACTAGATATTCAGCATTTCCAAGTGGCACGCTCATTTGGGTGAGCCTGGGAGTCCCGTTCAGGGCAACCACGGTCGACATGGTCAGGGAAGGTAGTTACACTTTAGTAGAAGGTTCGCTAGGGTGTGTTACTGTCTTTTTGGGCAAATTAAATCTTCCTAATACCAATCAGGCAATTTTTTTTAACCAGTCTGTCCCAAATATTGTGCAAGTGGGCTCACATTCCTTGGTCTTTGGTGGGGACTTCACCTGTGTTCTGAATACCATACTCAATAGCTACTCTACTCTCCCACATTCCCCAGTTAATATTGTCACTAAAGCACTATTGCAATGGTTAGTACATTGGTCGTTAGTAGATACGGCGAATCTGTAATCCATTAAAAAAAAAGAATACTCTTCTTTTAACGACCTCCATGTCTGGCTCGATTGCTTCCTCCTTTCAGACGCACTACAAGCATCAGTGACCCATACTGACATTTTTGAAAAAACCATCACAGACTATAACCAACACTGGTGGGTGTTAGATGGGGGAGTTTGTTCCCTCAGGTCCTGATATGAAAACTCCAATCTAGTATGCTGGTAGATCATCATTCAAGGCGACTCTGAGAGAAAGCATAGACAACTACTTCAGTGTGAATACTGAATTGACAGAACTGGCAGAATTGGAGGTTTTTTAATTAGTAATCCATGGACGCTGCATTCATGCCAGGGTAAGAGCCCGCAGGGTGTTAAACTGTGACTTGAATTAGTTGGAAGGTTCACTGGGGTAGCTTGAGGCTGATGCACTTGTCAGTGCAAACAGAAAGCGGCCATTATCGATGCACGGGAGAAGCATGCATCTCTCAAAGAGTGGCTGCACTGTACGGACTATCGCATACATGTTGCCAAAACCCATGCAGAGAATAGATCTGCTAGACTCCCTGCTCAACTCATACAGCAGGAGAACACACACTCCTGTTACAGCTATCCACTCAGTTTCTAGTGATATAGATCATATGAAATGTGAAATACATTCAATTTTCGCAACTAATTGGACTTTATAACTCTGCAACGGAGGCTTCAGCTCTAAATACATTCTTAGACTGTATGCAATTCCCCGTTCTAAGACTGTATTCAACTCCCTAGGATCCCACCAGACATCGGAGACTCCATGGAGTTGTCAAATTCAAACCAGGAGGTCCTTGGGGCTATAAAAGATCTTGCAAGTGGTAAAACGCCTGGCCCCTCTCAACTTAAGACAGCGATGCCGCGTTATGGAGCCAGCAACTTCCTTGTGGCCGTACTCCACCTTTTTGTGTTGGATTTGAAGAAAGCGTTCAATATGCTTCAGTAGTAATACATGTTTGTTGTTTTGCGAAAGTGTGCCAGCACAAGTAGGTTTATTCATAGTAAACTGGAAAAATCCTTTGAATATAGGCATCTGGGGGCAGATTTACAAGCCCCTTGCGCCACTTTTGCGTCATTTTCCCCATGTTAAAAATGACGCAAAAGTGGCGCAAGGGGCTTGTAAATCTGCCCCCTGGTGTTTATTTTGCAAAGTAGAAGTCCTAGGTCAAAGGTGATTCTTGACAGAATCACTAACAGAATCACTAGAGCTAAAACAATTGTAAGGCACAGCCAACACATGTTTCGCCCCCTCTTGGCTTGTAAGCCTGGGGCTTTTTCAAGGCTGACAGGTAAATGCAAGGAACACCACAAAGAAAAATGTGTACTAAAATCCAATAAATCCATTAATGAAAAGTCATGTCAAAGTATGCAGACATTTCCGGATTTGGTTATCCAGTTTCCAAAGTGAGCAAATCATAAGAAACATACAGGCACATGCATCAACGTTTTTTGCGAGCGCAAACGGTGCGATTCGCAAAAATCGGCCGTTTGCGCCCGCAAAAAGGGCTATTGCGATGCATCAAGGTGTAAGGCACTCTCAATTTATTGCGATTTCTTAAATTGCGATTCCATTTAAGGAATCGCAATTTGCGATTCCTTAAATGCAATGCAATAACCACTTTTAAATAGCGATTTCGCTATTTGGGGCTGCAAATTACCGAGCAATTGAACTGGTCGGGCATGTGTGTGCGCAACATGGGTGCACATCACAATTCCAGGGGTGCAACAGGGTGTCCTTTTGACACCCTTGAAATTGCATGCGCAATTTCCCATTCTTTCCTATTGGTACTCGCAAATTGCATGCGCAATTTCCCATTCTTTCCTATGGGCCTGTAGGCCCATAGGAATGAATGGGGAGCCATTCCTTAATTGCGACTCGCAATTTGCGAGTCGCAATTAAGGAATGTTTAGGAATCGCTATTTTTATAGCGATTCCTACATGCATAGGCTTTTGTGAGTCCTTAATTGCGATTCCTTAATAATCGCAATTAAGGACTCGCAAAAAATCATACCTTGATGCATGTGCCCCATAGTCAGTGTTTGAATTCAAACAGATAAAAATTAAAAGGGAAAAAGAAGAAAAAAAGTTCAATATCCAAGTTACACGCAATGCACACCAGTTGTGGAGGCATATGAAATGACAGTGTCGGTAGAGTATATATCAAAATCATAAACATACCCCATATTTAATATTATAATATCAGACCGGGTGAAAATGTGGTATGATTAAAGTATTTTTATAAACTTTTTATTGATAACAAAAAGCAGAGACATATCATTCTTGCAACAATGTACGTAAGCTACAATATCACAGTCAACTTTGCGGTATTGGTGCCACATATTATACCGACTCCCCACAACACTATGCAATACTCATCAAGATTATTTATGGAACTGTCCAGTACCTAACGAGCCCAATAATCAGTACCAGCATTTTAGAACGTAATCCAGACCACATAGCCAATCACATCCCATTGTCCAGAGTTAGAACCCCAAAGGTGCCTGTAAACAGCGCATATCTGTCACTTCTACGCATACTGCCATTTCTCTTCAGGCTTACGTATCAGGGGCATCTTCATGTCTCGCCTCATCCTCTTTGGTAGCTAAATAGGTTTGGTATAGGCCCCAGAAGTTTTTAGGCCGATTACGGGGGGTAGCAAGTTACTATAATACTCTGTTTGTGTGCTACAGTACATCATATCTTTTGACCAGCTTGTTATAGTAGGGGCCGGGCCTCTGGACCAGCAGATTGCCACTCTACGCCTAGCTATCAGAAGCCCCATATCCACGAGTCGTCTAATCGCTTTGGGTAAATGTATGGAATACCCCAATAGGGCAAGCATAGGGTCTGGCACTAGGGTCATGTCTGTAATGTCCCCCAAAGTTTTAAATATCAAAGCCCAAAAGGCAGCAATCCCAGGGCATAACCAGGCTAGATGAAAAAAGTCTGCCGAGTTTACACCGCAGCGATCACAGTCTGCAGTGTCCCGAAGTCCATACCTGCAGAGCCTCTCTGGGGTGTAATAGACCCTGTTCAAAAATTTAAAATGTATCAACCTGTGTCGCCCATTCAATGAAATGCGTTTGGTGCTCTCGCAGCAATATTTCCATGCTTTATCTTCAATAACCTTTCCCAGAACCGCCTGCCAAGCTAACCTAGCCTTGGTGTAGTGGTTTTCCCGGTATCCTTGAGCCATGTTATAAATCTTGGAGACGATTCGCACTGGGGAGTCAGTTTTAATCATGTGTGTAAGAGGCTATATCGGGCGGCTCATCTAAATCACTGTCCAAAAGTTCCTTCAATGAATGTCTCATCCTGTGGAACTGGAATTGTGTCAATGGTGTGGCGTGCTGTCCCGCCTGCTCTGCCTCGCCCCATGTTATCACTTTACCCTCCGCAAACATATCTCCTATTGTCTTAATATTTATTGAATTCAAGGCCCTAATCACCCCTTTTTCTTTGCATGGTGACACCCAGAGGCACCATCTAACGGTGTCCGTGGGGAGTATAAAATAACACCTGTTTGTAATTTCAAAAGGTGATGCCATGCATGAACTGTCGCATTAATGGAGTCTAGAATTCCAGTCCTACGGTCCGGTGGGTTAAACAGGAGCGCTGGCAATGGGAGAGGAGTCGCTACTACTTTCTCAATTTGTATGTGTGGAGCGTCAGCAGGGCCATGTATCCAGTAGTGTGCTTATGCGCCTTGCGTCGCCCTATAATACAAATCTAGGTCCACCCATGCTATAAGGCAGTGTGAGGATGTCCCACTTGACCCGGGCGTGTTTCCCGGCCCAGGTTAACCGTACTAGCAGTGATGTAAGCATCCGGAAGAAAGACCTCGGGAGGACCATAGGAATATTAGCAAATAAAAACAAGAACCGTGGTAGGACCACCATTTTCATAATCGATACTCTGCCCGCCAACGACAAGGGCAAGCGTATCCATCGGTCCACATCCTCTTCTAATTTAGTTACTGCTTTCCCATAGTTCTCTTTGAAAACCACCTCCGAGTCAGTATGCACCTTAATTCCCAAGTATCGGACCAGTTCGGTCGTCCAACTCAGCGGGCACTCCGGTGTGAACGGGGTGGTAGCTGGGGTTAGCGGTAAGATGATCGATTTCTTCCAATTAACCTTGAGGCCCGACATCGCTAAAAAACGTAATCACTTCACGCAGTACTGGTGATAGATTCTGGTCAGGGTTTCTAATATATAACAAAGTATTGTCTGCGTATGTGGATATAATCAAGTTATAGCTCGGGAAACGTATACCCCTGTGGCCGTGATACTCGCGCAGAGTGCAGGCTAGAGGTTCCGCCACCAGAGCATATAGCAACGGAGAGAGCGGGCATCCCTGACGGGTGCCTTTGGTAATAGGAATCGAGTCAGTAACCATGTCGCCAATTTTGATTCTGGCTGTGGGGGAATTGTATAGTACTCCTACCAATTGCAAAAAGACACCTCCTAGCCCCAGTCTCGTCAAAACCTGAGTCAGGAACAACCACTCAACAGAATCAAATGCTTTTTCCATATCGAGGAACACTGCAACCGCCTGTGTATCCTGTCTAGTATGTTGAATAGCCCCGAACACAGTCCTCAAGTTATAAGTCAGATTTCGACAAGGGACAAAGCCAGCTTGCTCCGGCGCTACCAGAAGCAGCACCAGGGGAGCCAACCGGTTCGCTAATATTTTGGCATATATTTTCGTGTCTACATTCAGGAGTGACAGAGGGCGATACGATGAACATTCAGTCAGTGGTTTATCAGGTTTGAGTATTGTGACAATTAGAGCTTCCCTCATCAAGGGGGGCATCGTTCCTCTTTCGCACATTTCCTCAAATAGTGTCTTTAAATGCGGTATTAATAGATTCCTAAACTCTTTGAAGAAGGAGACTGTCAGGCCATCTATGCCGGGTGCGCTGCTAGATTTCATCCCGGCAAGGACAGCAGCCATTTCCTCTACTTCAAGAGGGCGCATAAGATATTCCCTATGCTTGTTCGTCAGCCAGGGTAGTTTAATGTGTGCCAGGTAATCTAGGAGAGCAACGTCGTCTCTCCCACCTCCAGAACTATATAGTGACGTGTAATATTGCTTAAATCTGTTGGCCATCTCTTGCGGTTCAGTTAGGGGTTCCCCGTCTTCAGTGTGAAGTACTGAGACACATGCCGTCTCTCTACGTTTCTTTAGGAGTGAAGCCAGGACCGAACCTGTTCGTTCCCCCTCCCCGTATGTGCGAGCCGCCACATATTTACCTAGATGCTTAATTTCTGCATCGGCCGTCGAATGGTACTCTTGTAGTATCACGTGAAATTCCTCTGTAACACTATCGTCAGCGCCGGAGGGCAACCTCTGTTCTAGGGTCTTTAAGGTGTTCTCCAAGTCCGAAAGGCGTTTACGAAGTGCACGTAGAACCCCTAAGTGCTTAGCCATGGCTATCCCTCGGATGTAAACTTTAAAAGTGTCCCACACAGTGGAGAATGATTCAACTGACCCAATATTAGTCTCAAAAAAAGTTTCTATAGCTTCCGCCAGTTCAGCTTTAAAAACAGAATCGAGTAGCGAGTATGGAGGGAACCGCCATGTAAAAGGGGGAATATGTTTATGTGGAGTGTCCATGACAAGCAGCACCGGAGTGTGGTCTGAGAAGGTGCGGGGGAGAACAGCGCAGTCTCGGATTTGAGTATACATAGCTTTAGAGGCAAACAGATAGTCAATCCTAGTGTGTAAATCGTGGTATGCTGAATAATGGGTGTACCCTCCCTTCCCTGGCGAGCGTGCTCGCCATACGTCACACAGTTCTAGTTGGGTGGCAGCAGCTATAATCGACCTAGCCGCGGCTGTGGGGCGTCGTTCCGGGCCTCCCGATCTGTCAAGCTGAGGATCTAATACACAGTTGAAGTCGCCGCCCCAGAGTTGTGGACTAGTACCATAACCACTCATTCTCCCCAATAAGTCTGCATAAAAGGTTGGATTATCATAGTTTGGGCCATAGACGTTAGCCAGTACTAAATCGAGCCCTCTCCCTCTGCATCGCAAAATAGCGAAGCATCCCTCCGGATCAGTCTCCAGCGCCTCCAGCTTAAGTTCCGATCTTGGGTTCACCCAGGTAATCACTCCCCGGGCATGGGACGTAAACCCTGCTACGTGTATGTTTCCCTGCAGCCCCCTGTGTTGAAGCATTGTACTGAGTAGGGGCAAGTGTGTCTCTTGCAATAGAGCAATATCAATACCGCGTCTATTGAGATATGCTAGGACCTTCCTCAGTTTCCTATGGTCATTTAGACCGCGAACGTTCCACGTTAAAATGTTTATCATACTAGGTTGTGATTGCATCTTAACCGTTGGTAAGCAGCTTCGGTGTAGTGAGTACAACTGCATAAGTGTTTCTGTGGCCTACTTTTTTGCTGAATATACTATGCATTGTCAAAACAGGTATCTCCACATAGGTGGCAATAAATGATTTTAGTCTCTGAACCTCCCTACTCCCCACCCACGTCATGCATACCCCAACTTTGCATGAGCGAAACTCCCCCCTCACACCCCACAGCATCATTACAAAGATTACATATTTCGTTTCCATGGGTCAAACAAAAATAGGCAGTTCGCCTAAAAGTGGTTCACACACGTGGGCGGATGTTGCCTGCTCCTCTTTCCTACCCGCCCTCACAAGGCCATATGGCCCGTTCGTCTGTCGTCAAGCAACTTTAAATCATCTGACTAACAATTCCGTAGTTCCCCCAGTGGGAAACAGTATCAACAACAAAGGATAGGCTTCTCAATGTGTTACCCCAACCAATAACAGTTGTTACTACTATGACTGTTTGTTGTGCATATTGTGATTCAGCTATTCCACCTCCCTTCAGCAACCCTGGTACTAGCGATTTAACAATGTCAATACAGGTTAAGACACTTCCATATATGCAAACCAAATTCTTATCTGCCAAAAGGAGCTTCCGGCGATCAGTCTTGCTCCTCCAAGCTGCCTCCAGTCGCTCCCTCATGATCAAATGTCTCTTCACTATGCGCTCTGCCCTTTGACCATTCCTTCAGGGCTTTCTGCAACTGCTTAGGGTCCGTGAAAATTCGAGAGCGGCCCTGTCTGTTCACGCGCAGTTGCGGCGGATACAACATGGCATAGTCTAAGTTCTGGTCTCGCAACTGTCTCTTCAGTGGTGCAAACTGTCTACGTGCCTCCTGTACTCGGATAGTGAAATCTGGGTATAATGAAATAGCAGAGCCTTCATAGTGTAGTGTTTGCTTCTCCCTTGCCGCTTTCAGCGCCGCATCTCTGTCTCTATAATTCAGCAATTTGGCAATGATAGGTCTCCGGGGCGCTCCTGGCGGGGGTCTCGGTCCCAGCGAGCGGTGTGCTCGCTCCTCCACAAACATCGGGGAGAACGTTTCCCTACCAAGTAGTGTCGCTAGTAGCTCCTCTACAAATAGTTCCATGTTCCCCACATTGGCGGTTTCCGGAAGGCCTGTAATGCGTATATTGCTACGTCGGGACCTAGCTTCCAGGTCCTCCGACTTATTCTGCAGAGATTGCAAGAGTTTCCCCATCTGCTTGTGGTCGGTATCCAGCTCTGTCTATGCTTCCTCTACTTCCGTAACTCTGCGCTCCGTCATGTCAAGTCTCTCCGCTTGCTTATCCATGCGCTCCGTCATTCGGTCCATACGGTATGCTAGGGAATCAATCTTGCTATCAATGGCGGAAAAGCTCTTCTGCATAGCAGCCAAAATGTTACAGATATCTCACTCCACCGGTTCCGGCATATCCAATTGTGCGTCCAGACTCCCATCTGGAGCAGACTCCCTTAATCTGGACTTCCGCTGTTCAAAGTGCAACTTCGGCTGCGTTCTGTCCACCTTGCCCATATTCACTGCGCAGGTTAGTGCCGCGCTAGGTATCGCAGTGAACAACTTAGCGCGCAGTCGAAACGAACATGCTCAATCAGACTGCTGGCTAACTCCTGAACTCCCGGCGACATCAGGTATGCTTCAGCAACCAGAGTAATGCTTCCCGGAGGTATAGCGTAGTGTAAGGATCGTTCGGCCGCAATCTCTGTCAGCCAATTGTCGCAGCTAGTGGTAGCTCTGACCAAACTAAATTTGCTGTTGCCACCAGCCTCGCGTTTAGGTGTCTTTCTGAGGCGTCAGAACCGTGGGGCAGAAATGGCGTCTACCTACAAACCGCCTCTTTGACTAGGCAGCAGCAGCACGGGCTCTGGCAGATGCTAGGTAGAGATAACTAGTATATGGGTATTAAACAAATAACCCACAGTAGCACCGATGCATCAGGAACTTAGCTGCTCTTGTGTCACTGGTGAGCACAGCAATTCTGCTCCCCTACGTGTGTAGTTCCCAAATGCGTGTGTTCAAGCACTTCCAAAATGGCCGTACCACTTCCGCCACATAGGCCCCAATCGGCGCAGTTGTGGATCGGAGCCAGATGGAGTGTGCAGCACCACGGGGCAGCCCCGCACGTCAAGCGGACACCGCTGATCTGTTTGTGGGGCAATGGGTCTCCGGAGCCAGGTAATTACACACTGCGGGCGCACCGATTAGCATGCAGCTGACACCATGTAATATCCCGCAGGAGGCGTCTCCTACCGGAACACGTCCCAGGCACTAAGGCCGCAGCAGCAACGTCTCACAACAGGATTGTAGGATTGGCGTCCCAGCTCTCCGAGCGAAAGTCGCGTGCTGCCTATGCCTCTACGCGCCCAGCAGCCTCACGATCTGATGGAAGTCTCCGCCCGAACTCGGTCGGCGCGTCTTGTACATAACGGCGCCGGTCTCCGCAGGTCCACGTCCGGCCTCCGCGCCAGTCTGTAGTATCGGCACTCGCGGTCGTCTTCAGCTCGCCACAGTCTTACTTTGCTGGCGCCACATTAAAAAAGAGCAGGCTGCGTGATTTCGGCACCACTAGTAGTACAGATGCAGGATAATTTACGGATCGTTAGACGACTCAACGGCGCTCGCTAACTAAGCAGCCATCTTGGGATCAGGCAAGCTCCGCCTCCCTGGTATGATTAAAGTTACGTTTTAAAATATGAAATCATGGTAATAGTGTGGATACAGCAAATATATAGACATTTTTATGTACAGGTAGTAAACCCCAGTGAGATATTGTAGCCACAGTCAATAATGTGCAGAGGCTGAGATAAATTATGAAAAGAGGGGTGATATACATACGTCCATCCAAGTATTGAAGTCAAACCAGCAATCAGAAATATAGACAAAACATAGAAAAAACACAAGACCAGTTCCAAGGTTAGTCCTTCATCTTGAGGGAAACTTTAACAAAGTGAGAAGGTAACACATGGGTCATGGTATGCCCTGGGGCCCTATTGGGAAAGCAGTGGTCGTGGCACTATCGTGTAGCGGGAGAGAAAAATCTTGGTAAGCACTATAATTTGCAGGCAGTTTTATAAGCCTGAAACTGTCCGGAGGCAGCATCTATAGCCCCAAACTCCACACATGAGTGAAATGTCTTGAAGGCATACTCCGTGTGAGCAGTTATTACAAATGTCAGTGCCCCATCCCCATTCAGGGACACCTTGAAGCTTGAGATGCTGAGCAACCCCTTCCCTGTAATTGGCTACTATGGCAGTAAGGGCCGCCATGATGAGTGGCGCAGAATAGGTTTAAATAATTAGAATGGGGAATAACTTTTAAAGAGTCAAGCTTGACAAACCTAGAGCAATCGGTGCTTCATTATTCCTGTAGGAGGTAACCATGATTACTATGGACGTCTCCGTAATGATGTAATAATGGTTCATGTGTGTGTGTGCATACTGAAAAGAAACTACTCAAGGGTTCCCAGAATATCTAGGTCCCACGTTGGGCACCAATGTTGCATAAACTGAGTCCCTGACTCAGCTGTACAAGGTTTGTTTTCACACTGAGTGACACAAGTGAACTTAATGGAACCGCTTGAATGTGAAAGACAGCGTTTTGTAGCCGTGCAGAACCCCACCCAATAGACAGCTGAAGTGGCATCAATGGTTTTGGGTTACTAACAGTCCCTGAACAGGGATCAAGGGACGCCATGGCGATTAGAAAGAAACCTTTTTCATTCTCTTCAATACCACACATGCAAACTCGCTAAGAAAAAGAAACTGTAACTAAAAAGCATACTGCCAGTGATAAGGCAGTGTAGTGATGCCCAGTGCCTGACTTTGTGGCAGTGATTCAGTAGATTGGGAGAAGGAAAGCTAAAATTGACTATGTGTTGCCAAATGCCAGTAGGTTTTATTATCGCAGGAAGCTCATGCCATGATTAAAAACAAATAGAACCTATAGGGAGAACAGTGGGCCCGGGGTTCTCCCACAGTCAACATATTTCTTGCCTGGTGTGCTCAAAACGTCAGAACTGAATTCAAAATAACCTAATCTACTTTTGATTTAGACATGCTAGTCGAGTATGTGTAATAATTGTGCCCATAGTTGTATGTTATGTAGTGGCAGGGATTATTCTCATGTAATTTATTTTAAAAAATTATTTTTTTAAGAGCTTTATATAGCGCAAACTAGACCCGAGGCATCGGGTATCAGAGCGCTTTACACGAGCGCCAGTTTCGTTGGGCACGGGGAGATTACGTGATTTGCCCAGAATCACAGGATGTGCAGCATCGTTGCCGGGACTCGAACCCGGTTCCCCAGGTCCGAGGTCGACCGCTCTAGCCGTAAGGCTACATCCTCTCCCCGAATGAAACTCGAATCTGTCGGAGAAAATATGGCAAACAAATATAATGTAAAATCACACACAGTCTTATATTTAAACATATGTAGATCTTATTATTAAAAAGTTTGGAGATACCCGATATGGAGCTTACCTGGTTCCCATATTATTAAAAGATAGTTCTCATATGGAGACTCTGTGTGGCAAGGTGGCATACTCCTAATGCTGACATTTTACACATGTTTTGGGGTTGTTTACAATTGATTAACTTTTGGAAAAAAATATTGTCTGAAATTACTGGGCTGAACGGCCCTAGTGGGATTGAGTGTAGGTTCTTTTCAAACACTCGAAATCTCGCAGACCTGATTCTAGTTTCCTGGACTTCTTTCCTGATGGCCAAGAGAGCTATAGTGCTGAACTAGAAGAGCACTCAGCCCCTGTCGTGAAGCAGTGGTTGAGTGCAAGCAACTTTAAAGTGGGCCGAAGCAGACAGCAGGGCACTGCAAAGGAATACTTAGCATCCCATAGCAATCCACTGTGATGAGATGTTGGTTGAGATGCATGGGGTTAATAAATATGTTACCAGAACTCTGCAACCTGTTGACTTTGAGCCAATCGCAAGGTGCTGTTTCACACTGAACTGTGTGACTTCATCAGTACTCCTACTTGATGTTACCCAGTTCATTGTCTCTCACTGGCTTGGTGCAGGTTTATGCTGGAGATGGGAGGGATAGGGACAGGCGGTTTACAATTTGGGTCATCCTTCAGGTGCACAGTCTGCGGCTGTAGAGAGCCCCTACTGGACATTGTATTTTGGTTTGTGTACTCCCATCTGTGTTGCTAACCATTTCTCTTTTTTCCCATGGTACAGTGAAATTATTTAATAAGTAACGGGCCTGTCTGCATTGTTTTTCTTCTTTTTCAGTTGACTGTATTTTGCCCAATGTTATAACATATTGTATGGTTTTGAAACCTGTGTTTACGTTAAATGAGTACACCACAAGTGAAAATGTGTTTAGACAGTCATTAAGCTGATTTATAGTCTTGTAGTTTGCAATGCTTGTTTTATGTTTCCTCACTGGTGCCTACTGCTCTGCTGGTGCTGCTGTGAACCATGCATTGTAGACTGCAGCTAAAACCTAATAAAATGTTTTATGAAATATAGAGAGTATGTGCGCACTGTACACGTTGCATGTGTGAGTTAGGTTGATCATGTCTGTTGTGATTAACTGTATTGGGACAAGGATCCATTTTGGATCTCGTGTGCATGGATGGCTTTCAAGGTGGGAGAGCCTGACCGAGAGGGATGTAGTTTGTAGAAACATTCCTGAGTTACTTTTAAGTGTACTGGCCTTCTGTGAAAGGAAGGAGGGAAAAGATGCCACCTTAAATGTATGGACAGTTCCTGCCCATTTCCTTCTTTATTCTTTCCATAAGGAGATACGGCGAATAGTTTTGTGAAGTAGCTGAGGGGTAAGGCCTCTATTTCTTTTGTGCCTTTGTCTCAGATATCTATGTCAGGCCATCCCCAATTAAACCCTCCCTGTCAAGTTTGATTGACAAAGGTTTGGCCTGACACTGCCTGGGGCTAATAAACAAATTGTTAGGAGCTGCCTGAAATCTGCTTCAGAGGTGAATCACTGGAATCTACTTCTGCACCTTCAAAACTAGGTTAAATAAAGTAAAATAAAATAAACATTTAAACCATTGTCATTTGACCGGGATCTCAAAGACCAGTACTAGGACCCATCCAGCAGAGTGGCGAGACATACCTGAGCTGTAGAGCCAGGATCACTGATTGCCAGCTTTTTTTCCCCAGGTATTGGCATGCTTGACAAGACCGATGCAAGGAGAGTTGTAGACCATCTCGAGGAAGAACTGCCTGGTGGAAAAGGGAATTACTGGCCTTGTAGAGTCATCAGCCCAATTGCCTGGTGACTGTGGAGCTGTGCACAGGACTTCTGAGTCCTAGCCCTGCTGAGACAACTGCATCTGCCTAGAGCTGTCTTGCTCCCAAAACAGGGGTGAAGTGAGCCCCTCTGAGCATCCCAGAAGGGTAAAACAAGATGCCCAGGAGCAGGAGGACACATACTTAAGCTCCCTTCCTGTGCCTTTTGGCAAGACCCTGGGGTATAAGACACCAGCAACTGTTGTGGAGTCTGGAAGAGTTGCTAAACAGCTTGTAAAGAAATGTGGAGTCACAAAAGATTTGCAGTTTCCTTGAAAGTAAAGTTGAGTCTTCGTGTAAAAATGCTTTGTCTCTGGAGGGAGAGACTGATGGTTATTGCAACCATATGTTTCTCAGTCTGGTCAGACGGCTGATACCCCATTTTTTAGAGGACTATAAGTTAATGTTTTATGGAATATTAGGTGTTCCGACATGTGGTTTGTGTCTGAGAGGGGCCTAGTGTAAATGAATGTGTTATTACCAAAGTCAAAATCCTGATTTTATTAATTGTGAATGTCTTTTTTAGAGGTTATAGGCCTTCCTTTTGAATTATGTAAAAATGGTGACAACATCTGTAGTTCTAACTTTTATGTATGAGAAGCCAAATACTAATGTCATTTCCTCATTCAGGGGTACTGCTGGTATTGTTTCTTAGGACGTACAGGCACGCAAGTTATCACTCGATACCTTACTGATAGTACCAGAAAGATTATATTGATGCGGTTAGTTCCCTTGCGTGATAAAACTTCTGGTTATTCTGTAAGGCCTCCCTTCAGGAGGACTTGTACAACTGATATTCCTTCTAAGAATTTGTTGACTGGTTAGTATACTGTTTTGCCTATTATATATTTTGTAATTTTATGCTTAGTATTTAGCTCTGTGTCTATAAAATATATTTCCTTTTTAAAAGTAAAAACACTGACTGGACCATTATTTATTGGCTAGTGGTGACACCCCACCCCACAAAACGTGATTTTGGCAGCCCTGGCCATGTTGTTGAGTCTTTTCAGCTCCTTTTACAGGCATGCCTCTAAGTTAATAGCACACATGTGTAAAGGAGTAAAAGTGGTGTACATCGTCCCCTTGTGAGTAAACTTAGGTCACCCCTGCTGATGACATTGTAAGGTCAGAATCATGAACAGGTTTATCTCTGTGTGCCACTTTTGACTTCACTTGTTCTAAAGAACCTTCCACGTGCATGACCTTGTGGTCTATGCTGGAAGTTGTCAAGTCCTTTAGCTGGTCAGACAGGACGAATTCCCTCTCAGTCACGCGAAGGTCGATCCTTCCCTCTTTATCCCCCAAGTGACATGCAATCACTGCTGCTCGGGGAGAAAAAATCAGGTGCGGCACCTCCGCTAGGGCGGAGGAGCGTCGCCCCACTGCTCTGAGAGCAGGAGAAAGGAAAAATAAAATGATAACCCTGTTATTATCATTTTATTTTTCACTGCGGGGCTAGGTTAAGGTGGTGCGGGACTGGGGTCACAGGAGGAGGAGTGGTTTGCACTCCTTAAGTGTGCATGACTGTTTGGCTGGCCCTATTGGGCCAGCCAAACAGTCATGCGCAGTTTGCATGTTCCCCACCAGGCTGCATTACACAGCCTGGTGAGGAACATGTCCAGGCTACCATTCCCCGTCTGAGCACCGAACCACGGCGCTCAGACCAATCACAACGCTGCATTGTAGCATTATGATTGGCTCAGGGAGGGAGCCTGTGTGTTTCCTGCTTCCACCGAAGCTGAAGAGAATGAGGCGTGGGAAGGGAATTGCTTACTATTGGCTTTGCGGTTTGTAACTCACATTTCTTCTTTTTGCTGGCTTTATTTGTTTTAGGCTGTCCAGCTTGTTAGTCCAGCCCATATAGCTTAGCCTGTTTACCAGGACTCTTTATATTGTTCTACGAGTTCTAGCTTTCTGTAAATAGGCCTTTAAATTTTCTTCTTATCTTGTCACATTTGCTGTGCATTCCAAGACAGAGGTCAAATGTCAGGCTCTGTCTTCCAGGGAGCTTGTTTTTTGCTTTTCTTTCACAGACTTCAAAGTGAGATGATTTATGTGATAATCTTGCTAGCACACAACAACATTTAAATGTCTGTAAATAAACTGTGCACATATTTCAGAATATATCCAAATTAGTAAAGCACAAAAGAAGCACATTTTATTTTGTAATTCTGAAGAGTGGATAAACAAATCAATATACTCGGTGATGCCATTTCCACACATTATCGTTTGTGCACTGTGTAGTTTTATAAGTAAAACTGTATGTCTGTGCAAACGTAAGGGCCATTTCAATTATAAATGTGTTATCTGGAATGGGGGTGCGCTATCACACCATGCATACGCCACTCTGCTCAACTCCACTCTGACACTCTACTCCACTCTACGCTAGTCGACTCTACAACACTCTGCTCTCCTCTCCGCTATGCCACTCCACTCTACGCCACTTCACTTCACTCCCACTCAACAACACTCAGCTCCACTCTACGCACTCTACTCCACTTTATGCCACTCTACTCTACTCCTATGTACTCCACTCAACTCTACTACATTGTATTCCACTCTACCCCACTCCACTCTACGCCACTGTACCCCACCCTACCCCTGTTTGACACTCCGTTCAACTCTACGCCACTCCACTCTATGAAACTAAATGCCACTTCACTCTATGACACACTATGCCACTTCACTCTACCACACTGTACGCCACTTTACTCAACTGTACGCAACTCCCCTCTGACATTTAACTCCACTGCATGCTACGCAACTCCCCTCTGAGCCCCTCTATTCTACTCTTTGACCCTCCACTCTACTCCACTCCACGACACTCGAAGGCTCTTTACTCTACAATACTGTATGCCACTCTAGGCCCTCAAATCTATGACACTCTATGCCACTTTACTCCACTCTGTGCCACTCTACGCTATGCCATTCCACTCTGCACCACTCCACTGTTATGAGCCCCAATGTACCCCAATATAGGCCTAGGTAGCTGCATGACCTTTTACCTACATTTGTCCTACCTTGCCGTACATAACGGTTCTGGCGCTGACCTTTTACCTAGTTATGTGCTGAATAAATGTTGTGTGGTTTTCTTCGAAAAATAGCCTCAATTATTATGCATGACGACCTTAGTATCATATCTTAATCCCCTGCCTAGGACATGCACAGCAGGATTACCATCTCCTGTATAATAACTCTGTACAAAAGTCACTGCTATCGTCATCCTTGAACAACAGGCCCACAGTACCATTACACATGTAGGTAGAACCCCTGAGTGTACCTTTCGGTTATAAAAGAACCACATCTTCACTGGGCAACCAGAAGAGAAGCTTCCACGCTGACATGAGACACTGAAGTCCCTGCACTCAGAAACTCCAGCACATAGTGGTCTGACATCCCTGGTGGGGTGTCAAACTCGAGACCAAGACAAGGTCCTTCGTACTCTCCCATCAAGTAATGGGGTTGGCTCTTTCCTAGGGGATTCTTGGCTTTACACCTACATACATCATAGGTACACTGAGGTACATTTAGATAGTGTTTGCATCATAGGAGTACGCTCGTTTACTGCCCTGCCATGTATCGATATGCCTGCATATATTTAATGTTTTAGCACCATGGTAGAATTCTACCTTTTATTTACTCTGTCGGGGCTTGTAATCTTATATATCTGTTTCAGTCTAATGATTGTCGCAGCAAAAATGTTTTATACTAGACTGACGCTGGTTCAATAAATGCTTATTGAAAACGTCCCCATTGTTTAATCTGTGTATCTCTCTGAGACTAAGTGAGCAGGTTTGAGTGAGCGAAAAGTGCTGTACTGTTTCCACGATCCCTTAGGATCAAGGGTTGTCATGTTCGATAGTTGTCAGAAACTATTCGCTCCTTGGTAAGGTTAGGGGGCTTATGGTGGCACTGTGAGCTAGCTGGCCTAAAGGCTAACATATCCTTTCGGGGTGTCTGGAATAATTCTGGACACCAATCCCTTAGTTTATGTTATCTAAACGCGCAGATCCTATGTATTATTAGGAACTACACGACATGGCGCCGCCAACGTTGGTTTGGTCCTTATTTAACTGTCAAATCTGAGTAGTTCAGTCATGCTTTCTCAAAGACCCCTACTCACATTTACCCAGAGACGTCTGGGTGGGAAGGGAAAAAATGCGCCGCAGCTGAGTAGGTATATCCTTTATATTGGCGGTAGGTTTGTTCAAGCTTGTAGGATTACAGTTCCCTACATTGTGCCTAAACCTTATCTCTTTTCGTAATAGCTTCCTCCCATAATGTCTCTGAATGGAGGCGCTGGTACGAGTGGTGCTGGTGCAGAGGAAGCAGAGCTTGAAGGAGCTCTTAACATTTCAGAAAATTGCAGGTATGCCCTTACTATAAAAGTAGCAAATTATAGTCTCTCATCATTAGGTGGGACCATTACCTTCGTGATTGAGGCACATGAAGCATACAGGACAGAGGTGTTCTATTCTTGGGTTAGATTCCCACCTGCAGATGCACAAACACAAGTATTCCATAGTTACATCCCAGATGAAATACCAGATGAATACTGTCCGTACGAGGACAAAGAAGTCCCGTTAACTTACCAAGAACATATAAATTGGTTTAAAGGCGCCCTCCCCCATACCACAGAAAAAGTGAGACTCGGTCCGGTCAGCAGAAACGGAGCGACTTGGCCGGTCCTAGCTGTTTACACACTGCATCCAGAAATTAATACACTGCCAGCAGCGGACTTACGTCCACTTCACAAAAAGATAATAAAACTATATAGAAATCTCGTACAGTTCGTGATGCGTACACTTAAAATTCAACTTACAAGGTTCACTCCTGCGGGTCAGATACAAGGGACTGCAACAAAAATTACCCCACAAACGCTGAACGCAATTATGGGAAGAATGCCCACTAAACGTGAGCAAATGCCATTCTGGATAGCACAGAAAATAGCACAGCTTGAGGCAGTTTTTCCACACACAGGCACACAAGAAAAACACAGAATACTGACAATTTGCTTGCCATTGGGGATAGCTCCCTCAATAGAGGATTGTACCACATGGGGTACAGTTTTTGCTGCCATTTATACCAGAACTCATAGTACCCCCTCAATAGCAGTGTTACCAGAAGTATTGAAACAAATACAGAATGAGTACGGGGCAGAACCTGCCCTGGACTTGGGGATGAAGTTGATAGGCAATTTTGCCTAGGTATACACAATTATGTCAGCTAACATATAAAAGGCGAGGCAGCAGCGATGGCTATACGCCAGCGCCTGAGGGAATGCACTCCTGCACAACAGGAGCGAGAACTACCTAAAATTATTGAAGATACCTATGCTTTGCTGGGTAGAGATAACTTGGGAGCTAGACCTGTGAAACCACAATTAACGAGTAATCCGGAAAAGGACAACTCAAAGCAAGCCCCCGATTCTTCTAAAAAGGAATTGGATAAAAAACAATAAAAAAATAAGCAGAATGCATCAGGACCATGGGGTGGGTCTCCTCAACAGGAACCCTTTGAAAAACTATATAACCTTAGAAACCGTGACAATATCAAAAAACCTGACAGGTATCAGGATGCTGATACACGTTCCTCTCGTTCCTTTCGGGGTTCATCCAAAAACTCAGAGGGAAGGACGGTCAGAACACAGATCAGAAGAGCGAGTCAAGTCAAAAGACACACATCGCACTTCAGACTACACTATCAAAAAAGAAGATAAACCTAAAAGCAAACCTCAATTTAAAAAGAATAGCTGGCATTAAAATAAGAAATGCCCAGGCTACTGTGGACTCAACTTCTGAATGGGGAATGGGCTCTGACGATGCTAGACAGCGCAGCAGAAGTAACAATAGCTTGCCAGAACCTGATGGAATTTCTGGTGACAGCAGCGTTAAATGAACGTATCATGGTGGAAACACCTGATACAAGGGTAAACGTCCCACATCAGTTATACGAAATTATGCTCCAAATGGAGTGGGACATACAGAGAAAAGTGAAAGGTCTCTTTTGGGAGAACCTGACTTTTGGATATGATATCCTTTTGGCTGAAAGAGATTGGCCGCCTGAGTTTGTCATGGATTGCCCGAAGGGGGAAGATGTAATTTTACTGGCTTTCTCCGACCTCGTTCCAGAATCACTAAAACACACATACGCGCAGGAGTGAGCGGTAGCACTAGCTCCTGCATTATACCGCAGTCATGTAGGGTAGGATGCTGGGTCACCTCACCATGAATTCCCAGTTAAAACTACTCATATACCACAGAGGTAGTACCCAATAAAACATGACGCAAAGAAACAGGTCAGGGAGATCTTAGATCAACTTGAATACCAAGGTTTGATCGAGAATTGCGCCTCCTCCATGAATAATCCTTTGTTTCCCGTACTGAAACCCAACAATTCATACCATCTAGTTTTAGACTACAGGCATTTGAACTCATGCACGAAAACATTTGCAGTACAAAATGCACACAGTGCCCCATTAATGAATAAGAAGAAATACAAAGCGACACTCGATATCTCAAATGGATTCTTTTGCCAAAATATAGTGCCTGAAAGCAGATATTTGACAGTATTGTCAGCCCTCGGCTCTCAGCGCCAAGTCTGTAGACTGCCCCAAGGGTATAAGAATAGCCCTGGGTTGTTCTCAGCTTGAGGGAAAGTTACTTCAAAATTGTGATGAGGAGGCATTGTCCTATGATGATGATATTTATCTGACGGACAATGAATTATTGGATCACTTGCACAGGGTGAACAACATAATCTTGGGGTTCGCCGCTGAGGGCTACAAATTTAACTTTAAAAAATCACCTCACTGTCCTATTTTTAGTATATGAGCTCCCAAGTGAAGGAAAAAGCTTGGCAGCTAATTTTTTAAAAATGTGTGCTGCTTCAACCTCCAAAGACTCTGAAAAACTTACAGTCCATTTTAGGATTCCTAAATTTTGGCTGAACATACATTTTAGATTACGCAGAAAAAGTAAAACCTTTCTACAACTTAATTAGACCTGATTTTTCAGTTCGACATTGGACATAGGAACACACAGAAATTCTCTGTTCCTTACAAGCAGACATGATAGCTTAAACATTTATACACACATGTGAACACTACAAACTTGGTTATCCATGTAATAGCGTAGCTAACCTTCAGTGAAGGTGAAACAGTGCTGATTGCATACAAATCTCATTTGTATACAAACGCTAAAATGCGTTTTGCATCCACAGAAAAAATACTGACAGCGGGACAGACTACTGTAGTGAGAGAAAGAGCACTGGCTCAGGGGAAACAAATAAATGTCATGACTCCAGTACCAACCTTAGAGGGTGTTACAAAAGCAAGCGTTCCAAACGCAAAAGCACTGCATCCGCGATGGATACAATGGGCTAATTCTCTCACTGCTACAGATGTAGATTACAAATTTGACTCTACATTAAAAACACAAGCATTCCTGCAGTACAAACAAGAATATCCTCTCCCAAATGAAATAATGCCTCTAGATCAGTATGAATACATCATTTACACTGATGGATCTGCCTATCCTGCCGTAGGCAGTAAACAGCAATACAGCGCTGCATGTGCGATTGTAAAGAGACGTATGCAGGACGGCAAGTTCCATCCTAGCAATACGCTGGCAGAACTAAAAGCCCTGAAACTGGCACTAAAAAATAGGAATCGGGAATTCCCCACACTTATTGTGTGCGATTCATTTTACTGTGTCCAGTCATACAATGAATATCTTCACTATTAGTGCCAGAATGGGTTTGGAGATTCCAAAGCCTGCACAATAAAGCACAAGTTGCTTTGGGAACAAGTGGCAGAGCTGCAAAAAAGGCTTGCCACAGGCTCATGTAATTCAAACATTGAGTCATCAGTGTGTTGGCTTGCACGTTGAAGGGAATTCACTCGCTGCTGAAGCCCCTAAGGCGACAGTGAGAACTGCTGCCGTTGGTGCAATCACTTGTTCTAGTACAAGGAAAGACCGACAGATAATGATAGCTGTGAACGCTACGTGCAACATCAGCTCAGCATTGCAAAAAGGTTTTCCACTCAAGTACTCCTACAAGTTAGATGTGCAAAATATTCTGTATGCTCAAATTCCAGGAGTGGGGGATAGACTAATACCAAACATGGAGGGTCATTACGATGGCGGGCGGAAAAAAATCCATCTGCCATGGTAGCGGAAAATTACCGTCCGCAGGTACCGCGGAAACACCGCCGACCCTATTAGGATCAACCGCCAAAATATTCCAACCGGGGCGGTAGGAGGCATCGAAAAACCGCCCGTAGACGGCAGAGATGGGGAAAATCCAACCACGACGGTCGGTTTCACAGCGTAAACACACAAAACCGCCGCCAGGCACGCGGAGTGACCGCCAATGATATTATGATATCCCCGATGTCACAGCGGTACGTTCCACTGTATCCGACCGCCGCGGTCGCTAACAGTAATGAATGTGAGATACGGCGGAAGGCCTGCAGCATAGCCATCGCTGCGGATGCTCCATCAACAAAATGGCGGCCAAGGAAAGAAACACACAATAAGGCCACCAAGTGCACACAGGCAACTAGCCCTGCCCCCAAAATAACCTGAAACATCCCAATGACACACCCCCATGGCAAATTCAAACGTACAAATCACAGGACAACCCACACAGCACACCTGACAGCATTACACCATCTTGACACACCCACATAGCTGAGCATAAAACCAGCCCCTTCCCTGACCACAATCCTTTGCAAAACGACTCAACAGAAGGAAACAACACCAGAGCACTAAGGAGAGCCAAACCTGCACACATCACACCACCACCACAACACACACACACCACCTACACCACCCTCACAACTGCACCCCAAAACATCAGCACAGCACACACCATGGCACCACAGAAAATGCCATAATTCACAGACACTGAGTTGACAGTAATGGTAGATGAGATAATTAGAGTAGAACCACAACTCTTTGGTAGCATGGTCCAACAAACACCATTAGCCACAAGAACAATCATGTGGGGAAGGATAGTGGACAAGGTCAATGCAGTAGGGAACATGCCCCGCAACAAGCAGGAAATCCAGAGGCGGTGGCATGACCTGAAGAGTGTTGTCAAGAAGAAGAGGGCCAAGAACCGTGAGCTGGCTGAGGCGACTGGTGGAGGCCCTCCCATTCCACCAAAACCATTCTCTGCGTGGGAGGAGAAGGTGCTTGCCATACTGCATCCAGAGTGTCTTGAAGGAATAGCCGGGGGAGTGGAGGCTGGTAAGTACCAACTAATGTATACCATGAAACTGCCATGTACTGTCTTGCACAACTACAAAGCTACATCTCTGAGGCACAAGTACATTCATCTGCACCCCAATACCAAACACAGGTCTCACTGATTTAACATTCACCCCATCTGAATCATCACAAAGGTACACAACATCAACTGTGTTGTATGTGTCCAGGCAAGCAGCACTACAACTCCCACCAGCCACCCCTGTCCCACCTCTCAGAAGGAGGAGCACTCCCCCCACCCAGAAGCATGTGTCAGCCACTGTGTGCTTCACCCTCACCTAACAGGTAGGTAGCCATCTTTCCAGGGAGGTGTGTTTGGAATAGGGAGGCCTGCACTACAACTCCCACCAGGCCCCCTTGTCCCACAGCTCAGCAAGATGGACTACTCCCCCCACCCAGAACCATGTGGCAACCATTGTGTGCTTCACCCTCACCTAACAGGTAGGTAGCCATCTTTCCAGGGAGGTGTGTTTGGAATAGGGAGGCCTGTACTACAACTCCCACCAGGCACACCCTGCCCCATCCCTCAGCAGGATGGAGCACTCCCTCCCACCCAGAAGCATGTGGTAGACATTGTATCACTACAAACAAACTGACAGGTAGGTATCCATCTTCCCAGGGAGGGCTGTTTGGGGGTGGGAGGCCTGCACCACAACTCCCACCAGCCACCCCTGTCACACCTCTCAGAAGGAGGAGCACTGCCCCCCACCCAGAAGCATGTCTCAGCCATTGTGTGCTTCACCCTCACCTAACATGTAGGTAGCCATCTTTCCAGGGAGGTGTGTTTGGAATAGGGAGGCCTGCACTACAACTCCCACCAGGCCCCCTTGTCCCACAGCTGAGCAGGATGGACTACTCCCCCCACCTAGAACCATGTGGCAGCCATTGTGTGCTTCACCCTCACCTAACAGGTAGGTAGCCATCTTTCCAGGGAGGTGTGTTTGGAATAGGGAGGCCTGTACTACAACTCCCACCAGGCACACCCTGCCCCATCCCTCAGCAGGATGGAGCACTCCCTCCCATCCAGAAGCATGTGGTAGACATTGTATCACTACAAACAAACTGACAGGTAGGTATCCATCTTCCCAGGGAGGGCTGTCTGGGGTTGGGAGGCCTGCACCACAACTCCCACCAGCTACCCCTGTCACACCTCTCAGAAGGAGGAGCACTGCCCCCCACCCAGAAGCATGTCTCAGCCATTGTGTGCTTCACCCTCACCTAACAGGTAGGTAGCCATCTTTCCAGGGAGGTGTGTTTGGAATAGGGAGGCCTGCACTACAACTCCCACCAGGCCCCCTTGTCCCACAGCTGAGCAGGATGGACTACTCCCCCCACCTAGAACCATGTGGCAGCCATTGTGTGCTTCACCCTCACCTAACAGGTAGATAGCCATCTTTCCAAGGAGGTGTGTTTGGAATAGGGAGGCCTGCACTACAACTCCCACCAGGCACACCCTGCCCCATCCCTCAGCAGGATGGAGCACTCCCTCCCAC
Organism: Calotriton arnoldi; assembly: GCA_963921515.1. Classification (NCBI taxonomy): domain Eukaryota; kingdom Metazoa; phylum Chordata; class Amphibia; order Caudata; family Salamandridae; genus Calotriton; species Calotriton arnoldi. The sequence continues at coordinate 416,230 of CAWUFW010000809.1, forward strand.
CCAGAAGCATGTGGTAGACATTGTATCACTACAAACAAACTGACAGGTAGGTATCCATCTTCCCAGGGAGGGCTGTCTGGGGGTGGGAGGCCTGCACCACAACTCCCACCAGCCACCCCTGTCACACCTCTCAGAAGGAGGAGCACTCCCCCACCCAGAAGCATGTCTCAGCCATTGTGTGCGTCACCCTCACCTAACAGGTAGGTAGCCATCTTTCCAGGGAGGTGTGTTTGGAATAGGGAGGCCTGCACTACAACTCCCACCAGGCACACCCTGCCCCATCCCTCAGCAGGATGGAACACTCCCTCCCACCCAGAAGCATGTGGTAGACATTGTATCACTACAGACAAACTGACAGGTAGGTATCCATCTTCCCATGGAGGGCTGTCTGGGGGTGGGAGGCCTGCACCACAACTCCCAACAGCCACCCCTGTCACACCTCTCAGAAGGAGGAGCACTGCCCCCCACCCAGAAACATGTCTCAGCCATTGTGTGCTTCACCCTCACCTAACAGGTAGGTAGCCATCTTTCCAGGGCAGTGTGTTTGGAATAGGGAGGCCTGCACTACAACTCCCACCAGGCACACCCTGCCCCACCCCTCAGCAGGATGGAGCACTCCCTCCCACCCAGAAGCATGTGGTAGACATTGTATCACTACAAACAAACTGACAGGTAGGTATCCATCTTCCCAGGGAGGGCTGATTGGGGGTGGGAGGCCTGCACCACAACTCCCACCAGCCACCCCTGTCACACCTCTCAGAAGGAGGAGCACTGCCCCCACCCAGAAGCATGTCTCAGCCATTGTGTGCTTCACCCTCACCTAACATGTAGGTAGCCATCTTTCCAGGGAGGTGTGTTTGGAATAGGAGGCCTGCACTACAACTCCCATCAGGCCCCCTTGTCCCACAGCTGAGCAGGATGGACTACTCCCCCACCCAGAACCATGTGGCAGCCATTGTGTGCTTCACCCTCACCTAACAGGTAGGCAGCCATCTTTCCAGGGAGGTGTGTTTGGAATAGGGAGGCCTGCACTACAACTCCACCAGGCACACCCTGCCTCATCCCTCAGCAGGATGGAGCACTCCCTCCCACCCAGAAGCATGTGGTAGACATTGTATCACTACAAACAAACTGATAGGTAGGTATCCATCTTCCCAGGGAGAGCTGTTTGGGGGTGGGAGGCCTGCACCACAACTCCCACCAGCCACCCCTGTCACACCTCTCAGAAGGAGGAGCACTGCCCCCCACCCAGAAGCATGTCTCAGCCATTGTGTGCTTCACCCTCACCTAACAGGTAGGTAGCCATCTTTCCAGGGAGGTGTGTTTGGAATAGGGAGGCCTGCACTACAACTCCCACCAGGCACACCCTGCCCCATCCCTCAGCAGGATGGAGCACTCCCTCCCACCCAGCAGCATGTGGTAGACATTGTATCACTACAAACAAACTGACAGGTAGGTATCCACCTTCCCAGGGAGGGCTGTTGGGGGGTGGGAGGCCTGCACCACAACTCCCACCAGCCACCCCTGTCACACCTCTCAGAAGGAGGAGCACTCCCCCCACCCAGAAGCATGTGTCAGAAAGTCCACCTAAAAATGACAACTGGACAGGTAAGCAGACAGTGCATGTACCCCACCATTCCTCAACAAAAGCATTGAGCTATATGACAACACAAGGCCTCACATCACAACAAAATACACCCCAATAAAATAGCAATTGATAGTATGCAGAACGCTAAGCGTATGTAACTGTGACAGAAACAGAACTGTGACTCAACTAAACCCATGTGTAAGCAAATCAGGGACCATATATGCACTGCACCGAATGCTATCTGTAAATTCCATGGGTGCTGAGCACGAAAGACCATAATAACAATAAACAGGCATGGTCTGTTGAACAATGAAATCCAAGCACAGTACATTACAAAGGTATGCATGAGATAACAATGGTACAATGGCTAGTACATGTGCATATGTAACATCTGCCAGGAAGAGTAATCAGCAAAGATGCATCACATCAAGTTGTATAGCAGTCAGTTGTCAGATGACAACCTTTCAGTTTTATACTAAGAGCTTCACGTGGGGCATGGTATCCAATGACTTGTCACACCATGGAAAAAGATGTATGTACCTCCACATCATGTCATGACGCACATCACTGTGCAGACATACAATTTATGCAATACGTAACTGTGTGTTGCATAACATGTAAATAAGAGACATCAAACACAGCAAGCCTGATGGGTGTAAGTCAATGACTATGTACCCTCTGTTCCACAGGTGACCAACAACTGACTGCAGAGGACCACAACCTCAACCTGTAGAGCCAGTCTCCTCCCCCGGAACATGGACACTGATGCGGAGTCCCTGGATTCTTTGGATGAGGAGCTCCAAGCCGGCCCATCTGGTGTGCCAGGGCGCAACCGGTCACATGACCCCACTGCCCCCCCACCCTCAGCAACAACATCAACGCTGACCCCTGCTGGAACGACCTGTGCCGCCACCACCATCACCACCACCACTACCACTGCTGCCTGCAACACTCGTCCTGCCCCAGAGGATGCCCAGCCCACACCAACAACTGCGGCGGGCAGGGAGAGTAGGCGTGTGCCTAGAGTGGTGAGGCAACAGTTCAGTGATGGCAGGGCAGGTGGGAGGACAAGTGGGACTCCAACACCACAGGACACTGTGACCGAAGCCCTGGCTAACATCACCAGAGTTGTTGGTGCCTATGAACACACACAGGCACAAATGGGCCAGGCCCACGAAGATGCCCTGGAGCACCAACGTCTGCTGAGGTCCATGGACAACCGTATGGGACAAATCGTGGACCTCATGGGCCAGTTAGTGGCGGTACTGAGGGACAGGCCAGTGCCACATACCACACCTCCACCTCCCCCCGTTGCCACGCAGGATGACAGTTCATCATCCACCCCTGCGGGCACGGAGAGGGGTGACTCCTCAGACCCCACTGGCCCAGCAGACGATGCCCCCCCTGCCAAAAGAAGAAGGGGCCGTCCAAAGAAAAACTTGGGACTCATCCGTGGCAAAGCACCTGCCAAACGCCAGTCAAAGAGCCAGCCATGATGCAACACTCTTCACCCTGCCATTGACTTTGTACACTGTCCTTACCCACACTGCCATGGTAATGGCATCCGTCTGTTGGACTGTGTCACCACATCAATGTGGTGCCTACTCGATTGTCTCATCTACCATCACTGCCAACTCATTGATTCGCCATTCACATTTATGTAAATATCCACTTCCCTCTCACATATACCCATTGAAAATAAACAACAATAACGCACCAATGTAGTTGTGTCTGCTCCATGTTTATCACAGTATGTGCAATGTTTACCATGGTTACAATGTCACAGGACCATGGATTCTCTGTAGGCAAGGAGAGGCAGAAGGGACCTAACAAAACATAACAGAACAAAAGTCACTAGTCAGGTGGTGGCATCACAGCCATCACACAACACGTCATCAACGTACTCCAATATGCACACATTACAATGTGCAACAGTACCAACATAGACATCCTGTAGCTGTGCCAAACTACCCTGTACCCAACACATAGGCAGCCAGCACTGAGTCAACAACAGGATGCAGTCACAAAGATCACGTAGACCTTTACGCAAACAACTACATCAACAGACAATGGACCAGTTGTACATTGTCTCTCACCTTCAAGTGAAGTAGCGGTTGATGAGCTGCTGCCGCTGGTCGACACCTTCCTCCTCTCCACTATCCTCGTCACTGGACATTTGTGGGATCGCAGGTGGGGGCCTCGACTGGTCATCATCGTCCAGGATCAGGGGGATTTGTTTCCGTAAGGCCAGGTTGTGCAGCATGCAGCATGCTACCACTATCTGACACACCTTTTTGGGTGAGTACATTAGTGCCCCTCCGGTCCTGTCCAGGCAGCGAAATCTCGATTTTAGGAGACCAAAGGTTCGCTCCACCACCCGATGGGTTCTCCCATGGGCATTGTTGTAGCGGACTTCAGACGGCAACCAAGGTCTGTTGGGATATGCAGAGTCACCTAGGTGTGAAAAACACATACAGATTATGTGATACAACTGTGGCAGAGGACAGCATGGCACACACAGCACAAAACTTGACTCTGCCCACTCACCCACAATCCATGCCCGCTCCGGAAGTAGATTGGCCATCAGCTGGGGCACAATGCTGTTGCGCATGATGTAGGAATCATGTGCAGAGCCGGGAAACTTGGCACAGACTTGCGATATGATCATATCGGCCTGGCACACCACCTGCACATTGATGGAATGTGAATGTTTACGATTCCTATATATGTGTTCCCGTGCCTGTGGTGGAACCAGGCCAACATGTGTGCAGTCAATAGCACCTACAACATTAGGGATGTGACCAAGGGCATAAAAATCCGCCTTCACAGCCGCCAAAGCCGCCCTCCTTGGAAAACTTATGTATCGGTCTTTGTATTGCATCATGGCCGACAGGAAATCACGTAGCACCATGCTGAAGGTGGGCTGAGACATCCCCCCTGCAATGCCCACCGTCTCCTGGAATTACCCACTAGCCAGGAAATGCAGTGCCGCCATCACCTTCGATTCAGTTGTTAATGCTGTTGGGTATGTCCTGCCAGCCCGCAGGTGTGGCTCCAACATGGCACACAGGTCTTGGATGTTTGTGCGGTCCAGACGGAATCTGCGTATTACGTCATCATCCTCAATGTTAGCCAGCAGGGTGAATGGACGATACACATTAGGTCGCCTCCTGGGTGAGATGAAAGGGGACACGTCATTGCAACAGAACATGAGATGTACACAAATCCGTAGCTTTTGATTGACACAGCGCAAACATTGACTGGCATCACAATGCAGCATTCAGTGCAAGTCAAATGTTGTGACACCTTGAGAAAACATTGTTGTACACTTGTTCAGTATTCGCACAGTGAGAACAACCAACATGGAAACTGTCTCTGTGAATGCTAATAGTCACATTTCAAACTCTTGTGTAAACGGCCCTGACAGTATATGATACAGGACATGTGTGAAACAGAAACACTGCTGGCTTCCAAGTGGCTGCTGTACCTGCCACCCATTCTTGTGCAATCATGACAGGGGACACATTAACAACACAATTTGTCTAGTTCTGAAGGACTCATTATGGAATTTGAGCCACTTCAAATCCACACAAGTTTAGAGACATTCACATACATATTCACAAGCCTGTGCTAATATCCACTGTCATCAGTAGACATGCCATACATGCTGGTAATCACAATTCCAAGTCAGTCAATGACTAATAATGAAAAGCATTTGCAGATTCTGTGTCGCCGTGGATCAAGACACAATGACACCACTGCACAATATCATCAACAAGCAGACAGATTGTCAATGTGGCACACAAAAAGTGGATAAGTTACGTGATCCAAAAGGACTGTAGACAAACGTTAATCTGCACTTAAGTTGCACTATGACATGCAGTATGAAGGTAGCACTGCCCAAACACACAACTGAAGTACAACAGATGCCATGGAGCTAATCATCCAGCTGGTTGGAGACACAACAGTGCCACAAAAACAACCTACAACACCACGAGGACAAACCACACCAGTATACCTACAAGTCAGCGCATGAATATACTGAGTACATAACAAAAACACAACAGCCTCATACACATAACACCAGCGGATGACATTGCACAACACAGGTACTAAAGGACAAACATCAAAAGCATCCTGAGCCACATTCCCCACAGGCTGTCAGGACCAACACAGCGGACTATCAACATCCCTCCGCAGACAAAGATGCTGGCTGTGCATCACTTGTTGGCCACTGGTACCTTCAAAACAACAAAAGTTAGAGTTGGATGAGTGTCACAGCCAGCCCTATCACGGTATATCTCACCTGTCTTGGATGCCATCATTAGCTTGATTCAACAGCACCTTCAGTTCACCCACACTGCGCAGGAACAGCTTGTGCCCCAGAAAGGCTACTACGCCATAGCAGGCTTATCCACTCGTGTTGGTTGAAAATCACTGCACATGTGTCCTACTTGTGCACCCTGCCAACACTGCACACAATTACTGCAAATGAAAGCACACGCATTACATCAATGTGCAGCCAATTGTGGCACACCGTCTACTGTTCACAGATGCCATATCAAAGTTCCCAGTCAGTGAGCACCATCACCACTTTTGGCTACAGTCCATCATCCAAGGCAACAATCTTTATGTGAACAAGGTCAATGCACCTGTCCTTGGTGAGTACCAAAGTAACACACCACACACATCAAATCCACTATCAACATTCTCACAACTGTAGAAATATACATGTAACAAAATCACATATGACAGGCTGAACAACATGAGCACATACCAGACACAATGACACAAGTAATGGTGATAACATTTGGCAGATATGGAGACAAAACATACCCAAAGGCATAGATACAAGTGACAAATAATAAGGATGTACAGAATGCCAAGTGTGCCGGTGATGTAATTAACATCCTTGAGTATGTAGAGCACACACATGTCCATGTGGACATATACTGTTGGATTTGCCACTGTGAACAATAACATTACATGAAGGCTGTAATAGGTGTTACCAAACAGACAACAGTGTGACATATGTGGTGAGTAATGAAAATAATGCAGAAATGTTTGAAAAATCATGTAATGTATATGTGTGTAAATTTTGGGATCAGATATGAAATTGGGGGTAAGTTTTTGGTGTCAGATATGAAATTGGGGCTAAAATGTGGTGACATATATGAAATTGGGGATACATTTTGGGGTCAGATATGAAATTGGGGATAAATTTTGTTGACAGATATGAAAATGTGTGTAAATGTGGGCTCAGATATGAAATTGTGTAGAAGTAATGTGCCCCATTACTTCGTTCAGTGTGGCATTTGGTGTTAGATATGAAGTTAAGGCTGTCATTACTAACTATAGCCCATTTAAATTACATCCAGTGCCATGATATTTTGTAAGTGATCACTGTTCGAAGTACAGATATGACCCATGACATTGACACAGCATGATGTGTCCATTGGTGCCTTATACGTGCTCAAACAACACTATCACGCCCATAGTCAACAATGTCATGCTGCACCCTCGCCGTAGCAAGCGCCTGGCACCAGCGGTGTGTCACCGCCAATGGCCCAAGACACACTCACTGTAGTGATAGGCATATACACATGATCAAATGGCGGTTGGCATGTCCCACCACACAAATCACGGTCACTATTAGCAATCTATGCCACCCATATCGCGGAAACTACCGCCTGGCACCAGCGGTGTGTCACCGCCATGGCCCAAAACACCATAGCGGGATTGATAGGCATATACACATGGCTAATGGCAGTTGGCATGCTCCAACACCCAGATCCCGGTCACTCATAGCAATGCATGGGCCCGGAATCGGGGTAGCTACCGCCTGGCACCAGCGGTGTGTCACCGCCATGGCCCATGCATTGACAGCCAATGGGAAGCGCAATCGCAGTAGCCTGATGCAAGTTTGATAATCGCGGTAGGCGTGCTCCGCCACCGCGGGGCCGGTCATTGGATGCACTTGAAAGATGCACCACCGCGGTACCGCACGCCTGTCCCCTGCGGTGTGTCACCGCCATGGACCACGCCCTTCCAGCCAATGGGAAGCGCAATCGCGGTAGCCTGATGCAAGTTTGAAAATCGCGGTAGGCGTGCTCCGCCACCGCGGGGCCGGTCATTGGATGCACTTGAAAGATGTACCACCGCGGTACCGCACACGCCTGTCCCCTGCGGTGTGTCACCGCCATGGACCATGCCCTTCCAGCCAATGGGAAGCGCAATCGCGGTAGCCTGATGCAAGTTTGAAAATCGCGGTAGGCGTGCTCCGCCACCGCGGAGGCGGTCATTGGATGTATTTGAATAAGGCAGACCTGGAACACCAATTGCAGCAGCTTAGAACCACAGAAACGAGCCCTGGGGGCTATATATGTATGTGAGAGAGCCACACATTTCCACAGCTCACTGAGCCTGCTGCCTGAGACCCCTCACCTGCTGCTGCCTCCAGGGAATGCTGCCTGAGACCCCTCACCTGCTGCTGCCTCCAGGGACTGCTGCCTGAGACCCCTCACCTGCTGCTGCCTCCAGGGACTGCTGCCTGAGACCCCTCACCTGCTGCTGCCTCCAGGGACTGCTGCCTGAGACCCCTCACCACCAACTGCCGCTGCTGCTGTCTCCTGCCCACAGTGATGGCAAGGACTGAGAAGATCCGTGCCACTCCCTTCACCACCGAGGAGCTGGAGGTCCTGGTGGACAAGGTGCTCACCCAGTATCCAAGGCTATATGGTGCGCCAAATGTCGTGGTAAGTATCTCAGAGTGTGAGTGAGAGTGCAGGGGGGGCACACATGAAGTTGATCTGCTGCAGTATGTGCGTGAGAGTGTGGGGTTGGGTCATGCACTGCCTAGCATGCTGTTTCCAGGGGGAAGGTGTGTTTAGCCTATTCAACACGTTTCCCTGCCTGCACATCCAGATGTGAGGGAAATGTAATGTCTTGTCAGACATACAGTGAGGCTGCAACTTTTCAATTTAGGAGTCAGGACAGTGATTGCCAGTCTGAATGTCTGTGTGTGTCCCTGATGTCCTTCACAGGCCCATCTGTGGCCTTAGCTAGGGTTGTTGTCCAGAGGGTAGTGAGGGAATTGTTTCTGACTCAATATGTGCCTCATCTCTAGTTCTGCACTATGCTCAGGACCTCAATCCCCCAGGGTGACACTCTTGTTGGTCATTCACCTATGACACTGTACATTTCAACATTATTGTGCCCAGACCCTTCCATCACCACCAGCATGTGCACATACTCGCATGTGTTGGCACTGTTTGTGTTTCCAAATAGTCCCTCCATTTAAAATATCAGATGCCCCACGTTGGACCTCTGTGTGACCCCAACTGGCCTGCACATTCACCGCCCAATCTGACAGTGACACAACACTGAATGTACAGAGTGTCAAATCTGTGCTTTTCCTCTTGACTCTCCATCAATGAGCCATTACAGACATGTAGATTGCACACGACAGGCCTTGTGATGAGGGTTTGCGTTTGTGAGGTCATGTCCCTCAATGTGACCTCCATGACACAGTGTGGCAGTTTAAGGGCAAGTGCTTTGAGGGCTGCGCAGTGTTGGGCACAGTGAGTATTCACAGTAACATATGTAGTAATGTCCTGCATGTCTTGGTATTCCCAAAAATTTGCAGTAGATGTGGTCAGCATACACATTTTGCTCTCTGCTGGCATCCTGCATGGCTATGAGATGGGCATGTACTGTGTCCACCCTCATACCTGCATGCATTAATGTGTGTTTCCCACATGATGATGTTTGAATGTCGCAGATTTATTGTCTCTGCTAAAGTTATGGCTGAAGTTGGGATGAGTCAGTGTCATGCTCCTGCCCTGGGAAATGGTGGTAGGTTACACTGATTATTGCACCCTCTTGTCTCCCATGTCTGCAGCTCAAAGTCAACCAGCGCAAGGCCGTGTGGAGGGCCATTGCATGCAAGGTGCGTGCTCTGGGTGTCTCCAACCGACGGCGCTCCCACTGTCACAAGAGGTGGGATGACATCTGCCGGCTGAGCAGGAACGTGGCCGAGATGACACTGGGGCTGATCCCTCGGGCCGGCAGGTTGGCGCGGCGCAGCATGACACCACTAATGGCACGCATTTTAGCTGTGACGCAGCCTGAACTGGATGCACGTCTGAAGGGGCATCAGCAGCAAGCTGGTGGTGAGTATTCTGTGAGTGTGACTTTGGGTGTTGTTTGGCTGCATGTGCTCCAAGCCTGGGCCAGTGCAGGGCTGTGATGTTGCTAGTGTGATGCAATGGCGTGTAAGTGGCCGCGGTGTTGGGTGCAGTTGTCATGCATTCCCCCTACATGTACCTTCCCATGTCATTGGTGTAATGGCCCTTGACTTCACATTTGTAGTTGTGGCCTTCTGGTATCATCTTCATTGGGGTAGTCACGGACATCCCATGTCAGGGTCCGGCAGAGTGCATAATCTGAGTGTGCCATCATCAATGTGTGCATTGCCTGACGTCAGATTTGTGCTGACTACACATCTAACACCAATGTGCAACTGTAGTTGTGCCCCAAGATACGACATGGTGGATGGCATGTGCTCATGGCCATTGTGGGCGTATATGTTGGAGTCTGTCTCTGTGTTGGACACTTCTGCTGGCTCAAGATGTGACAGTGGCAACATGTTGTGAGTAGAATCTTTTACCCCCTCAGGGCCCTAGGTGTGCACAGAGGGATATGTGTGTCTGGTTAGACGGAGCCACCAACAGGCTAATTGGCTGTGTGTTCATCACATGGGTGAATTATGCCAAGTTTGCATTATGCCACGGTAATTTCGATGTTTGGATTGAGGTTGCACAATGTTACTGCCCATGGTGTTGTCCAACATGGATGATTGTTCATCATTAGTGATGCTTTCCTTGCAGATATTTGTAATCTTGATGCCAATGTACTGATCCTACCTCTCTCTCTCATGCAGCATCTCACATGGGCACGGAAGGACAGGGGACGGACACCAGTGGTGAGGCATCAAGCACAACTGCTGCACACCAGCATAGTGACACGGATGTCACCAGCGCATCAGAGGGGGACCGTAGTCTTCTAGAGGACTCACAGCCAGAGACGCAGACCTCTACGTCATCTAACGACGGCGGTGACGCATCTATGTTTTCGGCCACAGGAAACGGGGACTCTGCCTCCTCGTCCACCACACAGCGTTCAGTGCCCACCCTCCCTGCTACTCCCACTGTTGCTGCCCGTGTTCGCACCACAAAAAGGGAAGAGTGTCCTTCATCCCAGGCACCGCTGCCCCTGCCCCTGTTCCCCCTGCTGCCATCAGTGCTGAGTCTGTGGACCTTTTGCGCCAGCTGTGTGTGGGTCAGACAGCTCTCCTCACTGCCTTCCTGGACCATGACAAAAAATTGGCACAGGTGGTGGCTTACATGGAGGGTGTTCATTCCGACGTGGGTGGGCTACACCGGACTGTACAGTCTCTGTCCTCTGCAGTGACAGCAGCCATTCAACTTGCCCAATCCCATAGTCCTGCTCCAGTGCCTTGGCCCACCACCCTGCCAGTGGCCACATCTGATGATAGTGACCACACACCCCAGACATCAAGGGAAAGATACAGCACATGCAGCACACGGCAGCAGCAGCCCAAGCAGTCCAGGGCGCAGACACCATCCCCACAGAAAGGTAAACCCACACCAGAGCGCAGAGGCAAAAGCCCTTCAGGCCACACCCAGGGCAAGGATGGCAAGAAGCAGGCCTCAGGCTCACATGCCTCAGAGGCATCCCCAGCCAAGGACTCACCTGTCCCAAAAGTGTCTCGCATAGACAAGCACACAGTTTCCGTGCCCAGTGACAAACAGGTGCCTGCTAAGAGTACACGTAAGAAGTGCTCCAAGGCAAGTTCACCCACAACATCAACTCCCATCCAGAGCCCTGTGAAGCAGGGAAAGGAGGCCACTGTAGGGGGGACACCTGGTAAACAGGTGATGCAGGTGCAGAGGCAATCCGGGGTCAAGCGTCCCGCAGAATCCAGCACGTCCCCAGAGGGAGGACCAGCATCTGCACATGATCCTGCTTTTGTGATGAGTGTGCCTGTTGTATACACCCCACTTGGCATTAATCCCAGGACAGGGAAGCCATATCAAATCCCCAAGAAGCGGAATGGCACCCCTCCAGATTCTCCCACACACACTGGGTCTCATACAAGCATGAGTCCACCTCCACGTGCCACCACCCCACCTGGTCCTAGCAGCCCTCAGGCTTCCCAAACCACTGATGGCTCTACCACACCTGGTCCTAGCAGCACTCAGGCTTCACACACCACTGATGGCTCTACCACACCTGGACCTAGCAGCCCTCAGGCTTCCCAGACCACTGATGGCTCTACCCCAGCTGGGCCTCTCTCTCCCCGAGCCAGTACCCCAACTGGCCCCGACAGACAGCCACCTCCCAGTCATACTGCCAGCCAAGTCTGAGTGTTAGTCCCCCTCACACACATGTCTCTCCCACAGTGGTACCATGGACTGCCCATTTTGGACACCCTGAGTGTGTTGCTGACCATGGCAGGGTACAGTACCACCCATTCCCAGTGCTGGATATCATGTACTCACTCTGCACTTTTTACAGGCCCTTGGCCTTGTTGTTGACTGTTGTTCTAGACTTGCCTGTGCAGCTTCTCATGTGCCTCACCTGCACTGTGTCCTGGCCACTGGCCTTGTTGTTGACTGATGTTCTAGACTTGCCTGTGCAGGATCTCATGAATCTCATCTGCACTTTGGACTGGTCACTGGCCTTGCTGTTCACTGCTGTTTGCCCCTTGCCTGTGCAGGATCTCATGTACCTCATCTGCACTTTGGACTGGTCACTGGCCTTGCTGTTCACTGCTGTTTCCCCTTGTCTGTGCAGGATCTCATGTACCTCATCTGCACTTTGGACTGGTCACTGGCCTTGCTGTTCACTGCTGTTTGCGCCTTGCCTGTGCAGGATCTCATGTACCTCATCTGCACTTTGGACTGGCCACTGGCCTTGCTCTTGTCTAAATTTTGCTGCATAACTGTGTAAAATGTAAATAAAAAAAATAATTACTCCTGTTGTCTGCCTTGTCAGTGTCCTTGCTAAATAAAGGGTTACTGTGTGGGTATGGTTTACTGTGACTCATTCTCTATATGCCACTTCAACATTGCCAATGTCTTGTTTCCTCTGATCATGATGTTTCAACTTTGGTGTCCCAGACTTGTGCATCTGTGTGTGTTGGCTTAAATGTAGGTGTGTTTGCTGTGGACTGTTTAACTTCCTGGGTGTGTTGTTGTCTGTGTGATGTTTAGATTGTTGTTGTGTGTGTTCATGGTGTGTCACTCATCTCTGTTTGTAACTGGTATGTCTGTTGTGCACACACTGCTTGGTGTGCATGCAGTGCTGTGAGTGTATGTTGCCTTGTCCTTGCCTGGTGTGCACCCCCTGATGTTTAGCTGTTGTAGCATATTGATATCTTTGCATGTGCATGTGTTGTGTCTGATGTGGCTGTGTGCAGTGTTTGTGTTGTGTTGTCTCATGCAGTTGACAGATGCTCTGTGTGTGGTGTTCTATTTGCCTGTCAGTGTGTGTGTTTTGTTGTTGTGTTTGATTCAGATGTGTGTTGCCATTGTGGTGTGCCTTACTTGTGTGTCTGTCACATGAACTGAGGTCTATTGTAGTTCCCGTGCTTGTTTTAGGTGCATCCTTGGTGTTTTCTCCTCTCATATTTGATGTGTCTCTTGTCATTCTTGTGCATGTGCAGGCATGTGGTACACTATGACACCATTTTGAGTTGATGGGTGGTGTGGTATGTCTGTCTGTGTGTCATTGTAGGCCCATTTCTCCCTGTTTGTCTCCATTATTGTTTTGTGTGGATGCACTTCTTATATGTGTTGTGGTATGTTGTCTGTGCATTTTTCCTGACTAATGAGGTTGTGTACTCCTGTTGTGTCTGTGCTCCCATTGAATTTCCACTGTTTAACTGCACAGGTCTTGTCTGTTATTGTAGTAGTTCTGTGTGTGTGTTTTGATTGTGTTCTGTGTTTGACTGTTGTTTTTGTGCGTACAGTGGTTCTGCCATCCCTGTGTGTGTGTGTGATGTTTGTGGATACCCCCCAGGGGGTGTGTTTGCTTGTCAGTGTATTGACTGGACATTATTGGCAAGCTTCTGTGTGTTTGTCACTGGTGTTGTGTGCTGCAGGTGTGATGGGTGTGGGGGTTGTGTGAAGGTTCATACTTGTGTTTGACAGTCATGGAGTGTTGCAATGGGCCCTGTGTGTTGTGCTGCTGACATACTCCTGTGATGTATTTGGATACAGATGTGTGGCTGATCAGTGTTAGACTTCATACCCTTCCTTTCATCCCTGTGCCTATACATGGGTTGCCTTGCTGTCTCCCTGAGTTGTTGCAGTGAGGTGACTGTGGTTTGACTTCACTCACTGTGACTGCCATGTGTGATTTGTTGGGCTGGGGTTGTTGTTATATGTTCCTTCCCTTGCATGTGATGTACACATGCTTGGTGTTCAGCTCCTTGCCATTCCATTTGTGTGCACCTCACTTTAGGTTTCCTATTTGTTGTCCTCCATTGCTGCTGGCATGTGGTCTGTGTTTGTTGCTGTGTGTCAGTGTGGGGTATGTCTGTGTGACTTGGCAGGCTGTGTGTCCATTAGAGTGTTTGTTCATTATCTGTGTGTGTTTATTTTGTGCTTGGACTCAGTTTACTTGCCATGAGTGTGGTGTTGTTGTGATGTGTGGGTTCCCCTGGCCCTGTGCTTCTACGCTGTGTGTTACTCTGCAGCCACACCTGATGAGGCTGTCTCCCTAGTTGTTTGTTGTGTGGTGCAGTGTGTGTGTTCACCTGGCTGGTTATTGGGCATGTGGGAGCACAGGAGGGTCACATGGCATGTCCCTTCATGTTGTGGGTGGGCCTAGTGTGTGGAGTGTGGAGGTGTTCCCCTGTGTACTTTGTGCACTGCCCATGCCTTGCGCTGGCCCTGCCTACTACATTGTGCGCATTTTTTAACGTGGATTCACCGCTGCGGTCACGTGACCTGAACATTATTTCAAGATCGCGGACATGGTGACCTGGATGAGGAGGGGTGAACTAGTGGCAGGTAGGACATGTGTGGCTACACCTGTGGTTGTGTTCCTGTCCCCACCAGGGTGTCTGGTGGGGACAGGAACCTTACATCAGCCATGGAGTTGTGGGTTGTGTTTGTGTGCAGAGTTGTGTGATCGCGTACCTGCGGCGGCGTCCGCCACGGTCCATGGCTTGCTGGAGGTGTATCATGTACAGCGCCGGGAAGACGTGTAGTGCCGGGTCCATGGCTGTCGGCTCCGGTATTCACTTTTGCGCTCCGCTGTGGTGCTTCCACCTGCTCAGATTGGCCGGTTTCTCCGCTGCGGTGTGCCTGGCTGTTTGGCGCATCCTAATTTGTACAGCGGGAGGGACGTCATTCCGCACGGCGGTGGCTCTCGGTTGGTTAACTCCGCCGCAGTGGCGGGCGCGTTTTGATGGCGGTTCACGTCGCACCGCGGCGGTCGGAAAATGGGCTGTGTTTGACCATTGTAATATGGCGGGCGTATGCACCGCTGCTCGTGGGCGGAATACAGCGGTTTCTCCCACCGCCAGCATCGCGGAGGTGCATCCGCCAGTCATCGTAATGGGCCCCATGGATTGCAGATTAGGTTTAATTCTAGCTTCACACGAGGGTCTGGGTTCTGCATACGCAGGTATTACTGCAACGGTTTCACTACTGAAACAACGTTATTGGTGGTCAGGTCTTACCAAATAGACCAAAGGCTTTGTCCTTAAGTGCCACATCTGTCAGCAGATGAAGGGTTCCACCATAGCACGCCCGCCACAAACACCACTACTGATATCAGACAGACCACTCGCATGTGTCTATTTGGACCACTGCGGCCCCTTACAATCTGACAGGGCTTACAGGTACATCTTGTTGGCAGTGGATTCATGCTCTAGATTACTGTGGGTTTGGCCACAGCGTTCGGCTGACGCTCGAACTGTTATAAAGGATTTGCACGTCTTCATAGTTACATACGCAATTGGCATATTATATTCTGACCGTGGCCCTGCATTTAGCTCATGGGCTCACAAAGAAGCGATGGGAAGTTTGGGTGTGGTCTTGCGGTACTCCTCTCCGTATCATCCTGAGGGAAATTCGATTGTGGAAAGGAAAAACCGGAACTTAAAGCAATCCTTAACAGCAAGGGTATTAGGCTCAGGTGGCAGTTGGGTCAATCACCCATATGGGGTCCAGAGGGCACTTAATAACAGGCCAAGAAATTACCTAGGGGGCCGTCCTCCATATGAAGTCCTGAGTGGGACTAGAATGTGGGTACCGGAACTCGATTGTGGCAGCACAGTGGCAGATAAAAAATCATTTGGCATCAATGACCGTTTGGCTGTTTTACAGGAACTCAATGAATTCCTGGCATTACAAAGCAACGGCCAAGTAAAATGCAGCGCCACTGGGGAAGTGAAAGCTGTACCTGCAAGACCTGCCTGGGTCCTGAAGATTGGGGACCTGGTCGGAGAAAAGATTGTGGACAAGAAAGAGTTTGGGCCATCTTACAGAGCGCCTGTACCTGTCCTTGCTGTTGAAGGAACAAGAACAGTACTTCTTCTGCCTCTTGCAGGCAAGAAAGAAAAGATATTTGTCTCAATTGATCTGATCAAACCATACTATGTGGCCGATACTCAACAGTAGGCCGCGTGGGCTCCTGGGTAGCCGCCGATCTCCTCTCGCTACCATACAGGAGGTTCAGACAGAGAGATTAATAACCTTTGAAGATTCTACTCTCCGAAGTGAAGGAGTTATCAACAATGGAATGGAACTCGTGCCTGTTGAAATTGAACAACAACAAAATACACATGAAACACAGCTCTCAATTCGGCTTAATACCGACATCTATGTGAATATGTCTCGAAACTAGTCACCTGCCAGTTTTACAAAACCTGCTGAGCTACCAAAGATAGATCGAACTGCGTCTGGCTACTTCATCGATTTTGATACTTTCTCTCTGGATCCAAGTGAATCCGAGTTACCGCCACCGCCTATATCCCACAAACAATAAATTTGTGATTTCTACCTTTGGCTGAAAAATACTTACCTTGTATCTCCCTGGCTACAGCTCTGGATTGCTATAGGTCTATTGTTCCTAGTCCTTTGGATAGGTGTAGTTACTGTCTTTTTCCTGCTCCTGAATGGACATTACCTCCCAGAACACTCTGCAGTGCAGAATGTGAACTTGGTCCTGAAACTGCATGCATCATCACATCGTGAACAACGATGCCTGTCCTTAGTGAACATTACTGCAGTTCCAGTTCCTGAAGGAATAGTTTGGGACAGGGTTTCATTTGATGTATATGGTCCAACTGAACTTTTAAAAATACCATACCTGTTTAAAATTTCTTTAAGTGATAGCATCACATCCACTACTTTCTCTGATGATTGGGACTTTGAAACAGTAAATACTATGCTGTCTGATTTAGAACAATCTGCTGCATTTTCGAGTAATGAATTGTATGATGATACATCTGATTTCGACACCATGTATTGTTACCAACACTATTATCATCACTTCTAGCACAAAGCTAGTATACCACGTAATGTTTTCTCTTTTTCATCAATAGGAACATTGCCCAACACCGCCAAAGGGTAGTTCAACAACGTTTGCACAAAAATGTACTTATTTTTCTGGGTTTAACACTTCAGACCCGAGATATTATTATTAGAAGCTTGCGCCTAAACCTACAAAGAAAAATATGCTCACCAATACGAAACAGATATACTCTGTTTCCTTTATTTACCAACTGTCTTTACAGGGTTTCGACTTTTGGAGGGACACCGTAAACACAAAATCTGTCTGGGGGACTAAAGATCGGCACGTTCAGGGAACTGAGGCCTTATTTAGAGCATGCCTCATACCACAGCAAATTATCTTCCTGAACGACACAGTGCAACAGACTTCCTGTCTTGGTCTAGCCAAGATCAAGGACTTCAACACGCCTCGGATTCCCTCGCTTTCACACTTTGAGGGATGGCAAAATTTTACACACAATAGTGAGGATATATTAGATAACATTCTGCATGATGACTTGTACAATTCATCAGACCCCAATTGGAAGGGATGGTTGGTTTGGCCTATTGACACAAATAGGTGTCAGTCAAGGTTCAAGGGTCTAGTATCCATAGGCCTGACCAACGCTATGTACAACGAGAACACTCGGGGGTGGTGACATCTTACAGTGTTGGGAAGTTACGCCTAGAGTGGCTAAGAACCTCAACACTGTCCCAGGTGAAACAACACTTGTCCTTACTCTCAGATGACATGGATCTCAGGGATTTATTGTTGGGTTCCCTGAAGCCACGTCAGAAGCGCTTCCTTCACGCCATTTACAACAAGGTTTGGAAAATCTCTCAACAGGAAGCTGCTGAGAGACTACGTGAGATTGACAGGGTTAACCTAGAAAAGGCTTTGGCAGTGGTCGACAATGGCATGACCACACTGACATCCAGGGATTTATTCGCTGGGCAAGATTGTGGCTTCTGCAATAGATTTATTAGAACAGGATTTGTCTATTCTTCAACATGGGCAATTGCGATCCATTCTATTATTGAGCTGGATGCTGCAATCGCTGCGTTCTGGTCACGTGCCCTGGCGGTATATCAACAGTGCGTCTCTGTTTTCTGCATAGAATCTGACAGAAAGACAGACAACTATGGCACAAAGAGATGCAAAATATACAATGCTGCACATTGAAAAATTGGACCAATTACCTTTTACTGTGGCTGAGTCCCCCTCCTCAGAATGGTTAATCCATGGCCATATTACATGCCAATCACAACATTCCAATTTCAATACTGTCTACAGTATCACCAAGTAGGCAGATATGAAGCGTTGGGAGAGGGATACATACATGAATCTTGGGAATTACCATACAGATTTAGATGCAGGAATGGGGACACTGAAGTTTTTCTCAGCTGTTCAGACTGTGAGAGTTCTTTAAGTGGTTCTGTAATTTGTCAGGATATTTTGCTTCACAGAGCCTGTAATGCTTCGGTTGCAAACCTATTGTGTCACTTGAAAGGATCCCCAGCTGCCGTGATTCATCCGGTGTTTAAACTACTCTCGAATGGGAGTTATTTGATGTTGAATGATCAAGGTTGTTGCGGGATGGTACCAGGCATCGCATATCTGGTCACAGTGAGTTCCAGGGTTACTTGTTGTATGCAAGTATTGTTTCCACCGGCCCACACAGTTAGGGAGGCAATGCTATGGCCTTTATTGGATGTTTCCCTTATAGGGTTTGATTCTCTGAGCAGACTGAAAGCCATGCTGTTACAGAAGGATGTGGCCTTAACCTCAGCCCGAGAGACTTTTGATCTCCAGGTTGCAAGGTCTTCGGCTGAGATACAGGCGCTAGTCCGAACAAACTTACCGCTCCATTTCGGAGAAATGGTACATCGTAACTTTAACATGTCTGATACGAAAGGGATTGTGCACCTATTTAAGAGAATAGGTTCTGGAATATTAAGCACCTTTCAGGCAATCTTCAGAGTTAGTCCATCATTTATACACTCTGAATTAGGATGTGTTTTTGGAGGGCTTCCACTGGTCCTACTACTTGTAGTGGGTATCCTTGTTTTCATTTTCCTGCTACGCAATGGACGGCCCAGTTTCTAAAGAGATGGAAAAAGCACCGTGAACGCATGGTATTCCAACTGGATGCCCCTCGGCTTCGGGAGCTAAGTGAGCATTGGTTCCTTTCGTTCAGATCAGTCTGGGTCAACGGTATCTTGCCTGTGCTCCGCTGCCTATTCTGCGGATACAAATGTGTGTTGGATATATGTCTGACCCTTCCATTGTTTGCGCCACCGGACGTAGACGTACTACTGGACCCCTTAAAGGTCCACGTATTACAGTGTCCTCAGCGTATTCCCATGTTGATGACGGAATTCTTAGAGCCTCCACTGGATGCTTCAGCTCCTGTCGGAACGGACACCGGCTCTACAACCAGCACACAGGTATCAAGTGGTTCCTCGGCGGCTGCTGCGGGAACTGAAGATGATCCCCTTTGCTCCATTGACGTGATACAAGAGGTGTTACAGTGACCGTCGTCTGCGAATGCAAGCGACAGTGATGTTGCGTCTCCCACACAGGACACATGAACATTTGGCTCTCTGTGTGATAGGAACAATTTGGCCTTTTTCCAAAACAAGCCAAATTGGAATTCGAAAACAGTTTTTGTTTTATTTTTGCCTCCTGCTCTCACTGAGCACTATGACTTTCGATGTGCTCAGTTGGTCTAACAGTATATTGACTATTTAGAGGACTTATAGAGCTTTTTTAACTTTTGCATCGTTTTCAACAAATACCAAGTTTTTTATACTTGTATTTTAGCAATGTTTTTATGCTTTTTAAACAGGCATATTTTAGCATTTGTTAATTATGTCATCCAGTCGGATGAGGAGTGGGTGTTATGAGCCCTAATGTGCCCCATTATAGGCCTAGGTAGCTGCACGACCATTTACCTACATTTGTCCTACCTTGCCCTACATACAGTTCTGGCACTGACCTTTTACCTGGTTATGTGCCGAAAAAGCTTGTTTATTTTCTTCGAAAACTAGCCTCATTTATTATGCATGAGGATTCTTAGTATCATATCTTAATCCCTTGCCTAGGTCATGCACAGCAGGATTACCTTCTCCTGTATAATAACTCTGTGCAAAACTCACCGCTATTGTCATCCTTGAACGGTAGAGCCACAGTACCATTAATCATCTATGTGGAACCCCTGAGTGTTCCTTTCGGGAATAAAAGAACCACATCTTCACTGGGCAACCAGAGGAGAAGCTTCCACGCTGACACGAGACGCTGAAGTTCCTACATGCAGAAACTCCAGCACGCAGTGGTCTGACATTCCTTGCGGGTTGTCCAACTCGAGACTGAGACGGGGTCCTTCGTTCTCTCCCATCAGGTAATGGGGTTGGCTCTTTCCTAGGGGATTCTTGGCTTTACACCTACATACGTGCTAGGTACACTTAGGTACATTTAGATAGGGTTTGCATCATATGAGTACGCTCGATTACTGCCATGTATCGATATGCCAGCATATATTTTCTGTTTTAGCACCATGGTAGAATTCTACCTTTTAATTACTCTGTCGTCGCTTGTAATCTTATATATCTGTTTCTGTCTAATGGTTGTCGCAGCAAACATGTTTTATACTAGAATGACGCTGGCTCAATAAATGCTTATTGAAAACGTCCCCATTGTTTATTCTGTGTATCTCTCTGAGACTAAGTGAGCAGGTTTGAGTGAGCGAAAAGTGCTGTACTGTTTCTACGATCCCTGAAGGATCAAGGGTTGTCATGTTCGATAGTTGTCAGAAACTATTCGCTCCTTGGTAAGGTTAGGGGGCTTATGGTGGCACTGTGAGCTAGCTGGTCTAAAGGCTAACATATCCTTTGGGGGTGTCTGGAATCAGTCTGTACACCAATCCCTTAGTTTATGTTATCTAAACGCGCAGATCCTATGTATTATTAGGAACTACACAACACCACTCTACAGCACTCCACTCTGATACTTTACACCACTCTATGACACTTTACTCCACTCTATGACACCTCACTCCCCTCCACTCTATGCCCCTCCGCTCTATGACACGGCACTCCACTCCACTGTACGCCATTTCACAACACCCCACTCCACGACACTCTTATACCATTCTGCACTACTCCACGACACTCTTATGACCCTCCACTCTACGATCCTCCACTCTACAACCATCCATGACATTCTATGACACTCCACTCTGTGCCACTCCACTCTGCGCCACTCCCCTCTGTGCCACTCCACTTTACGCCACTCAGTGTCACTCTACACACTCTATACCACTCCACCTCTTGTGGGAGGGGGACATAGCCCTATCCCTGATTGGAGAAGATCCACAATCCAAAAGGGGGTGAGGACAGGAGGGGGGCCTACTCCTTCTATCTACTGATAGCTCTTCCTGACAGGGGAAAGATGTGAACACCTCTGCCCAGGACAGGCTTTATTCTCGACCTCTGAGCGCTCTGATGCTCACCCCATGAGGCCAAAACTCTGTCTGGTGGTGACAGGCTGGCTTAGACCAGACAGTGGCCACACTAATGGCTGGTAGGTATCAGGGGACCCCTCTAAGGGGTCCTCTGTATGCAATTATTAATAAATCTGACACTGGAATCAGTGCAGGTTTATTAAGACGAGATGTTTGGTACCAAACATCCCATAATACAGTGAAGCCATCACGTAGCTGGGGAACTCATAATGACGAGTGTCCAGCCCATGTACTCTTTATGGCTTCCCTGTTCACTTACAATTTTCAAGAATCAACATGGATATTGCAGGGGTATATCTGCTAATGCGGATATGTCCTCACAGGAGATATAGTGCACCCTGCCTTAGGACTATAAGGCCTGCCAGAGGGGTGTCTTACCTATATCCCATTCAGTGTCTGTGGGCATGGCATACAGGGTTGTGTGCCATGTCGACTCGTCATTTTATTCTGCACCAAGTTATGCAGTCTGTGATGGCAGGGTGCATGGCTTTGGTCAGGGGATCCTAGGATGGCACAATTCATGCTGCTACCCTTGGGGTCCCTCTTCAATGCCCTAGGTACCAGGGGTACCATTTATTAGGGATTTACATGGGGTACTGAAGTTGTGCCAATTGAGGACCAAAAGGTACAGTTTAGAGGATGAGCTTCGGGCACAGGGGACCTGATTGGCAGGGACCCTGTGTATACTTCCAATTGCGATTACATCAAAGACCAGGCAAAAAATGTAGGGAGGTACTACAACAGACACCCTGTTTCCTACATCCACTCTATGCCTCTCCACTCTACGCTCCTCCATTCAACGCCCCTCTAATCTGATAGAGACATCTAGCTGCATATTCCTTACCTTTGAGTTTTCCGGGCGTCAGACTGGATCCGGAAGATTTTTGCGCAAGCAGTACCCCTGTGCGCTGGTAGGCTGTGTCAATCGGCTCTGCTCGTCGTCGTCCGCGCTGGCAGTGACGTCCACATCACTTATATAGGTCCCACCTTGGCGTGCTAACGTCCATTCTTTTCTTTCTGCGCCAGTAAGCGCTGCTCTGGAGAAACAGCTACCCCTCTGGACAGAATTTGTTCGGCATTTTGTCGAATTCCTCTTTGAGGAATTTTTCCTCCTGGTGTGTCTAGGTGATCTCTTTGAGGAAGACAGGTTTTAAACCATGTGGCACCTGTCTTCATGCCATGTCGGTTACGGACCCACACCTCATGTGTCTGTGGTGTCTCGAGTGCTCCCACAACTCCAAGTCGTGCTCAGACTGCTGGTCAGTGGCACCGAAGGCTTTGAGGGAGCGGTCCCTGAAGTTGCCAGAGGCCCGGCAGGTGACACCCCTGAGGTCTCGGTTGCAATCAAGAGGGAGGTCGCAGAACCACTCCAGGAGCCCTAAGTCTTCTTCCACCTATTCCAGGTCATCTGGACATTCGGGGAAGAAGCATAAAAACACAAGAAGTCAAAGTGTGCTTCGACTTCTCCTTGTCCATCGGCTGATGCGACGGAGCATCAACGTTCGAGGCATGGTTCTTAGGAATCGTTGCCAGGGCCAACTCCAAGCTTACCAGCTTTTCCGGGAGCCAGAGCAACCCTTGTTCAAGTAAAGGAATTTTACGAGGCCATGTGGCCAACCCAGGGCTCAAAAAATCATAAAAATGTTGCTAGTTCTGCAGGTTTAGTAACTTGAGTAATCTACTCGACCTAACTGTAATGTACTTGACCCATGAACTAGGCTCAGATTGTGTGATCCTAGGCATATATTTTGTCTTATGGAGCCGCCTTTTTCTTTATTATTGCATAGGATAGCACTTTCAAATATGCAAATTCACTATTTCTGCTGTTCAAAATAACTCTTTATTTACTAGACTAAATGTTTGCTCCATGTCTCCATGTATAAAAAGAATCAAGTCCATATATAGGGTACGCTTGATCCCTGGCTTGCCTCTTAGCTCACTAATAACATTGTCATCTGGGCAGGAGTGGTAATAATTCCCAGTTCATGTTTAAAAACTCACTTTTCATAAATATATTACTAAAGCATAATGTGGTAGCACACTGTCATTTACAGATAGCATATTTGCCATTAAGATGGCCACAAAACGTTCCTACTAACCTGTAGTTTTACTGATAATGGCGCATAAACAATGTTTGGAAATTGGGTTTCAGCAAAAATATTTAAAATGTGCACATCAGCAAATAAAGTGTTCTAATTTGTTTTTATCCTATAAAATATTTTTTTCACCACAGAATTACAAAAATGTGTCTTCATAACAGTGAAATATATTTGAAATGTTTGAACAGTTCACTTAGCTATTTCAGTGTTGTGTTAGAAAAAAGCCTAACATCTTACAGCCTTTCATTTCACATGCTTTGCACAGTTCAATTGTCATACAGTTCACTTTACAAAATCCTCTAACTTCAGTCACAGAAAGAAAAATAAATGTAGAAAGACAAACTGACTTTTGAAATCTGTCTCTGAAAGCCAGCAAATATGACAAGATAACAAGGTTTAAAAGCATCTTTATTGCTCATTCACTTTGTGAGCAATAAAGATGCCTTTAAATCTTGTTATCTTGTCACATTTGCTCTGCTTTCAGAGACAGAGGTCAAAAGTCAGTTTGTCTTCCTACATTTACTTTTTGTTCTTTGACTGAAGTTAGAGGATTTTCAACTCGCCAGTAAGGGCGAGTAGGCCCTAAAATTAGCTCATCCTGAGTAAATCTTGCTCAACATTGCGAGTGGGCAAGTGGATTTTTCGAGCCCTGCAACCACTCTAGCGTGCCTTTGGGTCCCATCAGGTTCTGCAGCTTCGGCCTCGGCTCTGAAGTGCCCCCATGGATCCAATCCCGGATCCAGACCGGTGCCATTCGTGCCACAGCTACCGACGCCGGCCCCGACTTCAATGCTCTTGACGACGCCGGCGCCAGCCCCATTTACATTCACGAATCTGACACGGAGCCGAAACCTCATCGATTGAAGCTGATTCCAGCGCTCACAGGACCCATGTGTCCTAGATCGATGCCTGGTTCCTATTCTGAAGGGCTAGGCTTCAAGGAAGAATGGGAGGGGTGACTGGACCGTTTAGAATACCAGTTCGAAGGCCAGGAAATGGACTAGTGTGAGGAATTCGGGGATGCCAGTGGTCTGGACACATTCCTGCATACTGGTATACTTTCTCCCCTACCATGGCTACGGAGGCAGAAGCATCTTATTTCATGGTGGTGAAAAGGGCAGCTGAGGTCCTGGATTTTAAGTTGCCTTCGGTGGTAGTCAAGACTAACATCTTGACATAAGTGCTACAACCAGGAGCTTCCTCTTCCGAACACTTGCTCCCTTTTAATAAAGAACTGACGGATGTCTTACTGGGAACCTGGTCCAAGCCCAGCACAGAGGCTCCTGTGAACAGGACAGTTGCCTGCCGCCACCATCCCGCACCTAGGGACCCGAACTTCCTCACCCAGCACCCCACACTTGAGAGCTTGGTGATCCAAGCCTCTACATCCCATGGCACATTCCCTGCCGCACCCCCGGACAGGGAATCCTAGAGGCTGGATAGTTTCGGGAAGAAGATGTTTTCTTCCACCAACTTTGCGTTGCTGTTAGTGAACACCGCATGTTTATTGGACCGCTACTCCCACACTCTGTGGGATACGGTTGCGCAATTGCTGCCACACGTCCTGGAGGAGGCCCGGGCTGTTCTTTCCCAAGCGGTCAAGGACGGGAGAGATGCAGCGAAGTTCACCATTAGGTGTGGTTTGGATATGACTGACTCGCTGGGCAGAGCGGTTTCGACGACAGTGGCACTTAGACGCCACGCCTGGCTGAGAACATCTGGCTTTTCAGGTGATGTCCA
Source organism: Calotriton arnoldi (assembly GCA_963921515.1). Classification (NCBI taxonomy): domain Eukaryota; kingdom Metazoa; phylum Chordata; class Amphibia; order Caudata; family Salamandridae; genus Calotriton; species Calotriton arnoldi. Next base: position 441,770 of record CAWUFW010000809.1, read on the forward strand.
GGCTTCCCTCATGGACATGCCCTTTGATAGCAACCACCTCTTCGGGTACAAAGCAGACTCTGTGGTGGAGCCCTTTAAGGACTTGTGGGCTACGGCCAAGTCCTTAGGCCTCTCAGTTGGCCTGCCTCAAGCCCAGTCTGCCTATCGCCCCTTTCGTTACTACGGAAGCCAACGGCTTACCTAACCATACTCCAGCCACCGCCCCAAGCACGCTTCCCAGACTTAGCGGGGGCTAGGATGCGGTTCATACCGACCCCGTGGGTCAGTAGCCAGAGGTCTGCCACAACCAACAATCCCCCTGCAGCCACAGCCTCTAAGCCTTCCTAATCTTGTCCTAGAAGATCATGGGCGTCCAGTTGGTGGCAGAATCAGTCATCATCTCCACCGCTGGCAGTCCATAACATTGGACAGGTGGGTCTTGCAGATCATTCGGTGTGGCTACTCCCTTCCCTTTGAATCCTCCTCTCCCCCTTTGCCTCCATCTCAAGACCAGCTGACGGAGGATCATTTGTCGTTGCTCCACGAGGAAGTCACTGCTCTCTTGGCAAAGGGAACCATAGCGAGGGTTCCTGTGTCAGAAGTAGGCAGTGGTTGCTATTGCCGCTACTTTCTGATTCCCAAAAGGAACAAAGGGCTTTGTCCTATCTTAGATCTTAGAACCCTCAAACTCTTCCTCAAGAAGGAGAAGTTCAAGATGCTCACATTGGCTCAGGTTTTGTCTGCCCTGGAAGGGGACTGGATGGTAGCATTGAACTTGCAGGACGCCTATTTTCATATTTTCATCCTACCTGCCTGTCGGCATCACCTGCGGTTTACGGTAGGCTACAAGCGTTTTCAATTCATCATGCTTCCTTTTGGCCTTACCAGCGCCCCTCGGGTGTTCACCGAGGTGATGGCGGTGGTCGCGGCTCAGCTGCGCAGATCAGAGGTGCCAGTCTTCCCCTATCTCGACGACTGGCTGCTGAAGGCAGGCTCGCCCCAGGCTGTCGTTCCCACCTCCAGACTATGGCATACCTTCTGCATTTGCTGGGGTTCACTATCAACATGCCAAAGTCACACCTGACTCCCTGTCAGACGCTTCCTTTCATCGGAGCTGTTCTGGACACCGTGCAGTTTCGGGCTGATGCTCCCGAGCAGTGAGTCCAGGATATTCAGGCTATGATATTGATGTTTCTGCCTCTGTCCTGGGTTTCAGTGAGAATGACTCAGAGGCTGATGGTTCTCATGGCCTCCTGCATCTTACTAGGGACACGTCAGATGGCATATGCGGGCTCTGCAGTGGATCCTGAAGTTTCAAGGGGCACAGCATCAGGGGAATCTCTCCGACATGGTCCAGACACGGAGGGAACTTCAAAAGACCTGCAGTGGTGGCTAACAAACCACGATTGGGTCAGAGGCATAACTCTCTCCCTTCCCTAAGCAGATCTCTCAGTAGTGACGGATGCGTCACTCCTGGGATTGGATGGCCATCTTGGAGAGGTGGAGATCAGAGGACACTGGTCTCTGGTGGAATCCAGACTCCACATAAACATATGGAGCTCTGAGCGATTAGACTGCCATTAAAAGCCTTTCTACCCTCCATCAAGGGAAGGCTGGTACAAGTGTTCACAGACAACACCACCGCCATGTGGTACTGTAACAAACAGAGCTATGTGGAGTCGTGGGCCCTTTGTCCATAGGCTCTGCGTCTCTGGATCTGACTGGAACAGCAGGGCATATGCCTGGTGGATTCACACCTGGCAGGTTTCCTGAACGCCAGAGTGGACGTACTCAGCCGTTGACGAATGGCATCGCCATCCAGAGGTAGCGCAAGGTCTCTTTCAGCAGTGGGGCGAGCCTTGGTTAGATCTGTTTGGCTCCGCCGAGAACGCGCAATGTAGCAGTTTTGCAAGCTGGTGTTTCCAAGGCAGCTTCTGCTCAGAGATGCTTTTCGTCTTGAGTGGAGCTCAGGCCTCCTATACGACTTTTCACCCATACCACTTCTGCCCAGATTTCTCAAGAAGATCAGGAACGACCTGCCCCAAGTTATCCTTGTGGCTCCAGACTTGGCACGGAGGGTTTGGTATCCCGAGCTTCTAAGCATGAGCATTGATGCTCCGATCAGGCTGTCCATTCGGGATGTTCTTCTGTAGCAGCAGCAGGGGAGGTTCCTCCACCCGAACCTGTCAACTCTGCACCTTCTTGTGTGGAGAATGAGCTGCGACAGTTGACAGCTTTCAACCTTTCTCCCGATGTCTGCAATGTTATTCTGGCAGCTAGACGTCCCTCCACCAAAGCGGTATACGGCTGCTGGTGGAACAAAGTTGTATTATATTGTACAAAAAGGTCTATTGGCCCTCTTTCTGCTTTCCTTACTGATGTCCTTCTATTTATTCTTACTCTTGCCCAGCAGGGCACTGCTCTGGGCACTATAAAGGGTTAAATTTCTGCTCTGTCTGCCTTTTTGCGCCTGCTTGACCAACCGTCTTTATTTAAGTCCTCTGTTGTGAATAGGTTTCTTAAAGGTCTTTTAAATATGCTTCCCCCTCTCCTTTCGTTATGCCCCAGTGGGACCTTAATTTGGTTCTCACTTTATTAGTGTGTGCTCCTTTCAAGCCTCTTCATATTTGTCCCGTCTGGCTGCTCCCCATCAAGAAGCCTTTCTAGTGGCAATAACATCTGTCCCGAGGGTGAGTGAGCTGCAGGCTTTATCAGCCAAGCCTCCATTCTTGTCTATTTTTCCAGACAAATTGGTGCTTCACACTAGGGCCTCTACCCTGCCAAAAGTGGTACCACCATTCCTTGTTGGCCAATCCCTCACCTTCCCCACTTTCTACACATCCGTCAAAAGAAGGGGAGCAACTCCCCCGTCTGGACCCAAAAAGAGCCTTGTCGTTCTACCTTGACCGCCCACAAGAGTTCCTGGTGGACGACCAAGTCTTCATGGGGAATGTTGGAGCGAGGAAGAGTCATGCGGCACAGAAACTAATCATTTTGCGCAGGATCGTACTCTGTGTTAAAATCAGCTACGCACTGGCCAAGAATCAGCCTCCTGAGGGCTTACGGGCTCATTCCACCTGGGCTAAAGCTGCTACAACTGTGTTAGCAAGTGGAGTCCCAGTCCTGGAAATCTGCCAGGCAGCAACGTGGGCGTCCCTGCACATGTTTAGCAAACACTGCTGCCTGAACAGTCAGGTCCGCAGGAACAGGCACTTCGCCCATTCGTTCCTGCAGGACTTTTTAGTTTAGAATTTGTTCGCAGCCCACCACCGGGGATGGTATTGCTTGGGTATCTATTCACAGGTAAAAAATCTGTGGCTAGATGTCTATCAGATGAACAAGTTACTTACCTTGGTTAACACATTATCTGGTAGAGACAGAATCTAGCCGCAGATTCCCCGCTCTGCGGACAAGTTTCTGGGGTCAGGGCTGATCCCTTTCAGGGCCCTAGTTTGGACACACCTGTGTCAGTGCACTTCATGGCTCCAAGCTCCTGGCGTGGAAAGTTGTGAAAAGTAACTGACGTCAGCGCGCTGAGGTGGTGCCTATATAGGTGACGCGGACGACGACGACGCATGGAGCTGATCGACGCCACCTACCAGCGCTCAGGTCTACTGCTCGCACAAAAATCTTCCGGATCCATTCTGACATCTGGGAAATTCAAAGGTAAGGAATCTGCGGCTAGATCCTGTTTCTAACAGATATTGCGTTACCCAAGGTAAATAACTTGTTCTTCTACGCTCCTCCACTCTACCCGCCTCCACTTTACGCCACTCCACTCCACTCTACACCAGTCTACGACATTCTAAGCCACTCTACACTGTCCACAACACTGCACTCTATGCCACTTCTCGACACTATGTGCCACTCCACTCTACGTTACCCTACTCCACTCTACATCACTCCACTCTATGCGTCGCCACTCTCCTCTATGCCACAAACCTTTAGCCATGCTAAACAGCAGCCAGGCTGGTGTAAAACTTAGCTAAAACACATGGGCAAAGCCAATAGCTCATGCATAGGTGAGACCTATTGGCTTTGCCAATGCTTGTTTTAAAGTTACGGTTTCCTAACTGGTGCACAGAAGCAGGGCACAAGGCCCTGAGAGGTCGAGAACAGAGGAGAAATTAAGCTACAAGGGTAAGCCATTTTGGTTATTTGTTCAGTGACAGATTCCATGCCTGAGCCGATGTGAACTATTTACATATCTTATGTTGAAATTGCCCCTTTTAGTAATGGCATAGTCAAGGTAAAAAAAGTGATGGAATGTAATAATTGTAAGAGGAATTATTAGTTGTTCAAATCTGCTTGCATAGGTATTTTCGGTCAATACCTTTTGCTGGACCATTTTTCTGCCAGTGGCGAAAAATTGCATACTGTCACTGTCTCTTTTTGCAAATGGAGGTAAACACAAATCAGATAGGCTTTGCTCATAATTCAAGTCTTCTGTGCCTCTCATTAATTTGGCGACTTTCTCAGGGTTTAGGATCAAGAAGCCCAGTCACAAACAAGAAGGCTTATCATATCATTGAAACACGCTGGCCACGTCAAAGAGCGAAATAACTCTGGTCAAAATCTACACGTCATCAAAACCCCACTAAGTTATCTTACAAGCCTAATTATATGTTTCGGGAGATTCTGCAGATTCCACTTGAATACAACTATCATTAAAATAACTTTGCATCACCCTTACCTTGCACTTTGTGCGCAAGGCTATAATTAGTTCTAATTAATATTCTAACCTTGTGTTTGAAATGACATTGTAAAGTCCATCACAATCCACCTGAGTGGTAGTTCAACTGTCGTGAAACAAGTGAGTTGGCGAGACCGTCAACATCTGTTGTGAGTCCTGAGCTGACCTTTTGTGTCTGTGATGGACAGAGTGAAAGTTGTTACATATTTGCGCAGCTCACTTTGCGTTTCTGCGGAAAGTAGCACTAGCCCGACATCCCTAAACTAGTGAGAATGCCACTTTTTCAGCCGCTCAGTATTACTCTTCAAGGTTTAAAATCAGTGGCCCTTACTAACTCCAGAGCCTTCTGACACACTCTCTGTATAGACCTGCTAATACCCTCTCATCAGGACTCCTGATTCAGCACAGTGATGCTTATGTTAATCTTGTCTCGGACTAGAAACCATGACCCATATTACATAATGTACTTGTGGCAAACAAAAAGTCCAGAATAGGGGGCATTACATGAATTACATCACAATGCATTAGAAGTCCACAAAACAACTGTTGTGTAGTTCCCACAATCCGTAGGACCTGGGTGTTTGTTGGACAACATCAACTTAGGGTGAGGTGCCTAGACAGATTCCGAGCACCCCTGCAGGATATGTTGGCCTAGAGAGCAACTAGCTCACAGTGCCACCATAAGCCCCCCTAACCTTACCAGGCAGCGAATCGTTTCTGGCAACCACTGAACATGAAAACCATGACCCCTCAGGGATCGTGGAAACAGGTCAGAACCTTTCGCTCAGTCACTCATGCCTACTTGTGCTCAGAGAAATACACAGTGGGACTTTTTCAATATATTTATTGAACCAACGTTATTCTTGTATAGAGTACATGTGCTGCGATAATCAGTAGACAGAAGCAGATGAAAGTGATTACAAGCACAAAAAGCGTAAATAGTAGATACATTTCTACCATGGTGCTAAAACGATGTATTTATGCAGGCATATAAACAAGGCAGTAATCAGGCGTACTCCTACTCTGCAAACCCTACTCTAAGTGTACATAGAGTGTGTGTAGGTGTAGAGCCAAGAATCTCGCTAATGGACGATCCAACCCCATTACCTGGCGGGAGGGAATGAAGGACCCCGTCTTGGTCACGAACTGGACACCACTCACAAGATGTCAGATCGCTGCATGGTGAAGTCTCAGCATGCAGGGAACCTCGGTGTCAGCTGAAGTGCCTTCTCTGCTAATCTATTAGGATGCTCTTTATTTATAATAGAAAGCAGCCTTGCAATGTACGTATACATTAGCTATGTTATGGATATATAGATAGCCCAGTCGCCCCGTGGATGAAGATAGAAACAACATTGGTGCATAGTGCGTAGAAGGGCCTTATACATAATGTTCGAGGCATTGTGATAACGTTGTGCGAAGATCGATGTGTAAACACAGTAGTTTCAGGGAAACTAATCCAACATTGTCGTGCACACAAATATGTGCAAACGGTCACGGCAGAAATGTTGATGTAAAAAATAGGACAATGTAAGAAATGAGCAGCTTCGCTACATGGGCCTAGCCCGGACACATAACACTACTACCTCCTATCACTCCTTACATGTATGCTTGTCTTTAATGCCCTGTACAGCGCTCCACTGACTTTTGGTTAGGTTCATGCTATAGAAATAACACATACAGACAGATGTCTGGGTGGCCTGAAAAATTGAGTAGTTCATTCTCTGGACACCTCCTTCATTTTATCCCCACTCTACAGTCTCCACTGAACATAGAAGGAATATGTGTTGCCCCTCCTTGGAGAGTGAAGTTCATGAGTATCCAGACGAGTCTCAGAGAAACATAACCACCACATAGACCCTGTACATTTACATACTGAGGAACAGTGGACCTTAGCTTATTTCCCACCTATTTTTTGACTTTCTGACCATTACTAGCTTCCCCTGATCTTAGACATGGTTTTGTTGGGACAAGGAGAACCTTGTGTTTATTCTGCTACAGTTGATTCAAGTGTGGTTGGTCTCCAGTATGTCTGGATGCAATACGGTTTGTGGTATGTAATTTGTAAATTACCTAAATAATTAACATTGCCTGACATATCTGAGATGCTGTTATGTACCAGCTCACTTCTACACTGGTATGTGTTTCTTTCTGAGCTAGACTGATGGTCAAATTAGCTTGAATGTCCGTACACGAACGGAATGTAGAAGAATGTGCTTTTTTGATGGAGAGACATGATCTAGTAGTTAAGTAGTTGGTTGTGCATCCAGGAGTCTTGATTCCTAATCCCAGCTTCTGCACTTGATTCAGGTAAAATAATCATTGCCTGGTTCCTCGGTTCTCTGCCAAAATTGGGAGTACTGATAAACAAGCTGTGTCCTGATACTACGAGGTATACAACAACAGGACACTTACATGTGTATATGTCTTCTGTGGAAGGGTGAGAATTGTATCTGTGAATTGTAGAACCACAGAGATGGCTGCAGTATGGCTCGTAGTCACTTTTGCTTCTGTCCTCTGTGTTCACATCACGCAGGGCATGGAGTACTGATGAACTGGGCCCTAAACATTTGCCCCATATAATCTAGAGTCCCTTGGATGTGAAGCCCAGGTATTGGGCAGGAGTCGATGATCAGGTGACGTGGACTGCTCTGTAAAAGACTTTTGGCAAGCAACTATCACAGTTGGCCATTCCCTGTATACACAGGGACAATCAGTACTACTTGGGAAGCAATGCTGGCAGCATTTGCAACTGTAGGATGAGGGAAAACACCGACGTCCCAGCACTGCCTGCAGCCCAGCAATTGGGGTTAAGCCCCTGGGTCATGCATTTAGTCAGACACCAAGGGAGCGTAAGAGGGAGTTAACCTTAAACAGATTCATCTACGTCTTATTGCAGCACCTTTACCTCCTTGGCCCTCCCTTGCTTTAATCCATAACAGGAGGCAGTTCTGCCTCTTCAGACCAATTAACCATGTAACACCTAAAAATAAAAGGGAAATGTTATTGGTCTTTCCAGATTTGGCAGGCTGTGTTTAAATTGGGGGCAAAGGTGTTCTACCAAAACATGTGCCATGCAGTGATGGAGGGTAAGAGCACTTTAATGAGGAGACATAATTCATAGTTTTCATCTGATGATGAGGGCCCAATCCTGGCTTGGAGAAATACGTCGGGGGCCCTGCCTCTCTGCACTCTTGAATGCTGCAGAGGTGCAACAAATGATTGAAGCTGCTGTGGCCAAAGCAATGACGAACAAGCCTAGGCATAAGACTAAGTCAGCCAGGGATCCTAGGGCCTTTGATCCGGGTTCTTATCCAGATACTTCTTCTTACTCATAGACTCTATACTACATCATCCGGTAATTATGTTAGAAGGGAAGAGATGGCAGACATTTTGTCTCAAATCGGATGTATCTTGGGTTTTCTGCCATTCCCAATAGAAGATGAGGAGGAAGGGATATTCCCTCAATATACAAAGTGCTCAACTTTGGCCATGCCCTTTCATGGGAAGATAAAGGATCTAGTGCTGTGGGGCTGGAAGGAGCAGTATCGTGGTTCAGTTTCTAGTCTAGATTTCCTCAGAAGCTGTATGTGTTGGAGCAGGCTGAAGAATTGCTTCCACATAACATGACATAACATCACAGATGCTATCTTAACTACCTTAATAGATAGAACCTCAATTAATCCTGATAATTGTGCCCCCACAGACCAGACAGATAAAGAGGTGGACTCTGCTCTGAGAAAGTTGTTTGCTTCTGAAAATTTGGTTCTTAAGGCATAAACCTACTCAGCTTATGCAGCACACTCCCTGGTGAGGGATTTTGATAAGTTGGATGCTACCATTCAGGAAGAAACTGATTGCCCAGAACTGCTTGTGCTAATGGAGCAGCAGGCCAAACATCTGGCTGTCATCTCATCTGATGTAATTAGAGCCATGGGTTTAGCCAAGGAGTCATTTTTTCGTGAGGGAGGGGAAAGCTGAAGCAGTGGAAAAGGCGGCACTGTTAAAAATTCCCTTCAATGGCAGTAAGCTCTTTTGCGATCAGTTGGATGCTATGATCACCAAGATTTTCAAAGATCGCCTTACCTTACAAGGGTAAATCCACAGGTTCACAGAAATTCCGTGGTCACTTCTCCAGGTCTTCTCCTAAAAAGAATTTAAGATCCACTTCATACAGAAGGAAGATTATTAAGCCCAGGAAATCAAAATCCAAGAGAGAAGAGTAGAATCAGTCCGGATCCAACAAGTGAATGTCCTTGCAAAAATGGGATCTAAGGTCTCAGAACCTGTGGAAGCAAGGATTCAAAGATTCCTTCATGGCTGGGAAAAAGATGTGACAGGTCATTGGGTCTTGAGTGTAGTCTGGAAAGGCTGTGCTACAGACTTCTTAGAATGGCCTCTAGAGACAGGTCTCATCACTTCGCAATTGCCAAAAGACCAGATAAAGCTTTAAACTTTGCTTTCAGGAGTCCAGGCTTTATTAGACAAAAGAGTTATCCTTCATGTTCCTAGTTCAGAGAAAGGAAGGGACGCTTACTCAATTATTTATGTGGTCCAGAAATCATTGGGTTCCTTCAGACTGGTTCTAGACTTGAAGTGGTTAAATTTCTGGATAAGGACAGTGCATTTTCAGATAGTCACTCTCCAGTCCATCATTCCTATGATAAACAACCAAGACTTGCTCACCTCTATAGATCTTCGAGACACATACTTGTACGTTCCTGTCTGAAAAAGTCATCAAAGGTTCTCGCGGTTCACTGTGGTGGATTGCTACTTTCAATTAGCAGGGCTACCATTCAGCCTGAAGTCGTCTTCTAGGGTATTCACAAAGATGCTGGCTCCTTTGGTGTCTCTCCTCATCAAGAAAAAATATTTGTTTCCCCTTTACTTGGATGACTGATTAGTCCAAGCATCTTCCAAGGACTTGCTGCTGCATCACCCACAAAGGGTCCTCAATGTTCTACAAGATTACAGATTCCTAATAGACTGGGAAAAATCTGTTTTGATTTCATTTCAGGACCATTGCTTCATAGGAACAAGGTTCCATACAGATTGTGAATTATTCACTTTTTCAGACAAGAGACGTTTGGAAATCCACTCTCTCATCAATTCCCTTCTATCGCAAAAAGCTTAAGAGATTGCAGGTCCAAAGAGCTTTGGCAGCTACAGTCTTCTCGGTTTAATGGGACAGGTTCCACCTTCACAGGATCATGAGCTTCATTCTGGCAAATTGGTAACTAAGCTCACAGGACTGGACAAGGAGAATCTCATTAAATCATCAGATAAGAAGAGATTTAAGATGGTGGTTAGAGACAAAAATCTTTTAAAAAGGATTCTGCGTTCCCCTCCCCATCAGTTATAATTACAACATATGCCAGTCTGTCAGCGTGGAGTGCATGGTTGGGAGTTCATCAAGCTCAGGCATTGTGGCCCCTCCAGCACAATCAGCGGTCTTCTAATTTGAGGGATTTGGAATCTGTTTGACAGGCCTTGAAGTCCTGTGCATCACAGATAAAAGGGAATCAGTGTTGCTAAGGACATACAAAATGACAACAAAAGCTTATATCAAAAATCAGGGAGGAACCAGATCTCACTCCCTAGCCAAGATAGAGGCCAAATGTTTTTGTGGACAGAGAAGGTGTTGTCATACAAGCATACCTTTGTAAGATTTTTCAAGATAGGATTGTCCTAGGCCTCTATCATTTTTCAGGCTTGATCAATTTGGCTTTAATAAGAAACAGGACATAATCCTACCTGAGTTTTACCCCTCCCCTTCTTCGTATGAAGAAGCCAGACTTGATTTTCTTCCACACCATGTTGAGTCCTGGACACTGAATGATCTTCCTTCAACCTACCTTTGCTAAGATAACAGCACTTGAAGGCGTGGTGCCTCTGACATTAAACTAGGGCCCCAGCCAGTGTGGTCGAAGCCAATGGTTCTATAAAGTACCTTGATCCTGGAAAATGTTGTATCTCAAAACAGGGAGAGACAGGTGGTTTCGACAGCACATCCTCACACTAAGAAAAAAACTATACCCCTTTTCTGTTTTCTAAACCAGAGCGACTCTGTACTAATTTAGCGTGTTTGCTGTGTTAGTGTCCCAAATTTGTTATCAAAGAAGCTGCACGCTGCCGCCCATTGGCAGTACCTGGCCATCCGCCACTGGGTTACCCAACCTGACATTCCCCCACATTCGAGTCATCCCTTATTGCCATTTGAGAAATGGCTTTTTACTAGAAGCACAGACAAACACCTTCTTTCTGATGCCTATGCCTTTCTCAATGCCTCACAGGTCCCCATTAAGTCCGTGGCACAGCTGCACTGGGAAAAAGAGTGCAACGCCCCTTTACACCGAGGAATGGTTAGACATTCACAAGCGCACTCACTCCTCTGCACGTAGTGCATCAGGCAAGGAAACGCGCCTCAAAATAGTCCACTACTGGTACTATGCCACTGCACGAACAGCTCAGTGGAAACGGGATGGGGATGCGCTTTGATGTAGAGGTTGCCGACAGAAGGGAACATCAGCACATCTTCTTTGGCAATTCCGAAGCTTCAACACTACTGGACTGAAGTCCTAGACACCACTGACCAAATGTACAACACACAACTCCCCAGATTCCCAAGCTACATATTACTGGGCCACCCGAATGCACTGACATATCCCTTGAAATCAACGAGGCGGCATGCCATCACTCTCACCTTATGTGCTGCCAAGCAGGCTTTGCTATCCCATTGGAGTACTACCAAAATACCCACTCACCTAGACTGGCTTTACAAAATCTGTGATCTCCTTAGCATAGAAAAGCCAACGGCATCCATAGAGCAAAAAATGCCCCAATTTGATAAAACTTGGGGACCATGCCTACAATTCCTGTCACAAGAGTTCCTAGAGCTGACCTGCCCTGCCTATCTACGCATCCTTCATCTCATACCAACTGCTCAGACCACTGATTGAATCCCCGGGACATTGCTATTACACTCCTTACCATTCTATGTGTAGGCGTCATCATGTGTCCACACTTTGAAGGCCACCATCACAACTAGATAGATTATCTATTTCCCCTTCCAGCAGTTCTTCTCCCCTTCTAGTTCTTCGTTTCCTCTAAATACAGTTCCTCGCCGGCCGGTGGATGTAGGTGAGATGTTTTTTTGTATTGTTTACATCAAAATCAATAAAAAAGATTTCAACATAAAAATGCTGCATGTGTCATGTTAGAGGTTCCCTCCTCATCAGCAACATAAATTGCAGCGTGCTGTCCTTGAGTTTATATTTTTTCTGTTTTATTGTTAAAAAAAAAATCGGAGAGTGAAATATGGATATTGTAACTTATATTGTGGTTAATTTGGCTACTTCAATTCCATCTACTTTGTCCTTGCTCAATATTTGCTAGCCAGACTCATCAGAACACCGCAGCTTAGCTTCTTTTGAAACTGCTGCGCCATGGACTGATGTCAGCCGGTCTCTGCTCCCTGCACAGGCTCCCGATGGAAGAAAAGGAACTGAAAAATGCACTTCTTTTCTGCCACCATGCATTATATGGCACTGGTCCTTATTTTCTTTTCAAGCTTTCACACTATGAACTGTCCGAGAATCTTTGGTCCTCCGGAGCTTAACTGTTCACAGTTCCTCCCATTCACCTTGCCCAGAAAGGTGGCCAGACCTTTTCATACCATGGTCCCCGATCCAGGAACAGACTATCCCTTTCTCACCATTCCTAGTCCACCTTTTTCACTTTCTGCAGGTCCCTCAAGACCTATCTATTTCCTAGATAATATGTCGTGACTCGATGCTCTGCAGTCTTTTTCATTAGCGCCAGGGCACCCACTTCAGGCTAGGTGTGTCAACAAATATACATCATCATCATAACCTACCTTCACCTCATATGTGTCACCAGGTAGTTAAAATTGTGTAGCATTATTAGCTGCCTCCTTAGCACAGGATTAAAGCTGGGCTACGAGCTATTAGGACCCTGCAGTCATGTAGCCTTAGTCATGTGAGGCTGCATATTTCTGCCCTCTCCGGTTGCCCAAGGAGTCGGGAGTATTCGTCAGGACTTGGTGACCCCTGCACCTCTCCCCGAGGCTCTGCCTGTCCTAACTATTGGATTGTACTGTGAGAGGACTGGAGAGAAAAGGGGTGGGGAGTTCCAATGGAATTCCTTTCGCCATTGTAAACAATGCAGCACCATTGATTCAACTGCCCATCAAATGGTACAGAAAATAAAGAGGTTACGTATTATAATAACCCATGTAAACTGCCACACATGTATTGTGATACCAAACAGTGTTGTACTGCACATTGTTTGGATCCTTGGCACACCAACGCACATGTGCACTGTAGGGCGGAAATACACAGAAACAAATTACACACTTCACTCACCTGAATCAGTATTTATGAAATTGCATGGGGGTGATAAAGGGGTATCCGAAGTTCTGGTAAGGTAAGCAGGTGGTGCCATCACGAATGATCTTAGTTGTAGACAGTGACGTTGCGTGAAGTGAAATTCATGTAAATAATACCTGATAGGGGTCCTCCCCAGTCTGCTGGTGATCGCTTCCTGGTGCAGACAGCGCAAGCACAAGTGTTGCTCCTTATAAAGGGGCTTGTTCCACATTGCGGAAGTCAAGGTTACCATGACCACATTGCACTAATGTGTGCGTGCCATCTTTACATTAAGAAGTGATATTTGTATATATGGCAAGGGGATGCCCCCAGAAACACTATAACATTTGGAAGGATTGGGTGGAGCTCAGGGGCATACAGCTGGAACACTGCACAGACAGACCATGGTCTAATGTGGGAGACTTACGTCAACGCCGTATTGACTCACCCAATCCACGAGTAGGGAGAGTGGCTCAAGCACTAGTAGAATACAAAATTTTGCTCTGCCATGTTTTTTTTGATAATCTTGCCTTACTTTTCATTTGTAATTTTACTCATGGGGCTGTAGTTTATGCCTATATTGCACGTCGTGCGCCCATTCTCACCTTTGTTGTAAAATCAATAAAATATTTTTCAAAAAATAGGGTGATATTTGGAGATCATGGGAAATGTAGGAGGTCTTAGTTAACAGATGGTCTCTCATCCGTGTATTTTGTCAAAGTCTGTACGGAATCTTCTAAGTCATGATGTGGTGTTCAGGTACCCTGATATTTGTAAGATTTCTTGACAGGTTTGGCTCTTGCCTGGAGTGCACTTTGATCTTTTACATGTAGAGGCAGAATCAAATCTGGTTTGGTTGCAGATTTCTCATGGGCCCATCAAGGATATTTAGAGTTTTGTCAGAGTCTTTTCAGACTAAGTAGATAATACTTAAATATGACTCGATCTTGGCTTGTGCATATATAAAATTTGTAAAACCCAAACTGGTTATCAGTAGTACCTTCATGACTAATAATTACAAGATGTTTTATGGGCAATGTAGTTTTACCTAAACCTATAGAAGAGGAATACATAATGCATATTTAAATCCATTTACTCATAAATATAGTAATTCTGCCTAATTAAAAAAGTGGGAGTTTTAAAACGGTGGTCATCTGGACCTGAATCGTGCGTTAAATGTGGAAATCAAAGCACATTCCAGATTATCATATCAGTATGCTCTTTTTTCCTGTGGACATGAAAATCCACCTTTTCTCTATTTTCAACAGATTTCTAGTATTTATGGATTGGTCATTTTTGAAGACCATTTTTTGTATTGTGGTCTTCCTGAAGTGATTCTCATTATATCCCGCATTAATGAAATGAGTAACCAATTTGGTTGTAAGTTTGCCACATCTAAAGCTACTTCTGGGTGCCAGAATGCAGCACTTGATTTTTCGTGTGGTCATTCCAATGTATTTCAAGTGCCAAGGGCATGTAAGGAGATATATCACGTTTTGACTATTACAGTCTGAACGCTCTTTTAGTATTCAGTGTGTTCTTAAACCCACATCTAAGGGTTTAATATGCTCTGTTAGCTTCATATATACATGACCTACAAGGAAAGTGGCCCCTGACAGGTGGAAGGCCCAATAGGCTACGTTGTTGGGTGGACTGGTCTTATCTTTTTTGGTCTAGTATGCGTAACAATATAGCTAATGACTGTTGCTCTTCTGAATGCAAATAATGTTTTTCTAACCTAGTCTCACAAGAGTTCAGAATTAGTCAATGTATAGTAATAGCTTTTTATGTGGCTTGTCAGTTTGCCTGTTGCTGAGCCACACACAATCAGGACGGAAGAAAATATCTTTGCATATTCCCATGACATGGTTGAAACCATCCTTACTCGGAGATAAGAACATTACAAGTCCTTAACTCATGTGAATGACTGTCAGGCCCTTTCAACAGTTAAAAAAGAGATTATCACTGCCCTTCATGGGCCGTAATAAACGAATACCTTAGGAAAAATGCCCATAGTGGTTTTATCTTAACCAATGAACCCATAGTTTTCCCAGAGGACCTTCTTTTCAGAAAAGAATGATCCTCCATTGTATGGAAATACACGAGGGACAGGCTAATAATTTTAATAAACAGAGTCGGGAGAATTTCTGATGCAATACTGGTAGAAATATTAGCGAAAGAGTCTAACATGAAAACCATGATACAAATACTATAAGCAAAAATAGACTTAAGGAAATCGAATTCTTAACTAATGCTAAAATGATGCAGCCAAAGATGGGGTCCATTATTTTACGCTGGCTAGATGTTGAGATAGCAAACTTTGCAGTTGAGATGTGTCTGTCCAAGAGTAGTCACATTGTGATTTCATCCCCATTACTGCTGCTGAAAGTTGCTTCTATGCATATGCCACTCTTTCTGTGTAGACCTTCCTAATATTATTGCTGAGGCCGATGCTGCCCCTATGCTGAGAAGCCTAATTTAATGGTCCCTGGTTCTATAAGTAGACCACAGCTTCAGTATAATCACCTCTTCTCCTGCATTGACCCCTGTTAGTATTTAAATCTCTGTAGTCGTTCACATTCCCATTCCCCAAAAAACGTATTTAGAAGCTACAAGAGGTGCCACACCAGGCGGTCAGAATATGCCTAACCATGAATAAATACTGCCATAAAATTACGGCATTGGCTCCTGGTGGAGCACATGATAAAATCCAAACTAATTTGGACTGTGCATCAGGCCTCATTTTACATGGGCCCAGGCTACCTAGTAAAACTCTCTCCATTAGCAATACAAGAAAGAATTAGACATAGCTTTACAATCTGTCAGTCAAAGTTTGAGTGGATTAAACACAGATTAATATAATTGCCAATTGGCCATAATGCAATTTTCAGACTGTCCTGTTTCTTTTTCACCCAGCAGCTCTGTTCGCGTTGGGACTTGAGTAATTTTTATAATGGGAAAAGTGAAAATACCCCAAAAAGTCATAATTTGCAGAAAATAACCCCAATAGCCCTGGCCGAAATTAGGAGAGCTTCTTTCTCCGGAGAACTTTCAATCATCCTCTCAATAAACACATGTAACCTGAGCTGTTCACACGTGGTAAGTTCATGTTTAATTATTGGTATAACAATGTTACACTAAAGTGCTAAGCGGGGTTTGAAAGAGGAGGTATTCACATTATATGGGGAAGGCGAGATTACAATGATCAGACCTTTCCCAGGCAGGCAAAACTTGCAACGAAAAGCTGCCATCAGGGAAGTTTGTATTGTAACTAGGTTACATTAGGATGGACAACATCCAGCCTACAATGAGAAATAAACCGGCAAGCAGATTGGAGGGTGGTGAGTTGCACTTGGTGGAAACTCTGATGAGGCAGGGACAGAGCAGAAGACTGGGTTCAGTATAGATAAGTTTGAGTTTGTTTATGAACTGCATGAGGCTATGGGAGGTTGCTCCAGAGACGTGTACATTGGCTGTCTCTCTTTTTTTGAGTGGTTGGTGCTGGGGATGAGTAAAAGGTTGGCTTTTGCAACGCCCAGGGTAAGGGCTGAGCTGTGTGGTTTGATTTTATCCCTGAGGTATGGGGGAAATCTTCCAGACCTTTGGACGTGAAGAAAAGATCCTCTAAGATGATTCTGGCCTCTATCGGGAACCAGTGTTGGCTTTTGAGATGGGGTGATAGAGGCAGCTATTATGTAGGCCTAAAATGAGGGCTGTAATAAATTGTGTCATTTTTTGTGAAATTTTGCAAAAGTTACAGGTGTGGCTCAAAATGTGGTTTGCTGCATCTCGCATGATTTTTTTTTTTACGAGGACATAACTTGCATCAAAGGGTTGCGTGAGATGATGCTAGGAGACTGATTTGAGCAGCAAATGTTTCTCAGCAGACCTTTTCTACACAAAGCAGCCTTCCTCTGAGCAAAAGATGATGCAAATAATTTATATTTTATTGCATGTGTGAAATTTGGTGAATTTTCCATAAAGCAAAATTCCTAAATTTCGCAGATTTTGTAATCATAATAAAAACTGCTCACAGTGCTCACTCAAATAAATCGTCCCACATGGCTCCTGCAATGGGCTCATGTTCTGAACAGATTAAAATCAGGTTCAGGTTTTATTTCAAACGTTAATGGCTCTGAAAAGACAAACAACGTCCTGCAGTTAGGTTACAAAACAGATTTTCCTCTTCAGAGTATTACACGTCTATCCAGAAATGAGTAGATATGTATTGTGATGACGATACCCCACACCTTCCGTTTCAGCCGTTCATACATAATTTTCTGTCCTTTAAAATATATCCTAACATTCCAGACTTGTAGATAGTATAATTTGGGAAAATTATGACTATACTGCAGCTCATCTTTGGAGTTGTGTCTGAGGCCTGTGTCACCTCAGCAGCCCTGGAGATATTAGTCTCTCGGGCCATCCCCACATGCGCATCAGACTTACTCCTGTGTTCTTACACAGTAAGTACAATGTATTGTATTGTATTGTAATTGTATTTATATATCGTTTACTACCCCTGACGAGGCATCAAAGCGCTTTTTGGCAAGTAGCAGACTACTTCGGAACCCAAAAAGGATTAGTGGTAAATTAGTATAGGGAAATATGAATTAATTTGAGTGGTGCACATGTGAGCCTGATGGTTGAATTGAAAAGGATAGGGGAGGGATAGAAGAGGGATAGAAGATAGAAAGTGTTTATTTGGAGATCATAGCAGCAGGAACAGGTTTGGGAAGAGCAAGGAGAGATGGAGGAGGGAAGAGACTCTAGAAATGGATTAGGGAGGGCCTAGTAGTAAAATGAGATCTCAGGTGAGTCTAAGGAGGGATACATGAGGGAAGAATTTAGAAAGGGTTAGGAAGATCTTAGAAGTAAAATGAGGTTTGGTGTGATGCAAGGAGGTAAGAGTCTAGAAAGAGTTATTTTACAGATCATAGTAGTAGAATGGGTTATTTTGGAGATCATATTAGTAGAATGAGGTTTGGGATAAGGCAGAGAGTGGAGGTAGAGGATATACTGAGAGAGGCATAGAGTGAAACATAGGGTAGTGCATTGGAGAGACGCAAATGTGTGTTATTTTTTAACAGTAGGAGTAAAGTAATAAATATATAGATACATAAGTACATGGAAGTTAAACATGCATAAGGAAGGTAAGATTTATGTTGTTTTTAAAAAACTCAGACTTTCAAGTGTTGCTGTACTTTAAGCTAATTTATTTGTGTGTGCTTTTTTTCTTTTCAATAATTCAGTAGTGAAGCAAAGGTAGATAAATAGTTATGATAGAATTTACATATTGTGATAGATAAATGGAGAACCATAAGTATATAATCAAATAACATATGAAAACTATGCAGTGACCTATATACACATTAAGCATATAATAATGTAATCATAAGTAATATGTACATCTGTTAGGCAGACCTAAAGAATATATATATATATATATATATATATATCACCAGCTCCGCAGCTGAGCAGCAGCCACTTCTCCTTGCCACCTCCACAGCAAGCACGGACACGGACCAGCAGGTAAGTGCAAAAAATATTTATTAGCTATATGTCGCCATTACGTTTCGGCTCGTCTGAGCCTTGTTCACATGACAATGTGATAGTGGCAGATTACGGCTTTTAAAGTGACAGTGCATTATTCAAAACTCACCACGTGACAGTAGTTACAATGGAAATGGTAAAAATACTACGGCCATATATAATTATTAAGCATAAATATTTTCACACTCTTGTACTGCATATCTCAATATTTGCTGTATAAAGTGCATATAGTGCTGATGTGTGCAAAACTGCGTTCATGTAAAATACATTGTTAAAATATCACAATTTAAATGATAGACGTTGGTGGCTAGAAATGTCCATATCGAGAGCCTATGACAGATTAAACACATAATACTCAATGTCATTCTTCATGGGATAATTCCCAGAAAATAGTAGGCCACCAACAAACCTCAGATATCCTATATGTGCAAATCACGCTATTTTTTAAAATTCACAGTCCGTTTTATTACTGCAAATATTGTGCAAAATATAATTAGCCTTTCCAGTTCCATAGATGTATCCACCCGTACTAACTCATGATGTATCTAAGGGCATTAGTGCAAGATAAATCGTTATCCTTGCACTTGTTGGCTATGATATGGACTGCAGAAATCCATCAGCCCTATTATCAAGCCATTTTTCTGATTCGAACAATAAAATATTATTTGCCAGAAAGGATTATGGATCTCATTCCCAGACGGTGTACACATATTACCGTATAGATTATATATGCTTTTTTATGGTGAGAACCATTTTTGTTAATGCCTGGTATGTATCATATTAAACAATATATATTCATACTGTGGAACAAATATAGGAAAACTCTAAACTGATGGGGTAAATCCCTATTTCATTTATCCAATGGTATGTCGTCCTTAAATTACCATTTCCTTATCCCAACTTACTATGTGCAAACTAGTGCTGTGCAAAGTATTTAGTGATGATTAAAAACACTGATCCATCAATTGTACTTGTTTTACTAATGGTGAGTCCCCTTGTTTCTTTTGGTATTATCTACATTTTTTATAAATTTCTTTTACCATTTTTACTCTTAATTTCCCTTGTTATTCCCCTCGTCTTCAATTGAGTTTCACTTAATTACCTTCATCTTATAACATGATCTGAATTTTAGCTCATCAAAATGTTAAGGTTTTTCAGAAGGCAACATACACTTCGCTGAGGTAAAAAACGGCACACTGCTACGACGGTACTTAGAGGCTACATGTTACAAAAAAATATATAACAAATATATTCCTATTGATTCAAATATAATGGATCACTTGACCAGTTCTAAAGGCATGTTTGAAAAATGACATTCATGGTCTCTGTGAGGTACACTTTGGCTACAATACAGTAAGGGTAAAACAGAATAAAAGATGTTAAAAAGATGTTAAAATTCATATAGTTATAAAAGAAGGGGTGGAAACAAATTTTTTTTTAAATATTATCTAAAATGTATTGTACCTTTTCCTTTCCTTTAAAAAACAGTATCTCTGTTTTCCCTCTTTCAAATGTACCTATCTATCTATCAGTTTTTACGCCAAACAAGTATGTAAATCCTCCGTGATATTGAGTCCGCCAGGATTCTTAGTATCAAGCTGGAGAATATATCTAGTTTCCAGCTTGCGACGCTTGGACTCTCTATCACCACCTCTCCTACTTGCAGCCACTGCATCAACAACAAAGTACTTCAAACCCTGGTTTTCACTGTGATGTAGCTCCTTAAAATGTCTAGCCACCGGATATGTATTATCCTGATTGGCTATTGCCCGAAGATGCTGTAGTATACGCTTATGCACCGCAAGTTTGTACTACCCACATATTTGAGTCCACAGGGGCATAGGAGTACGAATACTGCAAATTCGGTTTTACAGGTAAGTACTTTGCTGATTTGGTGTTCCTTATTGCTGAAAGCATCTTTGTATGTCTTCATATTGATACCATGTGTGCAGGATTTACATGTTCTGCACTTGTAGAAGCCGCTGTTTGTTTGGAGCCATGTCGTTTTTTCAATGGTCTCAGGACTAGTGTTAACCAGGCAGTCCTTCATAGAGGGCGCCTTGCTAAAAGTGATAGAGGCCTTTCGTGGTAGTGTTGGGCCTATAACTGGGTCATTTAATACAATGTGCCAACTGCGATTGATAATTCGGTACAGATCAGAGTGTTGTTTGCTGTAGCCCATAATAATTCTAAATGTGCTAGCTGGGGTAACTGCTTGGTCTAAATTGCTTTTGTTGGTTACTGATGCTGCAGCCTCATCTGGCCTGTATTTTTTGAGGAGCTCATGTCGGCTACTTTTCATAGATTTAATTATAGCATTATCAATAATGTTTTCTGTGTAGCCTCTTTCTAAAAACCTGAGCTTACTGGCCTGTTGTGCTGCTGTCAAATCTAAATCATTACTGCACACCCTCCTGAGGCGAAGCATCTCCCCATACGGTATGCTTGTTATCAAGTGTGCCAGGTGCGCACTGCCTGCGTGTAGGATTGTGTTGCCAGCGGTACTTTTTCTGAATAACCTAGTCTCCATCTTGTTGTTTTCAATATAGACCTCCGTATCTAAGAATGGAACAGCTGACTGACTCAATGTTGCTGTAAATTGGAGATTTAGGTCATTCTCATTAATGTCTGTAACAAACTTCTCCGCCTGTTCCCTGGTACCCCTCCACACTACAAACAGATCGTCGATGTAACGTAACCAAACAATTACATTCTGTTCACAAATAGATTTAAACCGGACATTGAGGACCAGTTCCTCCCAGCTACCCATGTGCAAACAGGCGTAGCTGGGGGAAAAACTGGCCCCCATTGCCACTCCCTGCACTTGTCGGTAAAGCAGGTTATTGTACATAAACACGTTATTTTTTAAACAGTGCTCCAACATTTGCAAAATCATTTCACTGTGATCTTTAAACTGCTCTGGTCTTTGGGATAAAAAGTGACATACTGCGCGTAGTCCATCAACATGTTTGATACTCGTGTAGAGTGATGTAACGTCCAAGACCAGCAACCAGTAACCCTCCTCCCAAGTCACCTGCTGTATTTTATATAGGAAATCCCCTGTGTCCTGTACATATGATTTCAAAGATCTCACATATATCTGTAAAAAATAGTCAATATACACAGAGGTTTTTTCCAACATCCCTCCCCTGGCTGAAATAATGGACCTGCCAGGCGGTTTGTCAATATTCTTGTGGACTTTAGGGATGAAATAAATCGAGGGGTTAATGGATTATCAATCTTGAGGTATTTGTATTCATTTTCCGAAATCATACCTTTGCTCCTCCATTTGGCCAGTTTTTGATAGTATTCCTTGTACGCTATTTTCATAGACGCTGGATTCAAACATTCATAACATTGTCTATCATTCAACTGCAAGTACGCCTCTTTGTCATAGTTTGTACGTGTGAGCAGAACGAGATTACCACCTTTATCACTGCCCCTGATAATGACATCTTTCTCTTTCCTTAACTTAGTCACAAGTGCCTCGTACTGTC
The DNA here is from genome assembly GCA_963921515.1 of Calotriton arnoldi. Taxonomy (NCBI): domain Eukaryota; kingdom Metazoa; phylum Chordata; class Amphibia; order Caudata; family Salamandridae; genus Calotriton; species Calotriton arnoldi. The sequence goes on from CAWUFW010000809.1 coordinate 463,879, forward strand.
TCGATTGATTACTGTACTTTGTTTTTTGATTCTGAGTTAGTCTCTGTAGCCTCTTTAGTTGTGTTATTATTTTCTCGTGGAAAATGTCAACCGTATCACGGGGCATTAACGGGTTGAATGTTGACACAGGTCTGAACGGGGTATTTGGAGTCGTTTGTTCAGTATTGTGTGTTTCTTTATTTGTACCTGCGTCTTGTCCTTGAACTGCATCATAGCCCACTCCTTCAGTTACCCATAGTTCTAATAATCCCTTGGGAATCGGTGTGCCCGATGATGTTACTTCCTCTGTATTTACACTGGTGTAAGATGTTGCATTCTTGCTTGCCTTCAGCATATGGAATTTTCGTAACTTTAATTTTCTCACAGCTTTATAGATATCCAGCCTAGTTGTTACATAGTCAAAATTCCTGTGTGGTGCATAGGATAGGCCTAGTTTCAGAATATTTTCTTCTTCTTTGGTTAATTTGCATTGTGTCAGATTGATGATGGTTTTATTCGTGTGTTTCTCCATTAATGCTTGTTCGTTGACCATTGACCCCTGCCCCTCTTTTTTCTTTGAATTGTATCTCTTCCTTGCCCTGTACCTCTGCCGCCTTCTAAAGTTTGCGTATTTTCGTTGTAATTCCTTTGAACTCTGGGCCGGAGAGTTTGCATTCGCTCGTGGCATAAAAAAACAATCTCTTCCCCCGGAGAGGGTTTAACGGCCTGTCCCCTCATATCGCCGCCACGGAGCTCCGATTCAGAATCACTGCCTGCAGCCGAACTCAAATCTGAAAGCGACATATCCGTCTGATCCTTATTTTTGTGACCGGCTTTACAATTGGCGTGTATTCTTGCGGCAGGGCCTCGCAGGGCATCGTACTTTCTAGCAAAGGTGAAAATTTGGCCTAAGTCATAGTCATTACGGTCCCTTTGAAATGTAAAGGCTTTTCTTTCCATTATTTTCGCTTCTTCTTTTTTCAATCTGACCGTCATCTCACTTGTCAATTTAGCTTTTTCCTCAGGTTGATCTATTTTCTCAAGTTCTTCATAAATTTCCGTAATTTCCTTGAGTAGCTGTGTCCTATCTATATCTGCGTATTTTATTAAAATCAACACCAGTTTGCAGGAAGATTATATATATATATATATGTATTTCACAAAAAGCTTCGAAGAAGCGTCCTCCGATCACAGGAGCCCCCGACCCTACAGGGCGGCCTCAGAAACATTGGGCACGGAGAAGCCCAACAATCCAAACATGAAACAACACTGAGGCCCATTTCTGGAGTTGCAGCTTTTATTTTCAAAGGTGCAGCAGCACATCATGCCTCCTTACTCCTTACGCGTTTCGGCGTTAGCCTTGGTCACAGGATGGGAAACAATTTGCAAAGTGCGTCGTGCGTGCTTTTAAAACCATTAGGTCACATGACTAAAACAGAACTACATCTCCCATAGTGCACTTTACAAGTCATTGTTGTGCTTTAATTAGGACGTCCTTATAAAATTGTAGTTGCTCAATTTTACCGCTTGTAAAGTGCACTGGTGTTGGCAATGAGATCCAAATGGAAAATAGTCATGATAGTTCTTTTATCCGCGTAATGCTGGATTCCTATGTCTGCCTTAGAACAAAGTACAAGCTTCAGAACGATCAGCGTAGGACGTACTCCTCGCCGAATCCCTTCCTCAGCTCACACATTTTCGCTATAATGTTATATGCAGGGGTGCCGGCGCGAACATCGGCTATCCTTTAAGACATTTTTGAATGTGAGTGCGGCGCGGGATTGCACCACCGCGAAACACTTGCGGGTCCGCGGCTGCTTTATTGGGGCAGCTAACTGTGGAACAGGAGGTGCCTGTTATATGCAGGGGTGCCGGCGCGAACATCGGCAATCCTTTTAAAGACATTTTTGAATGTGAGTGCCGGCGGCGACCCACTTGGGTTTTACTGTACCACCAGTCCCAGGAAGTATTGCTTCAGGTGGTTCACCTGAGCATAATTATTACGGGGTTTTACTGGTGGTTGCCGCATGCCGGCACGTCACATGGTCTGCCACTGAAGAGGGCGTTGGCCCGAAACGCGTCTGGCAGGTAACCAGAAAAGGACTTTGTTCATGGCGTGTGCCCTTGCTTTGGCGTAATTTCCACCTGGGAGTGCATCCCACCTAGAGGCAACTCTTTTTGTATTTTGTACAGCGGCCTGCCTGGTCGCGGGATTGCACCACCGCGAAACACTTGCGGGTCCGCGGCTGCTTTATTGGGGCAGCTAACTGTGGAACAGGAGGTGCCTGTTATATGCATGGGTGCCGGCGCGGACATCGGCAATCCTTTTAAAGACATTTTTGAATGTGAGTGCCGGCGGCGACCCACTTGGGTTTTACTGTACCACCAGTCCCAGGAAGCATTGCTTCAGGTGGTTCACCTGAGCATAATTATTACGGGGTTTTACTGGTGGTTGCCGCTTGCCGGCACGTCACATGGTCTGCCACTGAAGAGGGCGTTGGCCCGAAGCGCGTCTGGCAGGTAACCAGAAAAGGACTTTGTTCATGGCGTGTGCCCTTGCTTTGGCGTAATTTCCACCTGGGAGTGCATCCCACCTAGAGGCAACTCTTTTTGTATTTTGTACAGCGGCCTGCCTGGTCGCAGGATTGCACCACCGCGAAACACTTGCGGGTCCGCGGCTGCTTTATTGGGGCAGCTAACTGTGGAACAGGAGGTGCCTGCTATATTCAGGGGTGCCGGCGCGAACATCGGCAATCCTTTTAAAGACATTTTTGAATGTGAGTGCCGGCGGCGACCCACTTGGGTTTTACTGTACCACCAGTCCCAGGAAGCATTGCTTCAGGTGGTTCACCTGAGCATAATTATTACGGGGTTTTACTGGTGGTTGCCGCATGCCAGCACGTCACATGGTCTGCCACTGAAGAGGGCGTTGGCCCGAAACGCATCTGGCAGGTAACCAGAAAAGGACTTTGTTCATGGCGTGAGCCCTTGCTTTGGCGTAATTTCCACCTGGGAGTGCATCCCACCTAGAGGCAACTCTTTTTGTATTTTGTACAGCGGCCTGCCTGGTCGCGGGATTGCACCACCGCGAAACACTTGCGGGTCCGCGGCTGCTTTATTGGGGCAGCTAACTGTGAAACAGGAGGTGCCTGTTATATGCAGGGGTGCCGGCGCGAACATCGGCAATCCTTTTAAAGACATTTTTGAATGTGAGTGCCACCGGCGACGACCCACTTGGGTTTTACTGTACCACCAGTCCCAGGATGCATTGCTTCAGGTGGTTCACCTGAGCATAATTATTACGGGGTTTTACTGGTGGTTGCCGCATGCCGGCACGTCACATGGTCTGCCACTGAAGAGGGCGTTGGCCCGAAACGCGTCTGGCAGGTAACCAGAAAAGGACTTTGTTCATGGCGTGTGCCCTTGCTTTGGCGTAATTTCCACCTGGGAGTGCATCCCACCTAGAGGCAACTCTTTTTGTATTTTGTACAGCGGCCTGCCTGGTCGCGGGATTGCACCACCGCGAAACACTTGCGGGTCCGCGGCTGCTATATTGGGGCAGCTAACTGTGTAACAGGAGGTGCCTGTTATATGCAGGGGTGCCGGCGCGAACATCGGCAATCCTTTTAAAGACATTTTTGAATGTGAGTGCCGGCGGCGACCCACTTGGGTTTTACTGTACCACCAGTCCCAGGAAGCATTGCTTCAGGTGGTTCACCTGAGCATAATTATTACGGGGTTTTACTGGTGGTTGCCGCATGCCGGCACTTCACATGGTCTGCCACTGAAGAGGGCGTTGGCCCGAAACGCGTCTGGCAGGTAACCAGAAAAGGACTTTGTTCATGGCGTGTGCCCGTGCTTTGGCGTAATTTCCATCTGGGAGTGCATCCCACCTAGAGGCAACTCTTTTTGTATTTTGTACAGCAGCCTGCCTGGTCGCGGGATTGCACCACCGCGAAACACTTGCGGGTCCGCGGCTGCTTTATTGGGGCAGCTAACTGTGGAACAGGAGGTGCCTGTTATATGCAGGGGTGCCGGCGCGAACATCGGCAATCCTTTTAAAGACATTTTTGAATGTGAGTGCCGGCGGCGACTCACTTGGGTTTTACTGTACCACCAGTCCCAGGAAGCATTGCTTCAGGTGGTTCACCTGAGCATAATTATTACGGGGCTTTACTGGTGGTTGCCGCATGCCGGCACGTCACATGGTCTGCCACTGAAGAGGGCGTTGGCCCGAAACGCGTCTGGCAGGTAACCAGAAAAGGACTTTGTTCATGGCGTGTGCCCTTGCTTTGGCGTAATTTCCACCTGGGAATGCATCCCACCTAGTGGCAACTCTTTTTGTATTTTGTACAGCGGCCTGCCTGGTCGCGGGATTGCACCATCGCGAAACACTTGCAGGTCCGCGGCTGCTTTATTGGGGCAGCTAACTGTGGAACAGGAGGTGCCTGTTGTATGCAGGGGTGCCGGCACGAACATCGGCAATCCTTTTAAAGACATTTTTGAATGTGAGTGCCGGCGGCGACCCACTTGGGTTTTACTGTACCACCAGTCCCAGGAAGCATTGCTTCAGGTGGTTCACCTGAGCATAATTATTACGGGGTTTTACTGGTGGTTGCCGCATGCCGGCACGTCACATGGTCTGTCACTGAAGAGGTCGTTCGCCCGAAACGCGTCTGGCAGGTAACCAGAAAAGGACTTTGTTCATGGCGTGTGCCCTTGCTTTGGCGTAATTTCCACCTGGGAGTGCATCCCACCTAGAGGCAACTCTTTTTGTATTTTGTACAGCAGCCTGCCTGGTCGCGGGATTGCACCACCGCGAAACACTTGCGGGTCCGCGGCTGCTTTATTGGGGCAGCTAACTGTGGAACAGGAGGTGCCTGTTATATGCAGGGGTGCCGGCGCGAACATCGGCAATCCTTTTAAAGACATTTTTGAATGTGAGTGCCGGCGGCGACCCACTTGGGTTTTACTGTACCACCAGTCCCAGGAAGCATTGCTTCAGGTGGTTCACCTGAGCATAATTATTACGGGGTTTTACTGGTGGTTGCCGCATGCCGGCACGTCACATGGTCTGCCACTGAAGAGGGCGTTGGCCCGAAACGCGTCTGGCAGGTAACCAGAAAAGGACTTTGTTCATGGCGTGTGCCCTTGCTTTGGCGTAATTTCCACCTGGGAGTACATCCCACCTAGAGGCAACTCTTTTTGTATTTTGTACAGCGGCCTGCCTGGTCGCGGGATTGCACCACCGCGAAACACTTGCGGGTCCGCGGCTGCTTTATTGGGGCAGCTAACTGTGGAACAGGAGGTGCCTGTTATATGCAGGGGTGCCAGCGCGAACATCGGCAATCCTTTTAAAGACATTTTTGAATGTGAGTGCCGGCGGCGACCCACTTGGGTTTTACTGTACCACCAGTTCCAGGAAGCATTGCTTCAGGTGGTTCACCTGAGCATAATTATTACGGGGTTTTACTGGTGGTTGCCGCATGCCGGCACGTCACATGGTCTGCCACTGAAGAGGGCGTTGGCCCGAAACGCGTCTGGCAGGTAACCAGAAAAGGACTTTGTTCATGGCGTGTGCCCTTGCTTTGGCGTAATTTCCACCTGGGAGTGCATCCCACCTAGAGGCAACTCTTTTTGTATTTTGTGCAGCGGCCTGCCTGGTCGCGGGATTGCACCACCGCGAAACACTTGCGGGTCCGCGGCTGCTTTATTGGGGCAGCTAACTGTGGAACAGGAGGTGCCTGTTATATGCAGGGGTGCCGGCGCGAACATCGGCAATCCTTTTAAAGACATTTTTGAATGTGAGTGCCGGCGGCGACCCACTTGGGTTTTACTGTACCACCAGTCCCAGGAAGCATTGCTTCAGGTGGTTCACCTGAGCATAATTATTACGGGGTTTTACTGGTGGTTGCCGCATGCCGGCACGTTACATGGTCTGCCACTGAAGAGGGCGTTGGCCCGAAACGCGTCTGGCAGGTAACCAGAAAAGGACTTTGTTCATGGCGTGTGCCCGTGCTTTGGCGTAATTTCCATCTGGGAGTGCATCCCACCTAGAGATAACTCTTTTTGTATTTTGTACAGCAGCCTGCCTGGTCGCGGGATTGCACCACCGCGAAACACTTGCGGGTCCGCGGCTGCTTTATTGGGGCAGCTAACTGTGGAACAAGAGTTGCCTGTTATATTCAGGGGTGCCGGCGCGAACATCGGCAATACTTTTAAAGACATTTTTGAATGTGAGTGCCGGCGGCGACCCACTTGGGTTTTACTGTACCACCAGTCCCAGGAAACATTGCTTCAGGTGGTTCACCTGAGCATAATTATTACGGGGTTTTACTGGTGGTTGCCGCATGCCGGCACGTCACATGGTCTGCCACTGAAGAGGGCGTTGGCCCGAAACGCGTGTGGCAGGTAACCAGAAAAGGACTTTGTTCATGGCGTGTGCCCTTGCTTTGGCGTAATTTCCACCTGGGAGTGCATCCCACCTAGTGGCAACTCTTTTTGTATTTTGTACAGCGGCCTGCCTGGTCGCGGGATTGCACCACCGCGAAACACTTGCAGGTCCGCGGCTGCTTTATTGGGGCAGCTAACTGTGGAACAGGAGGTGCCTGTTGTATGCAGGGGTGCCGGCGCGAACATCGGCAATCCTTTTAAAGACATTTTTGAATGTGAGTGCCGGCGGCGACCCACTTGGGTTTTACTGTACCACCAGTCCCAGGAAGCATTGCTTCAGGTGGTTCACCTGAGCATAATTATTACGGGGTTTTACTGGTGGTTGCCGCATGCCGGCACGTCACATGGTCTGCCACTGAAGAGGGCGTTGGCCCGTAACAAGAAAAGGACTTTGTTCATGGCGTGTGCCCTTGCTTTGGCATAATTTCCACCTGGGAGTGCATCCCACCTAGAGGCAACTCTTTTGTATTATATATATATATATATATATATATATATATATATATATATATATATATATATATACATAATTATTAGACATATTTATCCAAAGGAATCAAATGAAATGCTTATTTACACAGGGATATGCTGTACATTTGTGATAGAGTATGTTGGTTATGTAGGGAAAAGCCAACTTTTGAGTTGTCTTCTGAAGATAAGATAGTTATCTGTGAATCTTATGTTTGGGGGTAATCAATTCCATAGTTTGACTTCTTGAAAAGAGAAGGATGTGCCAACTGAAGTTTTTTTCTTGTTTGGTGGGATTTTGAAGCGAGGTGCCAATCTGGAGTGGAGGTTCCTTTATTGAATGTATTTGGTGATTTTATGCCTGATGAAAAGTGGCCCTGTTCCATGTATTGTTTTGTTGGTGATACAGAGCAGCTTGAAAGTGGATCTTCTGGCAATTGATAACCAATGTAGGGCTCTCAAGGCGGGGGAGATGTGGGCTTGTGACTTTACATGTAGGAGTAGTCTGCCAGCAGAGTTCTGAATCCGTTGTAGTCTTTTCATAGTTGATAAAAAGGATCCTTGGTAAAGGCCATTGGCGTAATCAGGTTTAGACAGTACAAGAGAGATAGTAGTATGGACCTTGTGTGAAAATCCCAGGTGGGTGAAGGTGCATCACAGAGTTTTCAGTGGAGCTTGATCTTGCTAATTTGTCCACGTGGGCATTCATTGATAGCTTGGAGTCCATGATAATTCCAAAGTTTCTTACTTCCTTTGATACTTTAGGTGGTGTTCCCAGATCGTCAGGCCAGGCGGCAAGTGGGTCATTATATTTTCAATCGTCACATGTGAGTTTTTCCATTTTGGAAGCATTCAATTTGAGATGACTCCATGTTATCCACTGATCTGTAGCAAGTGAAAATTTGAGAGTTTCCAATGTGTTTGGGGCTTTCCAGTTTAAGGAGTATTTGTGTGTCATCTGCATAGTTATAGCATGTGAGGTGCAATTCATTGATCATTGTCGGTAATGACTTCATGTAGATGTTGAAAAGCATGGGTGAGTTGATAGAGCCTTGAGGGACTCCTGCATTTGTGAAGTACGGTTTGGATGAGAAAGGGGGAGAATGGATGACATTTGTTCTGTTTTGAAGGTAGGATATGATCCAGTCGAGGGCAGTCCCTTCTATGCCAGCTTCGTGGAGTCTTTGTATTAGAGTGTCATGGTCAACTGTGTCAAAGGCACCTGAGAGGTCTAAGAGAAGTAGTGCAGCAACCCCATTCCGGTCTACAGTGTTCTTGAGGTCATCCCAGATGGCGATAAGGGCAGATTCTGTGCCTCTTTCTGGACGGAACCCTGCTTGGAAGTCACAAAGTATGGAGTTATCTTCAATGAATTGTGACTTCTGGGCGAATGCTGCTCCTTCTATCAGTTTGTTCAGGAAAGGTCCATTTCTAATTTGTCTGTATTTGTCAGGGTCAAGCGGGTCCAAGTTAGTTTTCTTTAATAATGGGCATATGTATGCCTTTTTTAGGTATTCTGGAAAGATTCCCATGGTTAGGAAATTAATGATGATTCTTCTTACTGGTGGGACAGCAGAGGTAATTAGAAGAATGTTCTTGAAGGTTTGTGGTGGACAAGGGTCAGAAGGGCTGCTGGCAGGCCTGCTTGGTTTGACCAGATCCATAAATTCACTTTGTGATATTTGTTTGAATGAATGCAGAGGCTGGGTTAGCCTACTCCTGGGGGGCGGGGGGTTTTGAAAGGGGTTGGTGCTGGTGGTTTTCCTTTGTTTTAAATAGGAGTCCAATGTGCCTACTTTGGTTGTGTCATGATTTGCCAGTTTGTCACTGAATTCTTGAGTAATGGGATGAGTTTCTTCTATGCATTTAGGTTTACGAAATTTGGTGAGAATTTTATAAAATTCTTTATTTGCACATTTAGCATTTTTAATTCTCTCTGAATAGTACAATGTTTTAGCTTTTTTGATTGCTGACTTGTATAATCTGTTAAATTTCTGTAGGTGAAGTTTGTCTTGATTGCTGTTTGTTTTGAGCCAGGTGCGTTGCAACTTTCTAACTTGCTGTTTTATCTCTTTAAGTTCTGTATTTCTCCAAGGTGCCTGCTTTCTTTTGTCCTGTTTTGTTGTTCTGAATGGTATTAGGATATCAACAGCTTCCTGTAGCCACTCATATAGTTTTTGAATGGAATTTATTGTGTCTAGATCTGTGTTGCATGTTAGTTGTGTTTCTAAGTGTTTAAAATTGAGTTTGTTCCACGTTCGATAGATGGATGAATGCAAGTTGGTTTTAGGTGTGTTGCCTGTGGTGTTTTATGTTGGAAAACTAGCAAATGGTGGTCTGACCATGTGACTGGAGTCATCGTTTGAAAGGTAACTAGTTCTGGATTTGCAAAAATGACATCTAGGATGTGCCCAGCGATGTGTGCAGGTATGTGGACGATCTAATGTAGGTGCAGTGTGTCTAGGCCAATGATGTGTTTTAGATGGGGCATATTGGGTTTGTCAAACCTAATGTTTAGGTCACCAAGAATGCATAGGTTGGAGTATAGTGTTATCAGGTTTGAAACTGCGTCTAGAAATGTGTCTGAGAATATTGCTTGCTAGGTGGAGGTCTGTAAAGTAGAAGAAAGTTACACGAGGAAGTTAGTGTAGGGTTGCATCTGGTGAAGAGGGCCTCACAACCTTGCATGGAGACATTGTCAGCTTTAGTGAGATTTATTGTTTGCTTGAATATAACAGCTAGTCCACCTCCTCTTCTGCCTATACGATTTTGTGTGATAGTATGATAGCCTAGAGTAACAGCTTCAAGCAACAGTGGAGCCTTTTCATCTACCAACCATGATTCAGTTATGAAGAGTAAGTCAGGTTGTGTGTCAGTGAGTAGGTTGTAGATGTGATACTTGTTTTTAGAGAGTGATCGAGCATTTATTAGTAGGTAGTTTAGATATTGTATTTTGGTGATGGTGTGATTTTGTTTTGTAGAAGAGTGAGCTGTATATTTTTAACTGGTAGCAGGCGTGTCATTGATGCTGGTATTAGTTGTATGCGGAAAGCAATAGTGTTACTTTTCTATATTGTATTCCTTGTCCAGCAGGCTTAGAAGGCATTTTGATGGATCTGTGGGTGTAGGTGGTGGAGTTTGTGGTTGAGAGTGAGTTGGTGAGCTGTGTTGTTTTCGTAGAGTAGCCTTGTTGTGTAGTAGACATGGAGATGCAAAGTTGTGAAGAGTGGCATGTTGTTTATTTTGTTTGCATCTGTTTAGGTTGGAAGGTGTATGAGTTAGGGGTGGTGGTGGAGCATGTGGGTCATGTTGAATGGCTCTGAATTGTGCAATGGATGAGAGGCGGTTGAATGAGAGTTGTGTTGGTGTATTTGTGTTAGGTGTGGGAGAAGAGAGAAAACGTGGCAGTAAAGATGGTTTAGGGTGTGCATTTGTGTAGTCAGGAGAGTAGGAGTATGCCATTTGTGATAGAGTGTATTATGAACTAGTGTGTGTGAGATTTTGTTGCGGTGGTGTGTGTGTTATGTTTTGTTTTTGTAGAGTAGTGAGAGGAGATGATGATGTAGTGGTTTTCTGAGAAGAATTTGTATGTAAAGTACTGTTGGTGGGTGGAAGATGAATGGTAAAGGGGATGGTGATGTGTTTTGGAAAAGGGTGTACGTGGTGTGCGAGGGGATGTGCGGGAGTTATGAGTGTATGTGTTAGATTTGATAGCTGGAAGAGGTAATATTTGTGGTGTAGTGGATTGTAAGGATTGTTTGGGTGTGTATTTTTGGTAAAAAGAAGAGGAGGGTGTCAGTGGATGAAATAAATGATGATGACAGTGTATAGGTTGGGTGGTCACAGAAAGAGGTCTGTTAGCAGTAAGTAGAGGGTAGTGCTGGTGCTTTGTACGAACTGGGAGTGTGTGCCTGGATGGATTAAAGTTATGTATAGTATGGCTTTGTGTTATGTTGGTGATGTGTGGATTTGTTAGTGGTATAGGCTATAGTGGTGTTTTGTGTGAGAGTGATGTTGCCATTGTGTGGTAGTTGGGGTAGTAGGTTGTATAGGTATGGTTTGTGGTGTTTTGTAGTGGTTGTTGAGACAATGAAAACTGTTAGGGTTTGTTTGTAGTAAATGAGTAGAGTGCATTTGCTGTGATTGTGTTAATATATATGTGGATGGGTTAAGGTGGGTACTGGTGAATGGTGAAAAGGGATGAATTTCTGGCCCTAGGCCCGACCAGTTCCGAACAGGCAACTGCCCTAGTCCTCTCCGCCCCTTAGCTGAGACGACCTGACCCCTAGGCTTAAATAGCCCTAGTGATCAGGTGAAACCTTTGGCCAATGGCAACCCTAACCCTAACCAATCAGAACACTAGCCCTGAGCCCTAGTACCAATAAGAGACCAGGCCCTTACAGCCAATCACTGCCCTAGGCCTAGCTGCCAATCAGAGACCAAACCCTAAGTCCAATAGAAACCCTAGCCCCAGGATCCATTCAAACAGACCTATCTACCAATCAGAACCCTAAACCCTATAGAAACACTAGATACAGGAACCAATCAGAGCACAGATGTAACGTCCAATGGCAAACTTATATAAGGAGCTTGTGACCTTAAGCACAGGCTGATGGCCAGAGGGCAATGAGCTGCTCCTGAAGATCAGAATCTACTTGGATACAGACAGTCTCAATCGACACTTTGCTGGCCCTGGTTCACCCTGCAGGTATCTAATCTAAGCCACTTAAATACTGCTTTTCACACACTTCAACAAATCCCTTTTTATAGCCAAAAACGAGGGTTACATGCACTTTCCAAATACACTTTAAACCTTAAAGCAGATTCAGCAGTCTCTTAAACACACTGTGCTTAGCCTCTGAGAGTGTAGTTTGCACTTTTTAACTTTTACAAGAGACAAAAGGAGGGGAGGGAAGGCTCTGGGGGTTGCCCCTGCACGCCTAAGCTCAGTACAGGGGAAACTAGGACAGAATTTCAAACAGTCACAGGTAGAAAAACAGCAGTTTAAACAGTACCAACTGCACATAAACCAAGAGCTCAATTCAAACAGTCACTGGTAGAAAAACAACAGTTTTAACAGTACCAATTGCACAGAGGACAAGAGATTAAATATTATGTCTTCTGGCTCCCTGTTCTCTGCCAGCCTCTACAACAGGAGTGTCCAATGTAGGTCCAGATCATGCAAAATGTTCGGGATGACCGCTGATAGCAAATTAGTTCAATTTAGAATCAATGTTTGTACGTTTATTTTATGTGGATCTTCTGAAAATCTGGTAGGGTTTGGGTTCAGACCCTCGTGTACTCTGCATTGGTGATCCATGTTGTATAGGTTTTAATCCTTGTATCTCTATGTGACTACCGATGAAATCCACCCTATCTCAGTGGCTCTATCAGGCTGTCACCCCTCGTTTCTCATCCTTCCAAAGCCTTGATTCCATGCCTCTTCATGTTCACATGTGGGCACACTGTCAGACCACGAGCCAGCGCCCTTTTGGCAAGCGCCTCATTACACCCAGCAAAGCAGCCCCTAATCACTCCTGAGCCACCTCTACAAAGACCCCTCTAGTTATTTTATGCTCAATGTACAGCGATTAAGTTTGACATCAGGATCTGGATTAATGTGGTTTGAGGAGAAAATGACAGATTGTGTTAACCCTTTCCCCCAGCCATATGGAAAAAGAAACCAGATAATGTGCAAATAATTTTTTTTTAAAACGGTGCTCTGGCTCTTTTCCTCATTAGTAGGAGTGTTGCGTGTTTTATTGAAACGTCTCTTGTTAATCTTTGAGCTGTTATAGCCACGGGATGAGTTCTGTTTCGCTGATTAAAGGGAAAGTTGAAGATTAAAACGTATCTTTCCTTCTCTGCAGTGTCAGTGTTGTGGTGACAAAAGATCAGAATCTTGGCTATATTGGGGTGTTTTTTGTAAATGCCTTTCCTCCCACCAGCATAACTCAAAATGATGCTCAACTAAAAGTTCACGAAGTACCGCTAATATTTCACTTATAAACATAGATATGCAGCTCTGAAGAGGCACCAGAGTGGCTGCAGGCACGTATGTTAAGCTACTTTTGCCTCCATTTCTGCCGCACGCAGAGCTTCGTTTCTAGGGGGGCTGGGAAACAGCCTCCTGATAAGTGGATTATGCACCTGCTCAGAGACGGTGCAAGGAGTTTTGTCACCCAGGGCAAAAGAGACAGTATGCCTACTGACTCCTTATAGTGGGATCGAATGCTTCGCCCTCACCGCACCTTGATCATGGGGTCCCAGGCAGGCTCTAGTTTTGCATTGCTCTAGAATTATCCCTGATGAGCCACTATAACGTGTGTGACACCTGCAAGGCCAACTCAGTTTCTCATCCTTCTCAGAGGCGTATGAAATGTTCACCATTGAGTTCTGGAATTCCCTAGTGGGGTTATTTTTTTTAAATCCCCGCTGTCAGATGACTCTAGGCCTACAAGGTGTTGCCAGCATCAGTGTCAACGTGTCCCATGTTATGAATGTGACTTTCAGTCCAAGCTTATTTTTCACTTGGACTAGTACATCCAAACATGCAGTGGGATAATTGAAACTACAAGTCCCAGTATGGTTAGTGCAGTTTGCTGATAAACTAGGACCCACTGAAAGTCACTCTTATGACATGGGGCCCATGAACAGCTATGTAGTTGACACTTTGCAGGCTGGTGCGACTTCTTTAAGAACACTGCAGCTCACACTAACTGTGCAGCAAGTTCAGTGTGCGGCATAATGGTAGAAAGTAGTGTTGAAATGGTGACTTTCTTGTCCCATGTACCAAACAAGCATTGGCAATCCAATATGTCTAGTTTACCAATGAAAGTTTTTTTTGTGTCATTGATGGGTGTAGGCACTCAATTCTATGTCAGGACCGGAGGCGAGGATTATGCTCAACTTTCTTCACTTTTAATATAGCAGCCATTTTGAGAAAACACTTTAACAAACTACAATTCCCATGATGCCTTGGGAATTTCAACAAAAAACAATAGAGTCCAGCATGGAGACAGTCTCTTCCATCAGCCAATTAGGGACGCGCAGGACCAGGTATAGTCCCTCAACTCTGTCCACCCATCCTCTTTCTTCGCTGCTACGCAGCCAAAGATAAGTGCTCCTACTTTTCCCTTAGTCACTTTGTTTGGTTATTGCCTCTATATTGGTATATTTCAATTGTATTTGGTATATTTTGTATTACTGTTGATCGCATCAATTGTGGAGCGCGTTTTAATGTGTTCTGTGTTTTTCGCGGACCGGGTTATGCCTGTGTCTTTTCTCTAACGAGTTATTTGTCTTAGTTTTCCTCAGCCGCGGGAGCGTTCTGACCGCTCCTTTGCGGCTTTTCTTTTGGTGCAGGCTCCGCGGTGCGCTCCTCCCACCGCTTGAGGGCATCTGGCTGGCGCCTCCGGCCGAGACGCGCTCTCGGGATTCCGCGCACTCTTCTTCCCGAGCAGCGCGCCGCGGTTGGGAGCCTCTGAGTCTGGAGAGTGACACCCTTCGCTGAAGGGTCTTGTACTGCCATTAGGCAGCTGATTTTCTGACGCCCTTTCTGTCTGGGTCTGTAACAGGCTAATTAGCCTCACGCCTGAGGTGATTCTTGGTTTATTTATCGTTTTAGCTATTTTCCCTCAGAGTTGGCCTACGCTCCTGCGGGAGTCTGTATTATTGTTGGGAGTTTCTCCTGCAGGGACCCTCCCAGACTTGTTTTCACACCCTCATTAAGTTTTTTCAGCACCTGGGGTGAAAGGTCCCTGGGGCTTGGACCCCACACTGTGAGTTTCTCTCACGTTCAATTTAGGCTGACACCCAGCCCCCCATAATTAGCACTCCACTCGAGTGTTGTATATATATATATTTGTTTCCCTTTGCGTTCTTTGTTTTCAAAGGGCAGCTCCCTAGCATGGATCCCTATGATGAATTCCAGGGGGAGGAGGACCCCTTGGCAGGGCTTCCCTGGGAGGATTAATTTTATGATGCAGTAGATGCATCAATACATAGGGCAGTATCCGAAGCCATGACTCCCCTGGAGGAGCGTCTTACGCGCCAGATAGCCCAGGCCTGTGACCGCCTTACGGGGCTTAATTCTACTGCCCCTTGTCAGGGGGGCCCGCCCAGTCTCAAGATCCGGCGCCACCACCCCCAAACGCCCTCGCGAAGGGGGAGCGGATGTTGATGCCTTCGCTAGATTGAAGCAGGCGTTTTTGGACAGTTCTGGGAACACCCCAGTATCGCCTCCCCTGGCAGATGATGAACATAGGGATACGGACGATGAAGCAGGTCCGTCCCGCCCTTGGCGCCCCTCCTTTCAGCCCCCGGCCAATCCCACCCCTGCAGTTGATTCCCAGGGTTTGTGCTCAGACATGTTGGACCCTGACGAGATCCTTCATCCGAGGTCTTCCGAATGGGCCCCGTCTGAAAAAGTTGCGCAGTACGTGGCGGGCCGCATTCGGAAACCTCTGGAGAAGGATTCTCGGAACTGCCTGCGGGCGGAGTGATGGCCACATTTCTGCAAAAATTTATTAAGGATCCCAAAAAAGAGATAGACAGGTCCTGGCGGGTGTGCCAGGACAAGCTTCTAGACACCCTGGGCCCTCTAACGAAGATTCTAGATATGGCGGAAAAAGCCAAAACATCAGGCGCCCTGATCTCCCCTGACACACTCTCCGCTTGGGCACAGCGGGCGATAGTGTTCCTCAGAAACACGCATTGCGCATTATCTACGGAACGACGCCGCTTTTTGCTTATTAAAGTCGACCCCAAGCTGGGGGACTTGGCCGATTCGGAGGCAGGTTCTATTGCACAGGGTGGCCTTTTTGGAGAGCCTTTTATTAAGGAATTGGGGCGTTTCATAAACACCTTCAACTCTCTTGATAAGGCACAGTCCTCCATCAAAAAGGTTTTTCACTCTCGGGTTTTCCGAGGGGCCGGTCGAGGCAGGGGCCGCTTGTCCGGCCGGTCCAATTAATATCTCTCCAGAGGTCAGGGCTCCCACCAAGGCCAGTACCAAGGCCAGGCCCGTTTTGGAAACTTCTACCCGACAAGAAGAAGGCGGGGCAAAGACAGAGGAGCCAGAGGAGCATGCGCTTCCAATAACACCGGTGAGTGTCCTCCCTTCTTCCCACGTAAAAATAGGGGGCCGGCTGGCGAATTTTTTGCAGGCTTGGACTTCCATCACGGGGGACGCCTGGGTTCTTCAAACGATCCGAGGGTTCAGGATAGAATTCTTTGGCACCCCGGTCCAGGACGCTCCTCCCCGTCCTATACTTTTTTCTGCGGAGGACGTGCGTTTGGTGGACTCCGCGGTCCAATCCCTTCTAGCAAAAGGCGCTATATCCCTCACCACGGCACATCCCAAGGGGTTTCTCAGCCACCTCTTTTTAGTGGACAAGACAGATGGAGGTCGCCGGCCAGTCATCAACTTCGCGAATTCTACGAGTGGATCGTCTACCGTCATTTCAAGATGGAGGGGATCCACTTGTTGCGGGATATTCTCCGACCTCAGGACTGGATGGTGCGTCTGGATCTCTAAGACACTTACCTGTCGATACCGATTTGCTCTCCTCACAGGAGGTTTCTGCAGTTCCGTTGGAAGGGCCAGACTTACGATTTCACCACTCTCCCTTTCGGCCTCTCGTCGGCCCCCTGGTGTTTCACGAAGGTTCTCAAGCCGGTCGTGGAGCACCTAAGGGCTCACGGAATGAGACTCATCGTCTACCTAGATGACATCCTCATCATGGCACAATGTCCCAACCGTTTGATGACGCAGCTTCGGCGCACGGTCGACCTCTTACAGCGGCTGAGTTTTGTAATCAACGATCGCAAGACCCTTCTGGTTCCCTCTCCGATGGTGATTTTTCTAGGTTTCTCAATCGACTCCCACGCTTCTACCCTCAGCCTTCCGTCACGGAAGGTCACGAAGATCCGGCACGAGCTGAGGCGGGCTTTGGCGAGGCCGCGAATCGCTCTGAGACAGGTGGCTCGTCTGGTGGTTCTCCTTTCGTCGTCCATCCAGGCCATCTTCCTGGGTCCCCTTCATTACCGCGCCCTCCAACGCCTGAAGGCGGCGCACTTTCGCAAGGGTCTCTCCTACTCCTGTCAGATTACTCTCTCCAGCGAAGCCAAGGAGGAAATCAATTGGTGGCTGTCCAACATGGAGGCGTGGAATGGCCGGGCAATTTTTGGCTCCGCCCCGAACATCGTCATAGAGTCTGACGCCAGCAGGTCCGGTTGGGGCGCCAGATGTGGCGACTTCGCTACAGGGGGACTGTGGTCTCCACACGAACAACGTTTACAACTGTCTGGAGCTTCTGGCGGGCTCCTTCACGATTTGGTGTTGGACCAAGGACTCTGTCCAGTCTTGTTTTCTGCTCAGGATGGACAATGTCTCGGCGGTCCGCTACATCAATCACTTGGGAGGCACCCGGTCAAAGGCCTTCTCCGATCTTGCATCCAATCTTTGGCAGTACTGTCGAAAGCGTCAGATCTCGCTCACGGCGGAGTACCTCCCGGGTCAGGACAATCAGATAGCGGATTTCTAGTCCCGCAATTTCCGAGATGGGAGTCTGTGGAAGCTCCACGGTGGTGTATTCTCAGACCTCCAAGCCAGACGTGGTCCCTTCTCGGTGGATCTATTTGCGTCACGCCTGGATCATCAGCTTCCCAGATTTTACAGTTGGAGGCCGGATCCGCTGGCAGCGGCAACTGATGCGTTTCTCCTGGACTGGAGAGAGGAGAAGGGTTATGCCTTTCCCCCATTTGCAATGATTGCGAGAGTCTCGGCGCAGGTCCGCCGACAGGAGGCGGAGTTGGTTCTAGTCACACCAATTTGGAAGTCTCAAGTTTGGTTTCCAGTTCTTCTGGAACTTTCTTGGGATTCTCCAATCCCTCTCCCCTTGTTTCCAGAGCTGCTTCTCAACCCAGCTCAGCGACCGCATCCCCTTGTTCTGCAAGGGTCTCTTACTCTCATGGTGTGGCGGATTACCGGGGACGATGGACGGTCCCGGGCCTTTCGGGAGCAGCTGAAAGCTTTATGTCCAAGCCTGGGCAGGCAGCACGGTCAAACGTTACAAATCTTCATGGTGGAGATGGTGCCGTTGGTGTCTGCGAAGGGATCTCGATCCCGTGGCAGCAGATGTGATCCATGTCCTGAATTTCCTGGCCTCATTGGCAGAGGAAGGTTTGGCGTATAGATCGGTTAATATCTTCCGCTCCGCTATTTCAGCGGGTCATGCTGTGGTGGAAGGCTCTCCGGTGGGGGAGTATGCCGTCTGCTACGGGGAATTCGTCTCTCCCTTCCGCCGGAACCCAGGTATTCCACCCTCTGGGATGTGAACCAGGTCCTGAATCTTTTCATTTCGTGGCAACCGAATAGGTTTCTGTCAAGGAAAGAGCTTTCGGCAAAACTTGCCATGCTTCTGTGTCTGGTGTCCTGTAGACGGGTTACGGATGTTCGGGCCTTGGATGTCACTGATCGGATTTTTCCCCTTTCAGGAGTAACTTTACAGTTCATAGGCGGACCAAGTGCGGCACAAGGGTGATCTCATATCCGGCTTTCCCGGAAGCGCAAAAATTGTGTGTTGTGGCATGCCTTAAGGCTTATGAGGAGATGTCAGAGGAGTTTCGCCCTCCTGGGGAGCATCAGCTCTTGATTGCCCTGCGGAAACCTCACAGGGCCGTGTCTTCTCCCACGATTGCCCGGTGGGTGCGGTGGGTAATGCAGGAAGCAGGTATTGATCTGCGTTTGTTTGGAGCCCACTCCACGCGTGGGGCAATGGCTTCCAAGGCTTTCGCACTAGGGGCCCGACTAGAGGATATTTTGAATGTGGCTGACTGGTCTTCGGACTCGACCTTTAAAAGGTTTTATTTCAAGCCAGTGCTGCATATGGCCCAACTGGTGGTAAGTAAGCTTTGAACTAGCATAATCCTCGCCTCCGGTCCTGACATAGAATGAAAAATTTCCTAGCTATCGTAACGGAAAGTTTCAATTCTATTAAGGACGCGGAGGCGAGGATTATCCCACCCTTTGAAGTTACCACGAAGCACGTGGTTGGATCCCTCCCTACGTCAGTAAGTAACTGCTTTGATTATTATTGTTGCGTATCTGCACGGATAAGATGAGTTTCCTATGCCATGGTCGTTGCTCTTTGTCCTTTTTTTTTACAGGTTTTAAAACTTAGCCATGGTTGGGTTTTTCTAATCTGCTCTCTTTGTTTCAGGAATGGACTCGAATAAACAGGATGCTTGAAAGTTTGGATTTGGCTGACTACACGCGGCCAAAGAGGATGGGTGGATAGAGTTGAGGGACTATACCTGGTCCTGCCGTCCCTGATTGGCTGATGGAAGAGACTGTCTCCATGCTGGACTCTATTGTTTTTTGTTGAAATTCCCAAGGCATCATGGGAATTGTAGTTTGTTAAAGTGTTTTCTCAAAATGGCTGCTATATTAAAAGTGAAGAAAGTTGAGCATAATCCTCGCCTCCGCGTCCTTAATAGAATTGAAACTTTCCGTTACGATAGCTAGGAAATTTGTCATTACTCATCATATATATGGGCACTGTCACTTATCTCTGCACTTGTGCATCCATTTCTCCATTCACTGACTCATTCTTGTATTACCCCTCCAACACAACTGCAAAAAATCACACAGACTCAACAACATATACAAGATAAATTTAAAAGAATTGAAGTAGAAAAAAGCAAATATGGTGCCGTCTAAACACAGTGAGCATATGCTTACAATAACGACACTAAACATCGCAGCAGGTGTCCGACTTCCAGAGGAATTGTAAATAGTCTATTGTTGTTTTAAAGTTTCAGCATGGTCGCCACATGTAGAAAAATTGTGTGGGTCACCTGGGAATGGCATAACAATGACACACTATGGACAACACCATTATAGGATGGTCCCCAGGTTTAGAGAAGGTGGCCAAATGGGATGTGGCGCACTGAATCTGAAATGAGCAGCAACCAAGCGACCCGTTAGCACTTCTGACGGAGCTGTAGCATCCTCTTAAGAGCTCTTAACCCCTTCGATGCTCATGACGAGCTGCGCGGTCGCGCTGTGCGCCTGACGAGCTGAGCTCGTCACGACCACACCCGCGATCGGAATGTCCAGCACCTGGGCGGAATTCCGATCGCGGTGAAGCGGTTAAGAACCATCAAAATAATAAAAAGACCAGCAAAGAAATAATAATGAATTATAACAGGAGAAAATTAAAACCTAAAGTACTGGCTACTCAGCCCAAACATTGATGCTGAAGCCCTTTCTCAGTGGGATAAAAAATAAAAGTAGTAAATCTGCAACAGTTCACTGGAGTAACTACGCCGGTTCAGATGTACTACTTTCTTTCTGTATCTGGCCCATAATATTTTACAAGCATATATAGGGGGAAGCCCAAGTGGCTGCCTTGCATGTGTCCTTGAGATGGACACCTTGATATCAAATCAAGCTTCAGAAATTTACCAGGTTAACCTGTATTGAATTTCACTAGAAAGAAGCATCTCTGCTATCGAATAGGCCAGAAAAAGTGGGGGCTGAATCCACCTACCTGTGGACCGTTGGATAATGTGAACCCTCCAAAAGATTGTAGATCTTTACAGATAGCAAAGTACACCCCTGCTAGCATATGACCAGAGCATGATTTGCTCCTCTGGTGAAGCAGGGTTCCAAAAGAAAGTGGAGAAGGAAGGACTATTTCCTATAAGCAATGAAACTTGGAAAGAACCTTTGGTTAGAAGATAGGATGCACTCTAGAAAGCAAGAACTCAACCTGCACCTCCTAAAATGTTATCTATCCATAACAAATAATATTTTCCCTAGTCCTATAGGAAAGATTGCCTTCATGGTGAGGAACTTGGTATCTATATTTTCAGGGACTCAAATCGATTAGATAAATTCATGGGATTGATCCCATGTTGGTGGGAAAAAACTTTCATGCAAGGATTTTAATGGTGCCAAACTGAGATGTAAAGGTCCCCAAAAAATACAAATGTAATATTAATGCAAAGGGGGGTTAGGAGCACACTGACTCACATCCCAGCACAGTTTGCCCCTTTCCTTTGTGGTAAATGTATACACAATTAGCGCTTACTTCAATATTAACTGTAGTTTTTCACCAAAGTTGATGCAGATAGTGCTGTACAACTCTAGATACGTGTTTCTGGATTTCATTCTTCAGCAGTAGAGAACAAAAAACAATTTCATCTGAAGTTGCTGGAAATGCTGTCAATGTCTTCACCGGTCTCAGTACCACTCACAAGCATACAGGTGCATCTCCAAAGCTCGTCTGCTTGCTGGCTCATGGGAACCTTTTAAACAGAAAGGGGGTTGGGAGCACACTGCCTCACATCCCAACACAGTTCACCCCTTTGCATTGTGGTAAATGTAGCACACAATTAGCGCTTACTTCAATATTAATTGGAGTTTTTCACCAGAGTTGGTGCAGATAGTGCTGTACATCTCTAGACACGTGTTTCTGGAGTTCATCCTTCATCAGTTGAGAACAAAAAACTATTTAATCTGGGGTTGCTGGAAATTCTGCCAAAGTCTTCACAGGTTGTAGTACCATCTACTGGCACATAGGTGCGTCTCCAAAGCTCGTCAGCTTGCTGGCACAAGTGAGCCATTTAAACAGAAGTGGTGTTGAGTGCACACTGCCTCACATCCCAGCACAGTTCGCCCCTTTGCATTGTGGTAAATGCAGTACACAATTAGCGCTTACTTCAATATTAACTGTCGTTTTTCATCAAAGGTGGTGCAGATAGTGCTGTACATCTCTAGACACGTGTTTATGGATTTCATTCTTCATCAGTAAAAAACAAAAAACTATTTCATCTGGGGTTGCTGGAAATGCTGCAAAAGCCTTCAACGGTCTCAGTACCACTCACAACTTTGGTGAAAAACTTCAGCAACTTTGAAGTAAGCATACTGCATTTGCCAGAATGCAATGGAGGGAGCTGTGCTGGGTTGAGAGGCAGTGTGCTCCCTCCCCCTTGTGTTTAAAAGGCTTGATTGAGCCAACGAGCTCACCTGCGATGCACCTGTATGCCTGTGGAGTGGTTCTGTGACTTGTGAAGACTTGGGCAGCATTTCAGCAATCCCGGGTAACTTTTCTATGCTCACCACTACTTCTGCTCTGTTCTGATGAAGGGCTAAGCCCAGAAACACGTGTCTATAGATAACAGCACTACCTGCACCAAAATTGGTGAAAAACTACAGCAACGTTGAAGTAAGCATACTTAATTTACCAGAATGCAATGGGGTGAACTGTGCTGAGATGAGGCACCGTGCTCCCTCCCCCTTGTGTTTAATATGAATGCAATGCAAACCCACACTTTACTATAGCTAAGATTTTCTGCAATATGATGACAAACCAACTTACTGAAATGCTAAATATTAAATACCCGCTAAACCACAGCTGAAAGCATGCCTTGAACAACCAAAAAAAGCACCGAGAGTACGGGTAAATAAAGATATCACGCGGTGGACTGGCAAAGGTCCAGAGGAGGTTACCAGCGGTGCCCAACCACACAGTGCTTAATTTGTAAAATATTAAGTGCCAGGGCTCTGACCAGGAGGCCACTGCAGCTTGTACCTCCCATCGCCCTTGTCATTGCTGCCAAAACAACTACTAACCATCTCTCTCGCATGTAAATGCGACAGTTCAGATTATTCCAGGTCCCCAAAGCTAAAGGAATGGCTGGGGAGGCAGGTATTAGCAATTTAAATGTATATTGTGTATTCCTAAACAACTGTTGTTCTGCTCATCTCTAAATTAGATGAGCCGCACCACCAAGTGGTGGACTGTTCTAAGTATGGTGTTGACAATTAGGTGCTGGTGGCGAGCACCGGAAACCAATTAAGTGCCGGTGCTGAGCACCGGAAAGCACCGGCTCAAATTAAGCACTGCAACCACACCAGGAGTTTATAGGCCCCGGCCTCCCACTATTTTACCGCACTGAGGTTATTCACTTTCAGTCCTCACTAAAGCTCCGACCTGCAGAAACAGTTGCAAGAGTCGCACGGACCATTAGTGTGAAGTTTTTCCTCATACACTTTCCTCCAGGTCTTGCTTGGAGGAATGTATTGTAGGAAATGGAAAATAAGATCAGAAGTGATCACGGGAAAGGATGCTGCAAAATCCAAACCGTATACTTCATTCCAACCTGTGGAGCTCAGAATGTGCAGGTCCAAATGTTAAGGAGTAAAATAGCAAGATACTTTCTTTCCCAGTAATCATGCCACACCTAGAATGACAGCCTGAGCAGTAATAGCCCAGGCAAGGAGAGGCAAGCACGAGGCAGAAAGAAAGATCCCCAGCACATCAGGGGTCTTCTATCCCCTCCCGAAATATCAGCCTACTGCTATAGTGTAACCATAACATCGACTCCCAAATTATCGACCTACAGATATATAGTGACCATAACATCAACACCCGAAATACTGTCAGATGTAGGCTTACTGTTCACTGTGCCGTGACGATATTTCAGGAGTCCCATATTGTTTTGTATTGTATTGTAATTGCATTGATATAGCGCTTACTACCCCTGACGAGGCATCAAAGCGCTTTTTCTGCAAGTAGCACGCTACTCCGGAACCCATAAAGGATTAGTGTTGAACTAGTATAGTGAAATATGAAAGTAATTTGAGTGGTGGATAGGTTAGTCACTTATTTGGATTCAGAAGGATAGCGGAGGGATAGCGGAGGGATAGAAGAGGGAAAAAGTTTTGCATTTATATAGCGCTTGTTACCCCTGATGGGGTGTTGAAGCGCTTTTTTGGCGAGTAGCACGCTACTCCAGAACCCATAAAGGATTAGTGGTGAATTAGTATAGTGAAATATGAAAGTAATTTGAGTGGTGGATATTAGTCAGTTATTTGGATTGAGAAGGATAGCGGAGGGATAGAAGAGGGAAAAAGGTTTGCATTTATGCAGTGTTTGTTACCCCTGATGTGGTGTTGAAGCGCTTTTTTGGCGAGTAGCACGCTACTCCCGAACGCATAAAGTATTAGTGTTAAATTAGTATAGTGAAATATGAAAGTAATTTGAGTGGTGGATGACACAATAAATCTGTAGGTGGATATTTCAACTGCGTTCTTGTGGTCCAACATACACTACACAATGCCACTAGCTCGCTATAGCCCACCACCAACCTTGCCAAGCCTGTTCAATAAGCTCTCTATGCAGATGCGCACTTTATTTTCTTCACCCTCCTAGGTTGGTGATAGGTGCTTCATACATGTCTCCCCCCTCACTTTGTTTACAATGCACTGATTTTCTTTTCCGTTTTCG
Source organism: Calotriton arnoldi (assembly GCA_963921515.1). NCBI lineage: Eukaryota > Metazoa > Chordata > Amphibia > Caudata > Salamandridae > Calotriton > Calotriton arnoldi. Next base: position 488,079 of record CAWUFW010000809.1, read on the forward strand.
TTCACGTTTAAGTTAGCATGTGTCACATACAACAAGGTGCAGTCCTTATTAAGCCTGGAAACCTTATCTATAATCTGCCGTAGTTGCGAGCTTGATTTCAGTGACATGTTGTTATGATTAGAAATGATAAAACTTTGGCATTCCCGGGATTGTAATCAAGCATTTGGACAGCCTCCCTCCATCAGAACTACCAAAGATACTCTCACCGCTCAAAAAGCTTCTAGTGGTGGCCACGGACGACCGTGCTCGTCCCTCCTCCTCGCTGCAGCCTCCTTCAGTTTGGCCTAACGCTGGCTGCAGATTCCTTAATTGCCCAGCTCTGAAGGTCTTGGTTTGTGTAAATTAATCCCCTGTTCAACGGCCTCCTGCCCCCCTCCCTTCACTCATAAACCCTCTCCCTCTCACCCCTAATGTAAGAGGCAGGTTTCTCGTCTGAAATCCATAGACAGAAGCTGTACTAATCCTTTACCGCGTGTGTTATTGACCCAGGTTTCTGGGCAATAAACAAGACCCTTGTGGGTGCTAGGGGTGAGCAGTTAAAGTCCCGGATGTTTTGTACCTAAAGCGAACAGGTGGTCCCACCACGTCCTCCTCTTTCTGTTTAAAGCCTCTGTGTCGAAAAGGGTTCTCTTAGCAAAGCATCTCCAGGGGCAGACAGGCCGCAATAAGGAGATTTGTATCTTCTCTTCCCATCCATAAATACCCCGCCGAGATGCTTCCTGCATTAATCTCTTCTTAATGTGGATTTAAACATTTACAATGCAAAATAATTTGGGTTATAAATAATCCCCACGATGGAGCAGAAAATAAATAAAATCTCAGCCTCCCTTGCCTCCCTCCACAGCCTCCCTAGGGTATGCGGGCCTGGCAGAAAATAGGCTGAGAAAGGAGAGGGGGCTGAGGGAGGCCAAAAAACAGCCAGCCCTTCTCATTTATAGAAACACAAGCGCAGAAATATGAACTCTGACCCCTTTTGTAGGCTGTCTGAGTCTGTGCTCATTCGCATCCTGCCCGAATCCAACCTACCTTCATGATCCCCATATGTACTCATACTTTCGATGTAACTGAAAGCTATGCCAGCCCCTGGCGGAGTATCGTTACTAGTGCTGATACGTTGAAATCCTTCTATTGCACTATACTGCTAACTGTTCATCTTGAGTCATCTTATTCACCACTTAGCCTGCCCCTGCCTAGCACGCCACGTTTCGTGCCCAATTGTTCTGAAGCCGCACCTCTACTAGAATATGCTCACCTGCCCTAGTTGGTGTGCATGCACACTTTCTGTATTTTGCATACTCCTCTCATAACCTCCCCCGCACCCCTACTATACACATACCTCCTGGGTATTTCTGTTTCCCTCTCAGTGTCTGCTGCATATGCACCCCTTTGGTGTCTCTCCCATACACTTATTTACCCCCTACAAATATAGCATCTGGCATTGGAATGCATATTTTATATTGTGTATGCATTTGTGTGTGTATACACAAACATACCACACTCTCTCTCTCTCTCTCTCTCTCTCTCAGGTTGGTCTTTTAATTGTTTACCTCCACGTCCTACTCCCTTGCTTTAATTCAGTACCAGTGAGGCTTCTTTGCTTCCTCAGATCCAATCCTAAACCGCCTCAGTGTTTAAAGGCCCGTCCCCCAGGCCAGCTCCTCGTGTTCTCCTTGGGCAGGGCCATGGAGACCCTAGGGAAAATTGGCCTTTATGTTGTTTGTGGGCATAATCAGTTTTTTTTTAATCTGATAGAGACTTCTGGTGTACCTTCAGGGACTGTGGATTCGGGATTCGCACAGTTGGATCCGGCCCGATGCTGCCTGTGCCACCTCGACCTTCCCCAGTGCCAGTTCTGATGCCGACTCTCCCGGCGGCGCTGACCCCATTCTGATCCCCAACTCCGACACGGAGCTGGAGGGGCGACTGCCGACGACGACACTGGTGCAGACTGGAGCCATGCCTTCCAGGCCGGGGCCTGAGCCCTATTCCTTTGGGCTAGGACTGTGGGAGGACTGGGAGGGATTGCTGACTCCTGAGGAATACCAGCCCTTAGATCCACAGATGGACTGGTGTGAGGACTTGGCGGAGGGTAGTGGAATGGACACTTCTCCAGATACTAGCATGCTTTCTCCCCTTACCACGGCTACGTAGGAGGGAGCGTCCTTTCTAATGGTGGTGAGAAGGTCGGCCAAGGTCCTGGACCTTAGTCTGCCCTTGGTGGCAGTCAACACTAACATCTTAACGGAGGTGCTTCAGCCGGGAGTGACCCCCTCTGAACCGCATCTCCCATTCAATGGAGCCCTTACTGACATCCTGCTTGGGTCCTGGTCCAAGCCCAGCACAGGGGCTCTTGTGAACAGGACGATTGCCCACCTCCACCGGCCACCTCAGGGAACACCAATTCCCTCACACAACACGCCACCCCAGAGAGCTTGGTGGTACAAGCCTCTACTTCTCACGTAAATCCTGGTGCATTCCCTACCCCCCTTTTCCACCCCGGATAGGGAATCCAAGAGGCTGGACACCTCAGGGAAGAAGATGTTTTCTTCCACCAGCCTGGCATGCAGTCTGTGACCATGGCGTGCCTGTTGTCCCGTTACTCCCATGCTCTATGGGACCCATTTGCGCAGGTGCTGCCCTTGGTCCCAGAGGACGCCCGGGCCCTACTCTCCCAGGCTATTGCTGCTGGGAGAGAGGCAGCTAGCTAAGTTTATGATCAGATGTGGACTGAATACCACCGACTTGCTAAGCATCGACAGTTGCCTTACTGTGCCACGTCTGGCTGTGGACATCTAGCTTTTCAGGGGATGTCCAAGCGTCGCTTATGGACATGCCCTTTGATGGCTCTAAAGAAGAGGAGCAACTCCACTGCCTGGACCCAAAGAGCGTTGTCATTCCATCTTGACCGCACAAAAGAGTTACGGGTGGACGGCCAACTCTTGGTGGGGTATGTCAGAGCGAAGAAGGGAAAGGCCGTATTGATGCGGACCATCTCCTGGTGAATCGTACTCTGCATTAAGATCTGCTACGCATTGGCCAAGAAGCAACCCCCGAGGGCTGGGGTGCTGTTTCCACCAGAGCCAAGGCTGCAACCTCTGCGTTAGCACGTGAAGTCCCTGTCCTGGGCACCTGCCAGGCAGCAACGTGGGCCTCTCTGCACACATTCACTAAACACTACTGCCTTGATAATCAGGTCTATCAGGATGGGCACTTTGCCCATTCGGTTCTGCTGGACGTTTTGGTATGAAATTGTTCCGCAGACCCGCCTTCGGCGAGGTATTGCTTAGGTATCTAGTCTAATGTAAGGAATCTGCAGCTAGAAATCTCTTTCAGATCAACAAGTTACTTACCTTCGGTAACACCTTATCTGGTAGAGACTGTATGTAACCGCACATTCCTTACAGACCCAGCCATCCTCCCCGCACTGCGAACGTTTTTCTTGGGACAAGGCTGTTCCCTTTCAGGACCCTAGTTTTCTAGACCAGTGATCAGTGTTTTCCGTGGCTCCGCGCTCCTGGCGTGGGAAGTCACAAAAAGAAACTGACATCAACGTGCTGGGGTGGCGCCTATATAGGCACCACATGCGTCACTTCTGGCTTGGATGACGCCGATGATGTCATGTGGAGCAGATCGATGCCACCTACCGGCGTGCAGGGGTACTGCTCACGAAAAATGTCCGGATACAGTCTGACTCCTGGGGATAATTCTAAGGTAAGGAATCTGTGGCTAGATATAGTCTCTACCAGACAAGGCGTTACCAAAGGTAAGTAACTAGTTCTTATTGGTCAGCTTCTTCCCACACTGGCAATGCCATTCCATGGGCAAATCAGAGACATGGTTATAGATGAATGGAAGGATCTTGTTAAACTCTCAGTCCATCGATTTCTACAGAAATGACACTTGATTGAAGGGGAGGATGTGTTTCCTCATGCTGTGAAGGTAGATGCTATTCTCGCGACATTGATTTGGAAGATGTCTATTACTCCGGAGGATTGTACCACGTCAAATATCACGGATAGAAAAGTGGATTCAAACCTAAAGAAGATTTTTACAGCGGAACATTTGATTTTAAAAGCCAATGTGTATGCTGCTTATTCAGCCCAGTCTGAGGTTCAGGATTTTGATAAATTGACAGTGGCCATCCAGGAATGACTGGAGTGTTGGGGGCTGTAAGGAGAGGACTAACCTTGTTGCTGCAACTTGCGCTTGCTGCGTGCCTCAGAATCTCCCAGCAGAAATCACTGCCAGCACACCAGTACAGGGGGAGAGCCATGGATCCACGGCCGCTGTGGGATTTCAATTCCCAGCATCCCACCCTGCATCACCTGACCTAAATCACTTCCAGCTGCCCTATTTCTACACACGCCAGTCCCACTGCGCGGACGACCCCAGGCCCATCCGTGCCCGGAGGAGGCTGGACTGGACCTCTCCCCTTATGGTCCCTTCTTGAGGTACTGTTATCTGGCCGTTCAACTTGTGCTGGCCACAGTAGGCTTATTTGAACTGGTCTGTTCTGTTGAGTTTATACCTGTATCTGGAATTGGCGTTGGTACATTTGTTGCATGCACAGTCACCTAATTTGGATCATTTTTCCTGGTGGGTGGGTGGATACCCAGGGAAGCAGATTATTTTGATTGGGCCTTTGTAGTGGGAAAGGTTCTGGTTTTCATATCTGGCAAGTATGTGTTTCTCTTGGGGTTTTTGTGCGCAGTAGCACTTTAAACTATTTTTTTTTTTTTTTTTTTTTTTTTAGTTCTCATTCTACAAAACATGCTCGAAATTCAAGAATATGAAGCCGGTCAGTCCGATATATTACAGCCCATTGTAACCATGAAAAAATAAGAGGCCCGGTCACTTCTCATTGAAGGATGGGAAAGTTTAACCCCCGGACACTTTCCCTCTTTTTTCCTTTTTCAACAGGGCTTGTCGGCAATAACCAGGGCTCCTCTTCTTTAATGGGCCCTTCACCTAGCCTTAGCTAGTTTCCCAACATTTCGGCCACACGAGCAGATTCATAATCATTGGACCACCAGGAAAAGTAAATATAAAACTAACAAAAGCCAGGTATACCCGCGTCCAGAGTTAATTTAGAAAGGAGAAAAAACAAAAAAGTATGTTCCCATAAGGGGTAACTCTAGCTGAGTTAACCCACAATGATAAGACAACCATTTAACAAAACTAAGTGAGAGCGAAAAGTGTGAACCAGCTATCCCATAGATCCCAGAATTTTGTTTTTTTGGCCCTGCTACTTGCTCGATCAAGGATTGAGATACGTTGTACCGAGCTTATCCATTCTAGTTTAGTGGGTGAAACGGATGAGATCCACTTAATGCAAATCTCCCTACGTGCCAAAAGGATCAGGACAAAGAGTAATGCCCTCTGGTTTCTTGAGAAAACAGTATTATCTGTCTCACTTGAAATTACCCCAAAGATAACTGTCGATGCTGTTAACCCAACTTTTCTCCCCAGAATTTCAGAGATGATGTTACTCATGTGGACCCAGAAGAGCTCGATCGAAGGACATTGCCAGAACATATGTGCCTCGTTTACATTGATGCCATCACTCTTCGAGCACTTCCTTGTCGCTCCATTCCCCAACTTAGACAGCTTCAGGGGCGTCCAGTAAGCTTTATGGAGAGTGAAGAGATGATTTCTTTTTAACGGAGCAGCTTTCACATATAACCAAAGGGTAGACATGGATACTTGCCCGAGAGTCTCGATGTCTTCAGCCGGCATGTCCTTCTTCCAACTCTCTGTAAACACGTTCGAGTTTTTATCTCCAGTCTCGATCAATTGCCAGTACCATACTGCTACTTCCTTATGTGTTGATCTTGCACGAATTGTTTTTATTAAGTCCCCATCCCCGGCTAGTTCTCTACTCATTGATTTTGTCCATCCGAGAAGTTGCAGATATTTAAATCTTGATACTGAATTATTTGTTAAAGCAGATAAACACTGCCATGGAATTAATTCATTTTCCACTAGTAATTCTCCCCATCTTACTATCCCAGCTCTGCGTAGAGGGAGAGCCAAGGCATCTTGCAGACAAATCGGTGTGCCCGGGGAGTCCCAGATCGGCGTTTCTTGATTATAGTAGGGTATGTCAAATAATGCCCTCACTTGAACCCAAACTCTAATAGCGGCTCTCAGAATCTTCAACCTAACTTTCTTAAAAAATTTGGGGTGACCAAATTTTAAAAGAAAAAAGTCAATTTGTGTGTTATGTGCCTTTGTTAGGGCTTTGAAGAGAGGCTGGTAGACTTGACCATCGTTTAAGAGTTGACGTGAGTTTTTGAGATGGAAAGCGCAATAATAAAAATATAAGTCAGGTGTGACTATACCGCCATTAGGTTTTTTTCTCCTTAGTTTTTTCTGCGAGATTCTAGGGTTTTTTCTACCCCATATAAATGAGGAGAATAGCCCTTGCGCTTTCTTAAACCAAATTTTGGAAAATTCTAAGGGGATGGTATCAAAGAGAAGAGTAAACTTAGGCAAGATAGACATTTTTAACAGGTTAGATCTCCCTATGATAGAAAGGGGTAAAAGCTCCCATACCTGTAACTGTTGTCGTACACTAACCATAGTTTTATCAAAATTTAGTTGAGCTATTTTATCTATGTTCTTGGTAATTTGTACCCCAAGGTATCTTATTTGTTGTTTTTCAAGCGTGCTTTTATATGGAGAATTCCATAACATCAGCTCGGTCTTCTGCTGATTTACGGAGTATCCAGCTATCTTCCCAAAATTCTCCAACTGATTACATATCTCTGGAAACGCTTGTTCTAAGTTCCCTGTCAGGATCATGAGATCGTCTGCATAAAGACCTATTTTGTTTCCCAACCCGCACAGCTGAAGGGGGAAATAGTTTGACTTGATCTTAATTTGCATGCCAAAGGCTCAATATAGAGATTGAAGAGAAGGGGGGAAAGGGGGCACCCTTGTCGGGTCCCTCGCAAGATTTTTAGTTGTTTTGTCAGGTTTCCATTAACAAGAATGCTAGCTGAGGGGTTTTTATAGAGAGCCTTTACTGCCGCCACAAATGTTTCTCCCAGATTGAAGCGATTAATTGCTTCTATTAAAAAGATCCAGTTTACCCTGTCAAAAGCTTTGGCAGCATCGAATGTTAAAACTGCCAATGGAATTTGATATAAACTTGCCAAGTCTATTGCCCCGATAAGGTCATGCGTTAATTCTTTCAACTGTCTTCCCTTCATAAAACCCTTTTGATCAGATTGTATAATGGAACCTGCTACTTTATCTAATCTCTTTGTGAGGATATGAGTATAAATTTTATGGTCACTGTTTAAAAGTGAGATAGGTCTATATGATTCACAATACTGTGGATTTTTATTTGGCTTTAAAATTATTGTAATTGTGGCCTCATTCCAGGATGCCGGTACCGCCTGTGCGCCTGAGTACACTGATTTAAAAAGTTGGAGTAGAAATGGTGCTAGTTCTTCTTTCAGGATAAGATACACTTCATTTGGGATGGCATCGGGGCCTGCCGCTTTCCCTTTTTTAGCGATGTAATAGCTTGCAGCACTTCTTCTAAAGAAATATATTCGCTCAGTTTATCCCTATCAATAGCTGATAAAGTGGGAAGTTGAAGATCCCGAAAGAAGGCTTCCATCATATCTTCAGATGGAGTTAAATCTTCAGAGTATAGATCTGAGAAGAAATGAGAAAAGGCATCCTCTATCTCCAAATCATCTTCAATAATCCTCCCCGTGTTTGGGCATTTCAGACTTTTCACGGTATTTCTGACGAGGTCAGATTTTGATTTCCACGCCAGGAATTTTCCGCAGCCTTCTCCATACTCATGGTGGGCAAGTCTACTTGCCTCCCACTTTTTTTTGTTTAATGCCTCTAAATAATCAATCAATTCATTTCTAGCTAGGGATAACTGTTGTATTTCAGCTGTGTCGGTTGGCATTAATTCTACTGCTATGGATTTTTGAGCAATTTTTAATTCCATTATTTTGATATCTTCCTTTATTTTTTTATTGTGTATAATAGAGAGGGAAGTTAGTAAGCCTCTTAAAAAAGCTTTGTATGAATCCCAAACAATAGGATGGGCTGCTGAGTTTACGTTGATTGAAAGGAACTCTTTTGTCGCTATTTTTAACTTATCAATAATTGACGGCTCAAGAAGTATTACACGATTCAAAGTCCATCTAGGTGGAGTAAGACGATGAGTTAAAGTAATTTCTAATAAAACGGCAGAGTGATCGGATAAATGCTCCGGCAGATGAGTAATTTTGGTCGTATCTCTACCGGTAACACGATCCACCAAAAAGAAATCAATTCTTGAACGGTGGGCGTGTTTCTTGTTATGATAAGTAAAATCTCCCCCTGTCGGCCCCCGAACATGCCTTTTTTCTCCCCATACATCCAGGAGACCACCCTCTATCATTAGACGTTTCAAGGTTTTCCGAGTTTTTGGTGTGGCGTCCGCGGCTTTTTTTGACGTGGAATCAAAGTTGGGGTTTAACACGACATTAAAATCTCCTCCCATTATAATTTGATTGTTTACCTCTCCCAAATTAAGGAATAGGGACTGGAGATAGGACGAATCGTCAATATTGGGGTCATAATAGCTAACAAAGGTTACCGAAGTTACATTGATCTTAGCCCTGACAATTACCCATCTACCATGAGTGTGTGCAACTACCTTGCCGGTGACTAATCGGTTAATTTTCCTAAAAATAACAGCTACTCCCTTTGTCGGAACCGTCTGTGTTGAGACAAAACAATGTTCTATCCATTTATGCTTTTTTAATATTCCTGCCCACTCTTCCTTTACAAGATGCGATTCTTGAATAAGTATAATATCATAATTTATATGTCGCAGATATTCCAGGACTTTCTCTCTTCTGGGGGAACCTAAGCCCATTCACATTCCAGGATAGAATCTTTAAAACTTGAGAGCTACCCATAACTACTAACCAAACAGTTTTTAGTGGAGAAGTCTTCCAGCCATAAAATCCTACTTCCTAATGCATTATTTTGTGAATGAGAACACTTTTTTATTTTTTTACCCAAAATGCTCCCCCACCCTGTGATTAATATTTTTTCTTTTATATTTTGTCTTTGGTGCTTTCCCTTGACCCTACCCTCCCCTTCCCTCCCTGGGGAACCCTCCCTCGTCTCTAGAGGCATACTTTCTTCTTTGTCTCTCACACTCTCATATCGGATAGGCAAAATGAGGATTTCTTTTTTAAAAGAACCTTATTTGGATGAGCTTTTAATTTGCTGAATCCAGGAGCTAACCTCTTCAGGGTCTCTAAAGGTATACATTTTATTCCTCCACATCACCTTCAGGGAGGCGGGGAATTGGAGTTTCGCATTGGCTCCTAGACTATTCAGCTCCTGTATCTGTTTTCCCAATTCCCACTGCCTGTCCTGTGTGGTACGTGATATATCCGATCTTATGCGGAATGTCCAGTCTCCCCTGTTATACTCTCCCCTTTTTAGCCCCTGAGAGAGAACCACCTCTTTTATAGAGTATGACTTAAAATTCACTAATATTTTCCTGGGGTTTTCTTTCCTACCCGTCTATTAAAGGGGTCCCGGTGGATCCTTTGGATGTCATTTTCGAGGGTCGCCTTCTCGATTTCTGGATGGAGGTCATTTAGAAGATCGATTATAAAGGTTTTAATGTCCCCCCTCAAGGTCTTCAGGGATATTTAAGATCCGAATGTTGTTTCGTCTGGCACTATTTTCCAAACTTTCCAGCTTGTCTGCCCAGAGTTTATCTTTCAGTTTTAATTTCTTGATCTCCTCTGTATTTTTGGTGACCTTTTTCGAGAGATCTTCTACTGTGGCTTCTACCACTTCCACTCGGCCCATAATATCGTTTATTTTGACTTCCAATGCCTCACAGGTCCCCTGAATCTTCGATTGATTATTTTCAGAAATTGTGAATTTTTCTCTCATTTCCGAAATCAAGTTCAGAAGCAGGTTCTCTGTTGTAGAGCTGGCCCCCACTGTCTGCTCTCCTGGCCCCCCCCCCCCTTGGTCAACCGATTGCATTAGTGATCCAGCTAAAGTGGAGTCAATACTCGGGGAGGTGTTCAGAGAAGTAGAAGGAACGAAGCTAACAATAATGATGGTGTTTGTAATAGCGGAGGTTTGCTGCGCAGTTTCTGATTGCATACAGTCATTTTTTAATAAAGTCATATCCTCTGCTAAACAGGAAAAACTGTTCTCCAATAGAATCATGTTATTTCCTTGCTCCATAGCCCCAAAGTCTCTACTGGCGCTAGATTTTCCGGGAGACACTATGAATGGACTCTCAAGTTTCTCTAGATTTTGGGTTAACTGTGTGCCTGAAGTTCTAGTTTTACCAAAGGGGATGATGGACGGAGCGTTAGAGCAAATCAAACACTCACCCCCAGTCAACTGATCTGGGTTTAATCCATCATCATTCTTTAGCTCACTCCACCACCCCAGTTCAGACATGGCCATATGCAAATCAGTCTGACCCTGTGCCTCATGGGAACAGTCCAGCCCGAACTGCAAAGCCATGTCATCCCTGGACCGGAAACAAGCATCCTGGGACCGGTTTCGGGTTCAAAACCCTCATCAGCCAGGCTATCTTGAATCCAGTGGCAAAGTGAGCAAGGGACCCACGTCTGGGCATACCCTGCCAACTTAGGGCGAACAAAGCGATACCAAAGGGGATGATGGACGGAGCGTTAGAGCAAATCAAACACTCACCCCCAGTCAACTGATCTGGGTTTAATCCATCATCATTCTTTAGCTCACTCCACCAACCCAGTTCAGACATGGCCATATGCAAATCAGTCTGACCCTGTGCCTCATGGGAACAGTCCAGCCCGAACTGCCAAGCCATGTCTTCCCTGGACCGGAAACAAGCATCCTGGGACCGGTTTCGGGTTCAAAACCCTCATCAGCCAGGCTATCTTGAATCCAGTGGCAAAGTGAGCAAGGGACCCACGTTTGGGCATACCCTGCCAACTTAGGGCGAACAAAGCGATACCAAAGGGGATGATGGACGGAGCGTTAGAGCAAATCAAACACTCACCCCCAGTCAACTGATCTGGGTTTAATCCATCATCATTCTTTAGCTCACTCCACCACCCCAGTTCAGACATGGCCATATGCAAATCAGTCTGACCCTGTGCCTCATGGGAACAGTCCAGCCCGAACTGCCAAGCCATGTCTTCCCTGGACCGGAAACAAGCATCCTGGGACCGGTTTCGGGTTCAAAACCCTCATCAGCCAGGCTATCTTGAATCCAGTGGCAAAGTGAGCAAGGGACCCACGTCTGGGCATACCCTGCCAACTTACGGCGAATAAAGTGATACCAAAGGGGATGATGGACGGAGCATTAGAGCAAATCAAACACTCACCCCCAGTCAACTGATCTGGGTTTAATCCATCATCATTCTTTAGCTCACTCCACCACCCCAGTTCAGATATGGCCATATGCAAATCAGTCTGACCCTGTGCCTCATGGGAACAGTCCAGCCCGAACTGCCAAGCCATGTCTTCCCTGGACCGGAAACAAGCATCCTGGGACCGGTTTCGGGTTCAAAACCCTCATCAGCCAGGCTATCTTGAATCCAGTGGCAAAGTGAGCAAGGGACCCACGTCTGGGCATACCCTGCCAACTTAGGGCGAACAAAGCGATACCAAAGGGGATGATGGACGGAGCGTTAGAGCAAATCAAACACTCACCCCCAGTCAACTGATCTGGGTTTAATCCATCATCATTCTTTAGCTCACTCCACCACCCCACTTCAGACATGGCCATATGCAAATCAGTCTGACCCTGTGCCTCATGGGAACAGTCCAGCCCGAACTGCCAAGCCATGTCTTCCCTGGACCGGAAACAAGCATCCTGGGACCGGTTTCGGGTTCAAAACCCTCATCAGCCAGGCTATCTTGAATCCAGTGGCAAAGTGAGCAAGGGACCCACGTCTGGGCATACCCTGCCAACTTAGGGCGAACAAAGCGATACCAAAGGGGATGATGGACGGAGCGTTAGAGCAAATCAAACACTCACCCCCAGTCAACTGATCTGGGTTTAATCCATCATCATTCTTTAGCTCACTCCACCACCCCAGTTCAGACATGGCCATATGCAAATCAGTCTGACCCTGTGCCTCATGGGAACAGTCCAGCCCGAACTGCCAAGCCATGTCTTCCCTGGACCGGAAACAAGCATCCTGGGACCGGTTTCGGGTTCAAAACCCTCATCAGCCAGGCTATCTTGAATCCAGTGGCAAAGTGAGCAAGGGACCCACGTCTGGGCATACCCTGCCAACTTAGGGCGAACAAAGCGATACCAAAGGGGATGATGGACGGAGCGTTAGAGCAAATCAAACACTCACCCCCAGTCAACTGATCTGGGTTTAATCCATCATCATTCTTTAGCTCACTCCACCACCCCAGTTCAGACATGGCCATATGCAAATCAGTCTGACCCTGTGCCTCATGGGAACAGTCCAGCCCGAACTGCCAAGCCATGTCTTCCCTGGACCGGAAACAAGCATCCTGGGACCGGTTTCGGGTTCAAAACCCTCATCAGCCAGGCTATCTTGAATCCAGTGGCAAAGTGAGCAAGGGACCCACGTCTGGGCATACCCTGCCAACTTAGGGCGAACAAAGCGATACCAAAGGGGATGATGGACGGAGCGTTAGAGCAAATCAAACACTCACCCCCAGTCAACTGATCTGGGTTTAATCCATCATCATTCTTTAGCTCACTCCACCACCCCAGTTCAGACATGGCCATATGCAAATCAGTCTGACCCTGTGCCTCATGGGAACAGTCCAGCCCGAACTGCCAAGCCATGTCTTCCCCGGACCCGAAACAAGCATCCTGGGACCGGTTTCGGGTTCAAAACCCTCATCAGCCAGGCTATCTTGAAACCAATGGCAAAGTGAGCAAGGGACCCACGTCTGGGTATACCCTGCCAACTTAGGGCGAACAAAGCGATACCAAAGGGGATGATGGACGGAGCGTTAGAGCAAATCAAACACTCACCCCAGTCAACTGATCTGGGTTTAATCCATCATCATTCTTTAGCTCACTCCACCACCCCAGTTCAGACATGGCCATATGCAAATCAGTCTGACCCTGTGCCTCATGGGAACAGTCCAGCCCGAACTGCCAAGCCATGTCTTCCCTGGACCGGAAACAAGCATCCTGGGACCGGTTTCGGGTTCAAAACCCTCATCAGCCAGGCTATCTTGAATCCAGTGGCAAAGTGAGCAAGGGTCCCACGTCTGGGCATACCCTGCCAACTTAGGGCGAACAAAGCGATACCAAAGGGGATGATGGACGGAGCGTTAGAGCAAATCAAACACTCACCCCCAGTCAACTGATCTGGGTTTAATCCATCATCATTCTTTAGCTCACTCCACCACCCCAGTTCAGACATGGCCATATGCAAATCAGTCTGACCCTGTGCCTCATGGGAACAGTCCAGCCCGAACTGCCAAGCCATGTCTTCCCTGGACCGGAAACAAGCATCCTGGGACCGGTTTCGGGTTCAAAACCCTCATCAGCCAGGCTATCTTGAATCCAGTGGCAAAGTGAGCAAGGGACCCACGTCTGGGCATACCCTGCCAACTTAGGGCGAACAAAGCGATACCAAAGGGGATGATGGACGGAGCGTTAGAGCAAATCAAACACTCACCCCCAGTCAACTGATCTGGGTTAATCCATCATCATTCTTTAGCTCACTCCACCACCCCAGTTCAGACATGGCCATATGCAAATCAGTCTGACCCTGTGCCTCATGGGAACAGTCCAGCCCGAACTGCCAAGCCATGTCTTCCCTAGACCGGAAACAAGCATCCTGGGACCGGTTTCGGGTTCAAAACCCTCATCAGCCAGGCTATCTTGAATCCAGTGGCAAAGTGAGCAAGGGTCCCACGTCTGGGCATACCCTGCCAACTTAGGGCGAACAAAGCGATACCAAAGGGGATGATGGACGGAGCGTTAGAGCAAATCAAACACTCACCCCCAGTCAACTGATCTGGGTTTAATCCATCATCATTCTTTAGCTCACTCCACCACCCCAGTTCAGACATGGCCATATGCAAATCAGTCTGACCCTGTGCCTCATGGGAACAGTCCAGCCCGAACTGCCAAGCCATGTCTTCCCTGGACCGGAAACAAGCATCCTGGGACCGGTTTCGGGTTCAAAACCCTCATCAGCCAGGCTATCTTGAATCCAGTGGCAAAGTGAGCAAGGGACCCACGTCTGGGCATACCCTGCCAACTTAGGGCGAACAAAGCGATACCAAAGGGGATGATGGACGGAGCGTTAGAGCAAATCAAACACTCACCCCCAGTCAACTGATCTGGGTTAATCCATCATCATTCTTTAGCTCACTCCACCACCCCAGTTCAGACATGGCCATATGCAAATCAGTCTGACCCTGTGCCTCATGGGAACAGTCCAGCCCGAACTGCCAAGCCATGTCTTCCCTGGACCGGAAACAAGCATCCTGGGACCGGTTTCGGGTTCAAAACCCTCATCAGCCAGGCTATCTTGAATCCAGTGGCAAAGTGAGCAAGGGACCCACGTCTGGGCATACCCTGCCAACTTAGGGCGAACAAAGCGATACCAAAGGGGATGATGGACGGAGCGTTAGAGCAAATCAAACACTCACCCCCAGTCAACTGATCTGGGTTTAATCCATCATCATTCTTTAGCTCACTCCACCACCCCAGTTCAGACATGGCCATATGCAAATCAGTCTGACCCTGTGCCTCATGGGAACAGTCCAGCCCGAACTGCCAAGCCATGTCTTCCCTGGACCGGAAACAAGCATCCTGGGACCGGTTTCGGGTTCAAAACCCTCATCAGCCAGGCTATCTTGAATCCAGTGGCAAAGTGAGCAAGGGACCCACGTCTGGGCATACCCTGCCAACTTAGGGCGAACAAAGCGATACCAAAGGGGATGATGGACGGAGCGTTAGAGCAAATCAAACACTCACCCCCAGTCAACTGATCTGGGTTAATCCATCATCATTCTTTAGCTCACTCCACCACCCCAGTTCAGACATGGCCATATGCAAATCAGTCTGACCCTGTGCCTCATGGGAACAGTCCAGCCCGAACTGCCAAGCCATGTCTTCCCTGGACCGGAAACAAGCATCCTGGGACCGGTTTCGGGTTCAAAACCCTCATCAGCCAGGCTATCTTGAATCCAGTGGCAAAGTGAGCAAGGGACCCACGTCTGGGCATACCCTGCCAACTTAGGGCGAACAAAGCGATACCAAAGGGGATGATGGACGGAGCGTTAGAGCAAATCAAACACTCACCCCCAGTCAACTGATCTGGGTTAATCCATCATCATTCTTTAGCTCACTCCACCACCCCAGTTCAGACATGGCCATATGCAAATCAGTCTGACCCTGTGCCTCATGGGAACAGTCCAGCCCGAACTGCCAAGCCATGTCTTCCCTGGACCGGAAACAAGCATCCTGGGACCGGTTTCGGGTTCAAAACCCTCATCAGCCAGGCTATCTTGAATCCAGTGGCAAAGTGAGCAAGGGACCCACGTCTGGGCATACCCTGCCAACTTAGGGCGAACAAAGCGATACCAAAGGGGATGATGGACGGAGCGTTAGAGCAAATCAAACACTCACCCCCAGTCAACTGATCTGGGTTTAATCCATCATCATTCTTTAGCTCACTCCACCACCCCAGTTCAGACATGGCCATATGCAAATCAGTCTGACCCTGTGCCTCATGGGAACAGTCCAGCCCGAACTGCCAAGCCATGTCTTCCCTGGACCGGAAACAAGCATCCTGGGACCGGTTTCGGGTTCAAAACCCTCATCAGCCAGGCTATCTTGAATCCAGTGGCAAAGTGAGCAAGGGACCCACGTCTGGGCATACCCTGCCAACTTAGGGCGAACAAAGCGATACCAAAGGGGATGATGGACGGAGCGTTAGAGCAAATCAAACACTCACCCCCAGTCAACTGATCTGGGTTTAATCCATCATCATTCTTTAGCTCACTCCACCACCCCAGTTCAGACATGGCCATATGCAAATCAGTCTGACCCTGTGCCTCATGGGAACAGTCCAGCCCGAACTGCCAAGCCATGTCTTCCCTAGACCGGAAACAAGCATCCTGGGACCGGTTTCGGGTTCAAAACCCTCATCAGCCAGGCTATCTTGAATCCAGTGGCAAAGTGAGCAAGGGTCCCACGTCTGGGCATACCCTGCCAACTTAGGGCGAACAAAGCGATACCAAAGGGGATGATGGACGGAGCGTTAGAGCAAATCAAACACTCACCCCCAGTCAACTGATCTGGGTTTAATCCATCATCATTCTTTAGCTCACTCCACCACCCCAGTTCAGACATGGCCATATGCAAATCAGTCTGACCCTGTGCCTCATGGGAACAGTCCAGCCCGAACTGCCAAGCCATGTCTTCCCTGGACCGGAAACAAGCATCCTGGGACCGGTTTCGGGTTCAAAACCCTCATCAGCCAGGCTATCTTGAATCCAGTGGCAAAGTGAGCAAGGGACCCACGTCTGGGCATACCCTGCCAACTTAGGGCGAACAAAGCGATACCAAAGGGGATGATGGACGGAGCGTTAGAGCAAATCAAACACTCACCCCCAGTCAACTGATCTGGGTTAATCCATCATCATTCTTTAGCTCACTCCACCACCCCAGTTCAGACATGGCCATATGCAAATCAGTCTGACCCTGTGCCTCATGGGAACAGTCCAGCCCGAACTGCCAAGCCATGTCTTCCCTGGACCGGAAACAAGCATCCTGGGACCGGTTTCGGGTTCAAAACCCTCATCAGCCAGGCTATCTTGAATCCAGTGGCAAAGTGAGCAAGGGACCCACGTCTGGGCATACCCTGCCAACTTAGGGCGAACAAAGCGATACCAAAGGGGATGATGGACGGAGCGTTAGAGCAAATCAAACACTCACCCCCAGTCAACTGATCTGGGTTTAATCCATCATCATTCTTTAGCTCACTCCACCACCCCAGTTCAGACATGGCCATATGCAAATCAGTCTGACCCTGTGCCTCATGGGAACAGTCCAGCCCGAACTGCCAAGCCATGTCTTCCCTGGACCGGAAACAAGCATCCTGGGACCGGTTTCGGGTTCATGTGGCTGGGATAAAGTCAAAATTAAATGGCCCGGATTGGCAAAGTATTATTAAATCTGCCAACATAATTTGCCTCCAGGAAACTTGGGTGGGGTAAAATATGTATATAAATGGTTATTTTTCTGACCAAACCCCGATACCGTCAGTATATGGGCCCACTACTGTTAGGAAAACCATGACTAAATCTCCTTATTATCAGTTGATGCATCTCATAATTGATCAAAGGTATGAGGTTATTTTAATTCATTATTACAATAATCTTTTTAATAAACATAGCAGTCAGGTAGGGGGCGAATTAAGAAAGGATTTAGAGGTTTTCCTAAATAAAATAGGCTCGAATCATATTTACATCTGGGCAGCAGATTTTAATATAAAAAAGTGCCAGAGTAAAAGTGGTGCAGTATGTGGGCATGTAGATTGTTTTGGGTTAGATCAATCCCACTTTTCACACGATCCCTATAGGGACTCACTAAACGAACTACTATATCAACTTAACCTAGAGATAATTGGCCAGGAACTGGGGGTGAATAGCTTTGCCATGACAACATTTTATGGAAACAGCCACTGCTCTATTATCGACCATATTTTGGTCTCAGCTTAAGACCTACATTTAATTATTAGTTATAAAACAGTAAGTACTGTTCTTAATGACCATGCCGTGTTAGCCCTAACTCTAAATATCTCCTGTAGTAGAGGTGAGGCCCCTGATCCAGCACCATCTATTAAAAGTTCCGGAAACAACACGGTTACAATCAAATGGGCTGGGGTTAATGAACCCACTCTACTTAAAACTGTCATTTCAAAGCAAAGGGGCTGCCTTGTGACCTGCACTGAATGGGGGGAGGATCATAACAAATTGGTGGAAGCCTTTCGTAAGATTACTGTAGCCATTACCTCTAAACTGCATAGACCAGCTATATGCACTGGGAAGAGACTAAATTGCCACGGTTGTTTAATTGATCCTTTTCAGAAGCAAACCAGGCATTAAGAAAAGCCCTTCAAGAAACCCCCTAGGGATAGGGATACAATTAGGGCACCAAGATTCAAATACACGATAGAGCGAGACACCAGGTAGAAGGAACTTCAGGAGCAGGCTTGGGCGGATTTAGAGCAGGCAGCGGCCATTGGAGATACTATTCCCTTTTGGAAAATTATAAATCCAACTTTTCTCAAAGAAAGTTCCACACCTACCCTGGATGTTTCTGTCCTGCCAGAAGCCTGGATTTCTCATTTTGGTGCCATTTTCAATCCAGATAGCATTCATACGAATGTACCATGGGATGCTACTAGCACTATTAATTATGTGCCTCTAAAACCAATTAGCATGGAGGAAGTTAATTTAGCACTAAAGAATAGTGCTTCCATAAAATCCCCTGGGCCCGACTGGGTCCCCGTGGATACTTTTAAATCACTCCCCTCCCTATGGGTACTGATTCTTTCCCAAATTATTAATGCTGCCAAATGGTCACTTCCCAAAAACTTGGGCAGAAAGTGTGATTGTCCTCATCTTTAAAAAAGGGACAGAGGGGATGCCAGGTGCTACCGCCCTATATCACTTTTAGACTGTTCAGCGAAACTAATGGGTAGAGTGATCCTGGCAAGGCTGGAAACCTGGGCCCAGGAAAATTATATTTTGTCTGATATTCAATTTGGGTTCATAAAGGAGGTAGGCACTGTGGAACAGGGGATACATTTGCACCTTATTATTAGTGAATACACATTGGCAAGGGAGGGTCACATTTTCTTGTGGTTTGCAGACCTGTCAAGTGCCTTTGATCTTGTGAACCATGACAAGTTATGGCAAGTATTGACGGATACGTGTGCCCCAAGGGATATATTGTCTGTTTTCTCTCCCAGTTGTATGTCTCTCTAACATCATCCGTGCACAGTTGTAATAATGGAGAATGCACAGAGAAGTTCTGGGTGACTCGGGGGTTCAGGCAGGGATGCATGCCTGCCCCTCTGCTGTTTTCCTTATACATTGACGGAGGGGACCGTTTTTGCAAAACGTTAGTGCGGACACCCCTAGGGTGGGTGCATGTTTTACCCCTATCCTGCTTCATGCGGATGACATCTCTAGGACAGCAAAAGGTCTCCAGCGGTTGATTCACAACTTTATAAATTTTATTGAGAGTAGAGATCTTAAATTTAACTTAGGTACAACTTTTATCATGACCTGTGGGAAAGAGAAGATACTTGGGAAGAACGTCTACGCACAGGGACAAAAATTAGGAGAGCTAAAAGCTTTTAGTTATTTGGGTATTACATTCTCCCACAAAGGGGATTGGTCTTCTCATATGGAAATAGCCAAATTGAAATGTATCGGGGCTATCGCTGCAGTTTTTAGCTTCTCCAAGAAAACAGGAAGCAAGCCTATAAGATATATTATTAAGCTGTACAGAAGCAAATGCTTACCAGTAGCCTTGAACGGGCAGGAAAAAGTGTAACTTGCTGCAAGTCAAAGAAAATATTTTCCTACACAAGCTTCTGGGTGTGTTCAGCTCAACACCTTACTTTATAGTAAATAACGAGCTTGGAATGAAGTATATTGAAGACACCATACAACTTAGTACCTGAAGAAGTGTCATGGTATATGGTTAAAGGAGGGCACCAAGTTCACAAGGGAGGTTATAAGAGACGGCTTGGGTCTGGACCATTTTGACAAAATCCTGTGGTTGCAGAATGTGAGATCCTTATTACATGAATTGGGGGAAGATCTGAACCTGCTCGAACTCCATAGCATCCTGAAATATAGCACAAAATACATTGAAACTATTTTAGTGGGGAAGAGAAATGTCTGTAGAGAACATCAGTAAAATGCAAAACCCACAATTCATAGATACTGCATGAGCAATATGGAGCAGGGGACACAAGATTACTTGGTTGGGGTAAAAGACGTTTACAGTAGGTTCTTCTTGACTAGATTACATCTAGAGTTAATCTACCACTCAGTGGTCTTTCTAAAAACCGATTTGTAGCCCCAGAATTTACCTAGATGCCCGTGCAGCAGGAAGGCAATACAATTGGCATTACACTTCATGTACACTTCACGTTGTTCTGTATATTTCACAGTTACATTAGAAGGCTCTTATTACACCCTCTCTTCGTGTCTCAGGGCGTTATTTATCATCAGGTTACACTTTTTATATGTTTTACTGTATTGTGTAGCTTTTATGAATTTGTATATAAATTCGAATAAAGATTTCTTTGACTTTGACTGGAGTATTCGGATCTCCTAGCCTCGATAGAACAACAAGCCAGATTAATGGCCGACACCTCATCTGATATTATTAGAGCTACGGCAGTGTCTTCTGGGTCTGCCATTGCAACCAGGCACTATCTGGATGAGAGAATGAAAGGCTGATCCAGCATAAAAGGCAACACTCCTAAAGCTGCCTTTCAAAGGACAGATGTTATTTGAGGAGTGTAGGAGATTGGGACGGATGTATAAGCGAGGGGGCATTGATTTGTTTCGCAATGGTGTCTTTATGTTGCTTTATATTGTGATGAAATATATGTATGTGGATGTAAGGATTTCTCTGAAGACTTTGTTAAGTCTTTCTTTCTCTGCTTCTTTTCTTTTCCTCTAGGTCTTTGGACCAGGGCAGACCCCCCGGATTCTTGGCAATATAAAGGAGCAGTAAGTAACTATTCAAGGGGTAACTTAGTACTTTTCCTCCACCATCTCCTTTATATGCGCTAGTAGGAAAGGGGCTGTTAAAATAGAATCAAAAGAAAGACAAATCAAAGGAAAAGAGCTCTACCTTAGACTGAAAGAGTAGCAGATCTCCTCTCTGTTTACCTTTTTTCAAAATAATACTTTCTTTCTCTTTGTTTTCACTCTTTTAGAGTATGTGAGGTAATATGGGACCCATTAGTGCCATGGGTTTTCTAGGAAATCTCACGGGATATGTAGTGCGGTACATGCGAGGTGGTCTTAGAGAAAATCAGGGAAAGCAATATCGTGGCTCAGGAACCCGTCACCAACACGACCTGTGCTCAGTGTTCCCTTCCACATCCTCCTCCCACCTCCCGTTTTCCCCAAAGAACTCAGCAATTATGTCCCTGTGTACTTACTCGCTATGCCGCAACTCTCCAGAGTTGCAGCTGCTAACCAGCATCCTCCTGGGTGATCCACCACTCCTCAGGCCCAGACTCATCTTCACCCTCATGAGGATCCGTTCCGGGGTGTTTCTCCTGCTCCCCGGCTTCTCGGACCATCTCTTGAAGAATCTGGCTTCTCCTCCGCTCCGCAGGATCCTGAGCAACGGTTCCTCCTGTGGCGGCTTGGGTCGGGTCTCCCTTGTGGTCAGCGTTCTTCTGGCTAACGGCGTCTTCCTTCTTCCATTTTCCTTCTGGATTTGGTGTTTAAAGAGACAGTCACCTTTAACAGTTGGTGTGACTGTAGTACGAGGCTGTTCAGTTTTTTTTTCTTTTATCCACCAGGTCTCATAACGACGCGGGAGTCCATTTGGAGGAGGACATGGTACGGGGCAGGTAAGTGCATTATCTTAGGGACCCAACCTCTCACAGGGAGCAATTGAATTCAATGCTCTCAAAGACATTTAAGGATCATAAGCACGCCATGCCTTATAAAGGAAAGTTGAGTGCTGAACAGTTTTGGGAAAAATCTGCAAGATCCTCTCGGAAGCGTGATTCATCTTTCTTATCTTTAAGGAGGAGGTTTCAGCTAAGGTCTTCCTCCCCAAGAAGGGTTTGGTCAAACCTAAAGGACCAAGTAAGAAAAGATCCTGACTAGTCTCATTCCCTCGACTTGCTTCCTGGGGGATTAAGAATTCAGAACTTTTGTCAGGCTTGGAGAGAAAGTGTCACGGATCTTTGGGTTCTGGACATTGTGAACAAAGGGTATGCCATAGATTTAGTGGAATGGCCACCGGATACAGTAATCATTCGCAATCACCTGCCAAAAATTGGTTTGCAAGATACTGACATTATATATATTCAAATCTTTTTATTGAATTTTAATGAAACATAGAAATCATCACTGCCACGCAGGGCAGTACAACATCAAGCGAACAACAAACAGTATGTGATTGACTGAGCTCGCATCATTTCGTGAGATTTGGTTGCAAATAGTGTTCAATTACACCAACACGTTATAACTGGGTATAGACTTATCTTAACATCACTCCACGCTAGACAGCGCTCTTTCTTGTGCCTGCGAGTGAAGGTACTGCCTCAGCGGCTCCCAAATGTCCTTGGGCTTAGAAGATGATGGAAGCTCCTCAGCATACAACTCCAGATTTTCTTTACAATACACAAGATCTTTGACCCAATGGTCGACATGAGGGGCTCGAGTGCTTTCCCAGGTCAATGCCACACGACGTTTTGCCATCAGCAGTGCAATACGTACAAACCTTCCAATGGTCCCTTTCAACTTAGGTACAGACCCCAATAGACATATCTGTGGCACACACTGCAATGAGGACCCCGACATGGACTGTATGCACTGCACCACGCCCATCCAGAACGCGAGCACCAACCCACATTCCCATGCTGTTATGTCCCGTATAGAGGCCCTAATGTAGACCCGTTCATATATGCCCTAAAATGGACGTATTCATATTTGCCCTAATACGGTCATATTCGTACTTGCCCTATTATGATCAAAGCCGCATATGCCCTATTACGGTCATAACTGTACATGTCCTATTATAGTCATGATTCCTTATATAGGCATGATCTTTCACCTACATTGGTCCTCGCTAGTACACAACGAGCTCTAAGGGATGAACGTTATCTAGCCTGTGGTTTTGAATACAGCAGGGTTTTTCTCAAACACAGGCCCACACTGTACTCATCAATTATGCATGACTCTCTAGGAATACACCACCTGCATAATATGTATGTACAAAGTTCACCCCTGACGTCTTCCTCAAGTCTAACAAGGGCCAATACAAACCATACGAAGCAACTAGAGTCTTCAGGGTATAAATACACCACATCTTACCCCGGTAAGACAGAGGGAACCGAGACTTCCATGCTGACACACTGACCAGAGACGCTGAGGCTCCTGCATGCAGTCCCTCCAGCTGACAGCGGTCTACCACAGCCCTTGCGGGGTGTCCAACTCGAGACCAGGACGGG
This sequence comes from Calotriton arnoldi, assembly GCA_963921515.1. NCBI lineage: Eukaryota > Metazoa > Chordata > Amphibia > Caudata > Salamandridae > Calotriton > Calotriton arnoldi. The sequence goes on from CAWUFW010000809.1 coordinate 511,316, forward strand.
GTCCCACACTCTCTCTATTCAGGTATGGGTGTTCGACTAAATCCTAGAAGGATTCTTGGCTCTTAGACCTACACATATGCTAGGTACACTCAGGTACATCTAGTTAGGCATCGTAGGAGTACGCGCACTTTTCATAATGCTTTTATATTCATGTATGTATTCATGATTATTGCAATATGGTAGAACTGTTCTATCCCTTTGCTTTTATCGTACTGCTGATAATATATCTCTGCTATTGTCTGCTGGTTACTGCAGCTCATATATTTTACACTAGAATAACAACTGTTCAATAAATACTTATTGAAACTCCCAGACTGTTTATTCTGTGTAACTCTCTGAGACAAACCGAATAAGTAAGCACGAGTGACTGAGCGAAAAGTAATACATTGTTTCCACGATTCTGAGGAATTAGGGTTGTCATGATCTAAGGTTGCCAGAAACTAATCTCTCCCCGATAAGAGGAGATTCTAGTGGCACTGTGAGCTAGCTAATGCAAATCCGGCTAACATACGCGGTGGGGGTGCACAGAGCCAGTCAGTCACCAAGCCCACAGTTTATGTTATCCAAACGCGCAGGTCTTGCATGGGTACTATAAGAACTACACGACAATGCCAGATGCCAGAAGTCTGCATCCAGCTGGCCACAGCGTTTACATTTACTGTTATCACGAAGACCCAACCTATGCAATTTAAAGGGTGTGTGGTACACTTGATGAATATACTTAAAATGAATAATCCTCAGATTACCGTTTGGAGTGAGAGTGCTGGTGAGCTTGCAGACATGTTCCCATTCGAGAAGGGTCAATGGAGGTGTAAGCCTGTCATTCCAGCGAGCCAGACTCCAATCCGTTCCTGGGAACTTCTCATCCCGTACCGCCCTATACAGTTTAGTGACTAGCTTGCGCCGTGTGGGTGTGACCAGTAGCAGCTGCAATGACTGCAAGGTGGGTGGTTCAGCAGGAAATGTAGTATAATGTGCCTTTACAGCGAGTTTGAGTCTGTGTAATGTGAACTGGAAGAGCATAGTTGGGTGAGTGATATATTGAAGCTCCTCTGGCGTGATGAAACTCCCTCTGGGTATATATCTTGCATTGTATCAATACCCGCTTCTCTCAGCGCTCGCATCGGGCCCGCCTCCTGCTTTACCGAGAGCGCCGCATGATTAGCCAGCGGCAATGCCGGTGCATAAAGTGGGAGCTTGGCTGCCAACCTTCCAATAGCCTGCCATGCGGCAATGGTGGTGACTAATGTGTTGATTTCGTGCTTGGGCGTCCCTCTCTGCCTGTGTGTAAGGATGCCAGAGAGTGGGATGGGGTGCGCATCACCATCCTCCACTGCCACATGGGGTGTGAAGGCATGGGGTTTGTACCAATAATACGCATATTGCGCCTGTGCACAGAGATAATATATGTAGAGGTCTGGTGCACAAAAACCACCTTTAGCATAATCCTGCGTCAACGTGTGCCAGCCCACCCTTGCTTGTTTACCTCCCCAGATGAGCCGCAACAATAGGGACCGAATCGTGTTAAAAAAATGTTTAGTGGGCTGTATAGGGATATTACAAAAAAGGTATAAAAAAACATAGTACGACTATCATCTTTATAACAGCAATGCGGTCTGCCAGCGATAGTGGCAGTGCTATCCATCTGTCTACTTGTTGCTCCAGGGCCGCATACGCTCTCCCGTAGTTTTCCCGGATGACTACCTCGGGCTCACGGTGCACCCAAACACCCAGGTATTTAACCGGATCCGTAGTCCAGATCAGCGGGTAGTCCAGACTTGGAGGAGTCGTTATTGTCGTCAGAGGAATTATTACAGATTTCTCCCAGTTGATAGACAGGCCCGAAAACCGCCCAAATCGTATATATTCCCGCAATACTTGGGCCAGATATCTCTGCGGGTCTCTAATAACAAGCATTGGCATAGCCAATAGGTCTCGCCTTTGGGACCTTATAAGTGTTTAGCCATGCAACAGTTAATGTTGTTGCAGTAAAGATATTGTGCTGCATAACTAAATACTTATAAGGTCCCAAAGGCGAGACCTATTGGCTATGCCAATGCTTGTTTTGAAGAAGTTAACATGTTCCCCTTGTTTGCGCTTGCTTCATGTAGGTGTCAGTTTTTCACACAAAGGCTGGTCTGGCTATCTTAGTGGATAAAGTAATTGACTACTGAGGCCCAACGGAGTAACCGGCATCGATGCAGTTTTAGCAATTCTGTTTCTGTAACCGTATGTGCCGACCCTCTCTTACTCCCCCAGAGTGTTCCTCGTAACGTCACAATAATGGCCGACTACCTATACCCGCACTTAAAGGGGCAGAGCGCATTATTACAGTTGCAAATATCGAAAGCTGTAGGTAATGATGGATTGTGTTGGCGCGAAGAATGTCTGAAGGAAAACACCTTTTCTGCCTGCAGCTGTAGGACGCTGTTTAAGAAGCATTCGGTGCTGTGGGGACGAGAATAAAAGAAGCAGGGCGCGCGAGGCCCCACTAGTTTCAATGTTACCGGAGTCAACCTCCGGTCGAAGAGGTTTCTGTGCGTGGCATTGTTTTTTTTCCCGTACGTGATTCCCCCTCCCTTCCACACATACACAAGCCCCCGCCACGTACACAGGGGACAGATGTTTAACATTGCGCCATTAATCCCCTCTCCCAGGGTCCTGTGACTACCTACTGGCGACAGCCACTAGATAAGATATATAACTATAGCCATTGCTATAGATTTGTATACATGTATGTACTTTGAAAACGTGCTTGATTACATTGCATCGTATATTACTGTTAGTCTGTTACTGAATACGTTATTGCATACTTTATTAATTCCATTAATAACTCATTAGCTTCCAACTATTTACATGCTATGTCTAATACATACATTAACATAAGTAGCCAATTTGAGAAATGATTTTGGATTAAGTGGTGCCTGAAAACAATTTCTTTAGCAAATTCCAGAGCCAGTGTGTGCATTTAAAGTGAAGGTAGTTTAAATAATCTGATATAAATAGGCCTATTGGAATGGACCACCTCTTTTTTCTCCCCCTTTTTCTCCTTATTTCTAAATTTTATATTTGACTAATTTCCATGGTTTTAAATCACGCATCCGACTGCTTACAATTGAATGCCTGAATAGAGTTGCTCTCCCCCCTCTATTGAGAGGTTCTTTTAACTTTCTAATGACTCCCTTGGCTATGTCTTGAATGCTTTTCTACATGTTTTGTTCTTTCCAAAACATGACTAAGCTCTACACGACGTGTGCGTGTCCTGTACTCCCCTGCTCTTAAAGACATAATATCCTCCTGTGTTAATAACGCCTCATGGAATGTTTTGTACTGTTTTTATGCTCTCTATACACCCCATGCGTTGCCATGCAGTGCAACTCTTCGCAGTATTCAATACAGGAGTGTATTGTAAAAGTCTAGCAATTTATGTTCTTTTCGTTTTGATTTTTATATAATTTAGGTGTTATGTTTTGTTCTTTGTGTCCTGCAATTTCACTTCTTTTTCCTTCTTCCTTTCGTAATTATTATAATTTCTTTATATTAAATGTAACTTTCAAGACTAATCCTCTATGGGTCCCGGAGTAGCGTGCTACTCGCCGAAAAAAGCGCTTCGACGCCTCGTCAGGGGTAGTAAGCGCTATACAAATGCAATTACAATACAATACAATATATTTTCGATGACTCTTGCACGGCCGTGTAAGATGTCATGTTGGCAGGCACCTGACACGCCATTCCGTGTAGGACGCTATAACATCTGGTTCACAGTGTTCCGGTTTAAAAACAGTTACAATGCCGGATTAGAGACAGCCCGTCTCAAGTCATAAAACACCGAGCACGTAAGTTCGCCCACCGCTTTCAAGCACCTTATGAAGGGCTGTTCCGGTTTAAAAACAGTTACAATGCTGGATTAGAGACAGCCCGTCTCAAGTCATAAAACACCGAGCACGTAAATTCGCCCACCGCTTTCAAGCACCTTATGAAGGGCTTCGCAGCTCGGCTGATTGACGCTGTCATTGACTCGTGACACGCGTGGGTGTAAGTTATTGGTAATTCATGAAATTGAACCGTGCGTCGAGTGCCTCCGGGCTGTTTGTTTCTGCAGTGGGGAAATTACAAAAGAGTTATAGAAATATGTTGTGCCTGATTTATAAAGGAGGATTACTCACGAAGGACAGTGTCACAAGGCAGCGGTTTAGTCATAAAGACGGAGGGCTTCGAGCTCGTGCGCCGTGACTGACTGCCCCTGTGACGCAGAAGGCAGGAATTCCCCCAGAAAGGCGCCCAGCGCTTTCATCCAGAGGCCCCCTGCCCTACTCGGGGAACATGGGGGCTCATTGTTGGTTCGCGCAGTGAGAGGGCTGCGGGAGCGGCAGTGCGCGGGACCTTGCAACTGATTCACGCTCGTGCACCATGGCCTATTGCTTGCGGTTACCCGCACGGGCGCCATGTGTTTTCAATTATCGCGCCTGCGTCTGGGCACGATAATTGGAACCAGATGGCGCCTGTGCGGGTAACCGCAAGCAAAAGGCCATGGTGCACGAGCGTGTGGTCAGCTTTTTGAAGCCCCTAACATAAAGTCTCGCAGAGCAGCGCATGCACGCTGCTCTAGGCTCGACCTAAAAAGCACCATGTCGTCGGCATATAAAGAGATGCTGACAGGGCGATGAATAAAATTTAGAGCAGTTTCCCTGTGCCGCTGACGTATTATACAGGCCAGAGGTTCCAGCATAAGGGAAAACAGCAGCGGCAACAGGGGGCAGCCCTGCCTAGTGCCTCGTTCTATCTGAATTGGCTCCGAAGTTAGGCCACCCACGAGCACCTGCACTGAAGGGTCAGAGTATAACAGTCTTACCCAGCCAATAAAGACCCCCGGAAACCCCATGTGTTGCAGGATCTGAAACATGTAACACCATTCAATGGAGTCAAATGCTTTCGCAGCATCTAACATTACAGCAGCCGCAGGAAGTGCAGGATCGAGGGCATGGAACATCGCAAATATAGTTCGTAGATTATGTGACGTGGAGCATTCCGGTATAAAACCAGATTGGTCCGGGAGGACCAGATATGGCATAAGGGGCTGAAGCCGTGTGGCGAGAATTTTAGCTAATATCTTTGCATCTAAATTAATCAAAGATAAGGACTCACATGAAGAGGGTGATTTATCCTTTTTAAGTAGGGTAATAATCAGAGCTTGTCTAAGCGACGGCGGTAGCCGACCTGTTTCATGTCCCTCACCATATACTTCTAGCAATTGGGGGGTTAGGATCTCGGCGTATTCTTTATAGAATTCTGCCGTGAGGCCATCCGGCCCTGGCGCTTTTTATTCTGTAAGGAACGTATAGCGGCCTGAATATCCGATGCTTCAATCGGCTGACTTAAGTAGTCACGATGGCCATCCGACAGCCATGCGCATGCAAAGTCGGAGAGATACTCAGCCAGAGCCCGCACTCCCGTGCGACGCGTACATGCCGGCATAGCAGCCGCGAAACTGCTCAACTATGGCCTGTGGTGTATAGTGTTCCTCACCTTTCTCATCTACGATTTTGGTGATGTGTTGGTGCTCAGCTCGAAATTTGAGTTTAGCAGCCAAGCTCCGACCTGGTCTACCACCTTCCCCATATGCCCTGGCAATGTGTCTTCTAGAAAGGTATCGTGTTTCAGTTTCAGCCATTTCGTCGTATTCCAGGATTAGCTTGTGAATGCGAGACAGTGTGGTGGTGCACAGGTTCGAGGCGTAATCTTTTTCAAGCTGCGATAGTGCCTGCTCTATCCCCGTGAGCTGACCTCTGATGTCTTTAAGAATACCCGCTGTGATGCTAATACAGGCTCCCCTTATAGTGACCTTAAAAGCCTCCCACAAGGTAGGAGCGCTATTCACAGTGCCCACATTCACATCGAAATAGTTAACGATTTCTTTCCTGATAGTGTCCGCATAGTTGGGGTCTAGTAAGGCCTCCGATCTGAATCTCCAGGTGAATGGACGATGAGTGTTAGTAGGAATAGTGACATCAAGCCTGACAGGATTGTGATCGGACAATGTGCGAGGAAAAGCCTCTACCTTCGTGACCCAGGCATTCGCCCCCCTCGCTTAGCAGCCAGTAGTCCAACCTGGACCAGCTTCCATGCGCCGGAGCGGCATGTGTGCCCTCTCGTGTGTCGCAGTTACGGAGTCGCCAGACATCGAGCAGCCCGAACTCCAGCATAGCATCGTTAATGCATCAAGCAACCCTAGGGGTGCGTCCTCCCTGTTGACTGGATTTATCCCGGGTCGGATCTAAGTGTGTGTTGAGATCGCCCCCCCATAGTATCTCAGCCTCTGGCCAATCTCGTAGGATGTTAAAAATACGCACAAATACCTCAGGTTCGTCCGCAATAGGACCACACACATTAACAATAGTGAGAAGTGAGACCCCCAGTTTGCCTTGCACCACAGCACAGCGCCCTTCATCATTTATGTACGTTTTTGTTGGTGTGAATAAGAGACCACGTTTAAGCAGAATAAGGACCCCTCTGGCATAGGAGGAATAAGACGAGGCAAGTTTATATCCCGCCCATCGGAGAGCAATCTTGGTCTCAGTCATCTTAGTGAGGTGTATCTCTTGTAGGAGAGCAATTTGAACCTCATGCCTATCCAGATAGGCAAAAACCTGTCTAATTATTTTGGGGGAGTTGAGCCCTCGGACATTCCACGTTAAGGATGTAAATTTATCGCCCGCTATCGCCATGTAGTGTGATAAGTATGAACACACCGCATACCCATATCTTCCATGACCAGAGCAGCAGATCAATCAGATTGAACAAACCCCCTCGTTCAACAATCAAACCCCCCACCCACTTTAGCATACCCAACTTGCCAAAGCCATCCCTTGAAAAAACAGATACCCCAACAGTATTAAACATAAGGGAAGTGTTATATGGGGTATACCCATTGGGGAATGCTGTGGCACAACCTTCTCCCTAGGTGATAAGGGAGGTGGCCGACTAGTATAACGCATGCCCCCCAGATCAATCATCATCAAACATCATCTTATTTACTGCATGTCAGCCTCACTATTGCGGAGAGGCATCAAATACATAGACCAATAGCTGTAATTACGTGAGCAGAAAGCCGTCAGGGCAATCTAAATCCTTGCAAGGATCATTGTAATAGAGAACAAATATTTCTCAACAAAGCAATTAGTCAAACCGCAATGCAGCACATTTGAGACCTTAACTTTCATCATCGGTATTGTCGGGAGCATTCTTTTTCTTACGCCGTAGAGATTTTGCATAGTCCATAGCCTGTTTGGGGTTAGTAAAAAATTTTGCTTTATCATCTGTTCCAATCCGCAGCCGAGCGGGGTAAAACATGGCGTACTGTACATTTTCTGCAATCAAGATCTTTTTTACGGCCTGGTACTCCTTTCTTGCCGCCTGAACAGCAGCCGTGAAATCAGGATAGAACGCTACCGTGTTACCCTGGTAGGTGATTGTGCCCCTCTGACGAGATATGCGTAATACCGAGTCGCGATCCCTAAAGTTCAGCAGTCTCGCAATTATCGGTCTGGGTGGAGCCCCAGGAGGCGGACGGACCGACAAGGAGCGGTGAGCTCTTTCCACAATTAGTAGTTGAGAGAGATTCTCGGCCCCACAAATGTCGCGAAGCATGTTTTCTACATAGGTATCCAGCTTACCCACGTTGGTCGATTCCTGCAGGCCTGTGATGCGCAAATTGTTGCGCCGGGATCGCGCTTCAAGGTCCTCATTCTTGACCTGAATTATGGCAAGAACCTTCTCCATATCCAACGCTTTAGAGGTCACCTGCTGGAGGCCATCTTCTGCATCTGATATACGTTGTTCTGCTTCACCAAGTCGTGTGGCCTGTTTGTCTAGTTTAGCTGACATGTGGTCCATGCGACCGCTGAGGGCCTCAATTTTCCCGTCTATAGATTGAAGACTGGCTTATATCGCCGATAGTGTCTTTTCCAATGCAGAGGGGGATACGGTAGGAGCGTCCAGTTCTGAGTCCGATGTGGCCTCCCGCGTAGATTTGCTGGGTTTCCCTTGTTCAAACGTGAGACGCGACTGCGCCTTATCAGTTTTCCCCATAATGAGATTGCCGCGGTGACCCCAAGCAGGGCGAGCACAGCTCAACTCGTTTATGCAGCAGTTAGCAGCCGTCTAGTGAACCTCGGCATGCAGTTGTCGTTATGCCCTGCAGTCAGTGATGAGGTCCGATGGTAGAGTGCAGCAGTCCCCTCAACACACGTTCCGCCCACTGCTACGGTGCTGACCATCGGCGCAGGGTAGGTAGGTCGGGAACCTGCACCCGTAGTCAGAAGCGGCTCAACCACCCGCTGTGTCACCCCAGCGTGGCACGACCGAGCAGGTCCCCTATTTCAAAGAGTGTGGCAGCATCCCATGCCCCCTCCAACAGTCTCAGCACGGCCCTGAGTCCACACAACGCTGGAATCCGCTAGGAGCCAGCAACGATCTGCAGGGAAGCCGTCAGTGCGCTAGATCCGTGCGCGGTATCTCCCCAGTGTCCCACAGTAAGAGAGGGGATGGACGGGTGAGGCCCAGCGTTCGATCACCGCCACAAGCTGAACAGCGCCAAGGATGAGCGTCGGGTTGTAGCAATATATAAAGTCTTAATCTTGTGTGCGTTTCTTTGACCACAGCAGCCCCTCACCTCTGTTTAGCGGTCATGAACGTTGCCCCCACATAAAGGTACTCTCTCCTCGATGTCCTATCCGGCCTCTAGTTCTTGGGAAAGTCCGGGATATGGCAGGGCAGCACCACCACGTCACCATAAGCGTTGTCTCGGGCCCACAGCAGACACACAGCAGCCACCAGGGCCTTCACAGATCAGGGGCGCAGGCCTCACCCCAATCCCCCGCTGCGCACACCACTCCACTCGGCAACAGGCCTCACCAGGTATCGGCAGTCGGAGGGGATCGCGGCGGTCGCAGGCTGACCCAGACTCCGGTAGCGGCGATGACGCTCCGCTGCGATGTCTCCCTCAGCAGGTAATTGGGCTCACGCCGATCCCAGGGCCTCAGAGTTAGTATGTAGGCCTCACCTTGTTTGCGCAGACAGCTGAGGTTTATGGTCGTCCAGACGTAGGCCACCAGGGTCGCGGTTGTAGTCCCCGCATTCGGATCACTGATCCCAGCACGCTCCAGGCACAGAGAGCCGTAGCAGGCCCACGGGCGGCAGCGCCGGTCCGCGTAACTCACCACCGGGATGGACGGCCAGCCCCGGACGCGCTCCATGCCACCCGCGCTCCGCCAGCCCCAGTTACCTCGCAAAGGCCTCCAGGCAGATTCCGGATCCCGCAACAGCACGAGCGAGCCCAGTAGCCGTCCTCGGCAATGTGGTGGCTCTGCCCCAAACAGCTGCCGGAGGTCAGCGATTATGGGCCTCTACCATAGCCGCCATTTTCTGTCAGCGCCACCCGGGGGTTCACAAGATCCTAGCAGCGCTGGGGCCGCAATCTCCTCACAGCGAGGCCGCCGATGAGTGCGGCGTAATGCCAGGACCCAGCGCCACCCGGTTTCAATCGGGGATGACGACTGGGGAGCAGGATAATGTCGGATTAAGAAAGTCAGCTGGCAGAGCTGCACTACAGCGCAGCCATCTTGCCATGCGTCAAACAAGAGACTGACATTAATGCAAGGAGTCTGCACATTGTTCAAAAAGAATGCAATTGCCAGGGTCCCAGTGCTGAAGGAGAAGATGGGCACTTACGCCATTCTCTTTCTGTTGCAAAAGACATCAGGGGCAATTTGTCCTGTATTAGATCTGAAGTGCGTGAACTCCTGGATCAAGTCAATTCACTTTCACTTGGTGACGCTGCAAGCCATCATACCTATGATTTAACTAAGATTTTTTGGCATCAATTGCTCTGCAGCATGCCTATCTACATGTACCCTTCAAGCCTTCTCATCAAAGGTTCTTTTGTTTTTCCATTGGAGACGATGGTGTTGGCAAGACTTAATGGCAAAGGAATTTTTGTTCACCCTCATTTAGTTGGCTGGCTTGTAAAGTCTTCAGGAAGAGTCATGCTCTTATCCCACATATTTTAAGAGTGCAGGCTGTACTTCAGGAGCATGGATTACTGATCAACTGGGAAAGTCCTCTCCAACTCCTTCTCAATACCCCTTTTTTTAGGAGCTTGTTTCCAAACTCGACTGGGCATAGTTTCACTTCCTGAAAGAAGATGGCTCAAGTTGGAATCCCATGTTCTGCAGGTTTGAAGTCACAAGCGCCCAAACACTGCAGACTGTCTTCGGGTGCAAGGGCGAATTTGCTTTAGCTATATTCTTGTTCACGTGGGCAAGGTTCTATTTGTACTAATTCATGAAATTGCTGATGGACAGTTTGCCTCCAAGGCCCCAAAATCTAGAATTCAAAATCAAATGGACTCAGCAGATGAGGAAAGATATGATGCCTGTAGGAAGCTGACTCCAACATGTAGTAAACCAAAAAGAGGTATGCTGTGCAAAGAGTCCAGGGATCCCTTAAGAGTGGACAGGGGCTGGCTTGCTCTAGCAATCTCAAGGTGCTCTATCTAGGGTAGTGTGGTTGAGCAGCCTTAGGCTTATCAGAGAGGAGTGTTACACATTTGTTACAAACACAGAGTCAATAAATGATGCACACACTCAAAAAGGAGATGCACACCAATTTAGACAAATTACACTTCTTGTTATATATATATTTTTAACACCAAGAAGTTCGTAATTGGGTAAGTACTTTGAGGCTGATTAGGATGGCGTGGAGACCGCCACCGACAGGCTGTCGGTGGCGGTCTCTCCTCCATCCTAAGCAGCTTTTCGGCCCACCAGATTTTGATGTCGGGCGGTGTGCAGGCGGGCAGAAAGCCACGCATCCGACGGGCTCCATGAGCCCGCCGGTGCTGCGGAGAGCCTCCTAATCCCTACAATGGTGGTGGTGCCTACCAGGCACCGCCATAGGGATTAGGATGGTCCCTCCCCACCAGCCTTTCCATGGCAGTTCACCCGCCATAGAAAGGCTGGCGGGGATGGACATTGGGGGCCCGTAGCGGGCCCCCCTTCACCCCTGGCCCTTTTCTTTGGGTGTGGGGGGGCAGATCCCTGTACCAAGTGGCAGGCACTGCATGGTACCTGTCATGTAGTACAGGGATGTGTTAAACATCCCTTTTTTCCATTGCAGTGGGTGCTGCAGCCAGCAGCACCTGCCGCAATGGAAAACCTGTACAAAGCGACTGCCACGGTGGTGGTTGCATTGTAATTTGGCCTGTGGGACCCCCGTCACTATGTCGGACGGTCCCCACCTCCGCCATCCTAATCAGGCCCTTTGTTTTGAGATATCAATGTGTTGAAAGTATACAGAAATACACTTGCATTTGGTGAGTTATCACGGTTTTTCAGTATACCGAAATACACTGGTACTTGTATTGGTAAAGCGATAATGTTATCCTATGGGAAAGAAACATATACAGCATACGGGTACTTAGCAAGCGACTTACAGGACTGTCCTTCTGGATTTAAGGTAGGTATGGGGCAAGGTCCAATGCAGTACCAACAGGTCACCTCTCCAGCTCTGGGGTGTCCGGGTGTAGAGATGTGTTACAGCATCCGATGCCCAGTTTAAATCAATGGGGGATGGTCCAGTTCAAAAGAGGCTGCAAGTAAGGACTGGGGGGGCCAGTCCAAGAGAACCCAGAGGGGGGCTCAGTCCTTGAGGGTCTCGGGCACGCAGACACACCATTGGTCCACTGGAACTCGGGCTGGGGGGCTCGTGTGCAGTGGTGCTTTCTCCGGGGGTGGCTCACACTGCGGATGGCATTTGTGATTTTTTGTTGCCTGCAAAAACAGGCTGCAGGTGGGGACTGGGGGACCAGTCCGGCCTCACCCAAAGGAGGGTTCAGCTGTGGAGGGTTCACTTCTCCTCGGGCTGTAGGGCTCGGGTGCAGTGGTACTTTCAGGCGTCGGATCACGGCAGTCCAAAGGCTCTTGTGGTTCCTGGTATCCTGCAGAAAGAGGCTGCAGGTGGGGACGGGGGGCGGCAGTGGGGCTAAACCCAAGGTGGGGCTCAGCTCTTGAGTGTCTCTGTGCTTCAAAGGCACCATCGGTTCACCGGAACTCAGGCTGGGGGGCTCGTGTGCAGTGCAACTTTGTCTAGCGGGGTTGCGCTGCAGAGGCTCTTGTGTTGGTCCTTTTGGTGCCTGCAAATGTGCAGGGAAACACCTCCTCTCTTCCAAGGGAGATGTTGCTGGCCAGTTGAAGTCGCTCCTCCTCAGCTTTGGGAGGTGCCAATGCTTTCTGGACGAGCCGAGTCAATGCAGTTGTCGGGGACAAAAGACAGTCTGGCAGGGTTGGCCCCAAGTCAGGTGCTGCCCCTCAGTTTTCGTGTTGTGGGCTCTACTTTGTCCTTTCTTCTCCAAGCAGACGAAACTGTGTTTCTGATGCCAGGGGGGCACCTAAATACTCTATTAGGTGTGTTAAGGGGAGTGAAGGGTAGTAGCTAATGGGATACTTACTCCTGGGGTCACTACACCCCCTAGATCACCACTTCCTGTAGGGAATGGGCATCACCCTGTCCCAGAGTTCCCAATTCCACCACACTCAATATGGTGGAATCCTTTCTTTCATGTTAACTTCAGGCTGCCCACCCTAGTAGTGTATCCAGCCTGGCAGTGTATCACGCCTCCTGACTATCTAATTTCTGGCCTGTGCTGGTGCCAAAAGGACCTCAGGGCAGGGGGTGGCATCCTCCTGGTTTGGGTGAAGCCAGGCTAGTATATCAAAGGTGGTGTGCTCTTTGAAGCTCCATGCCTTGACATGCTAATTTACTAGCCTTCCTGCTTGAGGAGCTGTAAACACCTCCTGCCAAAGCAGGCATTGTTTCTGACCTCTGAGACTGGGGCTCTCACCTCCTAGGGGGTCAGAAACTCATCTGTGGTGGCAGGCTGGTCAGGACCAGTCAGCCAGCACACTGTAGCACTAGTAGGGTAGAGGGGGTACCTTTAAGGTACCCTCTGGGTGCAGGTATTAATAAATCCATCACTGGAATCAGTGTGGGTTTATTATTACGAGGTGTTTAAATCCAAATACCATATGTTTCAGTAAAGCCATTATGTAGCTGGGTAACTCGTTTTGATCAGTGCCCAGTATATACCTTAGGATTGCTTCCCTGTTCACTTGGAATATCTGGTAATAGAACTAGACATCACAGGGGCAAATCTGTTCATGCAGATATGTCCTCACATAAAATCTAATGCACCCTGCCTTAGGTCTCAAAGCCTGCTGTAAGGGTGACTTTCTTATATTATGTGCCGTGACTTTGGCATGGCACACAGAAATATGCCATGTCATATTTTCGCTCATGGTTTGCACCATGTCACTCAGCCTGCACTGGCAGTCTGTTTGGAATTTGTGTATAGGTCCCTTAGGATGGCATAAGATGTGCTGCAACCCTTAGGGACCCTCTTTAGTACCAGGCCCAAAGGGACTATTGGTAACCTTTACTAAGGACTTACAGGGGTGCTATAGGCCTGTGCTGATTGTAAAACAATCAGACATACCTTGTTTTAGGAAATAGATTTGGCACTGAGGTCTGGTTGAAAACCAGCATCTAGTAGCTAAAAGTGGGCATAAAGTGGAGGGACAACTGCAACAAACACCCTGTTTCCTACAGTGCCTGAATCTGGATCTTCTTCTGAAAGGGATTCCGTTGAATCCTCCTCCAATAGTGATCACTACAGACACCAGTTTGTCAGGATGGAGGGCCTGGCAGGAGGATCAGGAAGTGTACGACTTCTGGACAAGTGCAAAGGTTTAAAACCCATCCAACTGGAGAGAACTCAAAGTGCTACAGTTGGCTCTGCAAACATTCAGTCATCAGATTCCGAACAAGGCGGTTCTGGTTCGAACAGACCATATGGTCACCAAGGCTTATATCAACAAGCAAGAGGGAACCGGATCTCGCACCCTTAACAACATCATCAAGGAGATTCTCGATTGGGCTCAGGTTTCTCTGATATTTCTGTCTGTAGTTCACATCCAGGGCATATCCAATGTGAGGGCGGACGTTCTCAGTAGAGAGATTCCATCTTCTATGGACTTCTCTCTTCATCCAGATCTGCTTGCTCTCCTTGTTTGTCTGTGGAGAGACCAGTTATAGATCTGTTTTACAGCGCCAGAGATGCCAAGCTTCCGAGGTCCTGTTCAAGGGGTAGGAACGATTTAGCTTAGGCAGTGGAATGTCTATGGCCTTGGGGGTTGATATATGCATTCCCTCCTTTTCCCATGATAAGAGCATTTCTAGTGATAGTGAGAAGGGAGAGGGCTCAAGTTGTGATAATCGCTCTTCATTGGCTTTGTACAAATTGTTTTCCCCTTTTACAATCCATGAAGGTTTTTCTGGAATTTAGGGTGCCCATAGTTCCCTCTCCTCACGACTTTCTGGTGCTGTCTCAAGGGACCATGCTGAAGCTCAGGTTGACTGCCTGGAAGTTGAGCGGAGAGGGTTAAGAGAGCAAGGATTGCCTGAGGGTCTTGCTGCTTTAGTTCAGGCTTACTGGAAATCATCCATGCTTCTTTTATACAGTAGGCATTGGAGATCTTTTTCTAGTTAGAGAGTTGGATTCCACTTCAGCCAGTTGGTGATGGAATTGTTACAGGAGGGATCGAAATTGTGTGTAACTGTAGCAACCCTTAAAGTGCAATGGGCAGCAATAACGGCTTTTTGAAGTTCTTGGAAGAATCTGCCAGATGAGGATGGTCTAATTCCCCGATTTCTTAAAGGGTTAACAAATCCGTACCCAATTTCGTCTAGTCAATTTCCAACATGAGACTTATTTGTGGTTTTGGAAGCTTTGACAGGTCATCCTTTTGAATCTCTTGCTAGGGTGGACTTGAGGACTTTAACTCCCAAGACTTCCTTTCTCATAACTATTACGTCAGCCAGAAGATTGGGGAAAATAGGAGCTTTGTCTTGCAAACATCCATTTTGTAGGATCTACCAAGATAGGGTGGTATTGGTTCCGGTTCCTTCTTTCTTGCCTAGAATTGATTCTGCTTTCCACAAACAACAGATTTTGTTTTTTACTTTTCCTGCTTCAGATGGTCAGGTTACATTGCTTAGACGTGAGAAGAGCCTCAATTCTTTGTTAATAAAAGGCTGAGTCCTTCAGCAATTCTGAGGCTTTTTTGGTCAATTTTGGGCCCACTGGGAAAGGACAGAAGCCAGCTACTTTGACTCTGAGTAGGTGGATAAGGTCTTTGATTGCCATTTCTTATAAGGTAATGGGCAAAGTGCTACCTTCCGGGATACAGGGCAGATCTGCCCGTAGCATATCTTCCTCGATTGCAGAACTTCAAGGGACTTCAATTTCTGAAATATGTACGGCAGGTACGTGGGCTACTCCTTCGACTTTAGGGAAGCATTACAGGGAGTGTGGAGAAATTACTGATGTTTTTGGTCATAAGGTTCTCTCCTTTATGACGTAATAGCGAAAGGAGTATGGTATGGAAAAATAAAGTATCTTTGAATTTGAGCATCCAACTCAGTTGACCGGTTTCTTTTTGTTGCTTGCTACATCTTATTGGTACTGAATTAAAGCGAAGGAGGGACGTTAAGGTAATGTTATAATTATTTACAGCTAATTACATTACTCCTAGTCTAATTCCCTCGCTTTAATTCAGAGACCCTCCTGTCCTCCCAGTCCAGAGCAACTAAGTTTTTCTGTGTGCTAAGCTTGTTTACTAACAGGAGGAGCTGGCAGAGAGGAGGGCCTTTAAAGATTGATGTGGCTTGGGATGAGGTCAGAGGGGGCAATGAAGCCTCATTGGTACTGAATTAAAGCGAGGAAGTAGGACAAGGAGTAATGTAATTACTAGAAAGTAATTGAAATATTTCCGTGTCTCCCCCTCTACTGTAGAGATAGCCTTGAGGTATTTTCATGTTTCCATCACATTTCCCTTCTCCTCCTTCTAGGACCTAAGGTCAGGTATTTAAAAGCCCCTGTTGCATCTCTCCCCCTGAACTCTACATACAGACACACTTGTGTGCGCTCACACCCACACGCTCGCTCTCTCATTCCCTCTTGTTCTATGTAAATATATAATTTGCTATTTACATGACTGACTCTCCCCCTCCATGATCCCTCCTCTAATGTATATATGCCATCTGGCTATGTAAATCTCTCTCTCCTCTCTTCTTTCTCTAATTGGTATGTCTGTACACACTGGGCATTTAATGACCCTCTTGTCACACCTCTATCCCTCTGTACTGTGTACAGATACCCTTAGGTATATAAATGTCCCGTATATAAATGCCTGTGTAGTCGCGCGTCCATCTTCTTGTACTCTGCATATATAACTTAATGTATATAAATGCCCTTTTTGCAATAAATATATATATATATATGCGTATACATCCATATATATATATATATATTATCTACTGGCGGTCGCCAGTAGATAGTTATAGTTAGGACCTATTTTCCATAGGAAATCCGCAACATTCTATTTGAAATAACTTTGGCGCCGGTTGACGAATCTTCGCGAAATTTTCAAACTTTGTGGCCCGCTCCGGTCCGCTCCTATCCTGAAAGTTTCGGGGTGATTCGTCAAGCGGGGGCTGAGACAAAAAGGGGGGTCCCAAAACGTGTTTTCCTCCTGCAATTTTCCATAGGAACCTTTCATCGCAGCTACAGCCCGAACTGCTGAACGGAATTACACCAAATTTGCCAAAAAGGTAGCCCTTGGTTCAGAGTCATGCCTTTTGCTTAAATGGTGTAAATCCGTTCAGTAGTTCCTGAGAAAATCAAAAATAAAATCACATATATATCTATGGTTGCATAGGGTCCGCGTACCCTCCCGATCACGAGCTGTATGCTAATTGGCTGTCAACACTCCAAACCAGGAAGTGTTGGCAGCCATCTTGCTCCTCGGTAGAACCGAGGCACAAGAAAAGACGAAAACAGACGCAAAAACACAAAAAGGGGGCAGGGTAGAAACACCCTGACCCCTAGGCCTGCTCAGGATTCAAGGGGGCTTAATCCCCCAACTTAAAACGCGCCACGGGGTGCGTTTGCACAGTGGTGAAGGGAGGGGGGCGGGGCTTCAGGTGACGTGTGCAAACAGGCCCGTGGCGCGTTTTAAGATGGGGAATTAAATCCCCTTCAATACTGAGGGTCCCTGGGGGCCAACTAGCCCACCAGGTACGTCCAAAAAGCGCCACAGAGCTGCGTTGCAGAGAGGTGTAAAAAGGGGCATGGCCTCTGAACACCTCTCTGCAACGCAGCTCCCTGGCGCATACTGGAGGTACAGGGTGGGCTAGTTGGACCCCAGGGACCCTCATGATTCAAGGGGACTTAATCCCTCAACTTAAAACGTCATTTGAGATGTCATCAGTGATGTCATCAGTGATGTCACTGACCATGTCATGAGTGATGTAATATGTGACGTCATCAGCAGTGCATTGTAGGGCGCGAGTTATAGTTAGCTGAACTAACTATAACGGGGAATTTCACGGGTTTTGTACGAGTGAAATGTCCAACTAACTATAACTGTCCCTAAAACCTATGGTTTTTTCAGTGAATATATATATATATATATACACACACACCTTAATGTATACAAAATACCTCATTGCTCCCCTTGTACTAAATATATATAATTACGATTTCGGATCCAACATATCCAGTGGCACGGCATTTTAAAGATGTCCATGAAAATAGATTAGACAATCTTAAGTACTTCGTACTAGACTCGGTCCCCAGCCCTAGACGAGTGGGCAACTGTGAGGCTGCACTGAGAAAATTGGAAACACGCTATATCATCGAGCTCGACACCAAAAGCCCACAGGGGCTCAATTCCAGTGAGGATCTCTACACATGTCTATAATTATATTCAAATATTGGATTAAGACAGGAGATTTTAATACATGACATTATCAGCAACTATACATGTCCCAATCTGCAATTTGCACAATCCCGTATTTAGATAAATTTTAGTAAAATGAAATATTTTAATTTTGCACATATTGTTTTAATTAGCACTTAGCAATAATGACTGTTTTAGGGTGGCACACTAATATTTCAATTGCACTCAAGCACTTTAAGCTGGCAACCTATAGACATGATTGAGGTAAATCAACCCATCAGGGTCATAAATCGTATGGACAATTGCGGGGTTAAACATTGATGTACTACCCCTGTGAGCTAATATAATACACTATGTATTCAGTAACCATAAACCATTCAAGTTCCCAAAACAATGAAAGTATGAAATTGCTTTGAATTGTTTAATTGGATTTATGAAGTATATCAATGCTCACTGTATATATTTTATATTATATTTTAGCATCTTTTATAATATAAATGTGATGTATCCTACTAAAAGCCTTTGAAGAGATGTCAAGCTATTGTAACATAAGTATGTCTTCAATGTCTATGAATTGCTAATCACATGTTTAATGCACTCGTCACTTTAAAATGGGGAAATGTACTCTGCAGCGCGTCATGTGATCAAGGCTCTTTAGGCCGAAACGCGTCATGGTGGTGTAAAGGAGTAAATAAAAACATCTTGCACCAGTTATTTGGAGTCCGTATTCATCCTTCCCGATTAAGGGGAATTGAAAGGAGTAACGATCGAAGGTATGATGTCAACCCACTGGGGATTTTATTGCACTTGATTAAGACAGACAGCAACACCCACTTGGGATTTCATTATTAGAGACTCCAAATACCAGACGCCCAAGCGGGCGGGAGAACACGCCCATGAGGGCTTGACTCTTGAAATAAAGCACAGGTGGTCTCTATGTCTGTTTGCTGTCTTTTCTTTGCTGAGGCTTGTGAACAAGAAGTGACATTCGAAACGCGTAAAGCCCTTGATTCTGATGCCAGCTGATATGTGAGGTGTCTGGGGTCCTCACCGCATGGAGTTGCTTTCTGTGAGGCACTCTCACTAAGGGCAACCTTTCTTGTGGATTTAATAGCGGCTATGCCTAGTCGCGAGAGCAGCCCGCCGCGTCAATGCGGATCCTCAGCGTTCGGAAGTTCCGATGCGGAGAGAGGAACAGAGAGCTCCGAACGTGAGTGACTGGTAATGCACAGTCTGCCTGGCATTTCTTGCTGATGTCAACCCACTGGGGATTTTATTGCACTTGATTAAGACAGACAGCAACACCCACTTGGGATTTCATTATTAGAGACTCCAAATACCAGACGCCCAAGCGGGCGGGAGAACACGCCCATGAGGGCTTGACTCTTGAAATAAAGCACAGGTGGTCTCTATGTCTGTTTGCTGTCTTTTCTTTGCTGAGGCTTGTGAACAAGAAGTGACATTCGAAACGCGTAAAGCCCTTGATTCTGATGCCAGCTGATATGTGAGGTGTCTGGGGTCCTCACCGCATGGAGTTGCTTTCTGTGAGGCGCTCTCACTAAGGGCAACCTTTCTTGTGGATTTAATAGCGGCTATGCCTAGTCGCGAGAGCAGCCCGCCGCGTCAATGCGGATCCTCAGCGTTCGGAAGTTCCGATGCGGAGAGAGGAACAGAGAGCTCCGAACGTGAGTGACTGGTAATGCACAGTCTGCCTGCCATTTCTTGCTGATGTCAACCCACTGGGGATTTTATTGCACTTGATTAAGACAGACAGCAACACCCACTTGGGATTTCATTATTAGAGACTCCAAATACCAGACGCCCAAGCGGGCGGGAGAACACGCCCATGAGGGCTTGACTCTTGAAATAAAGCACAGGTGGTCTCTATGTCTGTTTGCTGTCTTTTCTTTGCTGAGGCTTGTGAACAAGAAGTGACATTCGAAACGCGTAAAGCCCTTGATTCTGATGCCAGCTGATATGTGAGGTGTCTGGGGTCCTCACCGCATGGAGTTGCTTTCTGTGAGGCGCTCTCACTAAGGGCAACCTTTCTTGTGGATTTAATAGCGGCTATGCCTAGTCGCGAGAGCAGCCCGCCACGTCAATGCGGATCCTCAGCGTTCGGAAGTTCCGATGCGGAGAGAGGAACAGAGAGCTCCGAACGTGAGTGACTGGTAATGCACAGTCTGCCTGGCATTTCTTGCTGATGTCAACCCACTGGGGATTTTATTGCACTTGATTAAGACAGACAGCAACACCCACTTGGGATTTCATTGTTAGAGACTCCAAATACCAGACGCCCACGCGGGCGGGAGAACACGCCCATGAGGGCTTGACTCTTGAAATAAAGCACAGGTGGTCTCTATGTCTGTTTGCTGTCTTTTCTTTGCTGAGGCTTGTGAACAAGAAGTGACATTCGAAACGCGTAAAGCCCTTGATTCTGATGCCAGCTGATATGTGAGGTGTCTGGGGTCCTCACCGCATGGAGTTGCTTTCTGTGAGGCGCTCTCACTAAGGGCAACCGTTCTTGTGGATTTAATAGCGGCTATGCCTAGTCGCGAGAGCAGCCCGCCGCGTCAATGCGGATCCTCAGCGTTCGGAAGTTCCGATGCGGAGAGAGGAACAGAGAGCTCCGAACGTGAGTGACTGGTAATGCACAGTCTGCCTGGCATTACTTGCTGATGTCAACCCACTGGGGATTTTATTGCACTTGATTAAGACAGACAGCAACACCCACTTGGGATTTCATTATTAGAGACTCCAAATACCAGACGCCCAAGCGGGCGGGAGAACACGCCCATGAGGGCTTGACTCTTGAAATAAAGCACAGGTGGTCTCTATGTCTGTTTGCTGTCTTTTCTTTGCTGAGGCTTGTGAACAAGAAGTGACATTCGAAACGCGTAAAGCCCTTGATTCTGATGCCAGCTGATATGTGAGGTGTCTGGGGTCCCCACCGCATGGAGTTGCTTTCTGTGAGGCGCTCTCACTAAGGGCAACCTTTCTTGTGGATTTAATAGCGGCTATGCCTAGTCGCGAGAGCAGCCTGCCGCATCAATGCGGATACTCAGCGTTCGGAAGTTCCGATCCGGAGAGAGGAACAGAGAGCTCCGAACGTGAGTGACTGGTAATGCACAGTCTGCCTGGCATTTCTTGCTGATGTCAACCCACTGGGGATTTTATTGCACTTGATTAAGACAGACAGCAACACCCACTTGGGATTTCATTATTAGAGAATCCAAATACCAGACGCCCAAGCGGGCGGGAGAACACGCCCATGAGGGCTTGACTCTTGAAATAAAGCACAGGTGGTCTCTATGTCTGTTTGCTGTCTTTTCTTTGCTGAGGCTTGTGAACAAGAAGTGACATTCGAAACGCTAAAGCCCTTGATTCTGATGCCAGCTGATATGTGAGGTGTCTGGGGTCCTCACCGCATGGAGTTGCTTTCTGTGAGGCGCTCTCACTAAGGGCAACCTTTCTTGTGGATTTAATAGCGGCTATGCCTAGTCGCGAGAGCAGCCCGCCGCGTCAATGCGGATCCTCAGCGTTCGGAAGTTCCGATGCGAAGAGAGGAACAGAGAGCTCCGAACGTGAGTGACTGGTAATGCACAGTCTGCCTGGCATTTCTTGCTGATGTCAACCCACTGGGGATTTTATTGCACTTGATTAAGACAGACAGCAACACCCACTTGGGATTTCATTATTAGAGACTCCAAATACCAGATGCCCAAGCGGGCGGGAGAACACGCCCATGAGGGCTTGACTCTTGAAATAAAGCACAGGTGGTCTCTATGTCTGTTTGCTGTCTTTTCTTTGCTGAGGCTTGTGAACAAGAAGTGACATTCGAAACGCGTAAAGCCCTTGATTCTGATGCCAGCTGATATGTGAGGTGTCTGGGGTCCTCACCGCATGGAGTTGCTTTCTGTGAGGCGCTCTCACTAAGGGCAACCTTTCTTGTGGATATATATATATATATATATATATATATATATATATATATATATATATATATATATATTCACTGAAAAAAACACAGGTTTCAAGGACATTATAGTTAGAAATTAGCATTTAAAAAACCTTAGAAATTCACTGAAAAAACCACAGGTTTCAGGGACGTTATAGTTAGTTGGACATTTCACTCGTACAAAACCAGAGAAATTCGGCCGTTATAGTTAGTTAAGCTAACTATAACTCGCGCCCCCGCAATGCACTGCTGCTGACGTCACATATTACATCATTCATGACATGGTCAGTGACATCACTGATGACATCACTGATGACATCTCAAATGACATCACTGATCACTGAGCGGTTACCGAGTCACAAGATGGCTGCCAACACTTCCTGGTTTGGAGTGTTGGCAGCCAATCAGAAGACAGCTCGTGCTCGGGAGGAGTCGCGACGACTCCTCGGTGCTCAGATATCGATATTTTGCTTTTTTTAATTTCTCAGGAACTACTGAAAGGATTTACACTATTTAAAAAAAAGGTTGCTTTCTGAACCAAGACCTACCTTTTTGCCAAATTTGGTGTAATGCCGTTCAGCAGTTCGGGCTGTAGCCGTGTCTAAAGTTTCCTATGGAATTAACATGGGGAAAACGCGTTTTGGGGTCCCCTTTTTTCTCAGCCCCCGCTTGACGAATCACCCCGAAACTTTCAAGACGAAAACTGACCGGAGCGCCCCATTAGTGTTAAAAATTTCGCGATGATTCGTCAAACGGCGCCAAAGATATTGGAAAATTAAAAAACGCTTTTCCTATGGAAACTAGGTCCTAACTATAACTACCTACTGGCGACCACCAGTAGGTTATATATATATATATATATATACAGAAACATCATACATGGGTACTATACCAAGAAATTAAAGAAGTAGGACAGATCCTAAGCACAATAAGAATCCTCAGGTCACTCGAGAACTTTACTCAAAGCAAGACTCGATGAGGATAAGAGGATGCAAATGATATTATATCGGAATTAAGTCATCACATTAACTCTGATAAACAAATAATATAGTGCGAAGAGGTAAAGGCACAGATACCATATCTGAATAAAGCCATGACATTAACTCTGACAAACACACAAACGTGTGTAAAGGCGTAAAATAGGAAACATTCCTACCAAACATGTGAACCAAAAGTCACATTAAGAACTATGAATAAACACATGTTGCATACAGAACTTTAATTTAAATTTAATTTTAACTTTATTAATTGTCGCACTAATGTATATATCAAATGCAAATTAATTCATGGTCGTTTTTACTACAGAATTTGTAACAACAAAAAGTGTTATCTGTTTTGGGTTATATCATAATAATTGCAAAACAGTGCAAAAACTACAACTCCCAGTAGTCTATGGGAGATGTAGGACAGGAAATGGTATTTAACAAATTGCAAAAGTAGTGTCTCCCAACCATGAGAAAGGCCCTGTGTGGCCGAAACGCGTCGGTGACAGACTGGCTCTGTAACAATAAACATCTTGGAAAAGGATTTCTGTGTGCGACGTACCTTTGGTGTAAAATTGATCCAGGCCTTGGTTTTGGCCTCACTTCTGCACCCGCTGTTTAGCGCTCTGGCATCTAACCACATTGTTTGCTGACAGAATACAGCCGGCGGCGCCCGATCGAGAGCACGCCAGAAAACACCACAACTCACTGGGTTGAGCGCAGGAGGACGGAGCCGAAGAGCCCCACCCATACAGTAGTCTCCCCGAGAGGTGAGTGGATCTACGAGAGCAGCGAAACTGCATTAAGATCGAAGCGACTTGAATGTGGGAAAACATTATCGGAAAACGCTTAAGCACAGGCTCAGCAAGAATCCGGTAAAACGACAAAGTAGAAATCCTTTGAAATTCCTAATTAACATTACGTTGAGCCTAACACGACATAGCTAACAAGGAAGGAACTCAAACGACCGAATTGAAAAGCGATTGAATTGAAAAGCATAATGGAAGCGCGAAAAGCTAAAAGAGCTCAGAAAACGGCAACTATGTTTCAGGCCAATACTAGTATACAGGCGGAAACCATTGAAAGTCAGGGAACACAACGAGAACAGGAACCCTCCTTAAAACAAATATTTCTGCAGTTAGAACAGCAGTATAAAAGGGAAATCAATAAAAGTTGGGAAATAATTGCACTCCAAAAATACCTGAAAATAGACAGAGTCCAGAGAGGATTAAGGATTTTCACCATGCCCACACATCCAGAAACAAGAACAGACATGCTGGAAGAATGGGGGGCCAATAATATGGATTGTTCTAAGAACATGGTGAAAATTCTAATTAAATATGCGAACATTGACTTAGAGGAAACATATACAATGATTAAAGAATTGGAAAGTAAAATAGCATCGCAAAACAAAGAAGAAGCAAACAAACTTAGAAAAGACATGGAAACCCGCATCGATAAATACGATAAATACGAGGAGATCCAAGAACGTAAACACAATAAATATATACGGGACGAAACAGATTACAGACAAGGAAGGATTCTGACATTCGTCAGAAGATTTGATGCCCTGAAAATAAACTTTGTAAAAAATCTAAACCAGCAGGAGATACAACAACTGAATCAGACATAAGTGAAAACGAGGCCACCGGTGGAGCGAGCACATCCAAAAGGATTACTTTTTTAGAGGAGATGCAACTGGTAAATTTAGACCAGAGCCTATCAAGAAATCGGGGACGAGGGAGAGGCAGAGGGCGTGGAAGAGGCAATACAAAATCTTCCCCAGCACTAGAAAAACCCAAAGATCAAAGCACAAAAAACCAATATCCCTTACGGAGTCGAACCCACAGAGTCTAAATGAAACAAATCTGATAATTAATCTCTCAGACTATACACCCACTAAAGAAGAGTGCGCAGTATTGAACAGAGGACTTTCCTTCTGCCCTGAAAGACATTTTGAATATACAAACACGAAAATAGACATATGCAAATATATACGTAAATTAAAATTAACAAAAACACATGCATGTCATACAAAAGGAGAAGAAAACACAAGATCAACAAGTGAAGAGAACAATGAAGGACAAGCAGGATCAACAAGTGAAGAGTACAATGAAGGACAAGCACTTACTATAGACCAAATTTCGGATTTAAAAAATCTATTTGATCTAGCGAGTGACCTCAATGAAGAGGAGACCACTGAAAGCCAAGTACTCCAAGAACTGGGCATTGACACAACAAAACATCAAAGCAGCGGCCTAAAAAACAAATCCAAATATTGCCCACAACTATCACCTGGAAATAAAATTGATTTATTTTCAGATGCAGTGATGCAAGAGCTGGATGACATAGTAAAAACACGTAACAACAGGAAAAGGGAAAACCTATCAGTCAGAGAAAACATGGCGATTAAAACTTTAATGGAAAACAACCAGATAATCATAAAGCCGGCTGATAAGGGCGGAAATATAGTTATCCAAAACAAAACTGACTATATCAAAGAAGCCCATCGACAACTGGATGACCCCACTAAGTACAAAAAATTGGGCCATAATCCTATCAACAAAATGATTCTGGAATTAAAAAACAACCTTGATGAATGGCATTCATTAAATCTCATTAACGACAATGAACGACAATACCTCTTCAAAGAATATCCGACCATACCAACTATCTATTTCCTGCCAAAAATTCATAAAACCCAGATCAATCCTCCAGGCAGGCCAATAGTATCATCATGCGACTCCCTATATGAGAACATATCGACATATGTAGACCACTACCTTGCACCTATGGTCCAGAATCTCGACTCGTACATTAAAGATACCGGTGATTTCTTGAGAACCTTGTCAAACACCACATGGAATTCGAATTACATCATGGCCACGATCGATGTTGTTTCATTATACACCTCAATTGAACACAAGATTGGATTACAGGTATGCGCTTATTATTTAAGACAACGCAAAATCACAGAACTGCAACACTCTGGCATGCTTCTCACTGTGATAGAACTATGCCTTACAAACAACATTTTTTTATTCAATCATGATCTTTATCAACAGCGGTGTGGCACTGCCATGGGCATCTCATTTTCACCGAATTTTGCCAACCTCACGATGGGCTGGTGGGAGAAAGAAATCGCATGGGGGTCTGCAAATCATCTAGCACTGGATAAAATCGTACTTTGGATTCGATATATCGATGATTTGTTTTTGATCTGGAACGGTAAGAAAGAGGAATTCATGGAGTTTTTTAATCAACTTAACCAGAATGATATTGGCCTATCCTTTACCTGCTCAACAAGTCGCACAAAGGTGAACTTTCTAGATACCACAGTCTATATAGACCAAGGACGGATACATACAACCCTATTTAGAAAGAAGACGGCAACAAATAGCATCTTACATGCCACAAGTTTTCACCCTAAACCACTACTAAACAGCATTCCATATGGAGAATTCGTAAGATACGAAGAAACTGCTCCAAAGATGACGACGCAAAGAATAAAATCATGGAGAGTGCAATGAGACTAAAAGACAGAGGATATAGACAAAGAGATCTCAACAAAAGCATACAGAAAATCGAACAAGCAACATACATGGAAATTCTGATGACCAAAGCTCTAAAAAACAGCAAAAAGGAGTAAGAACAACAACTAGGAATAACTAAAAAACAAACAACTCCTAGATTAATCTTAACCTACAGCAAGGAAAGCCCAAAGATCATTCAAATCATTAGAAAATATTGGCACCTATTGAAGCAAGATCAGGACATTGGAAAGATAATTGGAACACAACCTCAAGTAACATACAGAAAGGCCGTCTCACTTAAGGATAAAATAGTCCAAAGTCACTTCCAAGAAAAACCAAAGATAAACTGGCTGGCACAACAACAATTGGGTTTTAAAAATGCAACAACTGCAAAGCCTGCAAAATTGGAGTGAACATGAAAGAAATAACAGACCCGGAAGGGAGATCCATCAGAATAAACCACAAGATCACTTATACCACACAGTTCGTGGTTTATGTCATACAATGTGCATGTGGACTGAGGTACATCGGCAGCACAATTTGAATGCTGAAAAAACGGATTCTGGAGCACATACGAGCAGTGAAAAACAAAGATTCCAATTATGCAACAGCCAAACATCTAGCGACATGCCAAAATAATGACTGGCGACAAATGGAATTCTTCGGCCTAGACACTATTCAACCCAATGAAAGAGCAGGCGATAGAAAAAGAAAGTTAAGACAACTAGAATCCAAATATATAATCAGACTACGCACAAAGACTCCCAGAGGTCTGAACAACGATGAGGAATTACATATCCACCTTTGAAGATACTAAGAAAATAAATTCAGAACATCTTCAAGAGGACATATACCATCGAATGCCCATAATGAGCTCCTTTATAGACAGTGCGCAAACCAACATATGCGATCATATAAGGGTACTATACCACAAATCAACAGAAACATCATACATGGGTACTATACCATGAAATTAAAGAAGTAGGACAGATCCTAAGCACAATAAGAATCCTCAGGTCACTCGAGAACTTTACTCAAAGCAAAACTCGATGAGGATAAGAGGATGCAAATGATATTATATCGGAATGAAGTCATCACATTAACTCTGATAAACAAATAATATAGTGCGAAGAGGTAAAGGCACAGATACCATATCTGAATAAAGCCATTACATTAACTCTGACAAGGCGTAAAATAGGAAACATTCCTACCAAACATGTGATCCAAAAGTCACATTAAGAACTATGAATAAACACATGTTGCATACAGAACTTTAATTTAAATTTAATTTTCTTTATAAATTAATTGTCGCACTAATGTATATATCCAAATGCAAATCAATTCATGGTCATTTTTACTACAGAATTTGTAACAACAAAAAGTGTTATCTGTCTTTGGGTTATATCGTAATAATTGCAAAATAGTGCAAAAACTACAACTCCCAGAAGTCTATGGGAGAAGTAGGACAGGAAATGGTATTTAACAGATTGCAAAAGAAGTGTCTCCCAACCGTGAGAAAGCCCCTGTGTGGCCGAAACGCGTCAGTGACAGACTGGCTCTGTAGCAATAAACATCTTGCAAAAGGATTTCTGTGTGCGACGTACCTTTGGTGTAAAAAAAAAATATATATAGATAGATATGTTTATTTAAAAATCCTCTCATCGCTCCTTAGTCATCTTGTACTATTTGTATGTATGTCAATAGTCATTTAAAATGACCCTTTCCATTCTGTACTGACAATATTGTCACTTGTCTGGAGAGCAGGCACAGCATTTGCTTTTCTCAGGTCAAACATCGTTTAGAATTCATTCGGTGATGAGGAACACACAAGATGGTCGGATGTGTTGAGCTAAGGCTCCTGTCCACTTTGCCCCTAATCTACAAAAATCCTTGCATTTGACGCACTATGCCTGCCACTGATTTTGTTCCAGGCTGCTGACTGCTCGCCGTTAGTGCCGGATCCAGAAACCCCGGTCGAAGATGCTATGACTGGTGCCGCAGGTGGGCTGATACGAATCTGGGGCTTGTAATCGGACTTGGCTAGGGGCTTCGGAGAAACGAACCCAGGTTAGTGGTGCTGGGCGACTTGGAAAAGAGTTTAGCCCTGGACTCCCCCAATGTGTGCCTACTGTGTGACTCGGGCTGAGTCCACCCAGGCTGGCCTCCTGCCATTTGTCAGAGCCGTGTATATGTGGCAGGGATGCCACCCAGCCTGGTCGATTTGAGGAGAGCCTTCAACCTGGCATCTGGGTGGTGAATTTTTCGCTGAAGCCGAGACAGGCATGCTCAGCAGGCGAGGGCGCCTCATGTCTGGCAGTCTAATATTCATTTAAGTGATTTATACCACCGGGGTCGTGAAACTCACAAGGGCCAGTGGCCTGCAAACTTGAGTGGGGCCTTGAACTTGAGGGCCCTCCACTTGAAGACTGATTCCCCGACTGTGGCTTGGCCCCATGGACACATTTCTGGCCCACCTGATCATAATACTGATGTCGCGCTAGCACCAGGAGATCTAGCGGCTGTAAATACTGTTAAGAGTGTTGCCGATGCCCGAGCCTGGTGTCTGGAGCCTGACAGGTCACTGGTCGTGGCTGTGGTTGTGGTTGTACTTCCCCCCAGCTATTCCTAAGCTGATACCCCAATTTAATTTTCATGGTGTTTTACAGGGGTCACAAACTGCATGAGCTATCTCACATTGGCGGGCTGGGATAGATTACCTCACTGAATGTGGGGTAGGCCCAGACCCGCTGCCTCCCCGACCCTTTGACGCACCACGTGGATCCCCTCTTCCTCCACAAGGTGGGGGGCTGCTCATGCTGCCCGACCTCCAGGGCTGGCTTGCCTCCAGGGTGACAAAGAGACTAGTAGACCAGGCTAATACCTCCATTCCTTCTTTATAGGCAACTCCCGAGGTCTTCTTTTATATTCCGTATGTGCTGGGACTACGCACTTTGTCTGCCACGCCTCAACCATGACCAAAGGTAAAAAAGAGATAACCTCAAGACAAGTAAAGCTCGATAAGTTTGCTAAACCTTTCCCTTCTGACCCAACCCCGCCCTCAGCATTAGACAATCAGATACAAAGGTCTAGGGCCACCTTGGGCCACCTTGGGCGGAATGAGCTCTACGACAGAGGTTATCTTACAAGCCATTGCGGCTACTAGACAGGCCCTGGAGACCCAGATCGGAGCGGTTGGAGAGTGAGGTGACCGTTCTCCGACAAGATCTGCACTGTAAGGTGGGCTGTGTTATGGAGGCCAAGGATCGAATTTCAACTTTGGAAGATGAAGTAAAGGTTCTATGATCCACAGGCTGAAAACGACAAGCCTAGAACTCTGCGAGTGAGTCGAAGATGCCTAGGGAACATCTCAGAGCAACAAACTAAGGTTTGGGGGGTTCTACGAGGGTGCAGAAGGTGCAGACCCATCCTCTTTCTTGAGGCTTGGCCAAATTCCTTATTGCACAATTCTCCATCTGCTTCTTTATTGAGAGGGCCCAGAGGAAGCTAGGCTGGAGGCCGCCATCTGGAGCTCCTCCGTGCACATTGGTTGCTCGTTTCCTTAAATATAGAGATCGCTATTTAGTACGCAAGTCAAATACAGAATATGGCGACCTCCATCAGGAAACAAACCGAATATATTATTTTCCCAGACTACACCCTGTAGGAAGCTAGCTCTTTATATAGTGGACCAACACGAGATTGTAGCTTTTAGAGCTCTCCTCCTAGCTAGTTTCTGAAGATCTGCATCTTTCTCATCTACTTCTTCTGGGGTACAACTAGAGTTACTCCCAGTGGAGGTACCATAAGTAGGAGAATTTGAGGACCCATCATCTTCACTGACAACTCCCTCTTCTGTATCATTAGGGTTTTCTTCCATTACCATGGCTCTATCATGCTCAGCAAGCAGGTTCTGGAGGTGAGCCTTGTTAGGTTTAGACCCCATGGCAATGGTCCGCAAAAATGATAACCCTAAATGCTCTCTTTTGTGGTAGTGTGTTCAAGCAGTTTAGGCTTATCAGAGGGTAGTGCTATACATTTGTTGTACTCGGAGGCAATAAATGAGACAAACACTCAAGAATAAATCTAAGACCAATTAAAAAAAATAAGTCATATTTTTATATAAATTTTGATACCAAGAACTTCGTTATCAAGTAATACTTTTTTAGGGGGGCGTGGCTTCGCCGAGCTGCAGTATGGCCGCCTTCTACAGGGGCTCTGCCGGCCAGGTCACATTATCCTTAAATATCGCCACTCGCACCCCGGATCCGATGCCACAAGCGAAGGGAATTCACTAATGACATTCGCAGCAGCACACGTGTGGCTTTACTAGCGTGTGGGAGAAGCCATTGCTGACATATCGGACCTGAGGCGCGGCGGCCTAGCCCAAGACGCAACATGGCCGCCGCAGCGCTGTAAAGCGGGAAGACCTGTCTGAGCTCACCTGGGTTTGGCCCTGCTCTGGCCGAGCTGCGGTATCCTGGTGGGAGTGACGCTGTTGCCGGACCGTCTACACTGGTGCTGTCATGCTGTGGGCTGCGGCTGAACTGGCGTGCGGGGTGTGGTGAGATCGACTCGGCCGCCGATGAACTGGATCCCAGCCTGCTGCGGAATCTGTGGAGCGACTGCTGCTGTGGAGGCACGGCTACCGAACTGGCCCTGCGGTTGCTGAAACGAGGTGACGGTGCCATCGGGTGCAGTGAGTGTGGGCCGGGGGCGGGGACATGCGTGGCTGCGTGCGCTCCCTCTGCTTGGACCTAGCCTCCTGGACAAGCATTGCTGGGTGGGGCTGGGCTCGGGCTGCTGTGGAGTGTATTGGCCTCCTCTTGCGTGTTGCAGGCCTTCGTATCCCGTCCCTTGCAGTGCCGTGGGAAGCTGTGACCGGGATGAGGGGGCTGCCCATTCCTGCGGCAGCTGGGGGAGTGACTTGTGAGCTGCTCTCCCCTTCTCTTCCGTTGACGGGCACATATTAAACGCTAAGACCTGTGCTCCACCTTGCCTCACATCACATAACACTAGCCTTGGTGTATGAGCTCTGATACTCTGCAGTGAGAGAGGAAGACATCTGAGCCATTCAAGTCCAAGCTGGTCCTCCTGCACGACGGGGAGGAGGCGTTGCCCCAGATCTAGCGCCGTTTTTGCACTCAGGTAGAACACTTGGCACTATGGGGAAAACTGGCCCCCGTCAGTCCAAACTTCCCTTTGAGAATAAACGCCAAACCCGCACTACAGATGCACCCTCAGAACCAGACACCGATCATGGCGCAAAAGACTTGGTGGACCAGCAAGAGGAAGACCTGCGCGCAATACTGCTGGATGTGCGCTCTAGCATCAAAACAATCGACAACAAAATTGGTGCCCTCACTTCGAGCCTAGACAGAGTGAAAAAAAGAGTAGGCACCCACGAAGTCCGCTTAGACACCCTAGAGAACAGACTCTCAGATACTCAAGATGCTCAAGCTGAATCTAAGTCACAGTTGCTAAATATGGAAAGGGTACTGGAAGTGATTAAAGCGAATAATGACGACTTGGAAGCGCGTTCCAGGCGCAATAACCTAAGAATTATTGGTCTGCCAGAGACAACTGCCATCCCCAAAATGGAGCCATATATCGAAAACTTGCTGCATGAACTCTTTGAGCCGGCGCTTTCGCGACTGATGATCGTTGTACGAGCTCATTGCTCCTTGGGTCCCAGGCCGCCGGCGGGAGCTACACCTCGCCCCATAATTGCACAGCTCTTAAATTACAGAGATAGAGACGCAATTCTAAGAGCAGCTAGAGATAAGGGGACTGTAACGCACCAGGGAAACACTCTGTCCTTCTTCCCCGATTACAC
Source organism: Calotriton arnoldi (assembly GCA_963921515.1). NCBI lineage: Eukaryota > Metazoa > Chordata > Amphibia > Caudata > Salamandridae > Calotriton > Calotriton arnoldi. Next base: position 543,478 of record CAWUFW010000809.1, read on the forward strand.
TCCTTCGGTGCAGGCCGCCCGCAGAGAGTTCGCATCAGTAAAGCGTAACCTGCAAAACGCCTCCATTCCTTACGCTATGCTGTACCCGGCCAAGCTAAAGATAACGCACGAAGGACAGACGCACTTTTTTACAGACGCCAAGGCAGCGCTTAAATACTCCAAAAATATATGCTCCAGAAAGTCACCGCCTTGCCCATCCCGGCAAACTGAAGCAGAGCAGAACTTGAGTGATAATGACTGATATAGTTACTCAGATCCTCGGTTTAGATAATGGTCTACGGTATTAAGTATATACTCTTACAAACATGTTCAAAAGGTTTCCCGATGCTGTTAAGCTACCTGTTACCTATTCCCTTTAACTTTGTAAAGGCGCAAGTTTCACATCTATCGGATCTTATATGACTGATACGGCCTGACCACCCTGCCACCAGGCAGGTTTAAGCCGGCGTCCCAAGCCCCCAAAGGGAGTTCTCCTGCTTTTTGGTTATAAGGGGTTGTAAAAGGAGGGGGGTAAAATGTCACAACCTAATTGGAGGTTGTTGTGGGTGGGGGATGGGGTAGAGGGTTTTCAGCATCTTCAGACATGCAGTCGTTAGCTACACAGTACATGTATACAGTAGATCACAGTTTAGATTATTTATCTAACCCGTTGCTCCAGATCCTATTGGCATTCAGGTATTCTACTAGTAACCTCTCTGCAGTGCTCTTAGCGCTATTATGCACTCGATTTCTAAAGGCATATACCATATAACATACCAGCTATACCATGACAGAGGCTAGATTCATTACTTGGAACATTAGAGGGCTTAACGACTTTAGAAAATCCAGGCTGATGCAAACATATCTAATTAGACATCACATAGACGTGTGCTTTCTGAAAGAGACTCATCTGAAATATGATACGGACCCCAGATTGCACAACAGATACTGGGGGGAGACACACTCAGCACCATATTCCAACTACGCAAGGGGAGTTTCGGTGTTGATCAGACGTGGTTTGGGCTGGACAACTGCAAACACACAGATTGACCCAGACGGGCGCTACGTCATTCTCAACTGCTCAATGATGTCCACAAAGTTCACTTTAGGGGCTATATATATGGGCCAAATGTGGATGACCCTCAATTCTTTCTCACTGTATTCGCAAAGGTGTTAGCGGCTGGGGGTGATACAGTTATATGGGGCGGGGACTTTAATGTCACGTTTAAAAACGAATGGGACAGAGTCGGGGCTGATCGCTGCCCACACACTAAGGCAGCCCATCAATTAAACAGTATTATACTTGATCACAACCTGGAAGATATCAGGCGCAATAGAAACCCAGACACCAGGGAAGGAACTTGTATCTCCTCATATCATAGCGCATGGTCCAGACTGGACTACTGGCTGGTTACTGGTGACATTGCATCCTGGACCACAGATGTGTCACATTTACCCCGCACGCTATCGGACCATGCCCCTGTTGTGCTGCGCTGGACGATACCACAGACTATGCCCCGTGCGTTTAGCTGGCGCCTCCCACCACACGCTCTCTTAGATGCTGCATTCAAAGAAGAAATTAGAACTGAAATCGCCCAATTCTTCTTCACGAATGAGGGGAATGGTAGACTCTCCTTCCACCTTGTGGGAAGCATTCAAAGCAGTTATCAGAGGTGTATGCATCTCCAAGCAAGCAGGGGTTCTGAAGGCAATTAGGACAACGCTAACGAAATTAGAACACGATATTAAAGCCACAGAACTGCTGTTTTTTCAGACAAGGGCACCCACACATCTAGCTTCCCTACGTGAGAAGATATCGGAATTTGGGGAGGAGGCGGAAAGAGAAACCCGATTCTTGGGGAAACACGCGAAAGCTTGAAGTTATGGCGAGGGAGACAGACCAGGTAGAACCCTCGCTAATGCACTTAAACAACACACATCCCAGACCTTCATAACTGAGCTACTTGATGATGACTTGGCCCCTGTCAGAGGCCAGCAGGTCACTCATAATCTTCTCACACGCTTCTATGCCTCTTTAGTTTCATCCACACAAAGCAGCCCCCACTCTGAGTTAGACACATACTTAGATTCCATTGAACTGCTTTGGCTCAGTGACGCCCACAGATCCTATTTAGACAAACCTTTCTCGGTGGCGGATATAACGCAGGTCATCAACGGCCTACCTGGGGAGAAAGCACCTGGATTAGATGGGTTGACGACTTCTTTCTATAAAACATACGCAGCGGAGCTAGCACCTCGCCTGCTGGATGTATACCAAGAATCATTGGAGTGTGGGATGCTGCCACTAACTATGCGGGAAGCAGTGATTATATACCTTCTCAAACCTGATAAGCAAGCAAATTTATGTGACTCATACAGACCTCTCTCTTTAATTAATGTGGATGTAAAGATCCTTGCCAAACTAATTGCTAATAGGCTACAACCGCTTCTACCACTTTTAGATAGACCGGATCAGTCTGGTTTCATTCCAGGTAGATCCACAGCCCATAATTTGCGCACCTTCTTTGCCACAGTTCACCAAATTGACCCCAAGTTGCCGGCCATTGTGGCATTTCTTGATGCTACTAAGGCATTTGATTCCCTTGAGTGGCCCTTTTTATTCACCATTTTGCCCAGGCTGGGATTTAGCCCTAACTTCACCAAGCTGATTAGCTTGCTCTACACCAATCCCACGGCTCGCCTTAGTGCTAATGGGCTTTTATCTGAACCATTCTCTATAACACGTGGCACAAGACAGGGCTGTCCACTGTCGCCACTACTATTCGCGGTGGCGATGGAGCCACTGGCTGCCAGAATACGACAGCACCATTGCTTCCGTGGACTGGGTTTCACAGACAGAAGCCTTATAATTTCAATGTACGCTGACGACATCACTTTATATATTCGTAAACCAGATGAAAATTTGAATCCAGTGCTACGTGAAATCCTTCAATTTGGCAGTATGTCAGGCATTAAAATCAACTGGTCCAAATCGTCGATTCTGCCACTACTGAATCCCCAGTTGCCACTGAATTAGAGTTCCCGCTCAAATGGGCTGACAGAGCAGTAAAGTACCTAGGTGTCTGGCTCAGCAGAGACATACAGGAGATCTGGCGTTTGAACTTTGGTAAACTGATAGAATGGCTGGAGTGCAAATCTAAATTTTGGTCGACTCTGCCTCTGTCCCTGGCTGGTAGAATCGCCATAACAAAAATGATAGTTCTCCCCAAGTTTCTCTATCTATGCGTCAATATACCCGTCCCTCTCACCCGAGCCTTTTTTACATCTCTTCGCTCTATTTTAATATCAATAGTATGAGCTGGCAAACAGCCGCGAGTTAGCTACACGGCCGCTTTCACAGGGAGGCTTGGGGGCCACTGACCTCGAGCTCTATGCATTGTGTGCACAAGCCCAATTCCTCCATTTTTGGATATACCCCACTCCATTTCAGCCTCACGTTGCTATCGAGAAAGATGTGGCAGACCCAACTCCTTTGCATGCTGCTATATACAAGTCATATCATAGAACAACCGGCTAAGTAAATACGGTCGAAACACTCAGATGGGCCTGGGAAGGTCTAAGGAAGCGAGTAGGCACCCCACTGCTATACGCGCCATCTACCCCTTTAGCATACCACCCACTAATCCCTATACTGCACGACAAGGGTAACATTGCGTGCGCACGAAATATGGGCCTGTCTACACTGGGAGACTTGTACCCACAAGATACTTTCCTGTAATTGCCGCAGAACCGAGCTGAAAATCCTGTCCCCATCCTGGACCTATTACTGTACTACCTGCTCAGAGCAGCCTGTAAGTCCCTGCACACTTCGTTCCCATCTTCTCCGGCCACTATGAAGCCGCTGGAATACCTATTAGTCACCCCGTCTTCCCATAAACTAATCACCAGACTATACAATCTTACGCAGTTAAATTCTGCATTTGCTGCCCCGAGGGCTGTACTTCAATGGAGGGAGGACCTGAACAATTTGCCCAAGACAAACCATGAACATTCTGTTGTTCCCAACTAAAATACCTATCCCCAAATTATAAGCTAAGACTCATACATTTTAAATTTATCCACAGGGTATACCGGACCCCCTGGCAATTACACAAACTAGGGCTACGCCAAGACGCTCAGTGTTGGAAATGCAAACAGGATAACGCAACCTTCCTGCATATTGCGTAGAGCTGCCCATACATAGCTAAATTTTGGGAGGTGGTGTACGGTACCATACAGGAAGTCACTGGGATATCACTAGAATACACACCGTTAGTAGCCCTGCTGGGTTACGTTGAAGGGATTATACCTGAGAGACGCCGACTCATAGCCATGATGCTACTTTTAGCAAAAGGTCGTTTAGCTATACAGTGGGACGCAGCTGGAGAACCCTGCATAGACGCCTGGGTGCAGGATATTGCTTATTGTCAGGAACAACTGGCTGCATTCTGGGATCTTATGCCTGCTGCATCTCGCCCAAAAGACATATGGAAACCCTTCACATTTTGGCTCAGAGAAAGAGATGCGACAGTTGCAGACGCCGCAACATAGGACGTAGATACTTAATTCTATATTATATCCCAATTGTAAGCCTAGTTAAGATCACCCATGGAATGGGGTTATCCCTCATATTTGTTACTACACTTGACACACCGTGCACTCTTTATGTCATAAGTCGATGCTATATTTTTTGCCTGGACTCACATACAGGCCCACTGATACCTAATGTTTCTATGTTTACCTCCGACTGATCTGCCTTGTATATATGGTCTGTAAGATAACACATTGTGCATAGAATAAGAAAACCTATGGATAAATGGATGTAACACAGTACGGTTATGCTTTGATCTACAAATGGACACTGTGAGCTGTAACCCTGGAAGGCAGCTGTATAGTTTGTTATTGTGTTCCTGAATGTAACTGCATATATCTGCAAAATGTCAATAAAAAGAATTAAAACATTTTTTTTTAAAGTAATACTTTTTTAAATATTAATTTTTACAGGTAAGTAAATGGTTCACTTAAATGCGTCGTTACGCAGCAATGCTTCCTTATAGGAGAAAAGGAATATGTTGCATACAGTTATTTGTGATCGGTTTCTGGGGGTCTCCTTCGGGACTTAGGTTCTTAGGGGGCTGAGTTACAAAGTACCGCCAGCAGCTACTCTGTACCTGCCCTGGAGCTTCCGAGTGCAGTGGTGCTGGTAGGGGTGGTAGCTGTGCGCGTTGTGCTGGTGGAAGGAAATGGGGCCACCTAGGAACAGGCTGCAGAGGGGGACTAGGGAACAAGTCCAAGAGCTCCCAATGGGGGGCTTGGGTCACAAAGGTCGTGGGAACAAGGGGGCACAGCCGGTTTGTCGGTACCCGAGCTTGAGCACTCAGGTGCAGAGATGAAAGGTTGGCTGGGCTCTGTGCGTCCTTTAGCCTTGCGGTTGTCAGTCTCTCTGGTTGAGGGTGCAAAACTCAGGACAGCTTGGCCACTCTGGAGGTGCGTCTCTGCAGTGCTGACATCCCTCGACAGCTGCTGGATCTCAGTGTAGTGGGAGTCCAGGTGGGACTCTCACTGGCTTTGTTTGCTGCAAGAGCTCCTGTACTGCGGATATTGGTCCTGTGCGCCTCCGATTGGTCCTGGTGTTCTCTCACTTGGTGGGGGGACAGATGTGACCTTCAGGAGCACAGATACCTCTTCCTGGGGGGCTGCTGCATCAGGCTGGCTGGTGAGTGGCAACTCAGTGAACCGGACTTTGCGTCTTCAATGCCTGCGGCCTGCAGGGGAGTAGCTCCTCTACTCCAAGGGAGATTTCTGGCAATTTGCGAAGGGCTGGCAGTCTCCCGGGATTTTTGGAAGCAGTTCAGCTGCCGATGGGTGGCTGGTCACGAATGTCGAAACTGGTGCCGGCAGGGTTTAGTGCCAAGGGTCCACAGCAAGTCTTCAGTTATCGCTTTCCTTTGCGGCTCTTCTTTGTCCTCTTCTGCTTGATTCGTCAAATCTAAGTTCCTGGTGTCAGGGGTGCTACCTAAATACTCAATTTAGGGGTGTTTAGGGGAGTGACAGATAGTAGCCAATGGGCTACTTACCTTTAGGGTGTCTACACCCTCTATATGACCACTTCCTGTGGAAAGTGGGTAAACCCTGACCCAGTGAGCCTAATTCCGCCACAACTAAGATGGTGGAATTGTAAGAGTCGTGTTCATATCTGGTAGCCCCCCTTAGGGGTGAAACTAGTCTGAGAGGGGAACACGCCTCTTAACCAGCTTATTTTCCCGCCTGTCCTGGTGCCAAATGGGCCCGGGGTAGGGGGTGGCATTTTTCCTGTCTGGGGAAGCCTTGGGTCACATATCATAGGCAGCAGAGGCCTTTGAAGCCTCCTGCCTTGATAGGCTGATCACTTAGCCATCCTTCTTGGAGGAGGCGTTAACGCCTCCGGCCGGAGAAGACATTGTTTTTGCCCTCAGAGAGCGCAGGCTTTCACCTGCAGGGGGTCAGAAACTTGTCTCTGGTGGCTGGCTTGTCTACATCAGTCAGCCAGCACACTAGTAGTCGGTAGGTTTCAGGGGGTACCTCTTAGGTGCCCTCTGGGTACATGTATTAATAAATCCATCACTGGAATCAGTGTGGGTTTATTAATACGGGATGTTTGATACCAAACATCTCTAGTTTAAGTTAAGCCATCATGTAGCTGAGGAACTCGTAAATACCAGTGTCCCGCACATGTTCTCAAAATGGCTTCCCTGTTCACTTGTAATATCTATGAATCGACTTAGACATCACAGGGGCATATCTGCTCATGGAAATATGTCCACACATGTAGTATAGTGCACCCTGCCTTAAGTCTGTAAGCCCTGCTGTAGAGGTGCACTAGGTGTGTCATGTCATATCTTCATCTTTCTCCCCGCCTGATGCCACTAAACAATAACCAACTCACCATGACCACATGAGTATCAATTATGGTCATTATTTCACACTGACTATCCCCTTGGGGTTTTTGTAGTTGCTTGCCTGGAAGACCTCCTCTCTGCGCAGCCCCAATCCTGAACCTTATGGATCATCATAGCCAGACTGACTTTTACCTGCAGCCTTAGTGTCTCCAGTCTAGCCCTATGCGACAGAATCACCTTGACTCCAGATTCAGGGCATCTGGGCACCATCAGACCACATCAGCAACCAGGAGTAGTTCCGCGTACATGACCCTTCCTATCACTGAAGAGGAGATCCAGCTTGCTATCTCTGCAATGCACACCAGGAAGACTCTGGGACCAACATGCCTCCCGAATCAAACAATATGCCTCATTAGCTATGCTCCACTTAACGATTATGTTTGAAGAAGCATATTAGAAGAGGATACTCCCCCATGATCTGTGAGGGGCCACTATTTCTGTCATTTCGAAGCCACAAACGTTCCCAGAGTGCTGCAAGGCATATCACCCAATTTTTCTAATGAATATTAAAACCAAGATTCTTGCGAAGATTCTGACAGAGAGAGCAGTGTATTATACACACACTGGTCCACAAGGACCAGAATGGTTTCATGCCAGGTAGGGGAACCTACGCCTGTCTCAGACTCCTCTCTCATACTATTCCACTTACAGGAAAAGCATGGCAATGCAGCCCTACTTCTTCTAGACATTAAAAAGGCGTTCAACATGGTGCATTGGCTGTTTATGTTTCAGGTGTTTACCAAGTTGAATTTCACCTACGGTTCTTCCGCTTTGTTGAGACACTCTACGCCTCCCCGCGGGCTCAGGTGATAGTCAACTGCATTTTCTCAACCCAGTTCCCTAGAGCACGAGGCGCCTGCCAGATATGTGCTCTTTCGCCACTAATTTTTACGCTCATAATGGAGCCTCTGGCTGAATGGGTCCACAGAGATCCTCAGATAAGGGGGTTTACCAGGTACAATGAACATTAAGATGAAATTTCACTCTATGACGATTTCACGCTCCTTTATGTCCAAAGCCCTGACATTTCTATTCCCAGGCTCACCGGTATTTTGTATTTACGCTTATGCTTCTGCTTTATGTGTCAATTAGGGGAAATCTTATCACACCCACATTAGTTGGTGATAACCTGCCTTGAATCTGCAAATTGCAGAAGACCACTTCTGTTACTTGAGCATGGTAGTTGCATTCACCCCTTACCGGGCTTAGGATTTTAATATTGTCCCCTCCTTACGGCCCTAAAGCTTCACCTCGGGTCTTGGTCCTTTCTTCCCCTCTCCATGATTGGTCGGGAGCTTGTTTAGGATGATATCTGTTGGAGGTTGGCTTAGTATATGGTGCACACTTATTTAAGTGAAGCACCCTGCACTAATCCAGGCAACCCTTATGATGATTTTAGTTGTCTTAGACAACCATAGAAAGCTCTCTAAGTGGTAGCTGTGGAGAGCAGCCTTCAGGCTTAGTCCAGAATGAGTGCAAAGCAGCTTGTTTTACCAGTACTAATCACATAGTGTAGGTTAAGTGAAAAAGAACCACACAGTGTAGTTATAAAAATATGTATTTATTATAAACACTCACTAACACATTGCAATATCTCCTCTCCGGATATATAATCACAATACACACAATACTTCAGTAATAGAACACGTAAGTAGCACCAATACACATTGGTCCCCAAGAGGAGATCAAATCATATACTAATAAAGTGGAATGCGAACCACAACCTAAGTCGAGACTGGACCCAAAAGACTTAGAACCACCCAAGAAATCACGAAGGTAAGTACTCAGGAACCCCACAGAGGCTGTGTGCAGAGTGGAAACACGACTGTGTGCTCAATACAAGTCAATGGGGAAGTCGCAGTTTCAGTTTTTAAGAAGAAGGACCCTTCCCAGAGGACCCTGAAGAAACCCGATGGAAGGGTGGAGAGTCACCCCGCCCGTGGAATCCCCGGGAACCAGGATACCTACCCCAGGGAAGCCGGGTGCATTGGTGCGAAGTGATGTCGGAAACGGCCGTAGACCACAATGGAGGACTTCAGTAAAGATGCCGCTGGCGAAGAGGGTGAAAGAGTCCGGTGGAACCCAAGGGTGGATTCAGGAAGAGAAGTACCTGCAAGCAGACGGGACAGAGTCTATGCCACTCAGGAGTGACCAGGAGGCACGTAAGACGAATGCCCACCAATTTCGGAAGATGCAGGAGAGTTGACGGTGACCTTGGTGCTGTAGCTGTGCGGACCAGGCGATGCTGTGGAAGACAAGGAGCTGTTCACGAGCTGTCCCACATCGCATGTCAAGAGCCAGGGGATCGGTGTCCAGCGGAAGCACCAACAAACCTTGGCAGCTGCAACAAATGTGGCAGACGAACAAAGTGCAGTGTCGGGACCATCAAGGTCCAAGGGACTCACCACGAGCAGGTAAGTCAGAGTAGGCCCCGAGCAAACAGGGGAGCCCACTGGAGCCAAAGAAGACCATCAAGAGGATCCAGAGGCACAGGAGTCGCAAGAGGACCTTGAGCAGCTCACCAATGATGCAGGCACACGCTACAGAGGATGCAGTGAGGACGAAGATCTTGGTAACAAGAGATGCTGAAGGCTGGAGCTTCTTGGAGCCTAAAGGTCTCTAGTGAAGAGAGTCAACAAGCATTTGCAGCTGCAAGTCGACGCGGTGCACAGGGGTACTGCTCCTGCGGTTCCGACAAGGGATACTGGCTTCAAACTTTCTGTGAAGACTGTGCAGGCCTCGATGGAGTTGTAGAACCACCACCTGTGTTGTTGAACCTTTCGGAGTCCGTGGGATCTCAGGAACAGCAGACCGGTCAGCTTCGTTGCGGTGCCTGCAGATGCAGGGAAGTGACTCCTTCACTCCAAGGGAGGTTCCTTGGGTGTCTTGGATGCCCACAGGCCTGGAGAAGAACCTGTATGGAGCAAAGGCACAGATGACGCAGAAGACTGCAGGACGACAAGACCAGGAGCAGCAGGAATCTTCCCGGTGCAGTCTCTGTTCTCAAAGCGAAGTCTCGTCCCACGACGAATCTAAAGACCCACCCACAGGTAAGTCCTTAAGAACCCTAAGGAAAGGTTTGAGACGATTCAGGGGTCCCTCCCAGAGGAGGGGCCGGACAGTGGGGATGATACTCCTATGTCCTTTGCCCAGTTTTGTGCCAGAGCGGGAGCCAACGGCTCCCTGAACTGGTTCCAACTGGAGTATGCAAGGAGGGCACCAAATGTGGCCTTCAAAGCAGTCTAGTGGCGCTGACACGCGCCCCCACACCGGCCCAATACACTAAGTCCTGTCTCGTAGGTGGTCACATCTCCCTGTGACATGAAACCGATTGTCCTACCTTCCCCTGCTTGAGCTTGGCTCAGCAGCAGGAAGGCAGAATCGTGTCTGTGGTCGTCAGCAGCCATAGCTTGCTGTCAGACTCTGGAAGACCAGTACCGGGAGGACGGAGGACTTCCTGTAGGAGCCCCAGAGTGCATGGAATCATACCTCCAACACTGTTTTCGGTGTTGGTGTATGATTCCAACATGTTTGATGCCAAACATGCTAGGGTTGGTTACAACCAGTTTAGAGTTAGCCATCGCTTAATGATGCATGGCCACTCTATGTATCGTAATGGCTGATGCACTTACAACGCCTGGAGAATGGACTCTGGGAATTGTAGGGGTGTCCTGCTCAGGCAGGGGCACCCTCACATTTCAAACTAGCACCCTACCATCAGGATTGAAAGGACTGCCTTAGGGATGACTTATTGGTTTTAAGTGTAGTGACCTCAGATATAAGAAAACGTATATCTGCCATAAGTGGTGCTAGCACCAGCTTATACAGGCTGCAATGGCAGGCCTGTAGTCACAATTTGAGTGGTCTCCCATGGGTGGCATAATACATGCTTCAGCCCATGGGGGACCACTGTGCACCTATGCCCTGGGTACCTTCGTACCATATTTTAGGAACTTACAAGGGTACACCAATAGCCAATATGGAGGGTACCTAAATACTCACCATGGTCCAGTTTAGGGAAGAAGCACAGAGACAGGGGTCCTGATTAGCAGGATCCCAGTCAGACTAGTCAGAAAAACTCAATGACACCGACAGATCCTACTTTCCTACAATATCTTTACCCTAATCCCTATATATTCTTAAAAAAGTACCCCTATAACCCCTCCCCCACTTTCTTACAGGCCCTTCAATATATGATCTCTAATTATATGCAGGTGGGCTCTATCCCACAAACCTCTTCTGCAAAGTGCCATACTTCCTCGTAAGAGGAGGGCTGGGATGGGTAGACCTCAAGCTTTATTATTGGCCCTCGCAGATGATTCCCATCAGTGACGGGTTACTTGGAGACGGGAAGGACCCTTAAACAGAGTAGAATTTGGTATTGTTGAGAAACATGGACTACTGCAGATGCTTTACGTAAAATCAGTTACGCATGCCTTTCCCTCTAGATTGACTTTCCTGTATTGGCATGAAGTGTTGAAATTGTCATGATTTTTCTACCGCGGTCACCACACTGTTGCAGGGCTCTTGGCTCCCATGGATGGCCCGAATTTCACGGTTTGAATATTGGGACCTCAGTAGTCTGGTTTCAAAACTCTAAATCATTTGATGACCTCAGGTAGAATTCTTACTTCACCCAACCCAGTTTTTCCTTTACCTCCAACTGCGACACGCCCTTTTATATTACCAGGAGAAGCTAACAGATGTCCAAGGCTATAATTCACTAAAGGATGAACAATTATTTGAATAACTCAATAAAAAGGGAATCTCTAGACTACAAATCGCTGGTGGCCAATGCCTTTGACCACCTGTTACACAGAAATGGGAGCAGGATTTGTGTGACCTGCGAGATGAGTGGTCGGAGGCCTTGATGGCCCTGTGATCCTTACTGACGTCTTCACACTAACACCTCATTCAAATAAAGTATCTCCATAGGTATTACTATGCACCTACACAACGTTGCCATATGGGGAGATTGCAGTGCTACAACTGTGCTAGATGCAACTTCTCTTGCTACGACTTGTTTCTTATGATCTGAGCATGTGCTGTTGTGACCAAATACTGGTGTAAAATATGCCCCATTCTCAGTAGTGTTGTTGAACAAACTATACTACCAAATCTTAACTTGATCCTGCTGGGACTGCATGAGCAGTGGGGCGGCCCACAACATCCACGCTCCTTTTTGGCCATTGGCTTCCTGGTGTCCAAAAGAGACCTTGCCCAACACTGGCTAGATGCTGAGGCACCAACTGTGGATAAATGGACTAATGGCATGGACTTCCACGCCAAGTCTGAGGGACCTGTGTATAAGGCTTGTTCCGTCGTTAAAAAGCACTCCAAAATGTGGGGTCAATGATGGGACTATCCGCAATACTGATTGGCACCAGCACTGTCTGATATACTTCTCCCTACTTGTTTCTGCTGTTCGTCTTGTTTGTGACAATCTCCTTGTCATACCTTCCCGTTAGGGGATAATTATAACCATTATTGCTAATGCTTATAGCTGTATGGTGCTTACCCTGCTGTCTTTACAATTAAAGCAAAAACCAGTAAACAGATTTATTTAAAAAAAAAAAGAAATCAGTCGGTGATCAAAACATCTATATGTAGAGCATGCACCATAGACTGTACTGCTTCTTGGAGATTTCATAGCAGCTGTTTTACCTCCAAACTCAATGACATTCATTCTGTTAACTTTAGAATGTGCTGAGTCCTTCCTGCTAGGAGTTGAACCAACCTTCGACTTGAATATATCTGGGCAAGCTATTTAAGTGCTAAAATAGACAACTTTATAAAATGACTAGTGCTAAATACACACAGAAATAGAGATTTGAGCATTAGGATGAGCCATATCCCTGTTAAAATGTTAGTAAGACTGTCTTTTGTCAGACCAAAGGGGCAGGCCCTTCTCTCTAGTAACAGACTAGTAAGCTGTTCTTTGCTGCACTAGGGAGAAGGTCCATCTCCCCAGTACAAGTCTAGTAAGTTTGTCTAAGGAGAAAGCCACTCTCCCCCATTAAAATGTTAGCATGACTCCCCATTGAAAGATTGAAGGAGAAAGCCTGTTTCCCCAATAAATTGCTAGGGCGGTTGCTTAGGGAGAGATACCCTCTGTGTATTAAAATGTTAGTATGGCTGTCTTTTGAAACGCTCAAATGGAAGATCTGTCTCCAGAGTAAAAAGATTTTTAGATTGCACTTTGCTGGGCTACAAAGAAGGCTGATTTCACCGCTCGAAGGCTGATGAGTTTGCTCTTTGCCCGACTAAGTGGCAAACCTCTCACCCCTTTATATTGTTCGTAAGGCTGTACTTTGCCTGACCAAAGGCCTGTCTTCCCAGTAAAGGCTAGTAAGGTTGCTGTCTGCTGGACAAAGGAAAGGCCGATTTCCCCAATGCACTTCTATAAGGGTTGCTTAAGAGGAGAAATGCTCTTCCCAATAATAATAGGGCTGCCATTTGTAAGACTAAAGTGGAAGGCCTGTCTCCCCAATAAAAGGCTAGTCGTAGCTTAAGGAGAGAGAACCCCCTCCCATTAAAATGTTAGTATGGCTGTACTTAGAAAAACTAAAGGGAGAGGCCCATCTCCCAGGTGAAAGGCTAGAAAGGTTGCTCTTTGCTGGATTAAAGAGAAGGCTGGTACGTCACTACAAGGCTGATACGTTTGCTCTTTGCCTGTCTAAGGAGACAGCCCCTGACTCCATTAAAATATTAGTAATGCTATCCTTTGCGAGACTAAGCCGGGAGGCCTGTCTCCCCAATAAAAGGCTAGTAAGGCTGTGCTGTGATCGGCTAAGTAAAAGGCCCGTCTTCCCAGTAAAAGACTAGAAAGATTGCTTTTCATAGCAAATAGGAATAACACAATCCTTTGGAAAAAGCTTGTCATTGGAGGCCTGTGCCTCCACTAGACAGGTAACACCTGATGTGTCACTAACTCTGTCTGATGGATACTCCTACCTGCTGAATCCTCATCTGTAGAACAATCCCATGTGTCAGACTGGATCCGTAAACTTTAACGCTCTAACGTCACTGGTAGGGAAGCACTGACTTCATATCAATGCTGGAAGTGACATCTAGTGATGTCGTTGAACCAATATAGCACCCACCCTGGCATAACAACGGTTGTTCCTTTTTCTCCGCACCTTCAACGCGGATCCAGAGGTTGCTCTATGAGGAGTTTTCTTCTCACGAAAATTGTAACTAGTGCTGTCCTATAAAATCAGGGTTTAAACCCGGTAGGGATTGTGAGCGACAGATGTCCACAATGTCCCCCGCGCTTTTTGCCTTTGGTATCTGAGGTTGAACCACGACTCCTAGTCCTGTGCTTCCTGTCAGAGCATGCACTCCAAGGCCATAAAAAAGCGGTAAGCAAAACCCTTTATGGTCGGGGCTAGGGATGACCGTTGACGCATTGCTCCAGGACAACATCTTCACCTTCAGGGGACAAAAAGAAGAAGCAAAAGAAGGGTAAGGAAAGCTCCAAAGGTAAGTCGCCATGTCGCTCTCCATTTCTAAACAGACACTCGTCTTCTTAGCCTGAATCAGAATTAGCCAACTTGACCCTGGTAGTCCCCCCTCCGAGCTGCCCTGTTCTGGTGGCTCCACTGGATCTGGCCTCAGACCTTCCCAGATACGGCACCAGGGACATCACTGCCCAAGCTGCCTGCGTCAGCCTTTCCTGAGTTTCCGGCGCCAGGCTCAGATTCAGCAGCGATCCTTAACGCTATGTATTGAATCTTTTCAACTGCGATGTTGCCACCTGGCACTCCTTCAGCGCCAATGGCTCCACGCAGATTTCAGATTTTTATGCCTTTGGCTTCGATGCCTCTCTGCACCACGCCAATTGATTCAGTGCGGATGCCACATTGCTTCGGCTGGCTCTCCGGTATTACAGCCCTTGACGCCTTGGACAGCGCCTCTGCCGCCTTCACCACCGATTCTACCTCCAGCCAGGATGTGGTGCCACAGATTCGCAAAACAGATCCTGTAGGGCTGCCCAACTTTTCCTTGAGGAAGAGTATAGAAACTGTCCCCATGATATTTTTGGCATGACTCAGACCCTCTGGACCTGTACTTTTATGGGGAAACTGGAGATCATGCTGAGGAATTTCAAAGTTTATCTTCTGCCACAGGTCTAGACACCTCTCCAGAGCAAGCCATGGATTTCCCCCCTCATCCACCAACACCTGAATTTGCCTCCCTTCAAAAAGTTATGCATGATGCAGCTGAAGTTTTGGACTTACAGCTTCCAACTACAGAAACCAAGGCCAACGTCATCACTGAGGTCCTCCTACCATCTTCACCTGCAGCAGAACATCTCCCCCCTTTCAACAAGGCCATTCTAGAGCCTATCTTGGCAGAATGGAAGAAGCCCTTCCCTTCCCCTCCCCTCCCCTCAAGCAGTTAACAGGCATTTTGCCTGTTGTTATCGCCCTACTCCAGGCGATCTACTCTTCCTTCTAACCTACCCTTGCCTGGAGAGTCTGTTTCTACAAGCTTCCTGCTCCACAGGCCAGTCAGGAGGAGCCTTCCCAACAGCACCCTCTGACAAGGAATCTAGTCGCTTAGAGGCCTGGGGCCAAAAGTCCTTCTCCACAGGGAGCATGGCCCTGAAACATGCATTCCAACTAGCTCCTGGCATGTTCTATCCATGAATTATGGGATATGGCTTTGATGGTGCTGCCTCATGACATGAGGGAATAATTTCAGGATGTGATTTATAATGGCCAAAATGTGTCTTGCAACATCATTAAATCCAGACTAGACACAGCTGTTTCACTGACTTGCACGAAGGCCACCTCTATTTCCATTCGAAGACTTACCTGACTCTAGACATCTAACTTTTCAGCAGGCGCCCAGGCAAATCTTATGGATCTGTCATTTGATGGGGCACATCTTTTTGGTGGCAAGGATGAAATGGCATTGGAGCATTTAAAGACCAGTAAAGCTACATTTCACTCCCTTGGTCCCCAACTGCCTCCTCCCTCAAGAGACTTTTGCCAATTTTGACTCTTTTAAGGCTTCATCAAGTGGATCTTCCTTTTGTCACTGACAGCACTATCAGCCATAAACCCAGCAACAGCCTAATCCATTCATCAGACAGGGTAGAGGTAGATCCAGAGGAAAGGGCTATGGACCCACCCTACAACCTTCCTCTTCCTCTCCCATATGACCAGGAAAGCAGACCTAGTTTGCATTTCTAAACCCTCTTGGAAGATGTGGGGCAGCAAGCTATCCTGCCTTCTCCCGGCGTGGGAGGCCAATGTTTCGGCCCTCTTTCCCCCACTCCAGACCACCTCGTCATTCTGCAACAGGAGAACAAGAAAAAAAGTTACTTACCTGCGGTAATGATCTTTCTGGTGGATACTCTTATCTACTTTCAAATTTCTTACTGACCCGCCTGCCTCCCTTTTTGATAGGTGTGTTATAGGGAAAGTTAATAAGATTCTACTTTAAATTTTCTGGTACTGCACTACTCTTCTCAATCTCAGTCTGTCACTCTTCTCAAAGACGGGGTAAAAATGGTTGGAAACTGCAGGGCAGGCACTATATGGCTTCAATGTCACCAGACGTCACTGCCAGCATCGAAGTGAATGCCAGCGCCCCTTTTGAGGACGAGAGAGCTTTGAAGTTTCTGGATCCAGTCTGACTCCTGGGATTGTTCTACAGGTGAGGAATCAGCAGGTAGATAGAATATCCACCAGAAAGATCGTTACTGCAATCAGGTAATTTTTTCTATCCCAGCTGTACAGTCTTTTCAGAGCACCTGCATGTCAAATAGTTACCCCGTTTCCATGCACTGGTATGAAATGGCAATAACAGTAAATAGTTATGCTTTTCCTAAGCACTAAAGGGTTACTGCCGACAGGGCCGGACTGGGATCGCAAACCAGCCCGGGCACTTGGGTCTGACCGGCCCCAGTGGGGGGGCATGTACTGACGGGAACACTGCTGCTGCGTGCACGGTTGTTACTGGGAGCCGATTTGCTGCTGCAAAACCGGCACCCAGTAACAAAAACGGCCCCCATCGGTCCAGAACTGGCCCCCACCCTTCCGGCCCACCGGGGAAACGCCCGGTGCCCGCTACGGGCAGTCCGGCCCTGACTGCCGAGCTTGACAACTGAACACGGTGTTATTCATCTGTGCTGTGCCTGGCGTTGGAGAGTGGAGGCAACATTGCTGACCTCCATAATATCAAGCACGTTACTGGTTGCCACGGCGTCAATAATTACCCAGCTTCCACCTTAGCGCGAACAAGGGTTTGTAAAGCTTGTCATTTAAGAATAATATGTTATGCTGCTGGGGCTATGTAAGAGTGACATTCACCCAAAGGTCTCTTGGTGCCGGGATGGAAAGACCAATTCAAAAAGAGTTTGCTACAGAAGAGAAAAGTTTTTCCCTGAATTTCAGATAGGACGTCATAGGTCTTATAGTTAAGGGTAGAGTGTTCCCGGCTTTCAGTCTAAGATATTAGAAGGAACGACCACCCATTGTGGTTGTATAGATTTTTGGTACTTTTAGTAAGAGCGGATTTGAAGAACAGAGGGTTCTAGTGGGGGTGTAGAGTTGAATTTGTGAAGATAGAAAGTGAGGGGTGGGCAAGTTGATGGAACAGTGGATAATCTAGAAAACTTTGAGCTGAACTCTGACATAGATGTGAAGATGCACAAGAAGGGGGAGACTGTAGTGTAGCGGGAAACCAGAACAGCGAGTCTTGCAGCTTAATTCTGGAAGAACTGCAGTTGATACTGTTGATTTTTGCCAAGACCTACATAGACTGAATTGAAGTAATCCATCTTTAAACCGATGAGGACCTAGACAACAGTCCAGCTCTCTTCCTCTGAGAGGAGTGGGGTGATTTTGTTGGGGAGTTTTCGACAGTGAATGTTGCAAGTAGAGGCCACAGCGAACTCCGCAGCAGACATTTTCTGTTTCTTATCTAATATAACGCCTAGACTTTTCACTGCAGATGAAGTGAGAGGGATAGGGCAGAGTTCAATAGGCCACAAATGTGTACTGCCTACCACTAGAATTTCATTGTATCACAAAATTATACTTGCTCCACATAGGAGAAAGAACTTGAGGTTGGTTTGCGTCTTCTCAAAGGGAATACATATACTTTTTGGCCTGGTTAGGGAAGAAGAACATAGAAAAGTTGAAAACAAAAAAGTATGTATGATACAACCGCTTGGTCTGCAGCTACCACCTATGACCAAAAACTATCACCAGTTTCATCATTTTCGCAGATACTCAAGAGGATCTTCCTTTTGTCCCAGACAATATCAGCCGCAACTTCAACAACAGACTAACCCTCTCGTCAGACAATACAGAGGGAGAAGCCAGGAAAAGGGCCCTGGATCTGCCTTGCAACCCTCCTCCTTTCCCGCACTACCAGGAAACCAGGTCCAGTTTGCATCCCCAAGCTCACATGGAGCCTGTGGAAGAGCATTTTCTTCCAGGCTGGAAGGCCAATACTTCGGACCACTAGGTCCTTCAAATCGTAGAAAAGAGCTACACTCTTCCCTTTTTTCAGGCTCTGCCCCGTCCCACCCCTCCTTTCTCTCCACCTTCTCCTGGCAGCTCTTCTCCTGAAAGGAGCAGTGGATTTAGAGCCACAGCAGGAAAGGGGCCAGGGATGTCACGCACGTTAATTTCTGGTGCCCATCCATGACCTAAGGAACCTGAACTTCTTCCTCAAAAAGGAAAACACTACCACTTTGCAGTACTCCCTTTGGCTTAACCTCTGCACCTCGAGTCTTCATGAAGGTGATGGCAGTGGTTGCGCCACATCTCAGGAGGTCGGGCATACCCATTTTCCTGTACTTGGACGACTGGTTAGTCAAAGCCAGTTTGCTGGAAGTGGTGTTGCGCCATCTACAATAGATGGCATCTATGCTTTTCCATCAACTAGCCCAAATCCCACATGTGGCCCTCCCAACAACTGCAGTTCATAGGGTCAGTACTAGGCAGCACCTTCTCCTTGCCTTTCTTCCACCTCAGAGGATTGCCAGCATTCACGAAATGGTTCCATCCTTTCACCAAAACACGAGTCTCAGTCTTGAGAGTCCTCAGATTCCAATGTCTGCTGGCTTCCTGCAGTCTCCTAGTCACTCATGTACGCTGGCACATGAGGGCCCTGTAGTAACGCCTCGGCAGGGAGTGGCTCCAGTACAGGGGAAACCTGTTGAATTCCATTGTACTCTTCCCCAGCGCTGCAGCGGAAGTGGCTTGGTGAGGGAAACATGGCGAACCTGAGCTGCAGGATGTCCTTCACACCCCCTTTGACTGTGCCTACGGTAGTGACGGATGCTTCCACCCTAGTTTGTGGAGCCTGTGGTGAGCCCGTCTGGAAGATCTGGAGATCAGAGTCCTATGGTCTCTAGAAGAGTGCGTTCTTCACATCAGCCTGCTGGAACTGCTGGTGATAAGGCTGGTGCTCAAGGTCTTCCTCCCCTCCATCCAATGTCGGTCGGTCCACATCTTGACGGACAACACAACGGTGATGTGGTACATTTAACAAGCATGGGGGAGTAGCGCCTTACCTCGTTTGCTTGGA
The DNA here is from genome assembly GCA_963921515.1 of Calotriton arnoldi. Classification (NCBI taxonomy): domain Eukaryota; kingdom Metazoa; phylum Chordata; class Amphibia; order Caudata; family Salamandridae; genus Calotriton; species Calotriton arnoldi. The sequence continues at coordinate 562,947 of CAWUFW010000809.1, forward strand.
AGTGTTAAGACTGTGGTCTTGGGCACACCGCCAAGGGATCTGGCTTACACGCAATCACCTAGCGGGGGTCTCTAAATGTCAGAGCTGACGGAATGAGCCAGCATTATCTTGCTGATCACAAGTGGCATCTTCTACGGAGGTAGTCCAGGACATCTTCGCCCAGTGGGGGACTCCTCAGGTGGCCTTGTTCACTTCCTCACAAAATGCTCAATGGCAGCAATTCTGCGCCCTCCAGTATCCGTTGAGGGGAGTCTTAGAGGACGCTTTTCGGTTGAGGTGAACTTTCAGCTGCATTACATGTTTCTCTCCATACCCTTGATTTCTCGAGTTCTCAGGAACATTCGCCAAGACCAGGCCCAAGTCATTCTCATCGTCTCAGATTGGCTGAGAAAGATGTGGTATGCAGACCTTTCGCGCTTCTCTGCATATCCCCCGCATCACCTTCTGCTCAGGCCAGACCGTCTCTCCAAGTCGGGAGGGTGGTTCTGCACTCCAATCTCCAAGACCACCTTCATGCTAGTAGATTGTACAAGAACAACTGACCTCTTTTCAGCTGCCATCAAAGGTGGTTGACGTAATCTTGTCAGCACGTCCCCCCTCCACTAAGTCTGCTTACTTTGGCAGATCGGACAAATTTGTTTCATGGTGTGCAATCAATGATGTGGCGCCTTGCAGGCAAATCTGCCATAGGTTTTGAAATCTATATGTGCTTTCCCTTGCTCAGAGGGCTTGAGCAATTGGCACTGTGAAGGGGTATTTGTCTGCTTTGACTGCATTACTCTGACTGGCGGACCAGCAGTCTCTTTTTAAGTCCTGTATTGTTCTGTGTTTCCTCAAAGGTTTAACAAACATGAATTCTCCAACTCCCTTCGTGGTTCTCCAGTGGGACTTGAATTTGATTTTCACCTTTTTTATGGGGGCTCCATTTCAATCCTTTCATATTTGTACTGTAAGAATGTTAACTTACAAATCTTTGTTTTTGGTTGATATCACTTCTGCTAGAAGGGTTAGTGAGCTGTTAGCCCTTATCTGCCGCTGTCCCTTCACCTATTTCTATCCGGATAAGTTGGTGTTGCAAACCAGGGAAACTTCCCTCACTAAAGTCTTGACCCCGTCCATCTCGGTCAATCCATCACCCTTCCAGCTTTCTACCCTCCTCCTCAATCCTGTGAAAGAGGAGGAACAGTTACATTAGTTGGATCCTTGGCGGGCGGTTAATTACTACCTGGACCACACCATGGATTTTCGATTGGATGACCAGCTCTTTGTTGGATTCTCTGGTGGCAAAAAAGGTAAGGCTGTGTAAAAGAGGAATCTCTCACAATGGGTCATCCTCTGCATTAAGATTTGCTACTCCTTAGCCAAGAAAGAACCTCCAGAAGGGATCAGAGTCCATTCCACCAGGGCTACGTTCACCACTTCTGCACTTGACGGAGGGGTACCAATTGCAGAAATCTGTAAGGCAACAACGCGGGCGTCCTTGCACACATTTGCAAAGCACTACTGCCTGGATTCAGAGATGCACAGGGACGGACACTTTACCAGGTCCATTCTGCAAGATTTCCTCATCCAACAGGGGGTAGCGTATTGCTATGGAATATGTTCTACAGGGGAGGAATCTGCAAGTAGAAGAATCCATCAGAAGAAAAAGTTACTTACCTGCGGTAATGATCTTTCTGGTGGATATGCTATCTGTAGATTCCTCACCAGCCCGCCTCCCCGTTGGATGAATAAGGTATAGGGAAAGTTATTCAGATCCCAAATCATATATTTTGGTACTGTACTTCTAAATCAATGTCAATCTGTCCTCTCGCCTCAAAGGCTGGGAAAAACGGATGGAAACTGGTGTTGTTGCTCCGGAGTGGTAACGCTGCCTGATGTCACTTCCGATGTCAGCTGAGTCCGGCACCCCCTACGGGCGACTTGAAAGGTTTGAAGTTTTCCAGATCCAGTCTGAGGCCTGGGATTGTTTTACAGTCGTGGAATCTGCAGGTAGATAGAGTAGCCACCATAAAGATCGTTGCCCCAAGTAAGTCATTTTTTCTTCTCTGCCATTAAAGGAGCCATTGTGGTAGTGAAAACTCAGGTCGAAATTCCACCGGTGGTGGATTGTGAAACCTCTGTGGCCATTGTAAATGGAGTACCTTGTTACCACAAACATTCCTTATCTCCCTGACATGCTGTGGGCATTCTCCAGGATGTTACACCCATTATACTTACCTTATTATGAAAGTCCAGCACCACATGGAAACCGTTCATAGAATTAACTCTGACAGACATTGTGACAGACCAGTCAGCTTTGATTGAACAGCTGCTGCATCATCAGCTCCAGGTGACGCTGCTGGTAGAATGTCCACCATATTAGGGGAGGAGATGTGGACTAATGGCCAGAGCTGCTATCTTTGGAACTGGGGAACCAGGTTTGAGTACCGCATCTGCTCAACATCCTGCGAATCTGTGCCTAAAAATCTTTTTTTAATGAATTTTACCTTGTGTAATGGAATTTAGTGCTCATGTAAAACGCAGTAGTGCCCTCGGGCTGAGTTTGCGCTATGTAAAACTGGAAAACAATATATCTAGTACTGTAAATAGGGCAGCTAGGCCAATGATGGCACAGATAGAGTATCTAGAGTGCTTAATTTGAGCCGATAGTTGCCCGTGGGAGCCTCTGGCGCTCATTTTAAGGGACAGGCATTGATTTTTTTCCTTCATCAGACATTTTCCGAGACCAAGAGAGGGAACAATACACAAATAGAAGAAAGATAGAAAAATCACTGCCAAGTGAAAAAGCAGGATTCTGCAAGAGTGACATAAAGTCACAAGAAGTGTCTGGCAGTGGACTAAAGAGGCATGATGTAGTTTCAGGACTACACAGCCTTGGTATTGGGCACGCTGACCGCCCGCGTACTTCTTAGCAGCGCTTTGGGCACCGGCACTAGTTATTTTACATATTAAGCACTGAGGACCCAATTTACAAAGGTAAACTTACACTTAAGTCTAAGTTTACTAATATATGTTAGAGACTTCTTGTCGCAGATTTCTTCCCTTAGAATAATCCCCAGGCGTCAAATTGGATCTCAAAAACTTGTTGTGAGCAGTATCCCTGCGTGCCAGGAGGTGATGCCGTTTGGCTCCGCTTGGTGTCATCTGTGCAGGAAGTGAAGTGTGCGGTGCTTATATAGGCACCACCCCACGCGCTGACATTAGTTCTTTTCTCTCTGCGCCAGTCAGCGCATATCCAGAGACGAGCTACCCCCAGTCTTTTTTTAAATGACTCTTTTGCGACTCCAAACCCTTTTAGTTTGCCCTCCGACCATCGTGGGCATCCAGTTGGGGCCAGGATACGCTATCACCTGCACCACTGGAGGTCGATAACATCCGACCGCTGGGGTCTTCAGATTGTCAAAAGGGGCTATTCCCTTCCCTTTGTGACACCCCTCCACCCATGCCACCTACTTGGGACAGGCTGACGGAGGCCCACATCCTATTACTCCGGCAGGAAGTGCAGTCTCTCTTTGCCAAGGGAACCATAGAGATGGTGCCAGCATCAGAAGTATGTTGTGGTTGTTATTCCCTCCTCGTTCTAGTCCCCAAAAAGGATGGAGGCCTTCGTCCTATCCTAGACCTGCAACCTCTCAATTTCTTCCTGAAAAGGGAGAAGTTCAAAATGCTCACGCTCATTTAAGTTCTGTCTGTCATTGACCCGGGTGCCTGGACGGTAGCATTGGGCTTGCAGGACGCATACTTCCACATTCCTGTCCTGCCTGCCCACAGACATTACCTGCAGTTAACGGTGAGCCACGAGCACTTTCAATTTGCTGAGCTCCTGTTTTACCTTACCAGCGCCCCTCAGGTGTTCACCAACGTGATGGCTGAGGTTGCAGCTCATCTGTGGAGATCAGGGGTTCCAGTCTTCCCCTATCTCGATGACTGGCTGTTGAAGGTAGGCTCGCCCCAGGCTGTTCTTCAGTAACTAAAAGACTTGGCGTCTTTGTGGGAAAGATCTGTTTCTAAACAGGCTAGGGATACCCCATGTTTGATTCGGTGTCGTCTTCCACCTCCAGACTACGGTGGACCTCCTGCACTCGCTGGGGTTCTCTATTAACATGCCGAAGTCACACCTGATCCCTTCTCAGACTCTCCCTTTCATCAGAGCTGTTCTCGGCACTGTGCAGTTTCGGGCTTATCCTCCCGAGCCTCTATCCTGGATTTCGGTATTACTGACTCTCAGGCTGCTGGGCCTCATGGCCTCCTGCTTGTGACTCATGCCCATTGGCATATGTGTGCTCTGCAGTGGGACCTGAAGTTCCAGTGGACACAGCATCAGGGGAATCTTTCTGACATGATCCAGATCTCAGAGGGCACTGCAAAAGACCTGCAGTGGTGGCTGACGAATCGTGTTTGGGTCAGCGGCAGACCCCACCCCCTTCCCCTACCAGACCTGATGGTAGTGACAGATGCACCACTCCTGGGCTAGGGTGGCCATCTGGGAGAGGTAGAGATCAGAGGACTCTGGCCTCGGGCGGAATCCAGACCCTACGTCAACCCGTTGGCGCTCCGAGCAATCCTGTTGGCATTAAAAGCCTTTCTACCCTCCATCATGTGAAAGCTAAGAAGGGGGTGTTCATGGACAGCAGCACCGCCATATGGTACTGCAACAAACAGGGCGGGGTGGGGCCATAGACCATCTGTCAAGAGGCCCTGCGTTTCTGGACATGGCTGGAATGCCAGCCATGTATTTACCTGGTGGTCCAGTGCATTTCCCTGGTGGTCCAGTGGAAGAGCACTCTGCTCTTCTGCTCTTCTGCCTCTCTTGCCTCTTTCCATTTGTGCCCTCTTTTTGTCTTTCCTTTCCTTTCCTTCTCTTTCTTTCTCTTTCCTTCTTTGCCCTTCTGTCAATTTTCTCTTTTTCTTTTTTCACTCTTCTCACTCTTTCCTTCGTTTTTCCCTTGTTTCCCCTCCACCACCAGCTGCTGCTGCTCTTGCGGCACCTCCCCCTCCAGTGTGTCCTTCCCGCTCCCGCCTACCAGCTGACCCGCCCTTTCCCAGATCCCTACTTAATGGCGGATGCGCCGCTGGCGTGCCAAAGGCAAGCCCGCCTATGACCATCCGTGACCCAACCGCGACCAGTGCCAGGGACCCTTGCCCTCTGACCTGCCACCGCTACAACTCCAGCACCCTCCACGATCTCAACCCCAGACGCAACAACAGCTGCCAGCTCTCGACACCTAACAACACCTACGGCCCCCTCCCCTGTCTACACTGCTGCCGCACCTTCACCCACCTCCATACCCCAACAGCATCTCCCAACCTACCGGACATCAGCCCTCACAATCCGCTCAACTGCATCCTCCTCAATGTATGTTCCCTACACAAACACGCCATAGAAATCTAGGACCTCCTCAACACCTACTCCTACAGCCACACCACGGAACTCGAAAGCCACCACAAGCCACAGCAAGAAAGCAAGCTGGTTCACCCCTGCACTCCCAAGAATCCAGACGCTCCCACAGACGACTCAAAAAGACATGGAGGAACAACAAAACACGCACCGCCTACAAAGCAGCCACCACGGCACACCACCAACTCATCAAATTCACAAGGGACACATTCCTCCAAGACAGAATCCTCACCAACGCACACAACACCAAAGAGCTCTTCTCCATCATCAAGAAATTTGCCAAACCGTGCAGCGAAACAACAGACGTCCCACCCTCCCAAGACCTTTGCAACGGACTTGGCATCTTCTTTCACCACAAGATCAAGATGAACTTCGACAACCAAGACCACCTCACCGCTCCAGCTCCCCCCTCATGCGACGCCACCCAACAGACCCTGCTCAAATGGATCCCGCTCACGACAGAAAACACCTTGAAGACCATGAAAAGCATCCACTCCAGAGCACCCTCAGACCCTTGCCCACACCACATCTTCCACAGAGCCGCCTCGGCCATCGCACCAAAACTACGTCGGATGATTAGCTGCTCCTTTGAGACCACCACCTTCCCCCACAACTGCAAAAACGCCGAAGTCAACCCCCTCCTGAAGAAACCCTCCGCTGACCTGATGGACCTCAAGAACTTCAGGCCCATCTCCCTGCTTCCCTTCACAGCCAAGGTCATCGAAAAGGCCGTCAACACCCAGCTAACAAACTTAATCAAAGCTAACAACGTTCTGGACATCTCCCAATCCGGATTCTGAAGCAACCACAGCACCGAGACCGCCCTACTCGCTGCCACCGATGACATCCGTTCCCTCCTCGACCAGGGCGAAACGGCAGCCCTCATCCTCCTGGACCTCTCTGCTGCATTCAACACTGTCTCCCACTACACCCTAGCCACCAGACTCCACAACCACGGCATTGCAGCAAGGCCCTCGACTGGATCCGCTCCTTCCTCACCGGCAGAACTCAGCAGGTCAGACTCCCTCCCTATCTCTCAGAACCGACAGAGACCAACTGTGGAGTGCCTCAGGGCTCCTCCCTCAGCCCCACCCTCTTCAACGTTTACATGGCCCCCCTTGCAACCATCGTCAGAAACCACAAGCTCAACATCATCTCCTACGCTGACGACACTCAGCTGATCCTCTCCCTCACCAACGAACCCAACATCACCAGACACAACTTCCAAGAAGGGATGAAAGCCGTCACCACCTGGATGAAGAACAGTTGACTGAAACTCAACTCAGAAAAGACAGAAGTCCTCATCCTTGGCACCACCCACTCCGCATGGAACGACTCTGGTGGCCCTCTGCCCTCAGAAATCCTCCAACCCCAACGGACCATGCACGAAACCTCGGCATCATACTAGACTCATCGCTCACAATGAACCGCCAGATCAACGCTGTCTCCTCGACCTGCTTCAACACTCTCCACATGCTTCGAAAGACTTTCAGATGGATCCCAACCGAAACCAGATAAACTGTCATGCACGCACTCATCAGCAGCGGACTGGACTACGGCAATGCTCTCTATGCCGGAATCAACAAGAAACTCCTCCTCAAACTTCAGACTGTCCAGAACGGTGCAGCCAGACTGATCCTCGACATCCCCCCTCACAGCCACATCACCCAACACCTCTGCGATCTCCACTGGCTTCCAGTCGAAAGAAGAATAACCTTCAAACTCCTCACCCACGCATATAAGGCCCTTCACAACACCGGACCTGCACACCTGAACAGCCGCCACTCCTTCCATGCTCCCAAAAGACACCTCCTATCAGCCCAGCTCTCTTTGGCCACTGTCCCATGTATCAGCAAGACTAGAACAGGAAGAAAGTCCTTCTCCTACCTCGCAGCCAAAGCCTGGAACACCCTCCACGTCAACATCCGGCAATGTCCCACACTGCACCGGTTCAGGAAGGACCTCAAGACCTGGTTTTACGTATGACCACAGCACTCAACGGAGCTGCCCCCTCCCTCCCCAGCACCTTGAGACCCTCACGGGTGAGTAGTTGCGCTTTACCAACCCCTGATTGATTGATTGAGAAGGGCGCATGGAGCTGTCTGCATTAAACTCCTGCAGACAGCAGCGTGTCTCTTGACTCCAACAATTGAGACTGAACTGCTTTTAATACTTTTTACTTGCTGCAGGTTCAGTTTTACACCCCATTAACTCCCTTTCTTCCCCTCCAATCTCCCTCTCACCCCCCTGCTGACACACACCAACACCGCCATTTGCACCACCAGCAACTTAGCACCAGCGTGATCGAGCTATGCTGTGATTCAGAATATTTGTTGGCAGTTCCGAGAAATTTGTGCTCATAGGTCAGTTACTACGTGATGAGTGAGTGACCTGTAAACAGAAAATGGACCCCCTGCTCCCTTATTTTATTCACCAGCTGCAAGGTGGGTGCCTCATTTCTCTCCACCCAGGGCACTATCTGAGCAAGGGACCTCTCTGGTGGCACCTATATTGGCACTGCACACGTCACTTCCAGTGCGGACGATGCCACGCGGAGCCAAACTACGCCAACTACCAGCAGGCAGGGGTACTGCTGAAAAAAATTCCGGATCGAGTCTGATGCCGGGGATTATTGTAAGGTAAGGAATCTGCGGCTAGATAAAGGGCCTGATTTAGATCTTGGCAGTCTCTGAAACACCGTTGAGCTGACGGTGGTCCGCCTGCCCTATCTAGAAGTATATGCGATAGGCAGAAGACCACCGCGGCGGCGGTCTCCTGTGCTGGCAAACTGCCCACTGTTGCCGTCCTGACGGCGGGGTCCCACCAAGCAGATCTGGATGTCCCAGTTGGCCTGGCGGTGTACTGTTGGTGGAGTACTGATGGGGGCTGACTCTGGAGGTGGGTAGACAGATAAGTGAAAAAAAGGTTTTACATAAATTACATATATGTTGTGTAGTGTGGGTTCCAGTTGTGTCTGTGGGATGTGTTGTGTGCATTATGCGTACATTCTGTACTGCACCCCACCAACATACAGACACCATGCAATGTATACTCGCACACACCACCAGCACTTACCTTCCAGGATGTCAAAATGGGGTACCGGTCCATCACGGTCAAGGTGCAGCAGGACAAGGGGAACCTAGACGTAGGAGAAGAGGAGGAAACTGCAGCCTGAACCCCCAAAAAAGATGAGTATTCACCCCTTTTTGTCCATTTCTGCCGATTCGAAGTAGGAGGGATTCCCATTGGAATTCCCTCCGAAACAAGCCAGAACCAAACACCAATGGCGGTAACACTGGCTGAAGTCCCGCCGCAGACTTCTACAGCCCCCATCCCGCCGAAGTCCTGGCGGAGTTGGCGGGACCACAGCAGTCTACTCGCCCATTGCAATGCATCATCTAAATCAGGCAGGCGGACCGCCAGGTAGGCTGGCGGGAAGACTGCCAAAAAAGCCCCCTTTGTCGTGGTCCCGCGAACATCTAAATCAGGCCCAGAGTCTCTACGAGCTAAGGTGTTACCGAACGTAAGTAACTTATTCTTTTGGTATTCACAAAGGCACATAGGAGTAATATCTTTACTTCTGCGGAGTCTCCGCAGTCGTAAAGATACTACTTGTAAGTTCCTTTGTGAATTCCAAAAACTAGTAAACTTAGACTAGAGTCTAAGTTTACCCTTGTGAATTGGGCACTGAGTATCTACCATTTTTAGTAAAACCTCCCTACCACCCCTCTACTCCAATTAATCAAGTTGTTAGTCTCTTGGGCCAGAGTCCTGATTCTCCACACTCGTAGAGGTCTGCTGATTCTGTGCTGCACAAGTTATGGTGTGGTACACGTCGAACAAAGCGCCCCATGCTGCCACGTGCCACCGAATGTGTGTTTGGCTTATGCTAAACAAAATGGCGGAATGATCGTCATGGGCTATGACATTGATGGGCCAAGCCATGAAGACGAAATCACTGTGCCTCCCGTCCCTCAAGCCTTCGTCAGACATTTCACAATAGGCACAGCTTGGACGCCAGAGACAAAGTCTGCGACCCTTACTCTTAGAATGTGGCCTTTGCTTGTACCATGCACAACGCAGATGAACCAAAGGCCGATTTAAGGCTCACGCCACGATGAGTGCTATTGAGACAAACGGACAGACCGGGAGAGTGCTGTCCACGTAGCCTGGCAGGGGGAGCCAGGGAAGGGAGGCGGTGTGCTATATTGAGTGACGTGGCCAGCACGCCGATCAACAATACTCCGGCTGTGAACAAAAGAGCCCCGTCAAGTGAGGAAAATGCAGCTGCCAATAGTCGGCTCGGTGGGGCCAGTCAATGAACTGCGGCCGAGTCAGTAACCGACTGCTAATGCTGCTCCGCGACCATCAAGCAGTCTTTAGCGGCTATCGGCTTCTTCTATCATCTCCGAGAATGGCACATTTCCAATAAAGCAGATATCCGCTTCCCCCAGGGCAAGCCAGTCACCAGGAGCACGGGGGTTTGTCCTGGGACTCCAGCAATTTGACAACAGTGTTATCTCTCACTCTATTAGCGGGCCGCTACAGGTGACCCCTGACCTTGACCAACAGACGGCCATCTGCCAGGGTGGCCACTAATCACTTAAGGTGAACTGGCGGCCTTGTCAATACTGCTCGAGTCCTGGCGCATCGGAAGGCCTGTCAGCCGTGCAGGGAGCTGAGGCCCGAGCGCCAGGCCATGGAGCAGGGCCCGGCTGGCCACCCCCACGGCCAATGATCCTAATGGAGATCAAGGCCTCGGAGGTGGGGAGGTCACCGGGTCATCCGTCATTCAGCCAACCCTAATCAAAGCTGCACTTAAAGGCTTGTGCTTAGGTGAGAACTGCACCTCACCAGGCATCAAATACAATATCCCATTCCAATCTGCAGCGGCCTTCTCGTTGCTGTGTTAGTATACATTGAACTATGCATAAATTAACATAACATTTATGAACAAACGCTATGTACAGTTTAAAACGATGCATCGGCCCTTCAGGATCTCTATTTCCCATGGTACAAACAGACGGGAAATACAAACCCTAGGGACTGGAGAGCAGTAGGTTACAAACAACAGGTGCCGGCCTCCCATGCCCTTGAGCGCCCCCATCCCAGACCTAAAAATGTAAGACCCATGGCTCATGGACATCGATTCACCAAAATGCCTGGGGTAGTGGGAATCTTTTGAAATTAAATAAATCTGTGGCTGCCTTTTTATTCCATATCCTCACACAAACTTTCCTCCAGAATTGGGACCCACATGCAGCTTTGCCGTACACTGCCTGGCCTGCAGCCCCCACCTACTACCATTCCAGTAATGGGACCTATGTTCAGCTCTTCCATGTGCCTCCTGACCCGAAGCAACCACCACTGATCTTTTAGTTCTGGGACCCACAGGCATCTCTGCCATTCACCTCTGTTCTGCTATAACAATACAAACACCGACTTGCAGCTCTGCTGTTATACCTTAAAACTCATGTGGCACACCCACCCCTATTCTTCCAGTAGTGGCATATGCATTCTGACCTGCAGCACTCACCACTAGTACTTCGGTACTAGGGCCCACTGCCATACACCTCAGTCATGACTTACAAATACACACCACTGTACTATGAGTGCTAGGACCCACATGCACCGTACATCTCAATCCTGACATTTTCACCCAACCCTGCTCGTCCGGAAATGGGGCACACATGTAGGTCAGCCATACACCTCATTACTTGCATGTACCACTCACCTACTTTTCTACCCATGCTAGGACACCCTACCAGTTCTACAATGTACCATAGTCCTAACCTGTAGCCCCCACCCACTGCTCTGCTTGTGCTTGGATGCACCGGCAGCTCTCCTCAGTCTTGACGTGCATATATATAGCACGAGGAAGGCCCATATAACCCTCTAGAGTTTGGGAAAACAGAGTATGCAAAACATAAGAACTCTAGCTTGCCAAATACACCTGTTGTACTTTGTCAACAACAGAACACAAATTAATATTGGATTAAACATGACTTTTTGTGAACACTGGTAATATCTTAAGTTTTGATGCCGCCTTTCAAAACCCCATGTTAGTTAAATAAACATACGGATCGGAACAAAACATATTTGTGCATTTCATCTAATTAACATTTATCTTGCAAAGACCACACATTATATAATAATCAGTATAATGACACATCAGTATCATGGCATACTGTCCTTGTTAATGTCAAGGTTTAAACAATAAAACGTCCAGTCCTACATCCTTAGGCATGGTCCGTCTGCAGATAGTTCACCCGATCACAGACGGCGGGTTGTATGCAAGTAATTAATCCTCACAGTGTTTTAATAGCAATCAAGACACACATTCCTTGTTTGACCCTTCAAGGTAGACTTCCCCTTTCAAATGGTCGACACATTTCGGCCTCACAACTTGCAGCCTCCTCAGGACTCCACAAGGAAGCGTGTGAACACTTGAAAATAAAAAAGTATATATAACTTAATCTATAAAATCCAAAAGAGTGTGCCAAAACATGAGGTGCATCGTTGTCTGAATATAATAAAACTTTAACTTAAAACCTGGTGACATGCTAGAACAGAAACCTACCAGACATGCTCAGGCTGAAAGTGATTACTCTCAGTCAAACAAGGGATGCTTGAATACCGATACCACCCCTTCTGCATGGGACAGCACCTGATGGCCGACCGCCCTCGGAAGCCCACCTACCCCCTCAGACCACGCCAAGAACCTCGGCATCGTACTCGACTCATCACTCACCATGAACCGACAGGTCAACGCCGTCACCTCCAGCTGCTTCAACACCCTCCGCATCCTCCGCAAGACCTTCAAGTGGATCCCCCCTGAGTCATGGAAGACAGTCACCCACGCACTCATCACCAGCAGACTGGACTATGGAAACGCACTCTACGCCGGCATCAACAAGTCCCTACTCCGCAAACTGCAGACAATACAGAACACCGCCGCCAGACTCGTCCTCGGCATCCCCCGACACGAACACATCAGCCAACACCTACGAAGTCTCCACTGGCTCCCCGTGGAGAAAATAGTCACTTTTAAAATCCTCACTCATGCCTACAAATGCCTACACAACAACAGACCCAAATACCTCAACGACAGAATCAACTTCCACGTACCCAAAAGAAACCTCCGATCTTCCAACCTCGCACTGGCCGAAACCCCACGCATTCACAGAGCCAGAGCAGGCGGAAGATCCTTCTCTCACATTGCGGCCAAGACCTGGAACGAGCTACCGGCAGACATCAGATGCGCCCCCTCCCTGAACACCTTCAGGAAGACCCTCAAGACCTGGCTCTTCCACTAAACAGATCTGCGGACCCCCCCTCAGCGCCTTGAGACCCTCACGGGTGAATAGCGCGCTTACAATTCCCTGATTGATTGATTGAATAAATCATGTAATACGCATCTGATCGACAAACAACTCTGTGACCAAATGTCTGACAAGACAATCATTTGAGATGACATCAGTGATGTCATAAATTATGTCATAGAACATGTCATGATTGATAAAATATGTTAGTCATAAGCAGTGCATAACGGGGGCTCAAGTTATAGTTAGCTCTGGTAGCTATAACTGGTGAATTTCTGTGTTTTTTAAATTCAAAACGTTAATGTTGTGACTGACCTATTCACCTAACTATAACGTCACTTTAACCTTTTTCAGTGAATTTCTAAGGTGTTTAAAAACAAAAACAGATATTTTTATCACACCTAACTATGACATTACTTTAACCATTGTTTTTTCAGTGTGTATATATATATATACACACTATATATATATATATATATATATAGAGAGAGAGAGAGAGAGAGAGAGAGAGAGAGAGAGAGAGAGAGAGAGAGACACACAAACCAGTTCATAGGTATGTAGAAACAGATATAAATACAGTTATCCAGAAGAAATGACTCAATTAAAATATGTCAATCAACAATCTAACTTTTGATTGTTAATGTCCATAGTTCACAATGTTCATTGAGTCCTCTGGCTGGTAGATGTGTGAAGTTTTTCAATGTATCTGGCATCAGTATATAGTAATATGGATTCTATGGACCCTGCTCTTCCATCCGGGGAAGTCACAAAGATCACAGTCCATCTTTGTGTCCAATACTTTCTTTAAATTGTTCAAGTAGTGCCCCTTGTGTCTTACATCGTATTCTTGATCTATGATGTCAAATCCTGTTCTTCAAAGATTGACAAGTTTGGACAATATAAGGTTTATCACAGGGACAAAGTATGCAGTACACACATATTTAGTGTTACAGTTAGAAAAACGTTGTTGCGGAAGACTGATCCCATTTATCGTTACTTATTTAGAATTGGTAGTAAACTGACAAGCAGGTTAGTGCCTGCATCTATAATGACCCTGATAGTGGCGATTTCAAAAGATGGGTGACATTTTTGATTTCTGGCTTTCTGGCAGCCCTTCCTAGATGTTGGTGTACATTCTTGCTCCTTTTGAAAGGGAAGAGAGGGCTAGGGATGTCAAGAGTGGTCAACATTTTCTAGTTAGCTTTGATGATCTTGATCTTATTTGCTTTGGGAGTGAACATAAGAACACTGGTTAAAGGGGTTGTGATATTTATTTCTTTGGGAACAAGTACAGTTTCACAAGGTGTGAACCATGCCCTCTTTAAAGCACCCGTAACCAACTTATTGGGGCACCCCTTGCTTATTAATTTCTTGCATAAGATTTCACCATTAGCAATATATTCTTCTTTATGGGTACAATTCCTGCAGATCCCCAGGAATTGTCCATATTGTATCTTTTCTTTACAGTATCTTGGAAGACTACTCTGAAAGTGTAAAAGAGTTTCTTTGTCCGTGAGGTTAGTATATAAACGCACTGATAGTAGCCCATTGTCTATTACAACCCATAAGCCCAAAAATGGAAATTCTCAGTACTGGATGCCATGGTAAAGTGCAGATCAGGTGAGCGTGATTCAGTGATACCTAAAAGCATGACAAGCTCGTCATGATACCCTGCTAAATGAAGAAAATGTAGTTGATATATCTATGGCGTGATTTTATGTGGTCCTTATATGGATTCACCTCTTCATATATCCATTTCTCTTCAAAATGGGGCATCAATATTTTAGCTACCTCTGGAGCAAAAGTAGAGCTCATTGCTACTCCCTTTACTGTAGGAATAGATCATTCTTAAAGGAGAAAAAAAAAATCTTTAAGCATATGGCAGCGAGTTGTACCAGAAGATCATTAGGGACTACATCTGAATGAGGTATCTTATTCAAAGTGACTTGGATCACCACTATGGCGTTCTTCTACGAGATGTTAGTATAAAGGGACTTAGTGTTCTTGGTGACCAGAAACTCAATCTCGGGGTCAAAAGGTAACCCTTCATATTTGATATCACAAATTCATCATGCTTACATGATCCATGTCCACTGGTAATGTTTAAAAGCTTCTCTCTATACCCTCTTTCTCAAAATAGTTCTGTACTCTGTTCAGCTTTTCAAAGCATACAAACACAGTACTTCATCAATTATAAAACAGACAAATAAAGCCTTTGATGAAAAACCAACAAGAGAATCTTCAAGCTATAGAATCATCTCCAACATGGCGGACCCAGATAAACTCCTAATGTCCGACAGCTTACATGGTACCTTGAAGACCCCTGTTTAACTCATCCCAAATAGATTTCTGACCCATACGGTGCACATAGTCTGTACCAAAGTTAGTCTACGATGACCTGAAAATAAAAAGTGACAATATGGTCACACAGATGCTAATTCTTCCCTGCCTCACCAAAGCCTTTCACACAGTCAGTGGCCAGCACACCCTCGGATATAGACAACAGCATCTCAGAATCCAAGGCACAGACTCTCTCTGGATGGTGTTTTGCCTTTCCAATAGTTGTAGGAAGCTGGCTCTCTATATAGTATACTAAAAGAAGTACAATGTGCAGAGTGTGCAGTTAGTCCCCAATTGGTTTACAGAGGCTAAATAAGTTAATACTAACGCTCTCTTTTGTGGTAGTGTGCGCAAGCAGTTAGGCTTATAAGAGGGTAGTACTAAGCATTTGTTGTACTCACAGAGGCAATAAATGAGGCACACACTCAAAGAATAAATCCGAGACCAATTTAGAAAAATAACACTTCTTTTTATATATATATATTTTGAAACAAGAACTTCGTTCAAAGGTAAGTATTTTCTTCGATAATAACTCGTATAAGCAAATCAAGCTTTTAAAGTTGTGCGCCTTTATGCACAATGCAATCCTATGGAATGAAAAATCAGAGAGGCATAATGGTAGGTACAGTCGGTTTCAGGGGTTCCCCTTCGGGGATCGGAGAAGTAGTGGGCCAAGGTTCAAAGTACTACCAGCAGTTATTCAGGAACTTCCCGGGTTCTGCCTGGAGGAGGGTGCTGGTGAAGCTGGTAGCTGGCATGCTATGGAGAAGGGGGGGGCACCTGAAAAGAGGCTGCACAGGGGGACTTGCGGGCAAGTCCAAGGGCTCCCAAACAGGGTCTCAGGTTGCAAGTGGTCTTAGAGCACGGGGGCACAGCCGGTTCGTTGGACCCGGGCCGGGTCGCTCAGGAGCAGCGTGGTTTGGTCTTCTGGGCTGGGTGCACAAAAATGTATCTCGCGGTCAGGGACAAACAGCTGGCAGAGACAAAATCAAGGCAGCTGGGCCACTCTTGAAGTGGGTGTCATTGATGCTGACGTCCCTCGATGGCTGCTTGATCCTGGTGCAGTGAGAATCTGGATTGGACTCTCACTGTTGGTGTTTGGTGCAGGGTGTCAGGTACCCCAGGGGTTGGTACTGCACGGCTCCGGTCGGTCCTGGTGCCTTCACACGCGAGGGGCAGATCTGACATTCCAGGGCATGAGTACCTTCTCCTGGTTGTCTGCGGCATCGGTCTGGCCAAGGAGCTGCAAGGCGGTGGACCGGACTCTGCTTGTTGGTGCCTGCGGACTGCAGGGGAATAGCTCCTATACTCCAAGGGAGACTGTAGGCGATGTTTGAAGTGCTGTCAGGCTACCCAAGGTATTTGGTAGTTCTCAAGCTCGCAGGATGAGTCCCTCTGTCGTGATTGTCGAGAGAGGGGTGAGGACGGCAGGGTTTTGCGCCAAATTCCAAAGTTCTGCTGCAGTTCTCTCCAGGCAGTGACTCTTCTTTGTCCTTCTTCTGTTGATCCATCGAATCTGGGTTCTTGGGTTCAGGGGTGCCACCTAAATACTCAATTTAGGGGCGTTATGAGGAGTGGCAGGTAGTAGCCAATGTGCTACCTATATGACCACTTCCTGTGGGAAGTGGGCATAACTGTGACCCTCAAGTCTTAATTCCATCCAAAAACAATATGGAGGAATCTGAAAAGTGGGGTCCACATCAGCTGGCCCGTCCTAGGGGTGGTGCTGGCTGAATGTGGGCACACCTCCTAACCTTATTAATTTTCCCACCAGTCTTGTTTGTCAAACGTGGAAGCAGGACTGATCTCCACTATCTGGAGAGGCCCGAGGGTCGCATAACAAAGGCGGCAGGGCCTTTGAAGCTTCCCTCTCTGGAATACCCATCCTGCTTGGAGGAGGTGAGAACACCTCCGCCCAGAACAGACTTTGTTCCTGTCCTCCGAGAGTGTAGGCTCTCACCTCAGGAGGTCAGTAACCTGTCTATGGTGGATGGCTGGTCTAGAGCAGTCAACACTCTAGTAGTCAGTAGGTTTTCAGGGGACAACTCTAAGGGGCCCTCTGGTTGCATTTATCAATAAATCCAGCACTGGCATCATCGTGGGTTTATTAAGATGAGGTGTTTGGTACCAAACACTTTGGGGTACTGTGAAGCCATCATGTAGCTGGGTAACTCGTAATGACGAGTATCCAGCCCATGTACTGGTTATGGCTTCCCTATGCACTTGTAATATCTAAGGGTTTGCTTAGATATTACAGGGACACATCTACTCATGCAGAAATGCCCACACATTAGGTATAGTGCACCCTGCCTTCGGGCGTAGAGGCCTGATGTAGGGGCGTCTTACCTATACCTTGTGCAGTGTTTTGCTGGCATGGCACACAGGGGTGTGTGCCATGTCGACTCTTCGGTTTTCTCTGCACCAAGACACGCAGGCTGCGATGACAGTTTGCATGAGCTTGATGAGGGGCCCCTTAAGATGGCACAATTTGTGTTGCAGCCCATAGGGGCCCTCTTTAGGTCCAGTGCTCAAGGTACCAGAGGTATCATTTACAAGAGACTTAGATGTGTCTAAAGGGGGTGCCAACTGTGGAACAAAAGGTACAGTTTAGGGAAAGAACACTGGTGCTGGGGACCTGGTTAGCAGGAACCCAACACACTTTCAGTCAAAGTTGCACCAGATTCCAGGCAAAAAGTGGGGCGCAACCATGTCTAAAGGGTCACTTTCCTGCAATAGCTCACTTACAATTCTTGTCCCCCACAATCCTCACTCGCTTAGAAGATGGCATGTGGGGTCTTCCAAGGCTCTACAGACCAAGATCACTTACTGTACTCCTCCCTTCTACTCGTCAGACACTTACAAGACAGCATTTGGTGCATATAGTGTACCCAGTAACTTATGTACTACTTTCTAAGACTTCGCCCATCAATCTAGTCAACTCTTTTAAAGTTTATGTGGTATATCTCTGCAGACAACACACAGATAGTTTTCAACACTAGCAGCTCATCCTTTCTCGACACAGCTTAACTCCTTAACTGCCTTCAAAAAGACAACCAATGAATAGATAGAAAACAAATCTCAGGCTTACCCCAATCAAGACAGAAGTCCTAAAGAGCAGAAAATATAACCTCAGTCACTCCCTGTCACTACCCCTTTCTATCCAAAATAATGAAAAATGTAGCAAAATCCAATCAGTAGGGAAAACCGGAAAAAATAATTTACTCAGACTATAGTTAGAACTAACCTCAACAAAATATTAAGAACAAGGTTCTTCCACCCTGCACAGATTCACATCACCTCAGACCTGTCATAGCCACAAAAGGTTTTGGCTATAGTATCGCAGGCCTTGTCATACCGTGACTTTGGTAGCTCACTCCTACTTGGCCTCGCGGTGACAGAAGCTAAGTCCCTGCTGCACTCCCAGTTGCAAAATTCTGTTTAATGTTGTTGAGGTGAGTGAACTATCCCACCATGCATGGTATTCACCCACCTCACACCTCTACTTTGTACAAGCCACTTCTTTCCTCTTGATCGGGTCTCAGACATGGATCTGCTATGCTCTTTCTCTTGAGAGCCAATCTCTGAAATATTTTGGTTTGGCTAACAGCAGGAAGACAGGGGACAGTTTTCTACCTGACTTGGTTGGACTGATTTTTTCCTTGACCAGACAGGCCTCCGTGATCAGGAGGCGACATGGCACCATGTATCCCTGGTGTTCTAGGGAATGTCCTCTTCAAAGATTTTAGGAGTATCCCTAGGATTTTCAAAGACACTAGTTCAAAATCAGAGTATTTAATGTGAAGTATTTATAGGGATTTGAAACTGAGCAGTTGGTGCAGATCCAACTGCTCACTTAATTTTACAATTTCAATCATCTTGACCACAAACAATGAAGGCCTGTTTTTGGGTTCCCTGTTAATCTCAATTCAGGCGCAGCTGGGAGTTATGGTTTATTCCGGAATTACAAGATGTGCACAAATTTCTCAATCAGGAGAGTCGATGGATCTGATGTTTTGGGAACGCACCTTTCTGCTTCAGACCAACTGCCAAACAACCTGGTCCGTGGGCAAAATATAGAGTGTTAACTTTGTACAGCGGGATGGTCTCTTCAGCTTCCTAATGTGGGAAAAGACTGAAATCTTCTCTTCCTGCAGTCTGTCACTGCTGATGATGGATATTCTCAGGAGCACCACGCCAAAGCAGTCTGTCACTGCTGTCAGATATTTCAGGCAGACCTCCACCTGCAGATTGCCACTGCTGACTGATATTCCCAGGCACACAAAACCTGCAGACTGTGAATGTCTGTGCTGGCTGAACCCCCTGGCTTATCACTTCCATCAATCTGCCACTGTCCTTGCGGCCTGGCGTTCTCAGGTGCACTCCTTCCTGCAGCCTATACTGTTATTTTCTGAGGTGCACCGCCCCTGCCATCTGTTATTGTTGACAGGTAGCCTTAGACCCCCCGTCCCCTCCCTCCACTGCTTTTTGAATTCTCAGGCTGCTGATTCCTCCTCAACTAACCCCTTCCTTCAGTTTTTTCCGACTAAAAGATGTTGTCAGAAGCATCCCTTCATTCAGTTTGCCACTGTTGGTCCTGACGTACATTCTCTGGCCCACCATTTCATGCATCCCATCACTAACGGCTAACATGTTTGGCTCCTCCATCCCTGCAGTCAGTCTCTCCTGAGTCGTAATCCTTAAGGCATTCCTTTCTGCAGCCCCCATTATTGTTTGTCTTCTCTATCAGTCATGGTTGGTGTTCTAAGAAAAATCTACTTTTGGAAGTCGGTCCATACTGAAAATTCTTTTAAAAAATCCCTTCATGGAGTCGTTACCAGCCCTGAATTGTCTTCTAAGAAGACCCCTATTGTAACAACTTCTTTCTTCAGTTTGTGCTTGCTGACGATTCTTAAAAACATTCTTTCCTTCAGTTTGACCTTGCAAGCTGGATTTTCTTGAAAACATCGGTTTAAAAAAAAATTTAAAGCATGTTTTAGTTTGTTTGACATCGCAATAATCAAAACAAGAACAAAACAATTATGGCGTATAGTACCCATGCCTCTCACCCAGTGCTGCCCCCGATCACCCTCCCCACCCACCCAGGTTCCCCAAGTCTATATGGAGAAAAATTATAAATCAGCCCTTGTATGCCCGAATTTTCAAGTCTATGGCTACCTCCAGCTGCGGTCCGTAATCGGCCCATTTACTCCAGACCTTGGTGTGGCTTTGGGGACAACTGAGGCCATGTACACAGGGATCTCCTTGCTCATGAACCAGTCAAGACCCTCACGGCAGGACTCCACTGAAGGTGGATCCTCATCTTTCCATCTACGAACAGTGTCTCTCTTGGCTACAGTTAGGCCCAGTCACAGAAGTGTTTGGCTGTGTTGGTTCAGATTCTAGTCCGCCATGATGTGCAAGAGAGCTAGTTTCGGGTCGAGGGGGATAGATGTCCCCAGGACCACGCTTAAACAAGCAATCACCTGCCTCCAGAATGGTTGCAGTCTCTCGAACGATCATGTGGTGTGTATGAAGTCTCCCACCTGGGTGGTGCAGTAGAGACAGGAGGGAGAAACGATGGCCCCGTCTTCCAGAGTCTGCGGCTCGTAAGATAGGTCTGGTGCAGATAATGCAATTGAATTAAGTAGAATCCGGTCGCAATCCTTGGGTGGCGATGGGAGACCAGAGCTTCGGCCCAGTCCTCATCTGCGAGGATGCCAAGGTCCTACTCCCATGCTTGACGAGGATCCCTGGATGCGTCAGGTGTGCGATTGACAAAAGTTCTATAAATCTGTCTCACTTTGTGGTCCCCCAGGTAGCAGTAACCATCCGTCCCCTGCCAAAGTGGCGGGGCTGGCCAGAGGAGGGAGGGGGAGAGTGGGAGGGTGGGTTCGGGGAACAAAAAAAATAAACAAATTAAAAAAAAGACTTACCTTTAACACCGCCTTCGCTGCCTGCTGCAGCGCGCTCTTCTTTCTTCTGGGCACAGGCTCCCAGACTGCACTGCTGCCAATCCTGACGCTGCATGAAAGCAGCGTCAGGGTTGGTCTGAGTACTGGCAACTTGCGATCTCAGGCAGACTGGGAGCCTGTGCCTGCTCTCTCCAGCCCCAGCAACGCAGCTAGGGCTGGAGAGATCTTCACTGCGCATGAGGGTTTGGCCGGCCTGAGACGGCCAGCCAAATCCTCATGCGCAGTGGAGGGAGTGCTCTACCACTCCCCCACCAGCAGTGTCCTCCCCCTGGACCCACCACCAAGACTCGACAGAGTCCTGGAGGCGGGTCCAGGGGGATTAAAATAAAAGGATAATAAAATGGGTTTAAACCCCGTTTTATTATCGTTTTATTTGAAGATGGTGCGGGGGGCGGCGCTCCTCAGCCTTAATGGAGGGGCCGCCCCTGCCACGTTGCCAAGTAGCAGTTTGGCTTCCAGGAGGCTGTAATCCCCGAGGTTCTCCAAATTCATAATGTATGGAGTCAGAGCATGGAGGATCTGGGGGTAGTGAGAAAACTGGATGTGGTGGAGATCATATTCCATTTATAACGTTTGCTAAGTTTTGAGGGTAGTGCCTTCCATTAAGTCTCACAGGACCGAGATGCCTATCAAGTCCATCCAATGCTGCCTCCTGTAGCATCAGGCTGCCCTCCCACAGTGGTGTCTGTTCTGTCAGTCTGATCTTCCTCCCCCAGCATTTAAGTGTTGTTGTCCAGAGTCTGAGGGCCATGTTTGTCACCAGAGGGAGAGGCGCCCTCACTTTACCTCCGTATATCAAATGACGTATGGATGTTCCCTGGAGCGCCCATTTCTCCGTTTTGTGTGTGGTACCACCACTCAGTGATGACTAGTAAGTAGAAGGCCACATTGAAAACATCTCTTCAGCCTATACTAGTCCTAAATGTGTTCTAAGAAGAATCTGCTTCCTAGTCTGTCTGTACTGACGAATCTTAAAAGCATTGCTTTCTGCAGTCTCTTACCCGTCCTCAATAGTTTTTCAAGAAGAATCCTCTTCCTGCAGTCTGTCCCTACTGATGACTCTTACAAAATTCCTTCCTGCAGTCTGTCCCTGCTGGTGGATTTTCTTAAAACATTCTCTTTCTGTAGTCTGTCCTAAGTAGCAGAAAATTGTTAAAAACACCCTGTAGCCTATCTCTACTGATTTGTTAAAAACATTCCTTCCTGAAATCTCTCCCTCCCAGAGGATTTATTTGAACACATCCCCTCCTGCAGCCTCTACCCATCCTGAATGGTGTGCTAAGAAGAAGCTGCGTCCTGCCATCTGGATGCAATGACGATTCGTAAAAATATCCCTTCCTTCAGTCAGTGTCCATTAGTTTTGAATGATGTTATAAGAAAAATCTGCCTCCTGCAGTCTGTCCGTACTTATGATTGTTAAAAACATTCCTTTCTGCAGTCTGCCCCTGTTAGCGGATTTTCTTGAAAACATCTCTTCCTGCATTCTCTACCATTCCTGACTGGTGTTCTTAAAAGAATGAGCTTCCTGCAGTCTATCTGTGCAGAATCTGTTTCCTGCTCTCTGTCCCTACTGACGATTCTTAAAAACATTTCTTCCTGGAATCTCAGTGAATTTTCTTGAAAATATTCCTTCTTGCAGGCCTCTTCCAGTCCTGAATGGTGTTCTAAGAAGAATCTGCTTCCTGCACTCTGTCCCTACTGATGACTCTCAAAACATTTCTTCCTGCACTCTGTCCCTGTTGGCAGGTTTTCTTAAAACGATCTCTTTCTGCAGTCCGTCCCAACCGCCCAACCAGTGGAAATTGTTAAACAAGCATTTGCAATGCAAATAGGTCTTGCAATTGCGAGATTTTGAGCTATTGACATTGTAAATAACAATGCCTTTTATTTATGTGTTTGAAAAACCCGCAATAATAAAAGGCATTGTCATTTACAATACCAATAGGTCAAAGTTTCTAAAATGTGAAACCTATTGCATTGCAAAAGCTTGTTGTTTACAAGCGCCCCATGCTGCGCTTTCACGTTGATAGAGGCCACGCCCCTTTCATTAGAGGAGCTGTGTCTAAAGAAAGGTCCGTGGCCGCTATTAAAGTGAAAGTATGGTATGCAGCTGTTTTATCCAAAAAAGCATTTGTTAGTCAAGTTGACAAATGCTTTTTTTTGTAAAAGCGCCCTGTGAAAGCGAGCATGGCGCGCTGAATGCACTGAATGTTGCAGGAAAGCATGTAGTGCCTGTAGTAGGAGAAACGCATTAAAGAAAATAGTGCTTACAGACTAAATAAGACATACCGTGTAACAACCGAAGTAAAAGGGCCAGTCCTCATGGGTGGTTACAAATGAAGACAAGGCGGTACTAAGGAGGGACTAACAAGCCTATAAACGAATCAGAAGCCAGCATTAACGAAGGACAATGACACAAGCCAATAATAAATATGGGCGGAGAGTGGGTGGTGTTTCAAATCCATACTCCAATACAGCATGCCTCGCAGAGCATGCGCTGCCCAGGCTCGACCTAAAAACACCGATTCCTTAAGTCTCTACCAGTCTTGACTGATGTTCTAGAAAGAATTTGCTTCCTGTAATCTCTCCCTACAGACGATTTGTTAAAACATTCCTTCCTGCAATCTGTCTCTGCCAGTGAATTTTCTTGAGAGCATCCCTTTTTGCAGCCTCTACCAGTCCTGAATGGTGCCCTAAGAAGAATCCGCTGTCTGTCCGTGCTGACAATTCTTAAAAACATCGATTCCTGCAGTCTGCATCAGTCCTGACAGGTTTTCTAAGAAGAATCCACTTCCTGCAGTCTATCCCTACTGATGATTCTTAAAAACATTCCTTCCTGCAGTCTATCCCTGTTAGTTGATTTTCTTGAAAACATCCTTTCCTGCACCCTCTAGCAGTCCTGACTGGTGCTCTAAGAGGAATGCACTTCCTGCAGTCTGTCCCTACTGACGATTCTTAAAAACAGTCCTTCCTGCAGTCCGTCAGTGGATTTTCTTGAAAACATCCCTTCCTGCAGGCCTCTACCATTCCTGAATGGTGTTGTAAGACGAATCCGCTTTCTGCAGTCTGTCCCTACTGATGACTGTTATAAAATTCCTTTCTGCAGTATGTCCCTGCTGGTGGATTTTCTTGAAAACATCCCTTCCAGCAGCCTCTACTAGTCCTGATTGGTCTTCTAGGAAGAACCCAGTTCTGAAAGCCTCATACGCTTCTTTTATGTCTGTCCATGTCTGCGGATTTTCTTAGAACCATCCCTTCCTGCAGTCTGTCCTCATCAGCGCATATTGTTTAAAACATCTCTTCCAGAAGCCTCTATCAGTCCTGACTAGTCTTCTAAGAAGAACATTGTTCTGATGGCCTTATAGTATTCCCTCAGGGTATCAGCTTCATACCTCTGTTATCGCCTGTGGCAGTAAACCGAGTGCATCAATAAAACCATCTGTTTAGTTTACTTAAGGGTTTGATAGCTTTGCTTCCATGGATTAACCCTTTGGGAGCTGGGATTTAAGATAGATCCGTAAAGTTATTGATCAGAGATAATAAAATACTATATCTTTTCTCCCTAGCTTTGTCCCTTTTGCACTCGCTTTTTTAACCCCTGTCTTTCTCAGAGATCTCAACCTTTAACAAGGATTGACAATGGCAATAGGCCTTGCTTGCATTTGAGACCTGATTAAAACAATAAAAAGGCTTGTGGCACCGTAAAGACAAAGTTTTCTGTATATAATGCATCTATGATTCAGGATACTTCTAAAATGGACTCTTACGCATTAAAAAGCTAGCACACTATTGGATGCAGAATGATAGACCACACAGTCAATAGCATGGGGTGAGAGAGAAATACTCCTCTAGGTGGATCCAAAAACGCTATTTATGTTTCAAACATTTAGAAACAGTGGGCCTAGCAGATAGCTGTGTGGTCGTGCCACACCTAAAACACGTGTGAGATGTGAGGATGAAAATCTGTTCGAAAAAAAAGAAATATGACGATCACCAAGTGGAAGACTAGTTGACAAGGAGTTTGACAGGCCAGTAACATATATGGGATTATCTGATAGAGACTTGTAGCTTCAGATTCCTTACCTTAGAATTTTCCCAGGCATCAGACTGGATCTGGAAATTTCTTGTGAGCAGTACCCTTGCGCGCCGCTAGGTGGCGTCGTTTGGCTCTGTGTGGCGTGGCCCGCGCCGGAAGTGATGTGCACCATGCCTATATAGGTGCCACCTGAGCGTGCTGATGTCACTTCTTTTGTTTCCGCGCCACTCAGCGCAGATACGGAAGAGCTACCCCCTCCCTGTCACTTTTTAACTAACCTTTTTTTGACCCTTTTGTTGAAGATTTTTGAGGCCTTGTCTCCTTGTGTGGCATGGTTGTCCATGAGGAAGGCTGGTTTCAAGTCCTGTGACGCCTGTCACCGGCAGATTTTGGTGACGGATCCACATCTTGTCTGCCTTTGGTGTCTCGAGCGCGACCACGACGGCAGGACATGCGTCCATTGTTGCGCTATGCACCCGAAGGCCTTGAGGGAGTGGCCCGTAAAGCTTCTTGCTGCTCGACATGCGACGCCGTTATGGTCTCCATCTCGGTCAAGAGGAAGATCCCAGGTTCGGTTGTGGGGCCATTCCAAGCGCTTGTCGTTGCAGTCGAAGTCGTCCGGGCAAGTCCCACAATTATAAAAAAAAAACGAAGAGGTGTTCGACTTCGCCCCGTCCATCAAAGTCATCTGATAAGACGGGGGAGCATCGGCATTCAAGGCCTGGCTCCACGGTTTAGCCTGTGTCTGACCCGTCTCCTCGTCTCCCTGAGTTTCTGAGAGCCGTAGCGACTTCTGCCCAACTCCATGAATTTTGTGAGGCCATGCACCTCATAGTTGGCAGCCCGTTCCTGCTGGAGTGCCTCCGGGCCCTGCGGATTCGGGTGAGACCCCTACTGGTCTTCCGCCGGCAGGTTCACTCTCAGCACCAGTTGGGCCCCTTACATCCATGGATGGATCTGGACTGATGCTAGTCGTGCCATCTCAACCTTTCCTGGCTCGACTTCTGATGTCCACGGCTACCACCAGCGGCGCAGTGCCCATGCTCTTCCCCGACTCCAACACAGAGCCGGATGGTCATCTAACTCAGACGCTGACTGGGGGCATTCCAGCCAGGTCGGAGTCTGTGCCTTATTCCTCTAGGATAGGACTTGGGGATGATTAAGAGGGGCCACTGAACCCTGGTGAATACCATCCCCTTGATGTCACCGAGGACAACTGGTATGAGGATCTGGCGGATGCCAGTGGACTGGACACTTCCGCAGACACTCGCCTGGTCTTTCCCCCTACCGTGGCTACGAAGAAGGTAGCTTCATTTGCTATGAAGGTGAGGAGGGCAGCCAAGGTCCTAGACCTTAAGCTACCCTTCGTGGCTGTCAAGACTAACGTCTTGACAGAGGTGCTTCAACCAGGAGTCACCCCATCCTAACCGATTCTCCCGTTTAACAAAGCCATCACAGACATCCTGCTCGGTACCCTAACCAAGCCCTGCACAGGGGCTCCTGTGACTAGGACAATTGCCCGTCTCCATCGCCCTGCCCCAGGGGACCCCAATTTCCTGACCCACCACCCCATCCCGGAGAGATTGGTGATCCAACCCTACTACTCCACAGGGAATCCAATAGTCTGGATACCTTGGGATAAAATATGTTTTCTTCTGCCAACCTAGCACTGCGGTCGGTGAACACCGTGTGACTTTTAGGTCAGTACTCCCACTCATTCTGGGACTCGGTTGCGCAGGTGCTGCCTTTGGTCTCAGAGGAGGCCTGAGCCATACTTTCCCAAGCTATTTCTGATTGGAGAGACGCAGCTAAGTTCGCCATACAATGTGGGCTGGAACACGACCGACTTGCTGGGCAGAGTGATTTCATCGTCGGTGGCCCTCCGGCACCATACCTGGCTGAGAACCACTGGCTTTTTGGGATATGTCCAGACCTCGCTCACAGACATGCCCATTTAATGGCTCTCAGTTGTTTGGTGAGAAGGCTACTCTGCCCTTGAATGCTTGAAGGACAGGAGAGCAATGGCCAGGTCCATGGGCCTTTCCATGGCCCCACGCCAACCACACTCTGACTTTCGTGGCCATGGAAGGAGCTTCCAGCCTTGTCTCCACCCACCGAGCCACCACGGCCCACAGGCTTCCCAGCCCTTGTGTGGTAGATGCCGCTGAACCCACAGGCCTTGCGGGTCAGGTAGTCAGTGGGCAGGCCAGTCAATCCCTCTCACCCCCAGCAGCTGCAGCCTCCAAGCCTCTTTAGGTTGCCCTCCAACCATCATGGCCATCCAGTGGCCATCATTGGCATCCAATGGGAGGCAGGATATGCTGTTACCTGCACCGCTGGAGGTTGATAACATCCAACTGCTGGGTTCTCCATATTGTACAAAGGGATTACTCCCTCCCCTTGGTGACTACCCCTCCACCCATGCCACCCTCTTGCGACAGGCTGACAGAGGACCACCTCTCATTACTCCGCCAGGAAGTGATTGCTGTCTTGGCCAAAGGACCCATAGAAAGGGTGCCGGCATCAGAAGTAGGTCGTGGTTGTCATTCCCGCTACTTTCTGGTGCCCAAGAAAGACGGAGGCCTTCATCCTATCCTAAGGCTGCACCCTCTCAATTTCCTCCTGAAAAAGGAAAAATTCAAAATGCTCATGCTCGCTCAAGTCCTCTCTGACTTGCACCCAGGAGACTGTATGCCTACAGACGTTACCTGCATATCTTGGTAGGCTACAAGCACTTTCAGTTTGCCGTACTCCCCTTTGGCCTTACCAGCGCACCTTGGGTATTCACCAAGGTGATGACTGTGGGTGCAGCTCAACTGCGGAGATCAGGGGTACCAGTCTTTCCCTAGTTCGACGACTGGCTGTTGAAGGCGAGCTCGCCTCAGACAGAAGTCTCCCGCCTCCAGACTACGGCGGACCTCCTGGACTCGCAGGGGTTCACTATCAATGTGCCAAAGTCATACCTAATCCCTTCTCAGTCGTTCCCTTTCATTGGAGCTGTTCTAGAAACTGTGAAGTTTCAGGCTTATCCTCCCGAACAGTGAGTCCAGGATATTCAGGCTATGATACCAATATTTCAGCCTCTAACCTGGGTTTCGATGAGACCAATTTTGAGGCTGCTGAGCCTCATGGCCTCCTGCATCCTGCTAGTGAAGCTTGCCTGTTGGCATATGTGGACTCTGCAGTGGGCCTGAAGTTCCAGTGAGTGCAGCATCAGGGTAATCTCTCCAACATGGTCCAGATCTCAGAGGGCACTGAAAAAGATCTGCAGTGGTGGTTGACGGACCATGATTGGGCCAGCGGCAGATTCCTCTCCCTTCCCCAACCAGATCTGACGGTAGTGAAAGACAACTCACTCCTGGGATAGGGGGGCCATCTGGGACTGGTGGCGATCAATGGACTCTGGTTTCTGGCAGAATCCGGGCTCAACATCAACCTGCTGGAGCTCCATGCGATCCGACTGCCATTAAAAGGCTTTCTACACTCCATCATGGGAAGGTTAGTGCTAGTGTTCAAGGACAACACCACCGCCATGTAGTACTGCAACAAACAGGGCGGGGTGGGGTCGTAGGCCCTTTAACAAGAGGCCCTGCGTCCCTGGACATGGCTGGAACACCAGGGCATATCCCTGGTGGTTCAACATGTGGCAGGCTCTCTGAATGCCAGAGCGGACGATCTGAGCTGTTAATGCCTAGCAGATCACAAATGGCGTCTCCACTGGAGGTGGCGCAAGATCTCTTTTGACAGTAGGGCGAGCCTTGGTTAGATCTGTTCGCCTCCGCTGAGAACGCGCAATGTCAGCAATTTTGTGCACTGGAATTTCCAAGGCGGCTCTTGCGCAGAGATGCTTTTCATCTTTAGTGGAGCACAGGCCTCCTATATGCCTTTCGGCCCATACCACTCCTGCCCAGAGTTCTCAAGAAGATCAAGAATGACCAAAGTCATCTTTGTGGTTCCGGATTGGGCACAGTGAGTGTGGTATCCTGAGCTACTGAGCATGGCCATCGATCCTCTGATCCGGCTGCCCATTCGGGAGGATTTTCTGTCGCAACAGCAGGAGAGGTTCTTCACCCGAAACTGTCCGGTCTCCGCCTTCTTGTGTGGAGATTGAGCAGCTGCAGTTGCCAGCTTTTGACCTTCCTCCCGAAGTCTGCAATGTCATCTTGGCAGCCAGGCGTCCCTCCACAAAGACGGTATACATCTGCTGTTGAAAAAGATCTGTGGCATGGTGTGCAGATAAAGACAATGTTCCCTTTTCTACCCCCCCCTTTCTGAAGTTCTACTTTTCATTCTTTCCCTTGCCCAGCAGGGTTGTACTATGTGCTCTCTTAAGGGTGATCTTTCTGCCCTTTTGTATTTTCTTGACCCACCCTCCCTTTTCAAATCCCCTATTGTACTTGGGTTTCTGAAAGGCGTTGTTCATCTTTTTCCTCCTTCACCATTTATCATGTCTCAGTGGGACCTTAATCTAGTCTTAAGATTCTTGATGTGTGCTCCTTTCAAGCCTCTCCATAATTGTCCCCTCAGGCTTCTTATGAATAAAACAGCTTTCCTTGTGGCTATTACAACTGCCTGAAGAGTGAGTGAGCTGCAGGCCTTGTCATCCAAGTCGCCTTACCTCTACATCTATCCTGACAAACTGGTGCTTCACACAAGAGCCTCCTTTCTCCCGAAAGTGGTCACTCCATTCCATGTAGGTCAATCCATCACACTGCTTACTTTTTAATCTCCTCCACATCCTTCCACACCCTTTTAAAGAAAAGGAGCAACTTCACCTTCTGGATCCAAAAAGAGCATTGCCGGTCTACCTTGACCGCATAGGAGAGTTCCGGTGTGTGACCAACTCTTCGTGGGGTATGCTGGTGCGAAGGAAGTTCGGACTGTGCAGAAGCTGACACATTGGCCAAGAAGCAACCTCCTGAAGGCTTGCGAGCTCATTCCACCAGAGCTAAATCTCCGACCACTGTGTTAGCCCGTGGTCTTAGATCCTGGATATCTGCCAGACAGCAACGTAGGATTCCCTGCACACGTTCACCAAATATTACTGCCTGGACAGTCAGATCCTTAGGGATGGCCATTTTGCCCGTTCGGTCCTGCAGGACCTTCTTGTTTGAAATTGGTGCGCAGATCCACCGCCGGGGATTGTATTGCTTGGATATCTATTCTATAAGGGAAGGACTCTGCGGCTAGAAGTCTCTATCAGCTCAACAAGTTACTTACCTTCAGTAACGCCTTATCTGGTAGAGACTATATCTAGCTGTAGATTCCTTACCGACTCACCCATCCTCCCCGCTCTGCGAACGTATTTCTAGGGACAGGGCTCTAGTTTTCCACACTAGTGGTCATGTTCTTCATGGCTCTGCGCTTCTAGCGTGGAAAGTCACAAAAAGAAGCTGACGTCGCGCACCTGGGTGGTGCCTATGTAGGTACTGCGGACATCACTCTGGCGCAGACGACGCATGCAGAGCTGATCGATGCCTCCTACTGGCATGCAGGGGTACTGCTCTCGAAATATCTTCCGGATATAGTCTTACGCCTGGGGAAATTCTAAGGTAAGGTATTTGCGTCTAGATATAGTCTCTACCAGATAAGGCACTACCGAAGGTAAGTAACTTGTTCTTTTCGTCTCTAGTAGAGCTCTGGCCTCCTGTATGCCTCTCT
Organism: Calotriton arnoldi; assembly: GCA_963921515.1. Classification (NCBI taxonomy): domain Eukaryota; kingdom Metazoa; phylum Chordata; class Amphibia; order Caudata; family Salamandridae; genus Calotriton; species Calotriton arnoldi. The sequence goes on from CAWUFW010000809.1 coordinate 593,679, forward strand.
GCCAGAACCACTCCTGCCTACAGTTTGGAAGAAGATCAGGAACGACCGGGTCCAAGTCATTCTTGTGGATCTGGATTGGGCACGGAGAGTCTGGTATGCCGAGCTGTTGAGTTTGAGCACTTGTCCCCCAATCAGACTGCCTCTTCAGGAGGATCTTCTGGTGTAGCAGCGGTGCAGGGTTCTGCACCCAAACCTGAAAACGCTTCACCTTCATGTGTGGAGATTGAGCGTCAAAAGTTGACAGCTTTTGACCTTCCATCTGACGTCTGCAATGTTATACTGGCATCCAGGCGTCCCTCCACCAAGACGGTATACGCCTGCCGTTGGAGCAGATTTGTGGCATGTTGTACAGAGAAACACGTTGACCCTCTATATGATCCCCTGTCCATAGTTCTTTTGTTTATTCTTACCTTAGTCCAGCGGGCGTTAAATGGTTGTCTTTCTGCCATCTTGGCATTTCTGTGATTGCCCGACCAGCCTTCCCTTTTCAAATCCCCTATTGTATATAGGTCCCTGAAAGGTCTCCTGCATATGTTCCCGCCAACACCTTTTATTATGCCAGAGTGGAGCCGCAACATAGTTCTCACATTTCTGATGTGTCCCCCCCTTTGAGCCACTACACAACTGCCCACTCAGGCTTCTCACCATCAAAACAACCTTGCTTATGGTGATGGCATCTGCCAGGAGGGTCAGTGAGTTACATGCACAGGTATCTTCTGTACCTTAACATATACCCAGACTAGCTGGTCCTTCGGACTAGAGCATCTTTTTGCCAAAGGTGGTAACTCACTTTCACGTAGGCAAATCCATCACTCTGCCTACCTTTTACGCGCTGCCTCACCCCTCTAAAGAAGAGGAGAGACTCCATCGACTGGACCCAAAAAGGGCATTGTTGTTTTACCTTGACCGCACAAAAGAGTTCCAGGTGTACGATCAACTCTTCGTGGGGTATATCGGAATCAAGAAAGGGAAGATGGTGCAGAGGCGGACCATCACATGATGGATAGTGCTCTGCATCAAGATCTGCCATGCACTGGCCAAAACGAAACCTCCTGAAGGCTTGCAAGCTCATTCTACCAGAGCCAAGGCTGCGACCACTGCATTAGCTTGTGGATATCTGTCAGGCGACAACGTGGTCTTTCTTGCACATGTTTACAAAGCACTACTGCCTGGACTGTCAGGTTCCGCTTGACGATAACTTTTGCAAAATTCTGTCCTACAGGACGTCTTAATTTAATCTGTGTCACAGCCCCGACCTCCGTGGAGGTATTACTTAGGTATCTATTCTAAGTTAAGGAATCTGCGGCTAGAAGTCTCTATCAGATGAGCAAGTTACTTACCTTCGTTAACGCCTTATCTGGTAGAGACTCTAACTAGCCTCATATTGCTTACAGACCACCCATCCTCCCTGCTCTGCAAATTGATTTTGGAGTAAATGGTTGTTCCCTTTTTCTAAGGGCCCCAGCTTAGTGCACCAGTGGTCAGGGTTCTTTGTGGCTCTGCGCTTCTGGCGTGGAACGTCGTGAAAAGAAACCGACGTCAGCGAGCTGGGATTGCGCCTTTTTAGGCACCTGGCATGTCACTTCTATTTCACACGACACCGACGAGGCCGAACTGTGCCATCCACTGAAGGGTCAGGGGTACTTCTCACAAAAAAATTCTGCATCCAGTCTGACTCCTAGGGAATATTCTACGGCAAGGAATCTGCGGCTCGATAGAGTCTCTATCAGATAAGGCGTTATCGAAGGATAGTAACTTGTTCATCTCTTCAGGTGTATTTTGTTTTAAGGGTTGTTTGTTTTGAGCCAGGTCCGTTGAAGCTTTGTCATTTGTTGTTTTATCTTTTTTTAAATCTGTACTCACCCAAGAGGCTTATTTTCTATTGTTATGTCTTGATGTTTGCTGTGGGATTAATATATCACAGGCTTCATTGAGTCATCCATAGAGTTTTTGAACTGTGTTTATTGTGTCCAGATCTGTGTTGGAAGTTAGTTTCATTTTTATGTCCTCCAAATTCAGCTTGTTACTAGGTTAATATGTAGTTCAAGGTAAGTTGACTTTTGCTGAGGTGAGTTGGGGTGTCTTATGTTGGAAGGCAACCAGGTGGTGGTCTGACCACGTGTCTGGAGCAATACTATGGAGTGCAACTAGATCTGTGTTCCCGCAAATTGTATATACGATATGTCTTACAATGAGTGTGGGGTTGAAAATCTCCTGTTGTAGGTTAGTGTGCTTTACAAATACACATAACGTGTTCAGGTCACCAAGGATTCACAGGTTTGAATATTTGGTAAGTAGATTTGAAACTGCCTAGAAAGGTGTTTGCGAATGTCCTATTGCTGAGACACTCTTGGTTAAAACAAAGTTCCAGCTATGAGTGTCAGTAGCGAGTGCTAAACTCATTGAGGAATCGTACCCTAAGTACTTGACACAACTACCATCAAAACATCTAAAAATCTTCAGTGTGTTAAGTGCGCACTACTAACATTTGTGTGTGTGTGACCTGCAAACCACAAGATCGATTTCTGCAAAGCCAGCTTGGCCTTTTTTCTTTCTGCGGTCAATACATTGTGTAGCACTAAACAAAAAATGCAATTGCCGCTTGTATGGTGCTGTGCTGTTACTCGTGTGGTCCAAAAGTGTTGTTACCTTGCTCTTGGAGGTATACAGAATGCTGGGGTGACCTATATGATTAACCTAGATGCTCCAGTCAATCAATCAAGTTTCTTGTGAAGCACAGCGACTCACCCCTTGGAGTCTCAAGGCTCTGAGGGGGGAGTGGGGGGTCTGTCTATGGTTCAGTCAACGAGCAAGGTCTTGAGGTCCTTCCTTAATTGCGGCAGCCATGGTGTTTGCCTGAGGTGCAGAGGCAAGACATTCCAGGTCTTCGCAGCGAGGTAGGAGAAGGATCTTCCTCCAGCCGTGGTCTTGCGGATCCATGGGATGGTGGCCAGGGCCAGTTGGGCGGAGTGGAGCTGTCTAGTGGGGGTGTAGAAGGAGAGGCGGTGGTTGAGGTATGCAGGCCTGCGTTGTGGAGGGCTTTGTAGGTGTGCGTGAGGTGCTTGAAGGCAATTCTTTTGTTGATAGGAAGCCAGTGAAGGTCTCTCAGGTGGCAGGTGATGTGGCTGCGGCGTAGGATGTTCAGGATGAGTATGGCGGAGGCGTTCTGGATGTTCTTCAATTTCTTTAGGAGTTTTTGGGTGGTGCCGGCATACAGTGTGTTGCTATAGTCGAGTCAGCTGCTGACAAGGGTATGGGTGACCTTTTTACTGGACTCGATGGGGATCCACTTGAAGATCTTACGAAGCAGGTGGAGCGTGTGGAAGCAGGACGATGAGACTGCATTGATTTGCCAGTTCATTGAGAGCGTGGAGTCCAGGATGATGCCGAGGATTTGTGCGTGGTCCGTGGGTGTGGGGGATTTCCGAGCGCTGCCGACCACCTGGAGTCGTCACGGGCGGAGGGGGTGGAGCATAAGATGAGAACTTAGGTCTTGTCTGAGTTGAGTTTGAGGTAGCTCTCCTTCATCCAGGTGGCGACTGCCTTCATCCCGTTATGGAAGTTGCTCTTGGAGGCTGTGGGTTTATTTGTGAGGGAGAGAATCAGCTGGGTGTTGTCGGCTTAAGGGACGATGTTGAGTCCATGGCTTTTGACGATGGCTGCAAGCTGGGCGATGTAGATGTTGAAGAGGGTGGAGCTCAGGGAGGATCCCTGAGGCACTCCGCAGCTGATCTCTGTGGGTTCTGAGTTGAACGATGGGAGTCTGACTCTGTGTTCGGCCGGTGAGGAAGGAGTGGATCTATTCTAGGGCTTTGTCGCTGATGCCGGTGCCATGGAGTCTGGCGCAGAGGGTGTGGTGGGAGACGGTGTTGAAGACGGCTGAGAGGTCCAGGAGGATGAGGGCAGCTGTCTCGTCTTGATTGAGGAGGGTGCGTATGTCATCTGTAGTGGCGAGGAGGGCGGTCTCGATGCTGTGGTTGCTTCTGAAGCCCGATTGGCAGAGGTCCAGGATGTGGTTTGTTTCGATAAACACGGCGAATTGGGCGTTGATGGCTTTCTCGATGACTTTGGCTGGGAAGGGGAGCAGAGAGATGGGTCTATAGTTTTTGAGGTCCATTGGGTCAGCAGAAGGTTTCATTAGCAGGGGGTTGATATCTGCGTATTTCCAGTCTTCAGGGAAGGTGGCGGACTTGGTGGAGCAGTTGATGGTGCGGCAGAGTTCGGGTGCGATGGAGGTGCAGGCTCTGTTGAAGATGTGGTGAGGGCAGGGATTCGAGGGGGCTCCGGAGTGGATGCTCTTCATGATCTTGAGGGTGTCGTCAGAGGTGAGGGTGGTCCACTTGGGCAAGGCTTGCTGGGGTCTGGATCCATTGGGAGCGGTGGTTGCAGGTGGAGTGGGTGGGTCTTGGGTTGCGAAGCTGTCGTAGATTTCCTTTATCTTGCAGTGGAAGAATGTGGGGAGGTTGTCGCAGAGGTCTTGCATGGGGGGAATGTCTGCTGTCTCTGTGCTGGGTTTGGCAAATTCTTTGACCACAGCGAAACGTTCTTTGCTATTGTGTGCGTTGGCGTTGATGCGTTCCTGTATGGCTGCTTTCTTTGTTGTTCTAATGAGGCAGTGGTGTGCGGTAATGACGGTTTTGAAGGCTGCGTGGTCTGCTACGATCTTGCTGCTCCTATATCTTTCCTCGAGCCATCTGCAGGCGCGCTTGGACTCTTGGAGGGAGAGGGAGAACCAGCAGGCTTTCTTCGAGGGCTGCTTGCCTGAGAGTTTCTTGAGGGGAGCCAGTGTGTTAGCACAGTCTGGGATTCAGTGGTTTAGGTTGCGTGCTGAGGTGTTGGCGTCCGTGGATGTCGGTGGTGGGGTTTTGCTGAGAGAGGTGGTGAGCTGGTATTCGGTGACCTTGTTCCAGCTTCTGCGAGGATAGCAGTGGGCGTGGTGGTGTACGGTCGGTTTGGTGAAGGAAAAGTGGACTCAATGGTGGTCAGTCCAATGTGGCTCGGAGGTGTAGCTGACGGAGATGTTGTTGCTTGCGTAGAAGATGGGGTCGAGCGTGTGTCCTGCGAGTGGGTTGGAGATGTGGCCAGTTGTTTGAGTCCAAGGGTGGTGAGGTTCTCCAGTAGGGATGAGGTTTTGTGGTCGTCGAGGTTGTCCAGGTGGAAATTGAGTTCACCGAGGAGGATGTAGTCAGTTGAGGCAAGAACGTGGTGAGCGATGAAGTCGGCTATGGCTTCGCGGAAGGGAGAGCGGGGTCCGGGAGGTCTGGAGACGAGGGTGCCGCAGAGGGTGGCGTTTGGGTTGGTCTGGATCTGGAAGTGGAGGTTTTTCCATATCATATCACAGGGGTATAGAAAGTTGGCAGAGCAGAAGCATATGAGGGAAATGGTGTAAAAGACTAGGTTGACTCTTAACAGGACAGTCCGGGAGGGGGACATGGTGGCTGGCACAGCACGAGAGTAGGGGCATGGAGGTGGGCTTATGTGCATGTTTAAGTGAGAGCCAAAGATGTACTACCATAATTGAGCAGTGGATGGTATGAGCAATGGAAAGATACTAGTCATTGTTGGAGGACTAAGTAGAAAGTTAGCTGTGCATGTGAGTAGTACTGTGAAAGAAGTAGTGTAACTAAGTGGGAGAGCTAGAGTATTCTGAAACATACCTAGTAATTACCCAGGAGTCTGGCTAAGAGCAGGTGTTTGGGTCGGGTTCCCTACGCACAGGACTTGCCACAGTCAGCCACTCGTAAGTACTGAACAAACCATGTCTTCAATGTTTTACTATAGGCTAGATGATCACAAAGGGTTCTGATACTGACCGGGAATGAGTTCCACAGCATTGTTGCCTGAATGGAGAATGCTAAGCCACCTAAACATGTTCAATTGTGTTTTGGGATTTCAATTTGGAAAAGAATATTGGAATGGGAGATTACATCTGGGCCTAGAGGTCTTTAATTTGTTCTGCAACAAGCAAGATCTAAGACCTTTAAAAGGATGAGGTGGCATCAGAGGTCTACGAAAACAATGTTCCTTGCTGCAGAAATCTAGTGCTGGGCACCCAGGGCTGAGCTAATGAGGTCTTTTCACTTGAGATGCAGGACCACAATTGTCCCAAAGTTCTGTATCCACTGGAGTCTAACAAGATCATGTTCCAGTGTTCTGATTTTGAGGGTATTTGCACTGTCGATATGTGAACCCCACCAGAGCAATGCTTACTTGACCCAAGTGCTGGAAACATTAAAAAGAAAGATTTCTCTGAGTATTCTTAGGTGATGAAATTAAGTTGTGGCAACAAAGTTGACTTTAGTTCTTTGGGTGAACTCAGACTCCTGGATGACTGCAATGTGTTTTTTGCTGCAAGAAAAGGCATGGGTGGGTAGGCCAGTTTGGTAGGCACTGGGGTAAGGGCATCACATGTGCAAGTGATCCACAGAGCGTGAATTTATTTTTTCCGACATTGAGTGTCATGCATTTTGTGGCTTCTGGTCATCCAGTCGATGTCAGGACTCATTTTCACTTACAGCTGACTCTTTGTATCATCCACATAACTGCAGCAGGCAAAATTGAATGATTCAATGAGACAGGGCCATAGTCTTAGGTAGATGTACCAAAGGATTGGAGCAATGGCAGCGAGAGACCTGTAGTATACCAAAATTGAGTAAATTGGTAAAAGGTGGGGTGGAGTTGATCTGTTTTTAGTCTGAAACGAAGGAAAAATACAATATAAGGCCTTAACTTGAATTCCTATTTAACAGCATGAGAGTTTGGTGAAGAACCATGTGAAAAGCAGATACGCTCATAAAATATTATGGTGATGCCGCCAATTGGGTAAACTTGTGTCTCGAGGTTGTCCCACGTGATTATGATGGTAGACTTTGCCCCAGGGTGGGGTTTGAAGCCAAACTGGCCATCTGTAAGTCCGTCCAGACCCTTAACATAGGTAAGTCTCATGAACACTGCTGTTTCAATCAGCATCAGGATGGGTCAATTGGCAGCTGCTTTGCACCTGTCTACGTTATTGGGATCAAGTGTGGGCTTCGTCTGAAGTGGCTTGGTGTAAATTATTTTCAGAATATTTTGGAAGACTCCCTCTTTTATTGAAAACTTGAGGATAGTTTAAACCACTGAGAACACAGAAAGGACAGTAAGGAGTGTCTTGAAGACTACCAATGAACAACAGTCAGATGTAATCCCTGATTTGCAGAATGAAACAGCAAGCCTCAAGAAGTCAGATTACTTGGGCAAACACTAGAAAGCAGTAGATGACGGTGGTGGGAAGTGTCCTCAAGCACACAAAAGGTGACATGAGGAATGCTTGCAGTAAGTCTAATAACCACTAGCAATTGCTTGGGGTAGCATTCCAACTCTGATGTGTGTGAATTAATGAAAAACAAAAACTGAGAAACCACATTGGAGGAAACCAAATCATGGAAACTCAATTTTAAGGAAAGACAATTTAAAAAAAAAGAAAGAAAATTAAAGGAAACATTTTAAAGGAACGATAATTTTAAGAAAAATCCAAATGACATTAAACTTGGGTAAAGTCTAGGATTATTGTGGGGTCTTTGGGCTCAGGGTTAGGTAATGTTTAGGGTGATGAGCGGATGTTAGGTGTCCGGAATAATTAGTGTTTGGGCATAGAAAGGGGTTTTCAGGGTTCAGAAATGGGTGGAGTGCAGGGGTGGTGAGGGTTTTTTAGAGTTCATGGATGAGTGGTGTTTAGGTGTGTGAGGGGTTTTTAGATTTCAGGGATAGGTGGAGTTTAAGGGTGTCATGGTGTTTTAGGGTTCATGGATGGGCGGAGTTTAGGGCTGGTGAGAGTTTTTAAGGTTCAATTATGGATAGCGACTGGGGTGGTGAGTTTTTGGGCTTCAGGATGGGGTAGAGTTTGGAGTGGTGAGTAGTTTTAAGGATTCAGGGATGGGTAGAGTTTAGATGTAGAAAGGGTTTTTTAGTGTTCAGGGATGAGTAGTTTAGAGTAATGAGTTGGGTCTTGGATGACTGGTGTTTTAGGGCGGTGAATATTTTTGGGGGTTCAGGGATGGTGGAGTTTGGGTGTGCTGAGTTGTTTTAAGGGGTATGTAATGGGTGTGGTTTAGGCATAGAAATGGGTTTTAGGAGTCAGGAATAGATGGACTTAGGGGTAGTGATTGATTTCATGGTTCAGGGATGGTGGATTTTTATGGTAGGCTTCAAGGATGAGAGTAGTTTAGGTGTGCTGAGGGGTTTTAGGGGGCAGGGATTGATGGGGTTTAGGGGTTGTCAGGGGTCAGAGATGGATGGTGTTTACGGGTGATGATGGATCAGAGAATTAAAAGCATCCAAAGTAAATGTTGGACAGTGTACATGATATAAATATGAAATAATGTCCCCCTGAAGTAAAGCACAGAAATAAATATCTCTGACAAAATTGTTTGTGAAAGTAAGACCTGCATTGACACTTAAAAAATAAGCATTCAGAAGACAATTTTGACCAAAAAGACTTTCAAAAGGTAAATGTCATTCATTCCGAAAATTTCCATTAAACAGTTTAGATGAAATGGTTTCTCAGTAATGGTATTCTTTGAAATCCTTCTTTTATGAAATCACGTACAGCCTTCCAACTCATCATTCTTTTGCTACTGATCCACCACAGATTAGACCAGCCTTATGCAAATCAGTCTTTGCCCATGCTCCAGTACGAACAGTCCAGTCCAAACTGCCATGTCATGTCCTCTCTGAACTGGAACACAAACAATTAAAGACTGGTTTTGGCCTGATTGGGCCTCTTCAGTCAGGTGTAGCTTGGTTCCAGTGGCACAGTAAACAAGGGACCCACGACTGGGCATACCCTTGGCCAGTTAGTGCGTTACATCAAACATACAAAAGATGACAGGAGGAATGTTCTTATCCAGTTGTATACTCAGCTGGACCCGGGTCGTGGTTCTATTGCTTTATATGAAATGATTCTTTGATTTAAGCTCTAGTAGTTTGATTGTGTTATGATGTGGGCTAAGGGCAATGCCGCATAGCTAATGGAGTTGGGCAGCAGCAGGGAGTCAGGTGTACCTGACATTGAAAACTGTTATTACACAGATAATCTTTGTTCGCTTGTTGACCTAAAACATCTAGTGAAGGAGAGTCACAGAGTTGAAACTGTGATTAACGATCAGTACAATTCTGAGAATTCAGTTACTGTTAGGTGCAGTCTCATGATGGACTGTTTTGCTGCTACAAAGATGGGTGCTGGTTTTCACAAGTTTTTAGGGCCAATCTCAATCAAAGGCGTTCTTATTGATAAGTTTAAGAGATAACTGTTTGTCATCAGAGGCACCATGTTCAAATGCTGGATATTTCAACAGCACAATGATTTCTGGGAGCTGTAGTCGTGTTCAACGGAATAAGGCAATTGGATTAAAGCTCTAATAAAAACTCGACTTCAGTACCGTGCCACCATAACATCTGATAACCTTACCTTCCAGTGTTACAAAGTAAATCTAAAGGGGTGGTCATTCATCACTGCTACTCAGTGGATCAGCCATTAGGGGTCTCCTATGCTTGGCTAGTGGAAATACAACTCGGTAGGATTCTAAACTACCCACCTGTAAGTGAAACATGTTTGTCCCCTAATGAAGTAACAGGAAATCCTGTTCTTTGTTGTCAACGAGGACAGAACACCATTAGACAAGGGCTGGCAAAAAACTAAAATGGAGAGAATGGGAAGATTTGGGTATACACTATGGACACACTGGTACTGCGCAGCTGCCAGTCAGTGCTAAAGCACCACAGGCTGCCAGTGGGCAAAAGGCGTGATTGTTATTGGACATGATGGGTGAGTATACTTGAAGTATGCCTGGGTCAAAATGTTCTGAGAGCAAGAGAGAAGTGTTGGACAATTCACACAGGCGAGAGCTTCTTAGGTAGACTGTTGCTTACTACTTCCAGAAGTCCTCCCCTGGGGGCCTTCATAAAAGGGGGTCCATGAATTGGAGCAGAACCAAATGTGTAGCCAAGAGAAGGACAGGTGGGCACTTGACCCGTCTTTAGACGCTTGTGGATGTTCCCTTGGCGTGCCTGAGGAGCGGTCAATCTGAAAAAAGTGACTCAGACTCGTCAACCAGGGCATTCAGACTGCAGGAAGACAGCAAGTATGTAGACATGCTGAGTCATCAATCTTGGGACAATCCTGTGAGTGGATCTGGACACCAGACAATTACTAAGGGGTGCTGTTCCTATGTTTGGCAGCAAGCAAGATCCGTGCTTAGAGAGATTATGGTTTTGGAGTCCTAAGGGCCAAATCCTGGGCCACATCCATAGAGAGGGAGTTGGAGGAATGCAAACTGACAGGAAAACCACTGCCCAGCCTATAAGCATGCCCTTCATGCCACTATATTGGAGAATCATAGGTGAGCTCATGAGTTTTCGGTAACCTTGGGAGCCCAGTGTGAGGAAGCAGCCATTGATGTTAGATGTCACCCAGCTCCCACTATACTGCATCTGCTACATGTGTAGAAGGCGTATACAGATCAGCTGTCTGAGAATGCACTTACCCTGTTCCAGCGTCTCTGTCACATAGTTCCTATAATACAGCCACACAAGCAGTCAAAAGAGGAAAGAGAACTTAAGACCTCATTTAGAGGTGGGGTTAATGGGACATCCAGCACCCGGTTCTTCAACTCATTTAGGAGTCGCGTGCGCGTGCTTTTCCTGCCTGAAAGAAAACTATTGTGTGGACTCGATGCACCGCAAATGGACTACTTATGTCATCTCTCCCCGTCAAACCCCCTCCTCCCATTGATGCCATGTCCATTAGTCTCTCCTCTGTTTTGGGACCGCCATGCAAACCATGGCCCAGAAAGAGAAATCCTGCAATGGCCCACTATGTGCTGGGAGAAAGTGGGGGCAGTGACTGTCATTCCTACAGATGGGCCCCCCACTTTGGAGTCTGCTTTCAAGGATCAGAGAAGTCTTGCTAAGTCTAGCATGGCACAGCAGACCTGCCTTCACTGCCCCCACACCCAAAAGTCTCTGCTGTTGTAGGCGGGAGATGGCAGGTGCGTCAGGTGGAAAAGGCTGCCAGCCGGGTGAACTCCTCAAACAAGAAATAAGGCCCTCCCTGTTCCGGTCTTCCTCGTACTGAAGGCATTCACCCCTAGGAAGAAAATGTACTTGATTTAAATGGGTCACCAGGACCTTCCAGAGTCACCAAGGAGATAGAAAGGCGAAAGCATGCCTACACTAATTGAGGGACTTGTGTCCCTGTGCCGGTGCAGGTGGGTGAGTTATTGACTACCTCTGATTCTACAAGTAACAGGTACAAATCAGCAATAAGAGGCGATACAAGAGAAGATCTCGCCGAGCATTTCCTCATTGATTGCCACTCCCAGCCGGTTCCTCACAAGTGTAGCAGCCAACTAGTCATTATGCGAGTGAGTGAGCAGCCTCGGTACTCCTGGGTGTTAGTCAAGAATGGATGGGCAGAAACCTAACAACAATCTCCACTGCTGGGCTTTGCAATGGGCCCTGATTTGCGAAAATTGAACCGTCCTATAGTCGCGGGTACAACCCAGCCCAGAAGCACTCGTGTTGACCCTTCCCATGGTAACCCTTACTGATCCATCCAGTACATATACTTACCCAGCCAACAGTCCCCGTACTAATGCATCTCAAATTCACCCATACCGTACTGTCCCAGAGTCGCCAACTGACCGGCCGAGCTATCTAGAGGCACCTGCACTGACCCATTTCACATGTACCTGTACATGCTTTTTCAAGAGCCACTTCTTGAGGCCTCCCATAGTCATACCATAACTATACAGCCTACAATAACTGGTCTCAACGAATTCCACAGTCGCCAGTACAAATCCATCACAGAGCTACCTTTGAAGACCCATTTCAGAGTCACCTGTACAGACACATATCAGAGACACCCATGCCAGTTCATACCTGAGTTACCCTTAGCAACCCAGTTTCCTGTACTTACCCTTGCAAGAGTCACCCCAACAGATCAGTTCCAAAATCACCCTTCAAAGATCAAGCCCACTCACTCACATTGCTCCATTACAGAGCCAGCCCTATTGAACTATTCCAAAGTCACTCCTGAAGATCCATCCCAGTGACCCACCGTGCTTCATTACAAAGCCACTCCTACGATGCATTCCAGGGTCACCATTAAAGATCCTTCCCAGACATCCACATAGATCTATCACAGAGCCGGTCCTACTGATCCACTCTAGACACCTATATTGGCCCCGCCAAGAGCTACACTGCCCTATTCCTCCATACCAATCTATTGTGTAGTCATTGGCATTAAGCTTTCCAAAAGTCGTTCCCACATACCTAACCCAGTTGCCCATACAAACCATGCCAGACATTCATGCACTGACCCCTTTCTCCTTCGAGTGCACTTGCCTCCGAGTCACCTTTTGAGGTCATCCCATTGTTGCTTGTAAAATCCAGTTGGTCACCCTTATTGACGTATACTGGAACTGCTGTTCAATCAATCAATATAACGTTATTCAGACTAAAAGCGATAGACCATAAAAGTACATAGAAATATAATACATAGCTGTAATCACACATAAAAGTTTTAAATAGTCATGGGTTAAAAAACCGCTGTTAGTGGTCTATTCCAGAGGCACCTGTCGCAAGTCATTGCTAAGTCGCCATTACTAATATTTACCATTTATCTTTACTGAATCATTGTAGAATCTCCTGTACGCACCCATTCAGAGAGTAATAAGCGGAGACCCATTCCAAAGTCACCTGTGCCAACCTATCCTGCATCTCAGCGAATGATCCATCTCGAACTTGCACATACTGACCTATCCCATAATTGTCCTTGTACCAACCCATCCAAAAATCATCTCTATAGACCCATCCTTCAGCCTCCTGTACTATCCCAGCCCTCAATCACGCATCCGGAGCCATCGCAGGAACACAGTACAGAACCATGAAATAGGCACCTGTTCTGACCTATGAATCCTAGAGTCATCGATACTGACTCACGCATCCAGAACCACCCCCAAAGTCACTGAACAGAGCCATTGCAGTCAGCACACACAGCCATCCCAGAGTCACCTGTACAGTCCCATAGTGAGAACTACTTACAGAGCCACCGCAGTCCCCGTACAAAGCCATCCCAGAGTCACCTGACTGATCCATCCACAGAGAGCCATTTCAGAGTCAGTTACACTAACTGCTCTTTCTGACAATCACCTGCCCTTACTCCTGCATCCCAGAGACACCTGTACTGAACCCATCCATTTGCTGTCACATGTGCTGACCCATCCATCCCAGAGTCGCCTATACTAACTAGTGCATCCCAGAGTCACTGTGTAGAGCCATTGTAGTCGCCATACAGAACCACTCCAATGCCACTTACACTGACTCATCTTTCCCAGAATCCCCTGCATTGACCCAGGCATCCAGGGTCCCCTATACTGACTCATCTTTTCCAGAATCTCTTTCACTGACCCATGCATCTCAGAGTCATCTGTACTGACCCTTCCATCCCAGAGTCACCATACAGAGCCATCCCACTGTCACATTTACTTACACATCCATTCCTGGAATCACCTGAATTAACCCTTGCATCCCAAAGTCACCTGCACTGGCGTATCACAGCCGGTCCCAGAGTCACCTGTACTGACCCACACATCCCAGATTCGCCTCCACTGACCATTTTCAATTATGACAAGCACTGATGGTTTGCTTTTGTCAACTAAGTACAAATATTCCAAAATATTTAAATCACAAGATCGCAGAAATTTGCAGGTGAAATTTTGTAGAGTTGCAGCTCTCATCTCAGTTATGAGATTCTGAAAGATTGACTTCGAGGTATTGTATTGAAATTGCATTTATATAGCGCTTACTACCACGGACACGATGTTGAAGCGCTTTAAGGTGAGTACAAGGCTACTCTAGAACCCAAAATTAGTGGCTTGTTTAGTGGTTATTGGGATTAGTCTTTTGGACTGAAGGAAACCATTCCATGCATTTAATCCAGTTTGTTTGGGGTACATTAATGAGTTAGGTGTGATCATTAGTGGGGGCTATGTGAGAAGCAGGTGATTGATGGGATGAGTAGAAATTGTTAGGTTGCAAGGATATGGTTTCAAAGAAAGATTACAGCAGACATGCATGCAGCAAAGCAGACTATAGAAAAGGAGGCACGTAAAAGGGAAGGAGAGGGTCATTTAAAAGAAATAAAGGAGGAAAATTCGAAAAATTAAAAGTTTAAGTCGAGGTCAGTTGTTTCATGCAAGGTTTTAGAAATCTATCATGCGGAGTTTTCTGTGATAACATGCAATATGTGGCTGTAAACCTGTTGAAAGAAACATAAATTCTACTCTATTGAAATGTGGCTTTTAACGGTCTTTCTAGAGGCACTTTAACTTTCAAAGAAGTGGCAGATACTTGCCTCATCTCAAAAAGCAATGTTAGTGCTTGTTGAGACCCCTTTATGAGTGACAGTCAAGCAGTGCGACTTTTAGGCACAACTCAGTGCCTGTAATTGCCATTTGACAACGCCATCTAGAAAGTTAAGGTCTAAAATTCTTGAGGCATGTGATGCTGTTTCCAGCTCTTTTGCACATCGCCCCGCTGTAGATGCAATAAACATTTGCAAACTCAGAAAGGATCCTTGTATGTACCCACTGCAGCAGTACCTGCCATACTATGAAGTATTATTACAATTTATGCAAATCATTTTACTCCATACATAAACTACACATATAAACATGTTATGTAAACACCACCTAACTTAAAATATAACAAGGCAGTTGATAAACATGCTGCAGCAATCAATAGTAAATTCAGTGTATATTTTTCTAACCCATTCATTACCTGGTTCATAAGCATGCCAGTAATTACAGGCAGGTTCTGTTCCTTGCTTACGTCTCAAGACAACCGGATCCCACTCAACAGACACCACAGTCTGCAGAATGGATGTGTTTAAGATTGCCATGACCTTCCAGTATCCTTGCCTCGTAGAGGCTTGACAGAAGCCAGGTGTGGATACTTATGAATTGAGGTAACTCTCAAGATCACAAAGTCATCTTTACTGGCTCTTCTACTCGAGGGTCACCAGTATAGACCCTGGACCCTTGCCTGTACTACCATTGGATGGGTGCAGTCTGCCAGGCGGAGTAGGCTTCATGGAGAAATCCCAGGGAGTGGCTCCGGCAGAGTGCTCAATAAGTCACGGAAACTAACCAATTTTAGGGGACCCTGCATATTTATACGCAAAGAAAATTATTGCCTACTAATTCAAATATTCCACAAACGATCCTCCGTTTTTTAGCCTTCCCAGGTCATGTGCCAAAGCTAGACTTTTTGCAAAAAGAACAATTGATGGACAGAATGCAGAACAATGTTATACATTCACCCCAGTACAGAGATCTGGGCCTAAATCCATCGTTTTGTTGCTCCCCATGCCATTCCAGTTTGAACCCAGCCATATGCAAATCAGTCTTTTTTTTTTTTTTTTTGTGTCCTCATTTTGCCAACATTCTTGTTTGGGTGTGCTCCGATCCCTCTAGGTCTTGTTTCGGGGGGGCTTTGGCCTGTGACCCATGAGGCATCCAAAGTAGTGACCCCCGAGTTAACTGCTGTGTCTACATCCATCTCCTGAACCCTCTGATACCGTCTGGAGGAGAGGCATTGACCAAACAGCAAGATGGACATAATCATAGGACACTCGTTTACATTCCTCTCCACTTTACCAACGAAGCCCAAATTTTTGTTTTACTTGTAGGATCACATGCCATATCTGACTCACTGGTGTATATAATGTTTCTAAGACACTCAATCAATCACAGAATTTGTAGAGCGCACTACTTACCCGCGAGGGTCTCAAGGCGCTGGGTAGAGGGAAGGGGGGGGGTGCTGCTACTGGTCGAACAGCCAGGTCTTGAGTAGCCTCCTGAAGGTCAGCAGGTCTTGGGTCTGTCGTAGGCTTAGTGGAAGGGTGTTCCAGGTCTTGGCGGCGAGGTGTGAGAAGGATCTGCCGCCGGTGGTTGTTCTTCGAATGCGAGGGACGGTGGCGAGGGAGAGGTCGGCGGAGCGGAGCTGGCGGTTGGGGACGTAGAAGAAGAGTCGTCTGTTTAGGTAGGCTGGGCCAGTTTTGTGGAGTGCCTTGTGTGCGTGGATGAGGAGTTTGAAGGTGATCCTCCTGTCGACGGGGAGCCAGTGCAGGTTCCTCAGGTGGGGGTGATGTGGCTGTGGCGTGGCACGTCGAGGATCAGGCGTGCGGAGGCGTTTTGTATGCGTTGCAGTCGCTTGATGAGCTTGGCCGGGGCTCCCGCGTAGAGGGCGTTCCCACAGTCAAGTCTGCTACTGACGAGGGCCTGGGTGACTGTTCTTCTTGTGTCTGTCGGGATCCACCTGTAGATCTTGCGAAGCATGCGAGGGTGTTGAAGCAGGAGGAGGAGACTGCGTTGACTTGCTTGGCCATGGAGAGCGTTGAGTCGAGGATGACTCCCAGGTTGCGTGCGTGGTCGGTGGGTGTCGGGGCTGCTCCCAGCGTCGTTGGCCACCAGGAGTCGTCCCAGGCTGAGGGGTTGGAGCCGAGGATGAGGACCTCCGTCTTGTCCGTGTTCAGCTTTAGTCGGCTGATCTTCATCCAATCGGCGACGGCCTTCATTCCTTCATGGAGATTGGCTTTGGCGGCGAGGGGGTCCTTGGTGAGGGAGAGGATCAGTTGAGTGTCGTCGGCGTAGGAGATAATGTTGAGGTCGTGCTGTCTGGCGATGCGTGCGAGTGGGGCCATGTAATGTTGAACAGTGTTGGGCTGAGGGAAGATCCCTGGGGTACGCCGCAGATGATCTCGGAAGCTTCGGATCGGAAAGGTGGGAGGCGGACTCTCTGGGTTCTGCCGTCGAGGAAGGAGGTGGTCCATTCCAGGGCCTTGTCTCGGATCCCTGCGTCGTGGAGGCGTGCGCGTAGAGTGCGGTGGCAGACAGTGTCGAAGGCGGCGGAGAGGTCCAGCAGGATGAGGGCTGCGGTCTCACCGTTGTCCAGCAGGGTCCTGATGTCGTCGGTGGCGGCGATGAGGGCAGTCTCAGTGCTGTGGTTGCTGCGGAACCCCGATTGGGATGGGTCCAGGATGCTGTTTTCTTCTAGGTATCGGGTTAGCTGTTTGTTGACGATCTTCTCGATGACCTTGGCTGGGAACGGAAGCAGGGAGATGGGCCGGAAGTTCTTGAGGTCTCTTGGGTCCGCCTTGGGTTTTTTGAGTAGGGCGTTGATCTCTGCGTGTTTCCAGCTCTCTGGGAAGGTCGCGGTCTCGAAGGAGAGATTGATAACGTTGCACAGGTGGGGTGCGATGGAGCTGCTGGCTTTGTTGAAGATGTGGTGCGGGAAAGGGTCTGACGGGGAGCCGGAGTGTATTGTGCCCATGGTCTTGATGGTGTCATCGATGTTCACGCTGGCCCAGGCTGGCAAGGGGTCATGGTCGATGGTGTGTGGCGGGTCTGGAGTATCTATCTTGGTGGGGGCTGTCTGGGTGTTGAAGCTGTCGTGGATGTCGGCGATCTTGCGGTGGAAGAAGGTGGCGAGGGAATCGCACAGGGCTTGCGACGGCGGGATGTCGTTGGTGTTGGAGCTGGGGTTGGAGAGTTCCTTCACGATGTTGAAGAGCTCCTTGCTGTTGTGTGCGTTGTTGTCGAGGCGGGCTTTGAAGGAGATTCTCTTGGCGGACCTGATGAGGTGGTGGTGGTTACGGATGGCGTCTTTATGGGCTGCGTGGCTGTCCGGTGTCTTATCACTGTGCCATTTCTTCTCAAGTTTCCGGCAGGTACGCTTGGAAGCTAGGAGTTCCGGGGTGAACCAGCTGGCTCTTTTGGTGGTGTCGCTGTAGGTGAGTTTTTTCAGCGGGGCGAGGGTGTTGGCACAGTCGTCTATCCATCGTCTGAGGTTGCAGGCAGCGTCGTCGGTGTTGGATGGGTCGGAGGGAGGGCTGAGAGCGAGGTTTGCCCGTAGTTGGTCTTCGGTGACTTTGCTCCAGCAGCGGCGTGGGATCTGTTGGGTGCGGTGGTGTGTGGTGGGTTTCTGGAAGGTGAAGTGGATGCAGCGGTGGTCGGTCCAGAGGAGTTCCGTGGTGTGGGTGAAGGAGACGTGGGAGCTTGAGGAGAAGACGGGGTCGAGCGTGTGGCCGGCGGAATGTGTCGGTGTTGTGACGAGCTGTCTCAGTCCGAGGTTGGCGAGGTTGTCGATCAGGGTGTTGGAGTTGCTGTCGTTGTTGTTCTCCAGGTGAAAGTTCAGGTCTCCGAGGAGGATGTAGTCGGTAGAAGTCAGGGCGTGCGTGCTGATGAAGTCGGCGATGGAGTCGCTGAACTGGGGTCGGGGCCCAGGGGGTCTGTAGACAAGGGTGCATCTGAGGGTGGTGTTGGGGTCCGTGTGGATCTGGAAGTGCATGTGTTCGGCGGTGCAGAGAACGTCGTCGGTGCTGGTCGAGACCCTGATGGAGTTCTTGTGGACGATGGCGATTCCTCCTCCTACTCCGTTGACGCGGTCTCTGCGGGTGATCTTATAGCCGTCTGGGATGGCTATGGCGATGTCGGGTGCGGAGGAGTCGTTCATCCAGGTCTCTGTCAGGAAGGCGACGTCTGGTGATGATGAGTCGAGCAGGTCCCAGAGCTCGACGGCGTGTTTGCGTGCGGAGCGGGTGTTCAGTAGGATGCATCGGAGGTGGTTGAGGTCCTTCTTGGCGGGCGCTTCGGTGGCTCTGAGGCTGGTGTAGCTGCAGTTCCGGCAGGTGAAGGGGCCATGTGTGCGTTTCGGGGCGGCCTTGAAGCAGTTGTGTCTCCGTCCGGGGTTGAGAGCGTGGAGTGTGGTGGCATCGTAACGGCGTCGGTCCTCGAGGCTGGAGCGGGGGGCGCGCGGCCCAGGGGTTCTGGCGCTGGGCGCGATCCAGGCGCGGACGGGCGCAGACGGGCTTGCCTTAGGCGTGCCGGCGGCGCGCCCGCTGCGCGCATCCGCTGCGCGGCCTCGCAGCGGCCGCCATATATGGGGAGCTGGGAGGGAGGAGCAGCTGGGAGGCGGGAGGCAGGGACAGCGAATGGGCAGTCAGGGGGGCGGGGCCGCAGGGGACGCAGCAGCGGGGGTACAGAAGGCAAAGTTGGGCACAGCAGAATGGGGGCACGAGGGGAAACAGAAAGCAAAAATGGACCCAGTCAACGGGGGCACGAGGGGAGACAGAAGGCAAAAGAGGACACAATCAATGGGGGCACGAGGGGAAACAGAAAGCAAAAATGGACACGATCAATGGGGGCACGAGGGGAGACAGAAGGCAAAAGAGGACACAATCAATGGGGGCACGAGGGGAAACAGAAAGCAAAAATGGACACAAGCAATGGGGGCACGAGGGGAGACAGAAGGCAAAAGGACACAAGCAATGGGGGCACGAGGGGAGACAGAAGCGAAACGGGCACACAAAATGGGGGCATGAGGGGGACAGAGGCAAAACGGGCACCAAGGCAACAGCAGAGGGGCGAGCTTACCAGCAGCAGCAGCGGGCAGGACAACACAGGCGGAGCTGTGTGGCGGGGGAGCGACCTACCTGGCAAGGTCAAGGGTCGCTCTCCTCACCGCGCAGCGGCCGCCATATATGGGGAGCTGGGAGGGAGGAGCATCTGGGAGGCGGGAGGCAGGGGCAGCGAATGGGCAGTCAGGGGGGCGGGGCTGCAGGGGACGCAGCGGCGGGGGTACAGAAGGCAAAGTTGGGCACAGCAGAATGGGGGCACGAGGGGAAACAGAAAGCAAAAATGGACACAGTCAACGGGGGCACGAGGGGAGACAGAAGGCAAAAGAGGACACAATCAATGGGGGCACGAGTGGAAACAGAAAGCAAAAATGGACACAATCAATGGGGGCACGAGGGGAGACAGAAGGCAAAGAGGACACAATCAATTGGGGCACGAGGGGAAACAGAAAGCAAAAATGGACACAAGCAATGGGGGCACGAGGGGAGACAGAAGGCAAAAGGACACAAGCAATGGGGGCACGAGGGGAGACAGAAGGCAAAAGGACACAAGCAATGGGGGCACGAGGGGAAACAGAAGCGAAACGGGCACACAAAATGGGGGCACGAGGGGGACAGAGGCAAAACGGGCACCAAGGCAACAGCAGAGGGGCGAGCTTACCAGCAGCAGCAGCGGGCAGGACAACACAGGCGGAGCTGTGTGGCGGGGGAGCGACCTACCTGGCAAGGTCAAGGGTCGCTCTCCTCACGCGCAGCGGCCGCCATATATGGGGAGCTGGGAGGGAGGAGCAGCTGGGAGGTGGGAGGCAGGGGCAGCGAATGGGCAGTCAGGGGCGGGGCCGCAGGGACGCAGCGGCGGGGGTACAGAAGGCAAAGTTGGGCACAGCAGAATGGGGGCACGAGGGGAAACAGAAAGCAAAAATGGACAGTCAACGGGGGCACGAGGGGAGACAGAAGGCAAAAGAGGACACAATCAAGGGGGGCACGAGGGGAAACAGAAAGCAAAAATGGACACAATCAATGGGGGCACGAGGGGAGACAGAAGGCAAAAGAGGACACAATCAATGGGGGCACGAGGGGAAACAGAAAGCAAAAATGGACACAAGCAATGGTGGCACGAGGGGAGACAGAAGGCAAAAGGACACAAGCAATGGGGGCACGAGGGAGACAGAAGGCAAAAGGACACAAGCAATGGGGGCACAAGGGGAAACAGAAGCGAAACGGGCACACAAAATGGGGGCACGAGGGGGACAGAGGCAAAACGGGCACCAAGGCAACAGCAGAGGGGCGAGCTTACCAGCAGCAGCAGCGGGCAGGACAACACAGGCGGAGCTGTGTGGCGGGGGAGCGACCTACCTGGCAAGGTCAAGGGTCAATGAAACACGGTGGGCTTTCCGATTTCCATAATCTGCATATCTCCCGTCTTGCCAACAAAACCACATAGAACAGGAACTTTGCATTGTTCACTGAGATCTGCCCTTCTTCTTCCGGAATTAGCCCGAAAAAAATTAAACGATGACTTACTGAAATCCGTGTCCCGGTTGTTTCCCATATAAAATTGCACACTGAGTTCCAATAGGATGATAATTTGGGGCAAAGCATAAATAGATGGACATCATCTGCAGCTATCAGCCTACATCTTGGGCAGTGATATAGATTGCTGGTGATCTTGGATAACTTTGCAGGTGACCAGTATGCTCTATAGGTGGTATATAGATGGTTACGTTTAAGTGTAGCAGGCTTGACTACTGTTCGTAGAGTATCATAGGAGTCGCACCACATTTGCTTCAAATCATCCTCACCAAACGCCGGACCCCATAATTTTTTGATTTCAGTTTCGAGTTTCGTATCTACTTCCAGAAAAGCCCAGTACCAGAAGGACATTTCTTTTTTCCACTTGTCAGTTCTCATCACCTGATTAAATTTAGTGTCCTCTACCTCCACCCAATCTTGGGTCGCCCACCACGACCTCAGTTGGTAGTATTTAAATCTTGCTACTGCCCCTTAGACAGATTGTTCATAGCTTTGCAACTTATCATACTTTTGCCCTCCTTAAAATCCGCCCAGTAGTAAATGCCCCCTAATTTCAAGGGCTGGCTAAGCTGATCCCTCAAACACTCTGGGGTCCCAGGGGAATCCCAAATTGGAGCATAAGATGAAAAGTATGGGACTCTCAGTGTTTTCCTCACATACATCCACATATTCAATGCAGCCTGTAAAACCTTTAATCGGACCTTCTTAAAAAACCTGGGATCCCCGAACTTGAAGAGAAAATGCCTCTGGCCTTGCGGGTTATCCTCCAGCATAGCCTCAAAAAGTAGACCGATGGATGACTTATCTATCTTATTTGCCAACATCCGCACATTTTTAAAGTGAAAGGCGTAACAGTATGCCAGCAAGTCTGGGAGTGCCAGTCCCCCCACCTCCAGTCTTCTCCTCAATTTCTTCCAGGATATCCTGGGACCTTTTGATGCCCAAATAAAGCTCCCTATTTTCCCCTGCAATTTAGTTATGTCTTCTTTCTTGAATGTTAACGGGATAGAATTAAAAAGAAAAGTTATTTTCGGAAGGATGATTATTTTTATTAAGTTTACCCGACCATAAATATTCAAAGGGAGGTTCATCCATTTTAACATCAGCCCTGCTACTTCCTGACTAGTTTTCTTCCAATTGATTTTTACAATATCCTCCAATCTCTGTGTGATTAAAATCCCTAGGTATCTTATTTGTGTTTTAACTTCATGACACTGGAAGTCCTGATTCCACTGCATTATCTCCGTTTTTATCAATATTTACTTTATACCCAGAGACTTGGCCAAATAGTTCTGCCTTCCTCATCAAATTCGGGATTGCCTCCTGCGGGTTTCTTGTGTACAGGAACATGTCGTCTGCATATAGTGCTAATTTGACTTCAAGGCCATTCGATCTAAAGGGAAGAATAGTAGTGTCCGTTCTTATCAAATTTGCCAATGGTTCTATGTATATATTGAACAAAAGCGGGGACAGTGGGCACCCCTGCCTTGTCCCCCTGAAGATATCAAACCAATCAGACAGCTCCCCATTAACCAGGACCCTAGCCTTGGGGTCATGGTACAAATTTTGTACTGCCATAACCAGGTTCTGAGGGAATCCAATACAACGTAAGGACTCCCACAGATACTCCCAATGCACCTGGTCAAAAGCTTTGGCCGCGTCAACAGCTACTATAGTAAGTGGTGCATTCTGAGCCTCAGCTATATCAATCACCCCTACCAACTGGAACGTTAATTCGTTAAGTTGTCTCCCAGGTATAAAACCTCTTTGGTTCGGGTGAATAACCTGTTTTATTACCTTGGCTACCCGGGCTGCAATAACACCAGAGAAGATCTTATAATCTGTGTTTAATAAGGAGAATGGTCTATACGAATCGACTCTCCGTGGATCTTTATTGGGTTTGACAATCAGAGTTACTATAGCCTCTGACCAAGACCTAGGAGCGTTTTCCCCACTCATATATATTGCGTTGAATAAGGCCTTTAAAACTGGAATTATTACGTCAATAATACACAAGAAAACCTCAACAGGAAGACCATCCGGCCCAGCCGCTTTTCCCTTTGCCATTTTCTTGCACTGGGCTCTTATCTCTCCATCAGTGATCTCTCTTTTTAGAGCTTTCTGTTGTTCATCGGTTAGCCTTGGGATAGTCGTGAGGCCCAACCCCTCGGAAATGTCCGCATGGTCTGGATGGATATCTTCCCTATATAGATCCCTCATAAAAGTACATGCCTCTCGACATATATCGGCATTTAAGTGCAGTCCTTCCCCTGAACTCCTACTGATTAGCTCACGGATTGTATTTCTGGCTCTATCCGCCTTAGTCTCCCAAGCTAACAAGGAACTACATTTCTCTCCGTAGGCAAAATGTTGGAGCTTACTAGCTTTCCATTTGTCAGATAGTTTCTTATCTATCCGCCCTTGAAATGCTGCCTGTAACCCCTCTAGCTCTTTACTTAAGGCTTGCACATTGTCTGCACCCTCCATTGAGGCTCTCTGTAGTTCCCTCTCTTTTACCTTGATCTCTTCCATTTTGTGCTCATCCTCTCGTTTCTCCACCCTACTTTTACCCACCATTATAGAGCTTAAAACCCCCCTTAAGTAAGCCTTGTAGGCATCCCAGACTATTTGGTTTGCAGCGGAACCGGTATTTTCACAGAAAAATACCTCCGATTTTCCTCTTAAATCTTTGGCCACCTCCTCGTCAAAAAAAAATGGTCCTGTCTACTGTCCATCAACTCTGGCCCCCTTTTGCTGTATCCTCAAGGCCAAAAAACTGCAGAATGATCTGACACTATCGCGGGATATGCTCTACCTCATCCACATCCCCACATAAAACCTGATCCAGTAGAAAGTAATCTATACGGGAGTGATGTCCATATTTTTTACTATAAAAAGTAAACTCCCGAGCCTCCTCATCGTAATACGCCAGATATCTATTAAATTGAACTCCTTCATCATGCTTTTCAATCTAGAGAAAGATTTCGGAGGATTGATGTATTTGGTTTTTGAGGTCCTATCTAGTGCCTTATCCATAACTAAGTTAAAATCTCCTCCCAACACAATGGGTGCTCTTGTCTCTAATAGGCAGGTCTCCAACTTAATTAGAGCCTCTGGATTGTCATTATTTGGCCCGTAGTATACTGCACAAATCAGAGGCATATTTTGGATTACAAGGGTTACAACTAACCATCGTCCTGAGGAATCAGCTTCATACTTAACTACCCTAATTCCATTGTTACTCTTAATAATGATAGCGACTCCTCTGGTACTCCCCTCTGATCAGAGCTTACTACTTCTTGAACCCATCTACATTTATCAAAGCATTGCCTACATTCAATTCGTTCTAAATGAGTCTCCTGTAATAATATGATTTGAGCTGCACTTTTCTTCAGAACTTCCATAACCCGCTGCACTTTCCTCCTAGATCTCAGCCCGTTAACATTCCATGTTAAAAAATTAACTGTTTTACATGTATCCATTCTCTAAGGCAACAGTACCAAATTTACCCAGTGCGTCGTTTTCTGATCTTATTTCCACCCCTTCCAGTAATAGACTGATGAGGACTATTTTTATTTGTATTTTTTCCCCACTGCTCCCCACACCCTGTGCCCCCAAACCCCACCCCCCGGGAAACCCCCACTCCATACCTTGGGCGATGCATTCCGCCCTTTGCGACCTCCCGCATCCCTCCCAGAGGAAAAAAAAAAACTACAATAGTGAAAAGAGAACAGCCTATCTGTACTGTTCGACCATAAACTTCACTCAACTCGACATTCTTTTGAGGACTCAACCCATTTTAGTGTGGACTTATATTTTCTTTTCTTTCCTTTTCATACCATCTGCGATAGAAAGATATCCACTTCTTCTGGGTTACTTATATTATACATTTTGTTTCGCCACATTATTTTTAACATGGCAGGGAATTTCAGCTGCACCTGGGCTCCTTTGCTTCTCAACTCACTCATTCTGGTGCCCAGCTCCCACTGCCTCTGGGCCGTCCTCTTACCCAGGTCTGACCTGATTTGATAGGGAACCCCTTCATGACTCAACGACCCCCCCTTCAAGGCCTTCTCCAAGACTAACTCTTTCACAGCGAAAGTCAACACATTTATGAGGATCTTCCTAGGGGTCTTCCGATCCGGGTTCAACTTGAAGGGGTCCCGATGAGCCCTCTGAATCTCCTTTTCCCAATCAATATCTGGCCTATCCTTCAAGACATTCTCCCTCAGAAGACCACATATGAAGGCCTTAACATCTCCCTTTTCAGCCCCCTCCGGAATTTTAAGGAATCTCAAATTATTGCGCCGGGATTGAGTTTCCAGCCTTTCGAGATCGTCTTGCAACATCCTATTCTGTTTTTTTAGAAGCTCAATATCCTTAGAGTTGCCCGACACCACTCCTGACAAAGCTTTGACCTCCTCTTCAAGAATTCCTGTGCGTAATGCAATATCATCTAGCTTCTCCTCGAGTGTCCCACACTTATCCCGAATCTCCTTTTGATTTTTCTCAGAAATCTCAAATTTTGTAAACATATCCTGTCGCAAGTTGAGGAACATTTTTTCAATGAAGTTTTCTCCTCCATTGTCAGACACTCTGTCATCGCTTTGTTTCGGGCTCTCCACCTCCCCCAGGTTCGTGCTTCCTTGTGATGGCTCAATATTAGGAGTTGGGGCAGCGCTTAAGCATGACTCAGAACTGAGGCTAGAGGCAGTCTCCAAACTTAAGTTTCCAGTTTCTAACTCCTCACTCTGTATCAAACCTACGAGAGGAGTAAATCGATTCTCTAGAGGAAGGGGGAGTTTCTGTGACTTATCCCCCTTTTTCTGCGAAGACTCAACCTGCTCCATGATTTTAAAGTAGGATCTTAAAGAGGGCGTAGGCTTAGCAGGCACCAGTACCCCTTTGGGGCCACAGCGTCTAGGCTTCCCTCCCGGCTTCGGCGGCTTCTTAATAGGGGAGGTTGCCACTATAGCCTCTTTAGCTGCCTGCTCCCTGGTACCACCTCCTCTACTTCCCTTTACTTTACTCTTAGGCTCCGGGTAGTGACCCAAGCTGGTATCGACTCCTTACTCGATTCCCAGTTAGGCTCTTTGTTATACTCTCCAGTCCCACCTCCGTGGTAGTTGGTTCAATTGAGGGTGAATTCTGAGGGGGATTTACCTCTACTCTCACACCTTCCCTTTCTCCACTACTTCCACCTTCCCTTCTTGCCTCATAAGATAATTGAGGCGCTTGTGCCTCTTTTTCCGTCGACCTCAGCCCCCCCTGCTTGAGCCCCGGTACCTGCCACGATGCCTGTAGTTCGCTGCACCTCTCTCTCTCCTCCTGCCTTCAGGGACGACACCCAACTGCCCCTCCGCTTGCGAAATCCGTTGCATAGGTTTCGTTGATCTGCGCTGGAAAACCTCCCCACTGCCGTCAACGCTGTTCCGGAGTCCGCACTTCCCCGATGTCCCGCTCCCTGTGCTTCCTCTGCCTCTCTCCACCCGGAAGCCTGCCACCGCTAACGCCGCCCGCGTCTACCGAAAGAAGCGTGCAGCGTGATACCAGACCCCCCCACTGCAACTTATCCTGAGCCATAGGAGTGTCCGCTTGGGTGAGCCGTTTTAATGTCGATGTCTATACGTCTGTATAGTGAAAATTTTAGTAGATTTTTGAGCCAGTCAGACTCATAAACTTAACCGCATATATTTTTATCAGAAAGCCGGCGATTCTCCACAGTGAAACTGCATTCTTCCCTCTCGGGTCCGGGAGCTTGCGCGACCGGCGTCAGCCCGCCGGCATGTTTCCCCCAAGAATCTTTTCAATGCAACTGATGTCTTGAGTAGAAGAGCGCAGTGTGGCTGCTGAACATTCACCCCCACTCAAGAGATCTGGGTTAAATCCATCATTCTTTTGTTTAGACCTGGCCATATGCAAATCAGTCTTGACCCTGTGCCCAATGGGAACAGTCCAGCCCAAACTGCCAGGCCAGGTCCTCCCTGGACTGGAACCAAGCATCCTAGGACCGGTTTCGGGTTTCACCCTCATCAGCCAGGATAGCTTGACTCCAGTGGCATGGAGAGCACGGGACCCACATCTGGGCATACCCGTCCCACTCGGGGTGACAAATGCAAAAAGAGCAATTGATGGACAGAATGCAGAACAATGTCATACATTCACCCCAGTACAGAGATCTGGGCCTAAATCCATTGTTTTTTTGCTCCACATGCCATTCCAGTTTGAACCCAGCCAGGGAGGACCTGGCTTGGCAGTTCTGGCTGGACTGTTCCCATGAGGCACAGGGTCAAGACTGATTTGCATATGGCCAGGTCTAAACTGGGGTGGCACGGAGAACAAAAGAATGATGGATTTAACCCAGATCTCTTGACTGGGGGTGAATGTTTTGATTTGTTCTGCATTCCGTCCATCAATTGTGTGTCTTTTGCTTTCTCGCCCTAAATGCACCGGGTATGCCCAGACGTGGGTCCCGGGCTCACTGTGCCACTGGATTCAAGCTATCCTGGCTGATGAGGGGTGAAACCCCGAAATCGGTCCTAGGATGCTTGTTTCCGGTCCAGGGAGGACCTGGCTTGGCAGTTCGGGCTGGACTGTTCCCATGAGGCACAGGGTCAAGACTGATTTGCATATGGCCAGGTCTAAACTGGGGTGGCATGGGGAGCAAAAGAATGATGGATTTAACCCAGATCTCTTGACTGGGGGTGAATGTTTTGATTTGTTCTGCATTCCGTCCATCAATTGTGTGTCTTTTGCTAGATTTTTTAGGCACTATTCCCAAAGGTAAATTTACACATTGGTGTAAATCACACTTTTTTGCTATTGAACATTTCTGATTGTAGATTTACACCTATGTGGAGACTTACATGTCTCCACCCCTTGAAACCAGGGGGTGGAGAGATCTAAGACTACATTTACGAGTGTACATAGTTATATAAATAATATGTAAATAAGGACACAATGTAATTATTCTAACATTATTTCCTAGAGGTGTTATTTTAAGTATGTGCCTCCATTATTTTGTCTAGGAGTGTTTTGCAATTCCTGTGAGTGGCCTCATGTGGTGCTAGACTTGCTCAAAGGCTACATTTATAACTATTTGGAGCCTTTTGGGCTGCAGTAACTTTAGAAGTGTCGTTTGTGAATAGCAATGGGCTCACACTTTGTGGGTGGGTGTTTCTATTACCATGCTGTTCCCCTTTTTCCATCCACCACCCCCGTCTCTTTGGAATTTATTAGTAAGTAGTAAACTTACATTTGTGGAGAACTCCTAATAGGAAAGGTAGATGAGAGGTGGAGGCGGAGATTTCCACCCATCGGTCTGCGAATTCTGTTTTGTGGTAAATAGTTCTTCTGTAGTAATACTTTACATACTACAAAATACAGGTGTAAATCAGGCCCTTTGTCCTTAACCTAGAGGATAATTAACCCTGGCAACCAATGTAAGTGATCCCTGAACATGCACTTTCTCTAGAAGTACCCTGGTCTCTCATTCATGCCACAGACCGGTTCCTGAAAGCCTGGTATTCCATCTTGAAAAAGACTAAGGCATTCTGAATAACCTTCCCATAGCACTTATCAATAAAACTGCATATTTAGAAAAATGGAGACTCTTGTAATACTTTTATCAATGTTGGTGCAAGTATCAGTCTATTGAAAATGTTAATTTATCAGCCTGCAATTTCCCTTTTCCTGTTAACAGTACAATAAGCAGTATGTTAACTTCAAAATCATTGTTAGAAATGTATCAAAATTCTTGCAAATATCGTGAAGCTCTCGGACGCCCTCAGGGTCTTCTTGTTCATGGTGACATAAACATTTAAAATGAAAATTGTTATCTGCAGAGTTTAATAATGGGTGACCGCCAATGGACCTTTGGTGCTCTTTGTCAACAGCAGCCCCAGTGCAGAAGGCGAAGGTCATGGCCTTTGACCTGGTCTTACAACTAGGGCCAGCAGCAAGCACCCCTAAGCTACCTCCACCCCCATCAAGGACAGCAGATAATGAGGTGCTGGCACTGGATTCAGAACCATGCACAGGGGGCAAGTGGAGGTGGTATGGGCAGACTGCCCAGACATGCCAAGGCCAGCCTGGAGCTTTCCTTTCCCAGCAGCGATTAGACATGTCACCGAGCGAAAGGCCTTGTAGGGAGGGCTGGATTGGCTTTACAGCAAGACTGTGACTCCCAACATAAACTCTACACAGTAATGGTATATCTGCGTTACGTGACCCTTGACCCTAAAGTCCCTCGAAGTTGGGTTTATAATTGTGACAATACAGAAGTGATTGGTGGGTATAGTACTTCACAACAGTATCAGCAGTTCCTAAATACTAGAAAAGTTCAGGACATTTACGTGAAGCACAAGGGGTCCATGATTTGTAACTGAGCCCTGGCTGGGGAAACTGGACGTCCGACTTCGCAGAAGAGGGTACGTACAGGTGATTTAACTGAAACACTTCAAGGACAAGGTACCTTTAATGGAAGTGGGTCAGAAGGCGGTTCGAGTCAGGTACTGGAGGAGAAAGGAGGTACAGATGAATAAAGAACGAGCGTGGGCATCCTATTTTTTCCAAGGCACAAGGAGATACAGGTAATTTCAGTGAGGCACACGAGGCAGGTCGTTTTACTGAGGTACACGGTAAACATCGTTTAATGCGAAATGAAACTGTAATTGCCAAGTGCCCCCCTCCTGGTCATGTGTGGCACTCGAGCAAGTTCCAGACTTTTTAGCGAACACAACTTTGGATAATTCAATGTATAATGGGGTTCCTGAGCCCAGCCTTTCAATGTTAAAAGCAAACCTACAAGCTCCAATTGTTTGACTTAAGGAAGGCCGGTGGGAGACCTCTGGGCGCGTTACATTAATTCAATGTTTAATGCAGTAGACACCTGAAACCGAGAAAATGGTTCTACATAATGTTGCGAAACATTACACATGAAGTACCAAAGTATTTCTCGGACAGTTCAGATTTCAGGGACCGCTTAAAACAGCTGATAGACGTCGTCTTTTAAGAATTGGTGATGAGCCGCCCCTCCTCCCCCCGACCCATATCCCAGACGCATGCCCTGAGAGGGACTGCTTCTTAAATCAGTAACTCTGGGAAATGGTTTGTTTTGATTCTGATCCTGCGGCCCGCGGGAGATCCCGGACATGGTCAGTTTGTGCCAAAGATATTTAGGGGTACTTAGGAGTAAAGCCTTTCTGGAGCAGGTGAATGGATCTTGCCGCAAGTGGGAGCCATTTCAAGGAATAAAGGGCCAATGGGACCAATAGACGTTCCTACAAAGCCAGGACTGACTGAATGTGTCACAGACAGAGCGTGGCTGCCATCGAGGTTTGCTCGAGACCCACACAGTGCCAGCAGATGGCTTTTAATGTCTGAATGCAGAACACCCAGATCAGCCATTTATTCCAAATGTAAAGGTCACGCTATTAGCATTTGTATTTTGGCCTAAATTGGCGTCCCAGGTAGGCCCAATACACTGTCCCGGACGAGTGAACCAGTGTAGCCCATTTATCTCTGAAATCCTGCTCGGATGGAAGTGAGAGTTCCTGTCTTAAGGAAAAGGTCTGTCACATACAGCTGTCTACGACCCACACGTCGGTTCGCAATTGTGGGTATCAGTGTTCCACGGGTGGGGGTGGGGCACTTTGAGGATACCCACCCCCTGTGCCCTGACGCTCCTATCCCTGCTGACTGGACGAATAACCCCAGGGTCCAATTTTGATTACATTTCACTCTGCATTTCTCTCCCGAGCGCTTCTCATCCGCTGCCCTGAGAAAGTGTCCCTGCTCCGGTGGGGATTGGAGCAGGGAGTTGACAGACGGGAGTCGGGGTGAGGGGGCGATGGAGAGAGGGTGGGAGCTGGTGACAGGGGACCATTCCCCTGGGATTCTTTAGCCTGGGAGTTTGAAGACGATATGCGTTCGTTTAGGCCTTTCAGGGGAATCTAAAAATTAATAAGGGTAGCACTGGGGCTTATTTTCTTTTCTGCTATTAATGATGCTTCAGTTATTTTGGTGCACTGTGGAAACTGCCTCCAACTGTAGCTTCCGAGGCAGTAAATGAGAGAATGCCCTATTCTAGAGTGATCTGAACTCCTGCAACAAGCTCTTATCACTGCAGCGGTCTGGAGCGAGAACCCGAACTGGAGAGATCTGAAATACTTCGGCAGACCCTCATCACCAGTGGACCGGAGTGTGGACCCTGGCCTATTCCAGGGGGTTCTGTACTTCAATAAGAGGCTCCTATCTCGGAGTTGTCTGGAGTGAGGGCTTTATTCTGGAGTATTCTCTGTTCCTTCAACAGGCTCTCATCATTGCTGTGGTCTCAAGTGAGGGCCATGTTCTGGAGCACTGTGTACCCTGCATCTGGCTTCTATCATTGAAGTGGTCTGAAGTGAGGGCCATGTTCTGGAGCACTGTGTACCCTGCATCTGGCTTCTATCACTGAAGTGAAGACCATGTCTAGAGCAGTGTGTACCCTGCATCTGGCTTCTATCATTGAAGTGGTCTGAAGTGAGGGCCATGTTCTGGAGCATTGTGTACCCTTTATCTGGCTTCTATCATTGAAGTGGTCTGAAGTGAGGGCCATGTTCTGGAGCACTGTGTACCCTGCATCTGGCTTCTATCATTGAAGTGGTCTGAAGTGAGGGCCATGTTCTGGAGCACTGTGTACCCTGCATCTGGCTTCTATCACTGAAGTGAAGACCATGTCTGGAGCAGTGTGTACCCTGCATCTGGCTTCTATCATTGAAGTGGTCTGAAGTGATGGCCATGTTCTGGAGCATTGTGTACCCTTTATCTGGCTTCTATCATTGAAGTGGTCTGAAGTGAGGGCCATGTTCTGGAGCACTGTGTACCCTGCATCTGGCTTCTATCATTGAAGTGGTCTGAAGTGAGGGCCATGTTCTGGAGCACTGTGTACCCTGCATCTGGCTTCTATCATTAAAGTGTCTGAAGTGAGGGCCATGTTCTGGAGCACTGTGTACCCTGCATCTGGCTTCTATCATTGAAGTGGTCTGAAGTGAGGGCCATGTTCCGGAGCAGTGTGTACCCTGCAACTGGCTTCTATCACTGAAGTGAAGACCATGTCTGGAGCAGTGTGTACCCTGCATCTGGCTTCCATCATTGAAGTGGTCTGAAGTGAGGGCCATGTTCTGGAGCACTGTGTACCCTGCATCTGGCTTCTATCATTGAAGTGGTCTGAAGTGAGGGCCATGTTCTGGAGCAGTGTGTACCCTGCATCTGGCTTCTATCATTGAAGTGGTCTGAAGTGAGGGCCATGTTCTGGAGCATTGTGTACCCTGCATCTGGCTTCTATCACTGAAGTGGTCTGAAGTGAGGGCCATGTTCTGGAGCACTGTGTACCCTGCAACTGGCTTCTATCACTGAAGTGGTCTGAAGTGAGGGCCATGTTCCGGAGCAGTGTGTACCCTGCAACTGGCTTCTATCACTGAAGTGAAGACCATGTCTGGAGCAGTGTGTACCCTGCATCTGGCTTCTATCGCTGAAGTGTCTGAAGTGAGGGCCATGTTCTGGAGCAGTGTGTACCCTTTATTTGGCTTCTATCATTGAAGTGTCTGAAGTGAGGGCCATGTTCTGGAGCAGTGTGTACCCTGCATCTGACTTCTATCAATGAAGTGGTCTGAAGTGAGGGCCATGTTCTGCAGCAGTGTGTACCCTGCATCTGGCTTCTATCATTAAAGTGTCTGAGGTGAGGGCCATGTTCTGGAGCAGTGTGTACCCTGCATCTGGCTTCTATCATTGAAGTGGTCTGAAGTGAGGGCCATGTTCTGGAGCAGTGTGTACCCTGCAACTGGCTTCTATCACTGAAGTGAAGACCATGTCTGGAGCAGTGTGTACCCTGCATCTGGCTTCTATCGCTGAAGTGTCTGAAGTGAGGCCCATGTTCTGCAGCAGTGTGTACCCTGCATCTGGCTTCTATCATTAAAGTGTCTGAAGTGAGGGCCATGTTCTGGAGCAGTGTGTACCCTGCATCTGGCTTCTATCATTGAAGTGGTCTGAAGTGAGGGCCATGTTCTGGAGCAGTGTGTATCCTGCATCTGGCTTCTATCGCTGAAGTGGTCTGAAGTGAGGGCCATGTTTTGGAGCATTGTGTACCCTGCATCTGGCTTCTATCATTGAAGTGGCCTGAAGTGCGGGCCATGTTCTGGAGCATTGTGTTCCCTGCATCTGGCTCCTATCATTGAAGTGTCTGAAGTGAGGGCCATGTTCTGGAGCAGTGTATACCCTGCATCTGACTTCTATCAATGAAGTGGTCTGAAGTGAGGGCCATGTTCTGGAGCAGTGTGTACCCTGCATCTGGCTTCTATCACTGAAGTGAAGGCCGTGTCTGGAGCAGTGTGTACCCTGCATCTGGCTTCTATCATTGAAGTGTCTGAAGTGAGGGCCATGTTCCGGAGCAGTGTGTACCCTGCATCTGGCTTCTATCACTGAAGTGGTCTGAAGTGAGGGCCATGTTCTGGAGCAGTGTGTACCCTTCAACTGGCTTCTATCACTGAAGTGAAGACCATGTCTGGAGCAGTGTGTACCCTGCATCTGGCTTCTATCGCTGAAGTGTCTGAAGTGAGGCCCATGTTCTGCAGCAGTGTGTACCCTGCATCTGGCTTCTATCATTAAAGTGTCTGAAGTGAGGGCCATGTTCTGGAGCAGTGTGTACCCTGCATCTGGCTTCTATCATTGAAGTGGTCTGAAGTGAGGGCCATGTTCTGGAGCAGTGTGTAACCTGCATCTGGCTTCTATCGCTGAAGTGGTCTGAATTGAGGGCCATGTTTTGGAGCATTGTGTACCCTGCATCTGGCTTCTATCATTGAAGTGGCCTGAAGTGCGGGCCATGTTCTGGAGCATTGTGTTCCCTGCATCTGGCTCCTATCATTGAAGTGGTCTGAAGTGAGGGCAATGTTCTGGGACAGTGTGTACCCTGCATCTGGCTTCTATTGTTGAAGTGGTCTGAAGTGAGGGCCATGTTCTGGAGCAGTGTGTACCCTGCATCTGGCTTCTATCGCTGAAGTGGCCTGAAGTGAGGGTCGTGTTCTGGAGCAGTGTGTACCCTTTATCTGGCTTCTATCACTAAAGTGGTCTGAAGTGAGGGCCGTGTTCTGGATCAGTGTGTACCCTGCATCTGGCTTCTATCACTGAAGTGGTCTGAAGTGAGGGCCATGTTCTAGAGCAGTGTGTACCCTGCAACTGGCTTCTATCACTGAAGTGAAGGCCATGTCTGGAGCAATGTGTACCCTGCATCTGGCTTCTATCGCTGAAGTGTCTGAAGTGAGGGCCATGTTCTGGAGCAGTGTGTACCCCTTATCTGGCTTCTATCATTGAAGTGTCTGAAGTGAGGCCCATGTTCTGCAGCAGTGTGTACCCTGCATCTGGCTTCTATCATTAAAGTGTCTGAAGTGAGGGCCATGTTCTGGAGCAGTGTGTACCCTGCATCTGGCTTCTATCGTTAAGCTGTCTGAAGTGTGGGCCATGTTCTGGAGCAGTGTGTACCCTGCATCTGGCTTCTATCACTAAAGTGGTCTGAAGTGAGGGCTGTGTTCTGGATCAGTGTGTACCCTGCATCTGGCTTCTATCATTAAAGTGTCTGAAGTGAGGGCCATGTTCTGGAGCAGTGTGTACCCTGCATCTGGATTCTATCATTGAAGTGGTCTGAAGTGAGGGCCATGTTCTGGAGCAGTGTGTACCCTGCAACTGGCTTCTATCACTGAAGTGAAGACCATGTCTGGAGCAGTGTGTACCCTGCATCTGGCTTCTATTGCTGAAGTGGTCTGAAGTGAGGGCCATGTTCTGGAGCAGTGTGTACCCTGCATCTGGCTTCTATCGCTGAAGCGGCCTGAAGTGAGGGTCGTGTTCTGGAGCAGTGTGTACTCTTTATCTGGCTTCTATCACTAAAGTGGTCTGAAGTGAGGGCCGTGTTCTGGATCAGTGTGTACTCTGCATCTGGCTTCTATCACTGAAGTGGTCTGAAGTGAGGGCCATGTTCTAGAGCACTGTGTACCCTGCAACTGGCTTCTATCACTGAAGTGAAGGCCATGTCTGGAGCAATGTGTACCCTGCATCTGGCTTCTATCGCTGAAGTGTCTGAAGTGAGGGCCATGTTCCGGAGCAGTGTGTACCCTTTATCTGGCTTCTATCATTGAAGTGTCTGAAGTGAGGCCCATGTTCTGTAGCAGTGTGTACCCTGCATCTGGCTTCTATCATTGAAGTGTCTGAAGTGAGGGCCATGTTCTGGGGCATTGTGTACCCTGCATCTGGCTTCTATGATTGAAGTGTCTGAAGTGAGGGCCATGTTCTGGAGCAGTGTGTACCCTGCATCTGGCTTCTATCATTGAAGTGAGGGCCATGTTCTGGAGCAGTGTGTACCCTGCATCTGACTTATATCATTGAAGTGTCTGAAGTGAGGGCCGTGTTCTGGAGCAATGTGTATCCTTTATCTGGCTTCTATCTCTAAAGTGGTCCGAAGTGAGGACCATGTTCTGGAGCAGTGTGTACCCTTTATCTGGCTTCTATCATTGAAGTGTCTGAAGTGAGGGCCATGTTCTGGAGGAGTGTGTACCCTGCATCTGGCTTCTATTACTGAAGTGGTCTGAAGTGAAGGCCATGTTCTGGAGCAGTGTGTACCCTGCATCTGGCTTCTATCTCTGAAGTGGTCTGAAGTGAGGGCCATGTTCTGGAGCAGTGTGTACCCTGCATCTGACTTCTATCATTGAAGTGGTCTGAAGTGAGGGCCATGTTCTGGAGCAGTGTGTACCCTGCATCTGGCTTCTATCATTGAAGTGTCTGAAGTGAAGGCCATGTTCTGGAGCATTGTGTACCCTGCATCTGGCTTCTATCATTTAAGTGTCTGAAGTAAGGGCCATGTTCTGGAGCAGTGTGTATCCTGCATCTGGCTTCTATCATTGAAGTGTCTGAAGTGAGGGCCATGTTCTGGAGCAGTGTGTACCCTGCATCTGGCTTCTATCGTTAAACTGTCTGAAGTGAGGGCCATGTTCTGGAACAGTGTGTACCCTGCATCTGGCTTCTATCATTGAAGTGTCTGAAGTGAGGGCCATGTTCTGGAGCAGTGTGTACCCTGCATCTGGCTTCTATCATTGAAGTGTCTGAAGTGAGGGCCATGTTCTGGAGCATTGTGTACCCTTTATCTGGCTTCTATCATTGAAGTGTCTGAAGTGAGGGCCATGTTCTGGAGCATTGTATACCCTGCATCTGACTGCTATTACTGAAGTGGTCTGAAGTGAGGGCCATGTTCTGGAGGAGTGTGTACCCTGCATCTGGCTTCTATTACTGAAGTGGTCTGAAGTGAAGGCCATGTTCTGGAGCAGTGTGTACCCTGCATCTGGCTTCTATCTCTGAAGTGGTCTGAACTGAGGGCCATGTTCTGGAGCAGTGTGTACCCTGCATCTGGCTTCTATCATTGAAGTGTCTGAAGTGAAGGCCATGTTCTGGAGCATTGTGTACCCTGCATCTGGCTTCTATCATTTAAGTGTCTGAAGTGAGGGCCATGTTCTGGAGCAGTGTGTACCCTGCATCTGGCTTCTATCATTGAAGTGTCTGAAGTGAGGGCCATGTTCTAGAGCAGTGTGTACCCTGCATCTGGCTTCTATCGTTAAACTGTCTGAAGTGAGGGCCATGTTCTGGAACAGTGTGTACCCTGCATCTGGCTTCTATCATTGAAGTGTCTGAAGTGAGGGCCATGTTCTGGAGCAGTGTGTACCCTGCATCTGGCTTCTATCATTGAAGTGTCTGAAGTGAGGGCCATGTTCTGGAGCATTGTGTACCCTTTATCTGGCTTCTATCATTGAAGTGTCTGAAGTGAGGGCCATGTTCTGGAGCAGTGTGTACCCTGCATCAGGCTTCTATCACTGAAGTGATCTGAAGTGAGGACCATGTTCTGGAGCAGTGTGTACCCTGCATCTGTCTTCTATTGCTGAAGTGAGGGCCATGTTTTGGAGCAGTGTGTACCCTGCATCTGGCTTCTATCATTGAAGTGGTCTGAAGTGAGGGCCGTGTTCCGGAACAGTGGGTACCCTGCATCTGACTTCTATTGCTGAAGTGAGGGCCATGTTCTGGAGCAGTGTGTAACCTGCATCTGGCTTCTATAGCTGAAGTGGCCTGAAGTGAGGGTCATGTTATGGAGCAGTGTGTACCCTTTATCTGGCTTCTATTACTAAAGTGGTCTGAAGTGAGGGCCGTGTTCTGGATAAGTGTGTACCCTGCATCTGGCTTCTATCACTGAAGTGGTCTGAAGTGAGGGCCATGTTCTGGAGCAGTGTGTATCCTGCAACTGGCTTCTATCACTGAAGTGAGGGCCATGTTCTGCAGCAGTGTGTACCCTTTATCTGGCTTCTATCATTGAAGTGTCTAAAGTGAGGCCCATGTTCTGGAGCAGTGTGTACCCTGCATCTGGCTTCTATCATTGAAGTGAGGGCCATGTTCTGGAACAGTGTGTACCCTGCATCTGGCTTCTATTGCTGAAGTGGTCTGAAGTGAGGGCCATGTTCTGGAGCAGTGTGTACCCTGCATCTGGCTTCTATCGCTGAAGTGGCCTGAAGTGAGGGTCGTGTTCTGGAGCAGTGTATACCCTTTATCTGGCTTCTATCACTAAAGTGGTCTGAAGTGAGGGCCATTATCTGGAGCAGTGTGTACCCTGCATCTGGCTTCTATCATTTAAGTGAGGGCCGTGTTCTGGAGCAATGTGTATCCTTTATCTGGTTTCTATTTCTAAAGTGGTCTGAAGTGAGGGCCATGTTCTGGAGGAGTGTGTACCCTGCATCTGGATTCTATTACTGAAATGGTCTGAAGTGAAGGCCATGTTCTGGAGCAGTGTATACCCTGCATCTGGCTTCTATCATTGAAGTGTCTGAAGTGAGGGTCATGTTCTGGAGCAGTGTGTACCCTGCATCTGGCTTCTATCACTGAAGTGGTCTGAAGTTTGGGCCATGTTCTGGAGCAGTGTGTACCCTGCATCTGGCTTCTATTGCTGAAGTGGTCTGAAGTGAGGGCCATGTTCTGGAGCAGTGTGTTCCCTGCATCTGGCTTCTATTACTGAAGTGGTCTGAAGTGAGGGCCATGTTCTGGAGCAGTGTGTACCCTGCATCTGGCTTCTATGATTGAAGTGTCTGAAGTGAGGGCCATGTTTTGGAGCAGTGTGTTCCCTGCATCTGGCTTCTATCACTGAAGTGGTCTGAAGTGAGGGCCATGTTCTGGAGCAGTGTGTACCCTGCATCTGGCTCCTATGATTGAAGTGTCTGAAAGGAAGGCCATGTTCTGGAGCAGTGTGTACCCTGCATCTGGCTTCTATTACTGAAGTAGTATGAAGTTGAGCCATGTTCTGGAGCAGTGTGTGCCCTGCATCTGGCTTTTATCATTTAAGTGTCTGAAGTGAGGGCCATGTTCTGGAGCAGTGTGTACCCTGCATCTGGCTTTTATCATTGAAGTAGTATGAAGTTGAGCCATGTTCTGGAGCAGTGTGTGCCCTGCATCTGGCTTTTATCATTGAAGTAGTATGAAGTTGAGCCATGTTCTGGAGCAGTGTGTACCCTGCATCTGGCTTCTATCGCTGAAGTGGCCTGAAGTGAGGGTCGTGTTCTGGAGCAGTGTGTACCCTTTATCTGGCTGGGCCATTATCTGGAGCAGTGTGTACCCTGCATCTGGCTTCTATCATTTAAGTGAGGGCCGTGTTCTGGAGCAATGTGTATCCTTTATCTGGTTTCTATTTCTAAAGTGGTCTGACGTGAGGGCCATGTTCTGGAGGAGTGTGTACCCTGCATCTGGCTTCTATTACTGAAGTGGTCTGGAGTGAAGGCCATGTTCTGGAGCAGTGTATACCCTGCATCTGGCTTCTATCATTGAAGTGTCTGAAGTGAGGGTCATGTTCTGGAGCAGTGTGTACCCTGCATCTGGCTTCTATCGCTGAAGTGGTCTGAAGTTAGGGCCATGTTCTGGAGCAGTGTGTACCCTGCATCTGGCTCCTATGATTGAAGTGTCTGAAGGGAAGGCCATGTTCTGGAGCAGTGTGTACCCTGCATCTGGCTTCTATTACTGAAGTAGTATGAAGTTGAGCCATGTTCTGGAGCAGTGTGTGCCCTGCATCTGGCTTTTATCATTGAAGTGTCTGAAGTGAAGGCCATGTTCTGGAGCAGTGTGTGCCCTGCATCTGGCTTTTATCATTTAAGTGTCTGAAGTGAGGGCCATGTTCTGGAGCAGTGTGTACCCTGCATCTGGCTTTTATCATTGAAGTAGTATGAAGTTGAGCCATGTTCTGGAGCAGTGTGTGCCCTGCATCTGGCTTTTATCATTGAAGTAGTATGAAGTTGAGCCATGTTCTGGAGCAGTGTGTGCCCTGCATCTGGCTTTTATCATTGAAGTGTCTGAAGTGAAGGCCATGTTCTGGAGCAGTGTGTGCCCTGCATCTGGCTTTTATCATTTAAGTGTCTGAAGTGAGGGCCATGTTCTGGAGCAGTGTGTACCCTGCATCTGGCTTTTATCATTTAAGTGTCTGAAGTGAGGGCCATGTTCTGGAGCAGTGTGTACCCTGCATCTGGCTTTTATCATTGAAGTAGTATGAAGTTGAGCCATGTCTGGAGCAGTGTGTGCCCTGCATCTGGCTTTTATCATTGAAGTGTCTGAAGTGAAGGCCATGTTCTGGAGCAGTGTGTGCCCTGCATCTGGCTTTTATCATTTAAGTGTCTGAAGTGAGGGCCATGTTCTGGAGCAGTGTGTACCCTGCATCTGGCTTTTATCATTGAAGTGTCTGAAGTGAAGGCCATGTTCTGGAGCAGTGTGTACCCTGCATCTGGCTTTTATCATTGAAGTGTCTGAAGTGAAGGCCATGTTCTGGAGCAGTGTGTACCCTGCATCTGGCGTCTATCACTGAAGTGAAGGCCATGTTGTGGAGCCGTCTGTGCCCCCACGTTAGGCTTTTATCAATGGAGTATTCTGAAATGAGGGCCATATTGTGGAGGAGTCTATGCCTCCACATCAGTCTCCTATCACTAGAGTGGTCTGAAGTGCAGGTCATATTCTGGAGTGGTCTGTACTCCTGTAGTCTGCTCCTGTCACTGCAGCGTTCTAGAGTGAATGCAGTGTTCTAATAAGGTCTTCACTTCTGCCGCAGACTCATTAGATTGATCTAGGGCAAAGCCTGGAACTTGACAGTGCCGCCTCTTTCTACAATGGTATCTTTTGAGAAGAGATCCTGGATGTATCTCTTGACCCACAGAAGGCGCCTGTCTTTGAAATAACCTATAACAGGAGCCCTGTTCTGGAGCAGGTACAAAGGATAACCCAATGCAAAGTACTTTTTCATCTCAGGCAAGTCTTGCCAAATTACATTACTGGGATGCAGACAGTGCATTGATGCCAATTATGGGTCGCCAGAAAAGCAGTGACTCATTAGTCTATGAGCACATGGTA
Organism: Calotriton arnoldi; assembly: GCA_963921515.1. Classification (NCBI taxonomy): domain Eukaryota; kingdom Metazoa; phylum Chordata; class Amphibia; order Caudata; family Salamandridae; genus Calotriton; species Calotriton arnoldi. The sequence continues at coordinate 634,108 of CAWUFW010000809.1, forward strand.
GTGGGTGGCACATGGGTCACTTCACTTGATGTGCCACTGGAATTCAGCGATGCTCCTACACATCAAGTGTCTGGGGGAACCTTTCCTGTTTTGTTACATATCCCTGTCGTGGGTAGTTTCTGGGCACACACAGTGCTTGTAAAACGGGAGGTGCAAAGTTTCTGTGGACAATTTCTCATTCCACATACTCTATTTTGGAATCAGATTCCCCAAACTTGAACCACTTGAAGTAATATTAGGAAGATGGTGTTGTCAAAGGGTTAAAGCTGTCTGAAAGCATAAGGCAGAATTCTACATCTCTCCTTCAAGACCTTACTCCAACCCCCTTCAGGTTCTCCATTCTACTAGATCCATCCACATCTGAGCCTCCTCGATCACTGTCTGCTGCCACCCTTTGTCCATTTCCAGGTCAGTCTATCTAGCACTGATGGCTGGCTTTGTACACATTGATACAAAGTTCCGAAAGCTTTCAAGCAGTTCACACACATTTGTAAGTTAAGTTAGGTGCTCTAGACATAATGCTGTCAGATCACGAGTGGACCACTTTCAGGTAATAAAGGGTATGGATTTATTCAAATGTTCTGGTAAATCTATGCAGTTATCCTAGCTTTAATATATAAGGTCTTCTTATCTTTGATTTCTGCAAGGTGGACCTCTCTTTTGACCCAAACACACAAGAGGTGATGGAAGTAAAGCTTGTAAATAGTCAATACTGCTGCAATAGATCATTTTTTGCCCACTGTTCCACTCTAGGTGGAGACCTGCCTTGTGCAAATCAATACTGACCTTGCTTCTCATGGGAACAGTCCAGCCCTAACTACCAGGCAAGACCCCTTCCGTCAGTGAGGAGGTAAAGCTTGGATCCTAGGGCACAGTGAGCAAGGGACCCACATCTGGGCATATTTACCAACTTCCACTCCTGCCCTTGTTAGGGGAAACAGGCAAACCCACTTGGGGACGGGAGCAACACTCTTTTCCCCAAACTCGAGCCCATCATATGTAACCTATGTATGGACATAGAGCTTGATACCAGTGTTTCCCATGTTTCTTAGCGCTCTCAACTTTAGCAGATACGGAAACTAAGGTACAGAGAGACCGCGTGAACTGACAGGGCTCGCACAATACAGACGAGGGAGAAAGCAGGCAGTAGGAGCCAGGCCTCGTGGTTTCATACCAGTAGGGCCCATCGCCTTCCGCTGGGACGAAGCCTCCAGCTGCCCCAATCCTGTGCCTCCTGCGCGGGTTCTCCCGGGAGCCAGTCACGTTCCCGCACACCGATGTGGCCGACACCATCTGGCTGGCGCAGGGGGGCCCACAATATTTACAGAGCAGCGCTGTCACCGAGCGCCGATTGACTTTTCAGTGGCTGCCACCAGCGGCGAGCCCTCCCTCCCCTCCGCCTGTCTGCCGGCAGCCTGGAGTCCTCGCTGATCAATACGTAACAGCACATGGTCCGCTGGCTCAGGGGCATGGGGTATTGATCAGACACTTCCTACAACAGGTAGCAGCTGGCCCTCCGAGCAGAAGCATTCCTGAGGTCGCGGGGGCTGCTATGGTGGCTGTCAGGGAGGCAGCGCGGCTACCAGCGGACGCCATGCCACCGAAGATACAGTGCTCCAGCCCCAGACTCCCCACAGACAGATCCGCCATTTTAACGTGCTAAGAAAGTGCAGCTGGTTTAAACGACGGGAACCAAGACTACAAGTACATACATGCCAGTAGACCCGACTCAGGCGGGAGACTCCCGATTTTTAAAGCCCAAAATGGCTTTCTTTTAGCTCTCTCCCGCCTGAAATAAAATTTTCTTCAATAGAAGTCAATGGGGAAATTACATTCTCCCTATTTCTGTTACAAAATCACCCACTTCCCTGTCCTAAAATGTTGGCATGTATGCAAGTACCAGCATGCACTAGGTAGTTAAATGGAAGGACGGAAGGGGAGTATGTCTGTATTGGTGACACGGTGCAGCCTGATGAGCTTGGGTATTAAACAGTGGTTGGATGCACTGTACTTTGTAATGTACCCACTCTCTAGAGTGAGGGAAGGCATGGCAGGGAGTGCGTGCATTAAAGACTGTGACTAGAGTAAGAAGGATGTGGGAAGGGCGTGAGAGTATTAAAAAGTGAGGGAGGGTGGGGTGTATGAGAAGAGAGTAATGTAGTGAGTATCAAATAATATGCGCACACTGCTGAGAGGTCAGGAGGAAAACAGTGAGTTAACGTTTGTCAGGTTAGTGAGTGCACTAAGAGCTAATATGTCTATCAAAAGTGAATGAATCCACGTTATAGAATGAGTAAGTGCATTCAAGATCGAGGTCAGGAGATGAGGGGATGTGGAGTGAGTGCATTGACGAGTGAAAGCACTAAATTGTGAGGTACTTGAGAGGTGAAAGGAAATAGTGTGTAGGTGCCTATTGGCAGTTTCCCAGAGCTGTCCGTCCAAGTTTGCCATTCAGAATTGGGGGTGCCGTTATTAGTTGATATCGCTAGCACACGTCCCATTCTGTTGTGGCATAAGGTGCGGACCAGTGCTGACACCCTTTTAAATCAAAAGGTGATTGAGGATAGCCTCAAATTGACTGCATCTTTGCAAATTCCTTGGCTAAAAGACGCTAAACAAGTCTGCTTTGATTTGGGGCACCCTGACTTTTTTGAGTGCCCAGAATCATTGCAGTCTGTGTCAAGGAAAGGTTATATAAGATGTGTCTATCACTGTTTGAGGAAGCTAGGCTCTCAACTGAACTTACTAAACCAAGTGTTCTTAAGAACCAATTGTCACTGGTCACTTTTTCCCTGCAACTGTATCTAGTTTGTTTATAACACCCAACACAAATTTGTCTTGACCCGCTTTAGATTGGATATTTTTCATCACTTGGTTACCTTCCCGAATTAGAATGATTCGTCAAAAATCTTTCGAAATGCACTTTGTTCTTTTGTAATTTTTTCATGGACTTAAGGAAACACTACATTGTACCGATTTTATGCAACCTTAATTTTAAACAGTGTCGTCTGGCTCTCCTGTACTTGCAAACTTTACCTCCTCTGTCAATTTGTTATTGTGTTGCAAGTTACTTATGTAGCGTTTTACAGTCCAGAAAAACGAGATTTTTTTATGCAGTGATTTTAAGATGGCAAAAATTGTTACTGCTGAGTGTTTTTATAATAGGTGTACTTTTATGTTTTCTGATGAAATCGAAGAAAGTTGATTTTTGAATAGATTTTTTTTGAGTAGGTGAGTATTAAAGACTGAATAAGTGTATTGAGAGGTGAAGATGGCGTATTATAGTATGACGAGTCTATTAAAAACGGAGAAGGGAAAGAGTGAACGGGCAAAGGTTTTAAAGAGTGGGTCCGTGTAAGATTGTATGGGCATTTTAAGAAGTTAGTTAATGAGTGAGGGCATCAAACAGTGACATAATTTCCGTGTCAAGGCATCTAGGTCACTTGGTTCACAAAAGTGACTTATAAATCACTCATGTGTCTTTATTTGTGATATCTCACGTGTAAGTCAGCCAGTTTTATTTTTTATTTCTTTTATTGCATTCTGGTATTTGTGATCCAGCGTTCTTGTTAGAAATGGTAACTATACAGGTACCAAGATTAAAAGAAAAAGACGAACTAAGGGACAGTGAGTTCCTTAGCATAGCACCCATTGTGAAAAGAATCACCTTTTGGCTCTTTGCATCTTTATAGGAGTTAAGACTAGGAGAGGGCCATCTATACATTCAGAAACATAATATATGATAAACCAATTCTCAATCAGCACGCTCAAAAACACCATATAAAAACACATTTACTTAGAGCACATTCAGGCATACGCAGCACACAGAAACTCAAGGACACGTTTAGAAGTGTTCACGCACACAGTCTTTACCACACAGCACACTAATCATGCATTTCCATGAACACACAATTCATCTCTCCTCATATTCACACGAGGGAACAACTTTTACAGGTTCCAGACTCTATTATTCACTCGTGCATGAGCTTACACAATAAGATGTTAATCCATACGTTGTGCTTTGTGTATACTTACCGTCGTGTCCTTAGCTGATCTATTTGTTGGTCTTGGGTTTCAGAGTGTAGGTTTATAATGTGGCCTGTATGGGAAGAGTTCTGGGACCTGATTCTCATGAAGTGGTTGCAAATTGTGCACTGATTTTTATGAATGCAAAAGAATTGTGTCAACCAACCTATGTACTGATAGGTAAGTTCTCAAAATTCTGAATTGTAGGGGGTCGCAGTCTGACCTACCTCCTCAATATTCATGAGGTAGATTGGGACTTTAGTCTCACTATGATTGGATGCCATCACAGGGATGGTGGCCTGCTGAGATCAGCAGTCCCCATGTCTGTGATCACATTTTAATAAATTACATTTTTTTTAATGCAGCCAGTTTTCCTTAAAAGAAACTGAACTGCATTTAAAAAGAAACGTATATATTTTTTAAGGTTCTTTGAAAGTAGGCAGTGGTCTTCTGAACCATTGCCTGCTCCGCTCAAAACTTTTTTTACATTAACAAAGTAGGAGCAGTCTCAAGGACATCCCTTCTGTTTGTGAATGTGTTACTACCCTGACTCCTGGAGTTGGTAACTTCTCAGTGTTTTGCAACTGATACATCCCTTAATGAATTGCTATTTGGAACAGATGCCATAAACATGCCCCTTCCAAATAGCGATTTGTTATGGGTTTCTAAATCTATTTTGCAATTTGGTAAATCACAAAATGGATTTAGTGTAGGAAGCTGGCTCTGTATATACTATCCCAAAGTGAGGTATAGTGTGCACAGAGTCCATTGGAACCCCAAAGTTAGGCAGAGGTAAAGTTAGATAGAACCTTACTCTCTATTTGTGGTAGTGTGGTCGAGCAGTAAGGCAGTATCAGAGGACAGTGTTAAGCATTTGTTGTACACACTCAGTCAGCAAATGAATTCACACACTCAAAGACTGAACTTCAGACCAATTGTTTTTGTATAAAAATATTCTTTTAGTTATTTTATTTTCTAGAACCAAGCAAGCCTGGCACAGGTAAGCAATAAGTACTTTACAGTAGTAATGCAATTGAAATACAGTTTGAATGATATTTGTATATGCACTTTGATTTGATTTACAGTATGGATGCAGAGAAATGCAATACTTAGTAAATACAGTACATAGACTTGAATAGGCTTTTTGGTAAAATAGCAGGTAAGTAACTTTTGAGATTACTAGGCTTACTCAGAGTTGTATACCTAGATACTACTCTGGGACATTTCCTGAAAACAGGTAAGTAAAATCGTTTTTGTTAGATTATGCAATTTTAAAGAATTTCTTTAGTTTCTCAAACTCCACACTTAGAAACTTTTCACAGAAAAACAGTCAATGTTATCCTATGGAGGAAAATAGTGTTATCGGTTTTGAGGTAAGTATTTGGTAGTGGGAGTTGAGGTTCTGGGGGTAGACTCAGGGGTCCCCCAGGGTCAAGGATGCACTCTAGTTACACCCTCACCGGCACTATGGCGGCCGGGTGCAGAGTGCTGAGGCCCAATGTTATCCAATGGGGGATAGGGGGCCTCCGGTTGGTGGCTGCTGGCAAGCAGACCACTGGGTCGTGGGAGCAAAGCTCCTGGACTTTAGCTCAGGGCAAATGGGGAAACAAAGTAGCACCAAAGGTGCACCCTCAGCGGCACTAGGGCGTCCGGGTGCAGAGTGCTGTTTCGACGCCGGACGCCTTGTTGTTTTTAATGGAGAACCTCTGGTTTGGAAAGACACTGCAGGCTTGGGGACGAAGGTCTTCTGGGTGCAACCACCACTTCGAGAGGTAAGTTGGGAAGTTAGGGGTTGGTTAGGCACCATCGGTTTGGGCACACAAGGCCCTGGGGCGCCGGGTGTTGGGGTGCCTTTTGGGGTTGGATCTTCTTACCAGCTCCTGGTCGCGGTTAGGGGGGCCTTCTGGATTTAGACTGCAGGCGTCGGCTGGAGGCTTGAGGCAGGTCAGGGGTCGCCGGATCTCGGGTCAGGATCGCCGGGGTGACCTCCTCGTGGTGTTTGCCCACTCGAACTCGGGCCGTGGACGGCGGGTGCAGAGTGGGGCGGATTCGTGGAGTCCGGAGCCAGAGGTTGCAGGTGAACAAATCCGGTGTTCACGGGAGACAAAGTCTTTGTGCTTGAAGGCAGGCAGGTCCTCTGGGGTTTTTGAGTTTTCTGGCTGCAGGACACACCGGGATTTCGCAGGAGCAGGTTCGAGGTGGAGACAGGCCGGTAGGGGCTGGGGCCAAGTCAGTGGGCGTCTTCCTCTTGTTAGCTGCGGCACGGCTGTTCGGTCCTTCTTCTTCTTTTCTTGTTGCAGGTTCTTGTCTGAGGAAGCAAGGTTCAGGGGTGCCCCTAAATACTAGATTTAGGGGCGTTACAGGTAGGTAAAAGACAGGGACCAATGGGTCCCTTCCCTGGGGTGGGTACACCCCCTATTATGCCACCCTCCAGTGGGAGGGGGGCATGAGCCTGTCCCTGGTTGGCTGAGTCCCCCCATCTTCAAGATGGCGTGGACTGAGAGTTGTGCTTCACCTCAATCAATCAATCAATCATGTCACTTATAAAGCGCACTACATACCCGCGAGGGTCTCAAGGCGCTGGGGGAAGAGGGGGGTGGTGCTGCTACTGATCGAAGAGCCAGGTCTTGAGGAGTCTTCTGAAGGCCAGTAGGTCTTGGGTCTGTCGGAGGTTGGTGGGGAGGGTGTTCCAGGTCTTGGCGCCGAGGTGGGAGAAGGATCTGCCGCCGGCGGTCGTTTTCCGGATGCGGGGGACTGTGGCGAGGGCGAGGCTGGTCGAGCGGAGCTGGCGGGTGGGGGTGTAGAAGCTGAGTCGTCTGTTGAGGTAGGCTGGTCCGGAGTTGTGGAGTGCTTTGTGTGCGTGGGTGAGGAGCTTGAAGGTTATCCTCTTGTTGACAGGGAGCCAGTGCAGGTCTCTCAGGTGGGGTGTGATGTGGCTGCGTCGGGGGATGTCGAGGATAAGACGTGCAGAGGCGTTCTGGATGCGTTGCAGCCGTCTCCAGGAGCTTAGCCGTCGTTCCTGCGTAGAGGGCGTTTCCGTAGTCCAGCCTGCTGGTGACGAGGGCCTGGGTGACTGTTTTTCTTGTTTCGGTGGGGATCCACTTGAAGATCCTGCGGAGCATTCGGAGGATGTTGAAGCAGGATGAGGAAACGGCGTTGACCTGCTTAGTCATGGAGAGGGTGGGGTCGAGGATGACCCCTAGGTTGCGTACGTGGTCGGTGGGTGGCGGGGCTGTTCCCAGTGAGGGGTGGAGTTGGCAGAGGTGGGCACACCTCTCTTCCTTACTTGTTTTTCTCACCGGTTCTCCCGCCCAAAGTGGGGGTCAGAACCAGTGGGGATCAGTTGCTGAGAGCAGCAAGTGGCCTGGGGAAGCTCACGAAGGCGGCAAGCCTTTGAAGCCTCCCCTTCGTGAACCCTGCCTATCCTGGGGGAGGAGGCTTGGCACCTCGTCCCAGGATGTGCATTGTTTCAGGCCCCAGAGAGCAGCAGGCTCTCGACCCAGGGGTCCAGAAACCTGTCTGGTGGTGGCAGCTGAAAGCAGCCACTCAGCCTGGACACTAGAGGTGGGTTAGTTTTCAGGGGGCATCTCTAAGACGCCCTCTGTGTGCATTTTTCATTAAATCCCACACTGGCATCAGTGTGGGTTTAATGTGCTGAGAAGTTTGATACCAAACTTCTCCGTTTTCAGTGTAGCCATTATGGTGCTGTGGAGTTCGTAATGACAAACTTCCAACACCATATACTCTTAATGGCAGCACTGCACTTACAATGTCTAAGAATGGACTTAGACACTGTAGGGGTACAAGGCTCCTGCACCTGTACCCTCACCACTGGTATAGTGCACCCAGCTAGAGGGGTGACTGATCTATGCCAAGGCAGTGGGTTGTAGGCATGGCACACAGGGATGTGTGCCATGTCGACTCTTCACTTTGCTCTGCACCAAAACACGCAGCCTGCAAAGGCAGTGTGTGTGTGTAAGGGTACAGGACTTCCAAGGGTGGCACAATAAGTGTTGCAGCCCTTAGAGGCCTTCTCTGGTCACAGTGCCCTGGGTACCTGTGGTACCATTTGCCAGGGGCTGACCTGTGGCCAGAGATGCCAATTGGGTTTAGGCTTCAATGCAGTTTTAGGGAAAGAACATAGGCCCAAGGTACCTGATTAGCAGGAGCCCAGGGCACACTCAGTCAAAGCACATCAGCAATTCAGCAAAAAGTGGGGGCAACCATGCAGAAAGAGGGCACTTTCTCACACAACCCCGCCCCCCCCCAAACGAAAGAGGATGAGACTAACCTTCCCCTAGAGAGTCTTCATTTTCTAAGTGGAAGAACCTGGAAAGTCCATCTGCATTGGCATGGGCAGTCCCAGGTCTGGGTTCCACTACAAAGTCCATTCCCTGTAGGGAGATGGACCACCTCAACAGTTTAGGATTTTCACCTTTCATTTGCATTAGCCATCTGAGAGGTCTGTGATCAGTTTGCACTAGGAAGTGAGTACCAAACAAGTATGGTCTCAGCTTCTTCAGGGACCAAACCACAGCAAAGGCCTCCCTCTCAATGGCACTCCAACGCTGCTCCCTGGGGAGAAGCCTTCTGCTTATAAAAGCAACAGGTTGGTCTTGGCCTTCATCATTGGTCTGGGATAGGACCACTCCTATCCCTAGCTCAGAGGCATCAGTCTGCACAATGAACTGCTTGGCATAGTCTGGAGCTTTGAGAATTGGTGCTGAGCACATAGCCTCTTCCAGGGTGTCAAAAGCCTTTTGACAACTAACTGTCCAGTTTACCTTCTTGGGCATCTTCTTGGAGGTGAGTTCTGTGAGGGGAGCCACAATGGACCCATATCCCTTCACAAATCTCCTGTAGTACCCAGTCAAGCCAAGGAATGCCCTGACTTGGGTTTGGGTTGTTGGAGCTGCCCAGTCCAGGATGGCCTGGATCTTGGGCTGTAAGGGTTGTACCTGGCCTCCACCAACAAGGTGGCCCAAGTACATCACAGTTCCCTGCCCTATCTGCCATTTGGATGCCTTGATAGTTAGGCCTGCAGTTTGCAGGGCATTTAAAACCTTTCCAAGGTGGATCAGGTGATCCTGCCAGGTGGAGCTAAAGACAGCAATATCATCAAGATAAGCTGCACTAAAGGACTCCAATCCAGCAAGGACTTAATTCACCAACCTCTGGAAGGTGGCAGGGGCATTCTTTAAACCAAAGGGCATAACAGTAAACTGATTATGCCCATCAGGTGTGGAGAATGCTGTCTTTTCTTTTGCTCCTGGGGCCATGCCAATTTGCCAGTACCCTGCAGTTAAGTCAAAGGTACTTAGAAATGTGGCTGCACCCAATTTGTCTATCACCTCATCTGCTCTTGGGATAGGGTGAGCATCTGTCTTGGTGACAGAGTTGAGCCCTCTATAGTCCACACAGAACCTCATTTCTCTCCTTCCACCCTGTGGATGAGGTTTGGGGACTAGAACCACTGGGCTGGCCCAGGGGCTCTCAGAGGGTTCAATAACCCCTAACTCCAGCATCTTGCTGACTTCAGCTCTGATGCTTTCCTTGACTTGATCAGACTGTCGATAGATTTTGTTTTTGACAGGTGAACTGTCACCAGTGTCCACATCATGGGTACACCAGTTTGTCTGACCAGGGGTCAAGGAAAAGAGCTTTGCATACTGCTGCAAGACTTGCTTGCAATCAGTCTGCTGTTGGACAGAGAGGGTGTCTGAAAAGACAACTCCATCCACTGACCCATCTTTTGGGCTGTATGAGAGGAGGTCAGGGAGAGGTTCACTCTCTGTCTCCTGATCCTCATCAGTCACCATCAGCATGGTGATGTCAGCCCTGTCATGAAAGAACTTCAGGCGGTTCACATGGATAACCCTTTTGGGTGTCCTGCATGTGCCCAGGTCAACCAAGTAGGTGACCTCACTCTTTTTCTCTAGGATAGGGTAAGGGCCACTCCATCTGTCCTGGAGTGCCCTTGGTGCCACTGGCTCCAAAACCCACACCTTTTGCCCAGGTTGAAATTCAACCAGTGCAGCGTTTTGGTCATACCAGTGCTTCTGAAGCTCCTAGATGGCCTCAAGATTTTTGGATGCCTTTTCCATGTACTCTGCCATTCTGGACCTTAGGCTAAGCACATAGTCCACAATATCTTGTTTGGGTTCTTGGAGAGGCTTCTCCCAACCCTCTTTTACAAGACAGAGTGGTCCCCTCACAGGATGGCCAAACAGAAGTTCAAAGGGGGAAAACCCTACTCCCTTCTGTGGCACTTCTCTGTAAGCGAAAAGCAGACAGGGTAAGAGGACATCCCATCTCCTTTTGAGTTTTTCAGGGAGCCCCATAATCATGCCTTTCAATGTCTTGTTGAATCTCTCAACAAGGCCATTGGTTTGTGGGTGATAGGGTGTAGTAAACTTGTACTGCACTCCACACTCTTTCCACATGTGTTTTAGGTAAGCAGACATGAAGTTGGAACCTCTGTCTGAAACCACCTCCTTAGGAAACCCTGCTCTGGTGAAGACACCAATGAGGGCCTTGGCTACTGCAGGAGCTGTAGTAGTCCTAAGGGGAATTGCTTCAGGGTACCTAGCGGCATGATCCACTACCACTAGAATGAATTTGTTCCCTGATGCTGTGGGAGATTCAAGTGGGCCCACTATGTCCACACCTACCCTTTCAAAGGGAACCCCCACCACAGGTAGTGGTATGAGGGGGGCCTTTGAGGGGCCACCTGTCTTGCCACTGGCCTGACAGGTGACACAGGAGCTGACAAACTCCTTTACTTTTTGGTGCATCTGGGGCCAGTAAAAGTGGCTAACTAGCCTTTCCCAAGTCTTGGTTTGGCCCAGATGTCCAGCTAAGGGAATGTCATGAGCTAAAGTTAGGAGAAACTCCCTGTACTTCTGAGGCACCCCTCTCCTAGTGGCTCCAGGTTTGGGGTCTCCGGCCTCAGTGTACAGTAGTCCCTCTTCCCAATAAACTCTGTGGGTACCACTGACATCTCCTTTTTCCTGGGTAGCAGCTTGCTGCCTCAGGCTTTCAAGAGTTGGACAGACCTGCTGTCCAAGGCACAGCTCTTCCCTAGAGGGTCCCCCTGGGCCTAAGAGTTCAACCTGGTAAGGGTCAAGCTCCATGGGCTCAGTTCCCTCTGGGGTGTCCAAGTCCTCTCCCTGAGGAGAGGGGTCCTGATCCTTTTGCTGTACAGAAGCTTGATCCCCAGTCTTCTTACCATTTCTCTTGGAAGGTTGGGCCATACTTTCAGGCTCCAACACTTCTTTTTCACCCTGTCTCTTGCTCTGTGCTCTTGTTTTTACACACACCAATTCAGGGATATCCAGCATTGCTGCATGGGTTTTTAGTTCAACCTCAGCCCATGCTGAGGTTTCCAGGTCATTGCCAAGCAGACATGCAGTTGGTAGCTTTGGAGAGACCACTACTTGTTTCAGGCCAGTAACCCGCTCCCCCCACCCCCCCCCCCCAGTCTAATGTCACCATAGCCATTGCATGGTTAGTGGTAACACTGTCAGCATTGGTGACTGAGTAAGTTCTCCCAATCAAATATTGCTCAGGGGAAACCAGTGTGACTCTCACCATGGTGACACTGGCACCTGTATCCCTCAGAGCTTCTATCCTAGTTCCATTAATCCAAGGGTATTCCAAGTATTTCTTTAAGTTGGGTGGCCAAACAGCTACAGTGGCAAACTCAACTTCCCCTTCTGAAACTAGAACTGCTTCAGTGTGCAACCCGATTTGCTCTTGGCACACTGTTGATCCCATCTGGAGACTTGCTACACCAGGAGTAGCTGTAGTAGGACTAGGGGCCTTCTTGGTTGGGCAAGCAGCATCTCCAGTTAAGTGTCCCAACTTCTTACAGTTGTTACACAAGGCCTTTAAAGGGTCAAAGTTCTTTCCCCTGTACCTATTAATGGACTGGGAAGAGTTTTGGGACCCACCCCCCTGTGCAGGTTTTTGGGGCCCTTTAGAAGACTCAGGCTTTTTATCTTGGGGATTCTCACCACCTTTCCCCTGGGGAGGTTTTGTAACCCCTTTCTATTGGTCACCCCCAGTGGTTGTTTTAGTCACCCTTGTCTTGACCCAGTGGTCTGCCTTCTTTCCCAATTCTTGGGGAGAAATTAGACCTAGGTCTACCAAATGCTGATGTAACTTTTCATTAGTGCAATTACTTAAAATATGTTCTTTCATAAACAGATTGTAAAGTCCATTGAAATCATGCACATTGTGTCCAGTTAACCAACCATCTAGTGTTTTAACTGAGTAGTCTACAAAGTCAATCCAGGATTGGTTTTGGGTCTTGTGAGCCCCCTGAATCTAATTCTGTATTCCTCAGTTGTGAGTCCAAATCCCTCAATCAGAGTTCTCTTCATTAGGTCATAAGACCCAGCATCTGCCCCTGTAAGGGTCAGGAGTCTGTCTCTGCAGTTACCAGAGAACAGTTCCCAAAGGAGTGCCCCCAGTGTGACTTCTTCACTTTTCTCATTTCACAAGCCCTCTCAAAGGCTGTGAACCATTTTGTGATATCATCACTCTCCTCATATTTAGGGACAATCCCTTTGGGGATTTTAGGATCATAAAATTGCTCTTTATCCTTATTAAGTAAATTGCTGCCACCATTGATGGGTGCTAGGCCCATCTCTGCTCTCTCTCTTTCTAGAGCTAGCAACCTGGTCTCTAGATCCAATCTTTTGGTCAGCCTTACTAAAAGGCTGTCCTCCTCATTGAGGCTGTCCTCAATGTCCTCAGTAGTGCCTAGCCCACCTGTGTGGGATCTAGGTACTGAGAGGTTGAGTCTTGGAGTCAGGGCCACTGGGGCCCCTTTCTCCCTTAGCAGTGGAGGGGTTGATCTACCTGGTCTTCCTCTTTCACTCCTTCTCCATCTGACTGGTCATCATCATTTTCAGATGGGTGGTCCTTAGATTACCCATCGAAGAGCTCCTGGAGCTTTTGTTTGGTGGGATGGGGACCCATGGCTATATTTTTAAGTTTACATAGGGTCCTTACTTCCTTGAAAGACAAGTGAAGGTAAGGTGTGAGGTCGAGCTCCTCAATCAAGTTCTCTATGTCATTGTGGTTATTTTCATTAACATCTGGGTTCTTGTTTTGAGACATTGTTAAAAAAACTTCTAACCCTAGCTAAAGTGACTTTTTATTTTTCTAAAATTTTAAAGGGACATAACCAATGCCCTAACAAGACTTTTAGTAATTTTGCAAAAATGCCAATTTGAAAAAAATCAGAATTCTAAAGACAATTTAAGAGTTCTGTTGTGTGATCAGGTGGTAACCAAGTAGTCCAACAAATGCAAAGTTGTATATCCCACCGCTGATCCACCAATGTAGGAAGCTGGCTCTGTATATACTATCCCAAAGTGAGGTATAGTGTGCACAGAGGCCAGTGGAACCCCAAAGGTAGGCAGAGGTAAGTTAGATAGAACCTTACTCTCTATTTGTGGTAGTGTGGTCGAGCAGTAAGGCAGTATCAGAGGACAGTGTTAAGCATTTGTTGTACACACTCAGTCAGCAAATGAATTCACACACTCAAAGACTGAACTTCAGACCAATTGTTTTTGTATAAAAATATTCTTTTAATTATTTTATTTTCTAGAACCAAGCAAGCCTGGCACAGGTAAGCAATAAGTACTTTATAGTAGTATTGCAATTGAAATACAGTTTGAATGATATTTGTATATGCACTTTGATTTGATTTACAGTATGGATGCAGAGAAATGCAATACTTAGTAAATACAGTACATAGACTTGAATAGGCTTTTTGGTAAAATAGCAGGTAAGTAACTTTTGAGATTACTAGGCTTACTCAGAGTAGTATACCTAGATACTACTCTGGGACATTTCCTGAAAACAGGCAAGTAAAATCGTTTTTGTTAGATTAAGCAATTTTAAAGAATTTCTTTAGTTTCTCAAACTCCACACAAAAACTTTTCACAGAAAAACAGTCAATGTTATCCTATGGAGGAAAATAGTGTTATCGGTTTTGAGGTAAGTATTTGGTAGTGGGAGTTGAGGTTCTGGGGGTAGACTCAGGGGTCCCCCAGGGTCAAGGATGCACTCTAGTTACACCCTCAGCAGCACTAGGGCGGCCGGGTGCAGAGTGCTGAGGTCCAATGTTATCCAATGGAGGATAGGGGGCCTCCGGTTGGTGGCTGCTGGCAAGCAGACCACTGGGTTGTGGGAGCAAAGCTCCTGGACTTTAGCTCAGGGCAAATGGGGAAACAAAGTAGCACCAAAGGTGCACCCTCAGCGGCACTAGGGCGGCCGGGTGCAGAGTGCTGTTTCGACGTCAGACACCCTGTTGTTTTCAATGGAGAACCTCCGGTTTGGAAAGACACTGCAGGCTTGGGCCGAAGGTCTTCTGGGTGCGACCACCACTTCGAGAGGTAAGTTAGGGGTTGGTTAGGCACCGTCGGTTTGGGCACACAAGGCCGTGGGGCGCCGGGTGCAGGGGTGCCTTTTGGGGTTGGATCTTCTTACCAGCTCCTGGTCGTGGTTAGGGGGACCTTCTGGATTTAGACTGCAGGCGTCGGCTGGAGGCTTGAGGCAGGTCAGGGGTCGCCGGATCTCGGGTCAGGATCGCCGGGGTAACCTCCTCGTGGTGTTTGCCCACTAGAGCTTGGGCCGTGGACGGTGGGTGCAGAGTGGGGCGGATTCGCGGTGTCCGGCCGGAGCCAGAGGTTGCAGGTGAACAAATCCGGTGTTCACGGGAGACAAAGTCTTTGTGCTTGAAGGCAGGCAGGTCCTCCGGGGTTTTTGAGGTTGCTGGCTGCACGACACACCGGGATTTCGCAGGAGCAGGTTCGAGGTGGAGACAGGCCGGTAGGGCTGGGGCCAAGTCAGTGGGCGTCTTCCTCTTGTTAGCTTTGGCACGGCTGTTCGGTCCTACTTCTTCTTTTCTTGTTGCAGGTTCTTGTCTGAGGAAGCAAGGTTCAGGGGTGCCCCTAAATGCTAGATTTAGGGGCGTTACAGGTAGGTAAAAGGCAGGGACCAATGGGTCCCTTCCCTGGGGTGGGTACACCCCCTATTATGCCACCCTCCAGTGGGAGGGGGGCATGAGCCTGTCCCTGGTTGGCTGAGTCCCCCCATCTTCAAGATGGCGTGGACTGAGAGTTGTGCTTCACCTCGCCTCCCCCACCTGAGGGGTGGAGTTGGCAGAGGTGGGCACACCTCTCTTCCTCACTTGTTTTTCCCGCCGGTTCTCCTGCCCAAAGTGGGGGTCAGAACCAGTGGGGACCAGTTGCTGAGAGCAGCAAGTGGCCTGGGGAAGCTCACAAAGGCGGTAAGCCTTTGAAGATTCCCCTTTGTGAACACTGCCCATCCTGGGGGAGGAGGCTTGGAACCTCGTCCCAGGATGTGCATTGTTTCAGGCCCCAGAGAGCAGCAGGCTCTCGACCCAGGGGTCCAGAAACATGTCTGGTGGTGGCAGCTGAAAGCAGCCACTCAGCCTGGACACTAGAGGTGAGTTAGTTTTCAGTGGGCATCTCTAAGACGCCCTCTGTGTGCATTTTTCATTAAATCCCACACTGGCATCAGTGTGGGTTTAATGTGCTGAGAAGTTTGATACCAAACTTCTCAGTTTTCAGTGTAGCTATTATGGTGCTGTGGAGTTCGTAATGACAAACTCCCAGCACCATATACTCTTAATGGCACAGCACTGCACTTACAATGTCTAAGAATGGACTTAGACACTGTAGGGGTACAGGGCTCATGCACCTGTACCCTCACCACTGGTATAGTGCACCCAGCTAGAGGGGTGACTGATCTATGCCAGGGCAGTGGGTTGTAGGCATGGCACACAGGGATGTGTGCCATGTCGACTCTTCACTTTGCTCTGCACCAAAACACGCAGCCTGCAAAGGCAGTGTGTGGGTGTAAGGGTACAGGACCTCTAAGGGTGGCACAATAAGTGCTGCAGCCTTTACAGGCCTTCTCTGGTCACAGTGCCCTGGGTACCTGTGGTACCATTTACCAGGGGCTGACCTGTGGCCAGAGATGCCAATTGGGTTTAGGCTTCAATGCAGTTTTAGGGAAAGAACATAGGCCCTGGGTACTTAATTAGCAGGAGCCCAGGGCACACTCAGTCAAAGCACATCAGCAATTCAG
Source organism: Calotriton arnoldi (assembly GCA_963921515.1). NCBI lineage: Eukaryota > Metazoa > Chordata > Amphibia > Caudata > Salamandridae > Calotriton > Calotriton arnoldi. The sequence goes on from CAWUFW010000809.1 coordinate 650,263, forward strand.
CAAAACGTGGGGGCAACCATGCAGAAAGAGGGCACTTTCTCACATTTAGTACATAACCAATAGCCATTTTGCAGTCTCAAAACCTGTGATTTTACAAATCAGACGCTTTGAAACCGCATAATGACTTTGTACATCAGGCCTTTAGTGTCACGCATCGTGTTATGGAGAGATGCTGGGATGATATAGCCACAAACGTGTAGCTACACATAAGCATAGGGTGAAGCAAAGAAAAGTAAAGGATAAAGTTGCATTTCTTTGATTCTTGGGTGTGTGTGTGTGTGTGCACGCGCCCCCCCTCCCCCCCCCACCTATTGTGGTGGTTGCAAGGGTGTAGTGTACACAAGGGTCTGTATGGGAGGAAAATGATATGTTATGCATGTGGCCTCGATGGATGCTCCAAATGTGGTATGGCCACCTTGTAGATGCGCTTAGATATAATGGAGTGTTGGTTCTCTAGTGCTAATGAAGAAGGACCCAACGGTTTGGGAACAGCAAGTTCTTTACCACCAACTTGAATTCCCGGTGATCGTCGATGTTCATTATTTTCCAATAGCTTGGCCTAGAACAGAAAAAGATGTACCACCAACTATTGTTTTCTTAAATAATGGACAGGAGGAGCCAGTTTGAAATGGAGGGACCTCTTTTCAGTGTAACTTAAACCTTTGATTGATTGACAGATGATGTAGACAGCGGTGAGTAATAAAGCAGAAAGCTTTAAAAGGTCAATTGCAACCAGTGAAGAGCCGAAATGATGGGGTTACATAGGTTGTAGCATTTATTGCTTGCTGACTTCTGGATTCTCTGTGGTCTTTGTAATAAGTAGAGAGGGCTCTTGTGTTTAGCTGGCATGAAGGCCTCAAAAATGATTGTTATGTATTCTCTTTATTTTTTATGTGTAGCGCTTAGGGTTGCTTGTGACCATGTCAAAGAGCTTCAAGGAGGAGGAAGGTCATGTAGGACATAGAGACTTTCCCATAAGAAAAGTCCTCCAACTTTAAGGAGCATGCAGACTACAGGCAACCTGGATCTTGGTGGAACTTGAGAAAGTGTTCAAGTGTGTCACGTATGAGATGGGCGTGGATACGGTTGCCACCTAGCTCCATGTCATCAGAATACCATGTTTCCAGTCTTGTGGTTATCTGTTACAGATCACTGTGTGATGTTTGTCAGTCCACTCATCTCAATGGAAACAACCCATCACTACAACTGCCAGAGCACATTAGGTTGCCAAATAAAAGTCTGGAAATAAACACGTTGTCCTCGCGCCATTGAGTGGAGTGGCCACCCTCCACCAGAGCTGTCAAGCTTCCCAGGCCCACATGTGAGTAACTCATCTACTCCAGGTTTATGCTTTGCTTGCTGGGAATTGTTCTTCTGAATTTATAGTGGGATAAAAGGAGACTACAAATCCCATAATGCAAAGAAAAAAGAACCCAGACTAGATGAACTACTCACTCGTGAAACTGGATAACCAGGGACCACTGCTCTTCACACAGCTGTTAAACACATGAATGGGTCGAAGACAAAAATGAGCAGAGTTCAGAGTTCAAGACGGCACAGAGGCGGGGCATGGGGGATTCACAGGGTAGGAGAGCATACTCATGAGAGAAACAAGTGGAGAGACAGCAGGCACGAAAAGGAAAATGCATGTGGTCAGTATCAGGCCCTGAGAAGAAGATGGAAAGAGCAGATGGTGAGTAGCAGAGAGGGAGGAGACAGAAGGAAAGTAGCAGGCACTGAGAGGGAGTTAGAAAATGGAGAGTAGCAGGACAGAAGGAGGCACAAAGGGTGCGCAGTGAGACTCAAGAGCTTATGGTCCATAGGTGCAGTGGCACCGGGGCCCAGAGGCCTGACGGGTGCACGGAACCCTGATTATTGCATGAGACACTGGCTATGCCACTGGAATGAAGGGGCAGAGAGTGAGTGCCATGACTTGGAGAGGGCAGCGGGCAAAAAGCAAGTAGCAGGCGCTGAGAAGAAAAGGGCAACGGGGTACACCTCGAGGCAAGGTAGAAAGTTAGTAAAAGGCATTAAGGGGAACAGGGCAGTGGGTATATAGCTGACATCTAGCGGAAGGCGTGGGCTCTAAGCCCTCGGAGGGCGGAGAAGCTGTTACAAAAGTTTCCACTGAAGTAAGTGTTTATTATTGTTGTAGCCTGATGCAGTCCCCTGAAGCACCTAATCAGGCAGTAATAAGGCCTCCAGGGGGCAATTACCAACCTCAACATTAACTCTACTATCAGAGCTGCAGCTGTGACGGCACAGCTCGGCAACTCTCGCAGCCTTCCTCCCCCAGCCTGGAGAGCGGGGGTGCTGCCCCTCCCGTGCTGTCGCTGGAGGCAGCGACACCGAGCCCTCCTTCCCCTCAGAAGAGACACTCCATGCAGCCGTCCGAGAGAGCGTCACCGACTTCCACCGCGAGGAGAACAGCCTCCTCGCTGCGGGGCTGCCACCTTTCTCAAAGAAAAACACGGGCAATTTGCGAGTGTGTTTTGCGGTTCAGTAAGGGCCTGGAGCGGATATTTTAATATTAGCTTGTAAATTCACTTGTATTCTTTTTAACACAACAATTCTGACTCTATTTGCTGTAAAAACAATTCTGATGAATATAACTACCTGCACATGCCTCACCTTTTGAATATCCCCATGCGCCAGCTTGGATCAGAATGTTTTCACTAGTGCTCCCACTCCAATGGGGATGCTGGTTCCATCACAGCTCCGCACGCAGCACCTCCTGACGTCACTGGAGCCATAAAGCACCCCTCTCGGGTACTGACATCAGTTCCCTTTTTTCCGCACTTTCAATGCGTTCCGGAACTTTTCAAGTCTCCTCCAGGGATTTGTCATTTTTCGATGTTTCCTGCAAGTCATGCCGAGACTGTGAAGGTCAGATGTCCATCATTGACCCTCACAAAATCCGTCTTTGATGTCTTGGATCTGACCATGACGTAAGCGCCTGTAGAGACTGCCAGAGGATAAATCCCAAGGCTTTAGAACAGTGATACTCAAAGTACGGCCCGGGGCCGCTTGCGGCCCTCTTGACCTTTAAATGGGGCCCCCTCGGTGAACAGCAGCACCAGCTGCTGTTTAGTTGCTGAGCACTAATATTCAGAAAAAATTTTGAAATAAATGGCCAAGCATTTGTTAACCTGCACATATATGATTGCCCGTTTATTTAACATGTTTTTGAACCTCTTTAAACAATACCTGACCCACCCAGACCCCCTACCGCCACCCTGATGGCATCAGTGCAGCCCTTGGACACACAAACCGTACTTTATGGCCCCTGGGCAAATGTGTGTGAGTATCCATGCTTTGGAAGAAAGAGAAGCCAAGATGTTTGTGGTACGAGTGCAGGAGATAAAAAGAGGTCGGCTAAAATCCTGCCCAAGATCACCATCTCCTCACTCGTCAAAGTCTCGAAGAAAAAACATAAGAAGAAGCTACAACACGAATACCGTCATCATTCTTCAAAAGATAAGTCACCGCCGTTGGTTACTCCTCTACCACATTCGGAGAACGATCATGAAGAGGTCAAACCTTCCCTGACTCTGTTGACTCCACCTCGAACAACACCTTCAGCGGCAGTGGCTCTGGTGTCTGCGACTTCCAAGGGTGTAGGAAAGCCCCTGCTTTACCAGCTACAGTGGGGGTCAGAATAACTTGTTTTTTATTGTCTTTTATCTTTGATATGCAGGTCACAAGATAAAAGCCAGAGCTAATAAATATTAAAGGAATAAAGATGCAAAGAAAAGCTATGGGGGTCGGTCAAAGGCGAACAGAAAGAAAAGGAAGTGATGGCAATGACAAAAATATGTAAGAGGCTAATGGATTGATAGAACATGAAAGAGAAATAAAAAAGTAAGACTGCAAAGAAGGAAAAATGGTCAGAAAGAAAGGACATACAGCTGATAAAAGGCACAAACAAAGTACAGAAGAAAAGGAAGGTAGAAAGCAGGAAAGAGAAAAAGTGGAAAGGAAGATAAAAATAGAGCGAACGAAAGTAAGAAATAGAAGGGTGGCAGAAAGGGAAGGTAGTTACAAAATTTTAAAAGAAAAATAGAAGGAGGGAAAGAAAGAAGGAAAGCAGGAAAACAAAATTAAATATTCAAGAAGAAATCTGAAACAGAAATGAGAGACAGAGTAAAAAAAGTTGGCAATGAAAGGAAGGAAAGAAGAAGAGAAAGAGTTAAAGAAAAAAGAATAATGAAACGAAGGGGAAGGAAGGGCAGGAAGAGGGTAAGTAAGGAATAAAAAGAATGAATGAATGAGGAAAGTCAAAAGAAGTATACAGGGGAAGTAGCAAAGGAAATGAAATAAAGAAGGGCTAAAAGGTAGCAAGATGGAAGGAAAGACTAATGGACAGAAGGAAAATAAGATGCAAAGAAGGACTTAAAATAGAGTGGAAAGAAGGAACGAAAGAATACTATAAAGTAGAAAAAGAAATGATGCAAAGAAAGAAAGAAAGAAAGACAATAGAACAAAGAATAGCATAATTGTAAGGTGGCTGGAAAGAAAGAAGGAAAGACAGGTAAAAAGGTAGCTTTTCTTTTAAAATTGTGCTATAAAAACATAAATTTTCACTATTTTCTGCATGGGAGAGGGCGGGACAATTCCCCAAGGCCTGTAAAGAAATGGCCTGGGTCTCTTACTTTGCTCGCATGTTTACTGTCATGTGGCTCAAAGTGGGGGACATTTTATTTTTTTTGGCTACTCCCTTGGCGACTCCACCTCCAGCACCTACTCCACTGGCTCCAATAATTCCTGCAGCGTCATTTCCTCGACCTGAGGATGATAACACATATCCTCCTCTCCCAACTCCAGGTACGGATCTGAGACAATTTCTGAATGCTATGGTCAGCATATTCAACTGAGCCATGATACAGTCTGATGCACCTACAAACCCTTGGGTCCACTAGCCTACTCCTTGGTAAGAGTTCCTGCATCATACCAACAAGCACTCTTCTTCCCGTTTATGCCGCTGGCCCAGTTTCACTGGGCGACTCTGGCTCCAGCGGCCACGACCCCGGCACCACTAAGGACCACGCCTCAGCCGGTTCTTCCATCGTCCTCAGATAGAGAGTTCTCGGAACCGATGGCACCGGCACTGCACCCTTCTCCACCCGCACAGCTGTCGACATTACCAGCACCCCTGCCTTCTTCCATAGAACCACTGGGGCCACAACCTTCAGAGGATTCGTTACCACCTATGCCCCATCTTTCCCGGAGAGAGGTGCAGAGATTGCTAGAGGAAGAATGTTTCTTCTTTGAAGAAGACGACTCTCAGGAAGATACAGCTTACAATGTACCCGCCCTTTGAGGGCTTGAAGGAAGCAAGCGGTCTGGACACATCCCCAGAGTGGGAACATCTGTCCCCTACAGGTCTTCCAACTCCATAGGTGACATCATATCACTCATTGGTGCGCAAGGCAGCAGAAATGTTAGACTTACGGCTTCCAACCACTGAATTGAAGTCTAACATATTGACTGAGGTTTTACATTCTACCTCGCAGATCTCAGAACCTATGCTACCCTTTAATGAGGCTTTGACAAAGCCCATCATAGCTATCTGGGACAAACATACTACTGCCACAGTTGTCTCCAATTCAAAAGCAACATGCTAAAAGCCTGCACCTGGAGATCCAGTCTTCCTATCATCACATCCATCTCCAGAAAGTTTGGTAGTCCAAGCCTCTTGTTCATCAAAATTTACCCCTTGTTCTTTTCCATCTACTGCCTCGGACAGAGAGTCCCAGACAATGAAACACAAAAAGATGATGGACGGAATGCTGAACATTATCAAACATTCACCCCCAGTCACAGATCTGGGTTTAATCCATCGTTATTTTGCTCGCCACGCCATTCCAGTTTGGACCCAGCCATATGCAAAGCAGCCTTGACTCTGCTCCCCATGGGAACAGTCCAGCCTGAACTGCCAGGCCAGGTTTTTCCTGGACCGGAAAACAATCATCCTAGGACCGTTTTCAAGTTATTGGATCTTCGGGCGATCTGGTTGGCACTGAAAGCCTTTTTACCATCCCTCATAGGAAGGCTAGTTAAGGTGTTCACAGACAACTCTACCACCATGTGGTTCTGCAACAAGCAGGGCGGAGTGGGGTGGTGGACCCTCTGTCAGGAGGCAATGTGTCTCTGGACTTGGTTGGAACAACAGGGCATTTCCCTGGTGGTTCAACATCTGGCCCGTTCTCTGAACGCCAGTGAGGACGAATTCAACCGCCGGTGCCTTGCGGATCACGAGTGGCGTCTCCAACCGGAGGTGGTGCGAGGTCTCTTTCAACAGTGGAGAGAGCATTGGTTAGATCTATTTGCCTCAGAAGAGAGCACACAATGTCAGCAGTATTGCGTGTTGGAGTTTCCAAGGCGGCACTCGCTTGGCGACGCTTTTCGTCGCAAGTGGAGCACCTACCACTCCTGCCCAGAGTGCTCAAGAAGATCAGGAGCGACCTGGCCCAAGTCCTCCTTGTTGCTCCAGACTGGGCACGGAGAGTCTGGTATCCCAAACTTCTGGAAATGAGCATCGATCCTCCGGTCAGGCTGCCTCTTCGGGAGGATCTTCTGTCGCAGCAGGAGGGGAGGGTCCTCCACCCAAAACTGTCCACTCTCTGCCTCCTTGCGTGGAGATTTAGCGGCAACAGTTGACAGCTTTCGACCTTCTGTGAGGTTATTCTGGCAGCCAGGCGGCCCTCCACGAAGTCGGTATATGCCTGCTAATGGCAAAAATGTTGTAAATTCTATACAGAGCGATCTGTTGACCCTTTGACTGCCTCCCTATCAGATGTTCTTCTTTTCATTCTTTCCTTGGCCCAAAAGGGCCCTGCTTTGGGCACACTGAAGGGCTACCCTTCGGCCCTGTATGCTTTCCTTCGGCTACCACATCAGCCGTCTTTGTTTAAATCTCCTCTTGTACAGGGAGCTTGGCCAGGAACATGGCCGACTAGCAGCGTCTGCCGGAGCTCCGGCAGCCCGAAATGTATCCTGACTAAAATCCTGTCCTTCAATCCACCATCCGCTTTTCACTAGAGGTGCCGCATGTTCCCCACGGCAGGCGAGCACCATAAACGCTGTCCTCGCAGAGCTGAGAGGCGAACAGCAGCGAAGAAATGGGAAGAAACCGAGGCGCGCCCACCCAAGATGGCATACGGGACGCGCTAACCAAGAGACGCCGCCTCATGCCGGGGGAGGGGAGCGCGAGTGCCGAGCCCCCAGCTGCACCCCATGAACCACTGAGTCCTCGAGGCACACCGAGAGGCGGCAGGAGCAGGAAACCGAGGACTCGACTCGCACTCAAAGAGACACGAAAACCCGGGCCTAACCTGTGTGCAGGTGAGAGAGACTGCGCACAAGAGAGTGAGAGTGGACTTGGCCACATCCCCCCGCTGGGATAGAGACGGAACCCCAGAGTGGGCGGCTGCCCGGGGAGGGCCCGCAGGGCTTGCAGTGAAGGCTGGACCAGAGGCGAGGGGCGATCCCACTATTGGCCGAGTTGGCGCGACGGGGCCGTGCACGGCCCTAGGCCCAGGTCTGTGTGCAGGCGAGAAGGGCTGCGTGCAGACAGGACCGAGCGGGTCAGGCCGCGTCCTTCTATCGGCTAGAGGTGGAACGGAGAGCGAAGGACCCATTGGAGACCTCCTCAGTTACAGTCCAACAGCTCGGGTCGGCGTGTGGGAGGCGCGACCCTGTAGCCCAACGAGTGAGGCACAGCAGCTGTACCGGCCTTGCGAGGGTCGCAAAGGACAGACCCAGACGCCGGCCCACACCCCAAGAAGACTAGCGGCGCAGGGGTCTATACACCGGCTGGAGGTGAGGGCAGGGAACAGAAGACCCATCAGGGACTTCCTCGGGGAAAATGCAACAGCTCGGGGTCGGCGTGCGGGAGGCGTGACCCCGTAGCCCTACGTGTGAGACAGAGCAGCGGTACTGGCCCGGTGAGGGCTGTGACAAGCAGACCCGGATTCCGGCCCACACTCTGGGAGGTATACGAGCATAAAGAAGCAGCAATATAGGCCTTGGGAGAATTGCAGGATACAGACCTGGATACTGTCCCGTGCTGCGGGCCCTGAAGAACAAACTCTGCAGACAGCAGACTGAGAGGAGCAATTGACCGGGGGACACCCAGGATTACAGCACGGTCACAGCGAGGGGGGTGAGGTGACCCCGCCGCCCACTGAGTCGACGCGGTGAGGTGACTGGGCTGTTCCTCACAGCGAGCAAAGCGTTGAGCCCAGGTCTGTGAGCAAAGTGATACAAAAGGGGATGATGGACGGAACGTTTGAGCCAATCAAACACTCACCCCCAGTCAACTGATCTGGGTTTAATCCATCATCATTCTTTAGCTCACTCCACCACCCCAGTTCAGACATGGCCATATGCAAATCAGTCTGACCCTGTGCCTCATGGGAACAGTCCAGCCCGAACTGCCAATCCATGTCTTCCCTGGACCGGAAACAAGCATCCTAGGACCGGTTTCTGGCATTCCAGCCGTCATCAGCCAGGCTTGCTTGAATCCAGTGGCAAAGTGAGCAAGGGACCCACGTCTGGGCATCGCCCGCAGGTCTGTGAGCAGGCAAGAGGGGCTGCGAACGGGCTTCAACCCCCCCCCCCTGTTAACTCGAAGTGGACCCCCCCGGGGAACCCTGGGAACTGAAGAAGACACGGGATCGGCACGTGGGAGATGCGACCCCCGCAGCCTAGCAGACACGGTGAGAGGCAACGTCGGTACAAAGAGGGCTTTGGAGGGGGACCCCAAACGTCAGCCTATGCCGCGAAAACAGTGAAGGTGACTCTGCTGATGATCTCCCTGGGGCCGAGTGGGTCGAGGAACAGAATAGGGAGGAATAGAGGGCCCTCCGCCACTGACCATAATAGTAGAAGGGAACATATGTTGAAACCCTGAGAAACAGCGCCAAAGGGCCACAGTTTATCCGCAGACAAAGAGAGGCTGTGGACGGGTGGTCTTCTCCCTCCTCCTGGTCTGGCCACCAACGCAGAGGAGACGCTGCATCCAGTCCAGAAAAGGCGACACACGCAACCGCAGAGAGACCCGACCCCTTAGAGGATGCAGAACCCCCGTTCTGATGGTATGCAAGAGTGCCCCTAGACTACGGAGTGACGCCTAATGCTCGAGGGGGTCCACGCTCCCCGTTAGAAGACTCTCCGTATGCTGCTGGAAGTGGGGGACAAATTGACACCTGAGACGGAGATGACAGAGGCGATAGGGACAGTAGCAGTGGCGAGTGGACACGGATAAAAGAGAAGAGCTGACCATGGGCAGGTACGGATTGGGCCCAACATTGCTCACCACCAACGAAATACGAGAACCCCCTCCCCTGACACCAGAGACTAGTTGCTCAAACGCTTCCTGGGCCGGCCGTACAATACCTACTCTTCAGGCCCAACACAGAGAACACAGAAGAAACTAGAAGCCTGCCAGAAGATCCAACCCCTTCAACCGAACAATGGCTAGGGATAAAGAACCCAAGACCCAAAAGCAGGGCAAAATGGACAAGTATACAAAAGTGCTCCCCCCGCCAACAGAAACAGAGGGAGAACCCTCGGGGCCACCGGATAATACAGCCATTCTCCAAGCGATCCACGCCTCTAGAGACGCCATTGAGTGAAAAATGGCAGAAATGAGGTTGGAAGTGTCCCTCCTGTGCCAAGATATGTGCAATATCGCAGAAAGGGTGACTCAAACTGAAACTCGCATCTCAGAGGTGAAAGACACGACACACAAGCTACACTTAGACATCAATGACCTGAAGGCAACCACGAGAGAGGTAGCATGGAAGGTGGATAATGCGGAAAACAGAGCACGCAGAAACAACCTGCGCTTCATCGGGTTCCCAGAGGGAACGGAGGGCCCTACCCGGTGACATTCTCGATGTCGTGGTTGCGTGACTCACTTCCAACGGCAAAGTTTTCCCCCTGCTTTATCATCGAATGGGCTCATAGGATGCCCAATGCAAGACCACCACCTGGTGCCCCCCGCAACCACTAATCGCAAGGTTCTTAAATTTCCAAGATCGAGACACAATCCTCAGAGAGTAACTTAAGCTTGCCAAGATAAAGATCTTCCCTGACTACTCAAGAGAAGTGCAGAAGATGAGGCGAACATTCGACTCGGTGAAGGTCAAACTGAGAGCCATGCAGGTCCAATCCATGCTCCTCTTCCCTGCCAAGCTAAAAGTCATCTTCCAAGGCACTTCACAATTTTTTCAAACTCCAGAAGAAGCATGGGCCTGGATAGAGGAGTGCCCCTCGATACGACGGGAAGCAAGGATCAGTGAGTCGCAACCCAGAGACGCAACAACACGACCGGAACCCAAACCGCAGAGGGTACAAAAAAAGTCGTCTGCCCAAGGGAGGGCGCAGAATGCGGACAGGGACCCCCCAGGGGGGAACCCCACACATGCCGGGGACGCACATGCACTCAGAATCAGGCAAAGACTCAACCCAGGCCCAAGCCAGCAAAAAACATCCCTGCCAGCGAGATAGCGCCCACACAGAACCCTCGGACAAGGAGTATCTTGCGGACACAGATAGTGACCATCCACTTCTCAAGAACATTAACCGTTTGGAAGCTCAAGGCACCAAGACAAGAAACCTAGAGAACACACACCAGCAGCCGGACAAGAGTGGCGAGGAAGGCTGAAATACGGGCTACGCCGATGGCAGACGAACTGCAGAACTGCTACAGAGCCCCCCAGACGTTACTGTGCTCAGGGTTTCTGAGCAGAACACTTCACTTGAAGTTTATATCCTTTATTGATTTGATTAGAATTTAGTGGGTTTGGGGAAGGGGTGGGACTACAGACCTCTCAAGCTATACTTGCGCCAGGTTTTCATGTTGACAGTTCAGGGGATAGACGTAGGAAGTGGGAGAGAGTGGGGTGGGGAGGATAGGTTAAGGGACCAAACGCCTTACAGTTCAGTTTGTAAATACGTTCCCCATACAGCCAGAAGCAGGAGCGTCGGAGTTTTACGGACAGGGACAGAGGGAAAGAGACCAGCAGGCAGGCCAGCTCGCGCACACAAGGACAAATATGAGCTATACACACAATGAGTGACGAGGCATACACAGCACTGACATGGATTGTCAGTGAGCTAGGTAGTAAGATCAAGAGGGGACTGGTAACAAGCTATATTAAGAGACTTAAGCCTGACATTGTCTTTTTGCAGGAAACCCACCTGATGTGTACACATTGTGCCTTTATCGGAAGGGTCCATACACAACGCTTGCCCACGCTGGATTTTCCCCAGGGGCATGAGGAGTCGCTATACTAATTAGGAAGTTCCCCCCCTTCCACACAACTAAAACTTGGACAGATCCCTGTGGGATCTTTGTTGCCGTCCAGGGGACCTAGGGACGACGAGAGCTCACGCTAATCAGTGTCTACGCCCCACCACGACTGCAACCCCAAACCCTAGATGCAATCACTAGGATACTATTAGAATCAGGCCCCTCCACACACATCATTGGAGGTGACTTTAATGATGTAACAGACCCAAGCCTTGACGGCACACACATTGCCACAGGAACTCGCGTTCCCACCCCACTGGCCGACTTCGTGAAGTCGCTGGTTCTGACTGACCTTTGGCATCCAACATCCAATAGACCTCACTTATTCCTACTTCTCTGGGGCACATAGAGTCTTCTCTAGACTAGATTTCTTTTTTGCCCCGGCGGGAGAGATGCAAGCAGTGGACAAGGTGGAATACCTTGCAAGGGGCATTTCAGACCACTCACCACTGTGGTTGACTGTAGGAGGTAGAGGTAGCAGACAACAATCAGACTGAAGACTGAATGCCTGGCAGCTCCGCGACAAAAAAGTAACAGGAGCGATAAGGAAGGAGACTGAGTTATACTTTCAAGACAATGAGGGCTCAGTGGCCTCGACTACCACCCTCTGAGAGGCCTATAAGACGGTGATTTGAGGCAGGGTGCAAGATGTTATAGCGCAAAAGTGCAGGGAGGAAACTCGCCAAATAGAAACCCTAGAAAGTAAACTCCTGGAACTTGAGAGAAGCATACCCAGATACTGAGGCCACCCTAAGACGACAAATAGCAGTCACACGCAGGGGACTTCGGGCCCTAACAGAACGGGAGGTGCAGACCTAAATTCAGGCCACACATCACAGACTCTACAAGTCTGGAGATAGAGCAGGGAGACTCCTGGCATTTGGCAGGAGGGAAAGAGAGGCGAGCTGGGTGGCCTAGATGCAGGAGTCGGAAGACCGACATGTAACCGCACTCACCATAGCGGGAGCATTTGCACGCTTCTATATGGAACTTTATGAGGCTAGGCCACTAGCAGACAAAACACAGATAATAGAATATCTTAGTAGTATAGATATCCCCACTCTGCAGCGTGAAGATAGGGAAGTTTTGGAGACAGAAATCACCCTAACTGAAGTACAAGACACTATAAATGAACAAAAATCAGGGAAAACTCCAGGACCAAACGGGCTGCCAGCATAACTCTTGAAGCAGAATGCTAGTTTGTTAGCCCCTCACCTCCTAAACATGTTTCAGGTGGCACGGGAAGAGGGGTTGCTGCCACCAGATCTTCGTCAGGCCAAAGTGGTGGTTTTACCAAAACCGGGTAAACCCCCAGAGAACTGTGGATCCTACCACCCAATATCATTACTAAATATTGAAACAAAGATCTTGGCCTCTATCCTAGCGGCACGACTCTTAACGGTGATCACATCATTGGTCCACCATGACCAATCTGGCTCTATGCCTGGCCGAGCTACGCGTTTCAATCTCCGTCGACTTGCCAATTGGCTAGACACGGTGAAGGACAGGTCTACCCCGCAGATGCTACTTTCACTGGACGCGGAGAAGGCCTTCGACACTGTCCACTGGCCTTTCATGAGGCAAGTCCTTGTAAAGTTCAGATTTGGACGAGAATTTATGACTTGGGTGGAGCTGCTGTATACCAACCCGAGAGCTAGTGTTCGGGTCAATGAGGTAAAATCGTCTGACTTCCCCATTCGAAGAGGAACCAGACAGGGCTGCCCCCTAGCTCCCCTACTTTTCGCGCTGGTCCTAGTGCCATTGGCTTGCCTGATCAGGGCCCACCCAGAACTTAGATGTTTCCAGGACATCCGAGGCCATCTTACAGATGAGCGGATATCCCTCTATGCAGATGACATTCTGCTCTACATCACCAACCCTGACACTACACTCCCTCTGATATTACAACTAGTTAAGGAATATGGCAAATACGCAGGATACAATATCAACTGGGGAAAGTCGAGTCTATACCCCGTAGGAGGTCCCATAGACACACGCCTAATACCAGGACATCTACACATTACCAAAGAGGGCTTCAAATATTTGGGGCTATACATTTCTATGAATGAGGCTGACTGCTTTACTCACAACATTAAGCGAGTTCTGGCAGAATTCCGGGAAGATGTTGCTAGATGGCGACGGCTCCCCCTGACGCTTCTAGGGAGAGTGGCCATGTATAAAATGATAACGCTCCCTAAACTACTATACATACTCCAAAACACGTACCAAAGGATCCCAGAGACTATTTTTAAGACAATTAACGACGAACTTCGCATATTCCTGTGGGATGGGGCCACCCTAGAGTGGCGTTGCAAACGCTGCAACGCAGCGTATACAATGGGGGAATTGCCCTGCCAGATATCCAAGCTTATTATCGGACTGCGCCTCTAACTGTTATCAATTAATGATTTCATGCCTCGGGAGATCACCCTACATATGCCCTGGAGAGGCTCCAATTCCGGAAACGTACTTACCTTCACTATCTTTATGGGGCAGAGGAGTACGAGACTTACTACCCGCTGCACAGAGGACGATCGAGGCCTGGAAAGTTGCGGACCGCCAGATGAAGTAGGGCAAGAAACTAACTAAATCCACACCACTATGGGAGGGTAGGTGGTTGTCTGAGCTGGCAAAACTACAGGGCTTTAAGGGCTGGGACACAGTTGGGATTACGACACTAGGTGACTTAATCAAAGGGGGGCACTTAATTAACTTTGCGGATCTCCAAGCCGAATATCAATTGTTGCACACGCAACAATACAAATATTTACAATTACAACATGAATGAAGACACAAAAACCTGACATTACAGATATCCCCGAATATGCATCACTAGAAGGTAGACTGCTACAAGAGGAGCGACCCTCAAAGGCAGTTTCCTGGACATATAAAACCCTCATAACTAACATCCCCGACAGACTGTTATCCTTCAGGTGTAAATGGGAGGAAACCATGGGCCCGTGTCATAAGGTTTCTGCACATACACAGAGCTATGCACAGGAAAATGGGACCCCGGATTACAGTGGTTTGCCACCATATACCGTAGCACCCAAAAACCCCAACCCAACTAGCTTAGCATCCCATTAGCACCCAAGTACTAATGTTTGGACAACCCAGAACACGGTATCTTTATCTCAGGACTCACAGAAGCAAGAACACTCTTTCGTCACTCACTCGTACTTGTTCACAAGGTGCGTAGGAAGAGACACTGGATAGGTTAAAATGTTTATTCCAACTTACGTGCTCTAATGTACAGTACACGTGTCAGTACTAATAGCATAATGCATATGACTAATATAAGCAGCATGGTTACAATTCCATAGAATACAAACGGGGAAAGCATCTCAGAGCTCAGTGGATAAACGTATAAATAACATTACCACCCTCCCCTTGCAGTAAGATAGTTTATTATAATAATAGAAGACCTCTGGGCTTTGACTAGCGAACCCCCATACCTCAGTCTCTAGATGCAGAATTACATCAGCAGGACATCATAGCTCTTCTCACTGAAAGGGATTTCTCCAAGTGATCTTAAGCGCTAGTAAACCACAGTATTAAAAGCATACCAAATTCTTCATGGCAATTGCACCTAATGTTATGTCTGGGTGCGCGAGACTGGCCATATCAGGAAGAACCGAAATACATTGTTATGCGACCTTGTACATGTTTGTGCAGACTGAGCCCAAAAAGGTGAACAACAGAAAATGCAGACAGTGCAAAAGAACTTGGCACGAGCAAAGGGCGAGGAAGGCCCGGCTCAGTGTAACGTGCGCAAAGAAAAGCAGCATGGCAGCCAGGCCTAGGCCAACATAACAAGGCAGGTAACAATCCACAAGACACCCTCCCCTGGACAGTCCGGCGGCCAGGACAGAGGCCCATCAGAGGAGAAAAATAGACGTCGGAGCACAGGGAGCGCCCAAACGGCGAAGGGCAGGTCAATCCATGAAAGCGAAAGTACAGAAAAAAGCCATACCCTCCAAGAGTTCATCATTGGAATCGTCAAAAAACATAGATGCCATCCAATCCATGAGTTCAAAAGAGCAGGAATGCTCCTCAGCAAAGGGAGCATCCAGAAGCAATGCGGGACAGCTTGCGTGATAATTAAAACAGCTTCGTTGTAGGAGATCCTGGGCAGCCGCCCAGATATCCCATTGCGCCAAAATCCCCAGTGCAGCCGCACGCGCCATACAGCCAGCGACGGAACAGTCCTGCTCATGGGCCTCTAAGGGACCCATCAACTGAACAAAATCCGGAACAGACAATGACGAATTGGAGAGGCAATAATCCAGAGTCCAGGTGAAAGGACAGCGGACACAAGTCATCACAGGTTGCACGCAAGTGAAATACGCAAAGCGAAATGAAAGAGTATATGACACACTCAGTGTCGCCAATGGCAAGACGCCAAAACCGGCCAAAAGGCGCTCACGGAGCAGCTGGAGGCGTTCTGGATCGAGCAGGTCCCATCGGGGAGCAGCCATTGCGCAGAAAGCAAATTAAGAGCAAGACACCAGCCGCTAAAGCGAGGATCAATGGGAAACCGCCAAAGACACTGGAAAATATAGAATGTATGAAAGCCGGGATGACACCAAAAATAGTTTGGAAGGAGGACACCAAGCCCGACCCAACGACCTTAAAAAAGTGTACTAGGCCTTCAGTGTTAGATGCGTTAAAAATACGATGTATTAACTCCCCAAAATGTTGGGGGAGATTAGTGTTTAAAAGGGCCTGTATTTCACTGTGGGTACTCGCCACCTGGAGAATGAATGTCTCCCGGGCGGACGTGAGCATAACTTCCTCGTTTAATAATAGTGCCTTTATTCTGCTCAGTCTATTGAAATCTGCTTCCATGGTAGGGATGGAAGGCCAAATAGAGATATCAACCTTGCCATGAGGGGGAGGAAAAAGCACATTTTTGCAGCAGACAACCCTGTGCGAAACTGTTACAATGTAAGGAATGCCAGCCTGCAGGCCACAACAGTTTTCGTTATTTAAAAGTAAATAACTACCATTGGAAAGGAGAGTGAAAGTAGGAGAAATAACAGGAGCAGGAATACCTTTCAGCACACAAGCAAGATTAGGAGAGGAAACGCTACATGAGCCATGCAATTTAATGTGTTTACAAATAAGCGAATGACCTATAGTCGAGTCGCAGTACTCCCCCGTGAGAAAGACTTCCTTGCCGTCCCGAAGGCATTTATACATGAAAGGCAAGGACCAGAGTTCATGCAGGAAAGCACTGCCCAATGGCCGGTAACGGCCCACAGGATAATGTTTCATGCACGAGTCAAATTCAAACAAGGAAAAAGGTAAAACGATAACCCCATGTACTAGCCATACAGCAGAATTGAGTTCTGCAGCAGAGAACGGCAAAGGTTCCACCTTTTCGATATGTAATAGAGTGTACGTTGCATCTTTCATGGACATAAATTGCTGTTTATCAGTTAAGTTAAAAGGTAGAAATAAGGCAGAGGTGTTCAAGAAATGCCACGGCACTTTACCTAACTTAAGTGTTTGTAAAGTCCATGCGAACTGCATAACTGAGCGCAATTGATTCTGACCATGATATAGCACAGAAACATCATCTTGTACAATATCAACAACAGAGGACACAATATTCTCTAAAGTGTAAATGCGAGAAGACAGGGTATTAATACTATTGTCAACAACAGCAAGCACCTTTTCCATATTTGCTTGATCTATTTCCCGAAGACGGGAAGCAGCTTCCATTTGTGATAGCTTCCAGAGTTCATTATACGTTTCATAAATGAATCTCTTAGGTCGGGGACCACGAGGTCCCAAAACAAAGTCGGACAGATCAATATTGCCTGTAAGGAGGGACAAATGTTGTTTAACAGAATCAAGGGACGAATGTTGCAGCCATTGTTTGCATAATTTACCAACAGAGTATGTAGTGACAGTACGGGCATCAGTAAACCTCGGATCAGGCCTATTCTGTGTGTAGCTAGCACCAGTATCATGAAAACGCATTTGACATGCATTAGATGATATAGGCCATACCAACCAGGGTGACTGAACCAGCTCAGAAACATTAAACGAATTATTTTGTAACATTGCCTGCAGGGACACAAGGGACATATTGAATCGTGAGCTTTCATTTGGAAAACTCGACAGGGATGGTATTGATGGCGTATTCAATTGTTTAGTGGTTGCTAAGCCCCAACATGTAGTCTGATAGATGGAAGCATTTAGGAACATAATTTGGGTAGGGATGAGGCAAGCACGATGCAACGCCTCGGTTCCCTGTACCTGCCATGGCTTGGAGCCCCAAATAGATTTTAAATCCACTGTATTATCCCAGTACTCATAACCACCCACAGCTAGGGCACTCAGAAAGGAACCTGAATAAAGCAATTTGGTGTGTGTCAACATAATTTTCTGAGTTGATGTGTTATTAAGTCTAAAATAATAGGATGCAGGGTTCGACCGATTAAAATCAGTAAAATAATTAAACTTATTCCGAAGAGTTTGAGAGCTACCTGGCAAGGGGTTTGGACAATGTTCCCATTGGGTGAAGTTAACAGAACTTCGCAGGGCACTGGGCTTATGAAGAAAATGATTACCCCAATGTTGGTAACAATACAAATCGGCATAATTAGCAGAATTCATATATAGATCTTCAGCATTAAAAGATGCATAATATTTTAAATCGGCAAACAATGCTTCAACGGCATGCACATCCCAATCATCAGAATGAATATTATTTTGTACTACATCACCCATTGAAACACGAAGGACATTAGGTACATTAATAATTTCCGTCGGACCATGGATTTGATAGTTCACTGCATCCCATACGATGCCATCAGCAACTGGGAAGGCTGAAATGTTCACAAATGTGTGGTCACGCTTCATGATGTGAGACGAGGAATGAGGAGCCAAAGTTCCAGAAACAGAGTCTACAGCAGAGCGTTCAGGTAAATAGTGACCATTAATTAGTAGAAAAAACACTGTGACAAAGCCAATGGACATGAACAAAAATATCAAGAAAAGTACCAACCAGAGGTATGTCCAGGGTGGAATCAAAAAATTGTCTCTAAACCAGGATACAAAAATACTGAACTTGGATGGGACTTTTGAAGAGGTGGAATCCGAATCAAAAGAATAACGAGTCGGGCCAAGTGGCGTTGTTGGTTGATGTGCCACTGATTCAGATGCAGGATAAGTATACTCGTCCTCGTCGATGTTGGTGGAGAGTTGGGGATCAATTATAGTTTCAGGCAAAATAGAGGATTCAGGCAAATCGACCATCTCAATTACAGCATCAGCGACCGTTCGTGTAGATGGGCCACGAACATATGTCCGATAAATGGCAGGACAAGAGACCGCTGGTGTGACACTATTCAGGATCGGCCAGGCGCTGTAGCTTGACATTTTCCACTGAGATGTATCTGTTCTCCTTGCGACCAGGAAGCGGTGGTAAAATGACTGTACGTGTTCCCTTCAAGCCTAGAACTGGAACCGGTGCACGAAAAGAGGGGCCAAATTCCTTTTTGTTTTCAACCTTCTCTCGAACCAGTTCTCCAATTTTCGGAAGCCAGCCGGCTACCGGAATCTGCAACGCAGGATCTGTGGCTGAAGGCAAATGTGTAGTTGCAAGTTTGTCT
Source organism: Calotriton arnoldi (assembly GCA_963921515.1). Lineage (NCBI taxonomy): Eukaryota > Metazoa > Chordata > Amphibia > Caudata > Salamandridae > Calotriton > Calotriton arnoldi. Next base: position 669,208 of record CAWUFW010000809.1, read on the forward strand.
CGGGCTTCTTGTAAGTCCTGTAACATAGCAGAATGGTTATCTACATCAAACTTGGCGGATTGCGCCGCGATGTCTGGACCCTCAAGGTCAGGCACAAACATTCTTATGCCAAAGAGCATTTCGTATGGGGTCCGCCCACCCAGAGGTCTTCTAGGGAGATTATTAAGTGCACGCTGAACGGTATACAAATGGGCCAGCCAGTTCCTGCCAGTACCTATAACCCTAGCTGTTAAGGATTGCTTTAAGTCACGGTTCATTCGTTCAACGATAGAGTTGCCCTCAGGCCTATACGGAGACGAAAATTTCACCCGCACCCCAAGCGAAGCCATTGCATCCTTGTAAGCCCTAGAGGCAAACGCTGGACCTTGGTCCGAATGGAAGGTGCCGCATGCGAAAATTCCCACAAAGACACGCAAATCCCTGATTACATTTCGGGCGTCAGCACTCCGTTGTGGCCAGACCCAGAGAAACCGTGTGCACGAGTCCACTGCCACTAAGATGTATTTATAAGCAGTGTCTGATGAGAATGGACCGCAGTGATCCAAGTAAACACACCCAAAGGGTCTGTTAGCAATGCAGAGCGGTGTTTGTGGTGGACGTGTTACCATGGAAGGCTTAATCTGTTGACAAACGTCGCAAGAAAGCACAAAAGCACGGGTGTCTTTATATAACCCACGCCACCAATAACGCTGCTGCAAGATGGAAACCGTAGCTGACACACCTGCATGTGCCGAAGCCATGCCTTCGTGTGCAGCTGATATCAAGGCACTCCTGCGGTCCGCGTTGGGGATCAGCCGATCTCCAACGTCAGGTATAGTTACATAAGGAACCTGATCGGGACTTAATTTGTAAGAATACTTGGAAGGGAAACCTGTAGGGTAATTATCACCTTCCTTGGTTGCAGCAATAGCTGCTAGAATAACAGGGTCTATTTTAGACATGGACCTGGTAACCGCTGCTACTGAACACGTGACTACTGCTGAACGGGCAGCTTCATCTGCCAGATCGTTACCAATAGCGTGTGCGCCCACCCGCTGATGGCCTAAGGTGTGAACCACCTGTGTGAGGGGCAGACGTTGTTGCAATTCTGCCACTCGAACCCAAAGCATTTTATGCTTAATTGTGCTCCCTTTTGCGTCCTTGTAGTCGTTTTTCGACCAGAAAAACAGATTGTCATTGTAAGATTGTACACAGTAAAAAGAATCACATACAATAAGAGTGGTCTCATCCTGAGAAGCGAACTCAAGTGCAAGTAGCAATGCATGCAGCTCGGCCAATTGTGCGGTACTATCTCCAAGTGTGCGAGTATGCACTACAGAGGATTTGAACTTTCCATCCACAAAGGAACCCGCAACAATAGCACATGCAGCTGAATAAGCGTGCTTGGACCCAGTGGCCGGTTGCGCCGAACCATCGGTGTAGATCACACATTTGTAATCCTCAAGCGGTAGTAAAAACAAAGGAGGAGGATGAACGAATTCATACTGCAAAAACTCCTGAGTCTGAAGAGAAGAATCAAAAACAAAAGTGACGTCCGAAGACGTCAAAGATGTAGCCCATTGTATCCAACGGGGATGCATTGCTTTTGAGTTCGGTACACTTGCCTTTGTTACTGCCTCCAGGGCAGGACAGGGTGTTACCACCAGAATCCGCTTACCCTGTGCCAGTGCGCGTTCTTTTAGAATCGCCATTTGCACTGCAGTCAGAACTTTTTCAACAGATGTAAAGCGCAATTCAGCGGAAGTGTACAGATGTGACTTGTATGCGATAGGTACTGTATCACCTTCATTAAAGGTTAAATAGGTGAATCCCACCGCCCCCGGAATTATTCTAATCACCAGGTTTGTGTGGTTATCACGAGTCAAAAGATATTTAGACTCTAAAAGGTCTGTCTGCAAAGACTGCAGAATTGAGGTATGCTCAGGCAGCCAGCAAGACCTTGAATAAGTAGGTTGTATCAAAGCATACAAAGGCTTGATACGCTGGGCATATTCGGGAATGTAAGTACGCCCGAAGTTCAGGAAACCCAGCAAAGACTGAAGCTTCTTCAGAGTATTTGGGGGGCACAAATGTGCACATTTTTCCAAGAAATGGGGGCTAAGCCCTTACCTTCGTTATTGAGCTCATAGCCCAAGAACAGAACGGTAAATTCAGCAATGTGTGACTTAGCAAAGTTAAATTTGTAACCCTGCTCCGCAAATTCAAGAATAATGCGGTCCACACGGGACAGATGCTGATATAACTCGTCGTCTGTCAGATAGATGTCATCAACGTACGAACATGCGTCTTGATCAATGTCATTTAACAAAGAAACAACACGGGCGGCGAATATACCCGGACTATTTTTATAGCCCATGGGTAATCGCCGGAACTGGAATAATTTACCACCGGATGTGAATGCGGTCCATTGACCACTCTCCGGGGCTAGGTTGTGCGTGTAGAAACCGTTTGAAAGGTCAAGTGTCGTTTTGTATTTTTTACGAACAAGACTGTCTACAAGCGCAGAACTGTGTGTATTTTGCACCGCAAAGTTCCGACAATGAGTATTTAAATGCCGGTAATCCAAAACTAAGCGGTACGATCCATCGGGTTTAGAAACCACGAAAAGGGGATTGTTCATAGGTGATACGCATGGTTCAATTACTCCCTGATATTCCAACTGTGTCAGAATTTCGGAGACGGGGCCTTTTGCCTGCCGTTTGATGGGATATTGGGGTTGTGGCTGCGGTAGTGACCGCAAAGGTATTGCATGAGGAGGTGATTCTTCATCCCATCCCACATGGTTGCGGTATAACGCTGGTGCCAGGTACACAGCCCACTCAGCTGCAAGTGCTTCAGCTTTGTCTTTTGGGACATGCCGTGAAAAGCTTGGAAGGATTACCTCCTCTCCTTTATGTGCAGCTAAAACGAATGGGGGTGGCCAATCCACCTCTGCTAACAAAATGTCATATGAAGAGGTTAGATTTTCCCAAAAAATCCCTTTTATTTCACGCGGTATATCACCTTCAATTTGTATGACTATGTTGTAAAGTCTGTCAGGGGGTGCCACTCTCGTGTCAGCTGTCTCTACTGTAACAAATGTTTCAGTTGCTGTCGCCTCCATATGAGGACGTAGCGCCTCCCGCACTATGGTAACTTCCGCGGCGCTGTCTAGGAGGGTCACTGCCCACGTCCAATTCTGGAGTCTCGTTCTCACGGTCTGAGGCATATTTCGCTGTGACAGCGGCAACCTTTTTCTTCTGAAATTGCGGTCGAGGAAGATGAAAATCTTCTGCTTTCCCTCTGACTTGTTGTCGAGGTTGGTCTCGCTCCTGGGGAGCCTCTCGGCCCCTTCCTCTATCTTGCCGTCCTCCTCCACCAGCCTGTGACGACGTCTGGGCCTGTGAAGAACGAGGAGAACGCGTATCAGAGCTCTGAAACCTTTCTGGTGATTTAATCCTTGACCTATCACGTAAATCATAAGTACGTTCAGAAGAAACCGAAACTGGGGAAGCGCCTCTCGACCCCGGCTTCTTTTGTTGCTTACCCTGTTTTTTCTGTCTCCAACTCTTTTTAGTGAAGACTGGTTTATCATCTTTCTCAGATGCACTTTTTGTTTGTATAACTTGTGATTGCGATTGAGTTTGCATTTTTACAAAAGGCTTGTTGCCTAGGCTATTTCTTCCAATTGTTTTATAAGCCCGGGCTATTATTTTCGGTAATTCGCGAGGCCTGTCCAACTCTGGGACCAAAGCCAAAGCATTCGCTACTTGAAAGTTCATAGCATCGCCCTTGACATTTCCAAGGATCAGCTCAGCTACTACATCAAACACTCCCACTAGTCTCATCCCTAATTCCACAGCCGCTTCAGGGCCATGTTCATCCTGTACTTTTTTAATTACAGAGGGTAGAACCGTCATGGAAGGAGTTCCAAAACATTTTGAATAAACTGCTGCGAATACCTTACCCCAGTTTTCACATGATGTCAAATCGGGGATTATGTCTTTTGGCAAACTTATCGTGAGGATGCGGTGTTTATCTACTGGGGATGTATGTGGAAACACTGCTTCTATCTGATCGAACTTTTCTGCAAGCCAGTAAGGATAGTCGTCCTTATTTTGTGGACGTTTGCCCATCACAGAATTTACCATGACAGGACTTATAGTCACTCCAGCTGCAATAGCTGGTTGGCCTGCGACTACAGGAGCAGCTCCATGGAGGCTACCTGTAACGTATGTCACCAAGGCTCGATGCACTCGCACCAATTCGGTATGCATAGTGCGCAGTTCCGCAAGCGGTAATGCCAGATAATTTGGATGCGGGGTATACCCGGCCAATACAGGCCAAGTGGCCCCCTGAATTGACAAGGGGCCTAAACGAACTGCGGTAGTTGGTTGTGGTAGGGCGCCATTAAACCAAACACGGTGCTGCCAAGCCGTGAGAGGTACTTCAAGAGTGGTATAGGGTCGATAGGCAGCAGGAATAGCGGTGGGTTTATATTCATGAAACAGCTTATCACCTGCATCCACCGCTTCAAAAGTGATCCAAGTGTAAAACACTTCAAAGTGATAAGCCGGGTCGGCTTGAACCACAAAGACCAACTCGACCCCTGTATCGGGCACTCCATACACAGCTAAGTGGTCTCGGAGTGCTCCTCGACTATGTGCAGCTATCGCCACACCAGCCATGACTAAACAATTATATTCGACAACCTAACAGGGAGCACAAAAATGGGTCTGTTAACTAACCTTTTTAATAATATCAAGCTTGAAAGAACCTATAAAACATTCAATATAGGAGGTATCACCGTCACATACGCCTCCGGAAGCGTACGCGAGGGGTTTGTGGACAAGCACAAGCACTACTCAAGCGTCTCGCAGATAAGCTGCCCCACGTTGGTCGCGCCATGTCATAAGGTTTCTGCACATACACAGAGCTATGCACAGGAAAATGGGACCCCGGATTACAGTGGTTTGCCACCATATACCGTAGCACCCAAAAACCCCAACCCAACTAGCTTAGCATCCCATTAGCACCCAAGTACTAATGTTTGGACAACCCAGAACACGGTATCTTTATCTCAGGACTCACAGAAGCAAGAACACTCTTTCGTCACTCACTCGTACTTGTTCACAAGGTGCGTAGGAAGAGACACTGGATAGGTTAAAATGTTTATTCCAACTTACGTGCTCTAATGTACAGTACACGTGTCAGTACTAATAGCATAATGCATATGACTAATATAAGCAGCATGGTTACAATTCCATAGAATACAAACGGGGAAAGCATCTCAGAGCTCAGTGGATAAACGTATAAATAACATTACCACCCTCCCCTTGCAGTAAGATAGTTTATTATAAAATAGAAGACCTCTGGGCTTTGACTAGCGAACCCCCATACCTCAGTCTCTAGATGCAGAATTACATCAGCAGGACATCATAGCTCTTCTCACTGAAAGGGATTTCTCCAAGTGATCTTAAGCGCTAGTAAACCACAGTATTAAAAGCATACCAAATTCTTCATGGCAATTGCACCTAATGTTATGTCTGGGTGCGCGAGACTGGCCATATCAGGAAGAACCGAAATACATTGTTATGCGACCTTGTACATGTTTGTGCAGACTGAGCCCAAAAAGGTGAACAACAGAAAATGCAGACAGTGCAAAAGAACTTGGCACGAGCAAAGGGCGAGGAAGGCCCGGCTCAGTGTAACGTGCGCAAAGAAAAGCAGCATGGCAGCCAGGCCTAGGCCAACATAACAAGGCAGGTAACAATCCACAAGACACCCGCTAGAGGACATTAATTGGGAGGGAGCATTGATGCATCCAAGGGAGGTGGCGATTAAGCTTCGTTTAAGGTTAATACAATTTAAAGTCCTGCACAGTACTATGACAGGGCGCGACTCCACGCAATGGGTAGGGCAGAATGCCCAACTGTTTGCGATGTAAAAATGATCAAGGCACCTACATACACACGCTATGGGAATGCCAGCATGTACAAAGATACTGGCCATGAATAGTGAAGGAACTAAACGACATATTAGAAACACAGATACCTATGGACCCCAAATACATCATCCTGGGCATCCCTACAGATGTTGATCTCCCTAGATACAAACTCCTATTGTGCAACCTGGGACCGATAGTTGCAAAAAGAGACATCGCCAGACACTGGGGAGGGGAAGAGCTGCCCACTATGGCGGAATGGCGTGCCAGTATGGACTTATATATGGGGGCCGAGAAAACAACACACATGGTCAGAGGGTGTCCCAAAAAGTTTAGGAAAATTTGGCAGCCGTGGCTAAGATATTATAATCTAGAGATGGAAGGAGCTGGGATTGATAATTCACACCCCAACACACAGGATCTATAAATTGTTGGTGGGCTACCTCATTGTCTAAGAATGTGTAACCAGGGTGGGCCATGCCTAATCCAGAGAGAGGGAGGGGGAGGATTACTGTAGAATGAACTCCCATAGTGTAATCTCTGTATCCCTGAAAGTAACAATTGATGTTAATAATGCCAAATCTGATGTGTATAAGACTCACCTGCTGATGTTTTGGCTGATGTTTAAAAATAAAATCAGTTTTCAGAAATCTCCTCTTGTACAGAGATTTTCGAAGGGGCTTTCTCATTTGTTCCCCTTCTCTCCTTTTATTATACCACAATGGGACCTAAAATTGGTCCTTACATTTTTGATGTGTGTACCGCTTGAACCTATGCACAATTGCCCCCTTTGGCTGCTCACTATCAAAACAGCCTTTTTAGTAGCCATAACTTCAGCCAGAAGGGTGAGCGAATTGCAGGCTCTGTCATCTCAGCCTCCTTACCTGACCGTCTTTCCGGACAAAGTAGTGGCCCGTACTAAGGGCATCTTTCCTGCCTAAGGTAATAGCACCTTTCTATCTGGCTCAATCTGTTACTCTGCCTACCTTCTATGCACCTCCACATCATTCCAAGGAAGAGGAGCATTTCCACCATCTAGACCCAAAAAGAGCATTATTGTTCTACCTTGATTGCACTAAAGAGTTCCGGGTGGACGATCAACTCTTCATAGGGTACGTTGGGGCAAAGAAGGGGCGAGCAGTTCAGAAGAGGACCATTTCACGCTGGGTCATTCTCTGCATTAAAATTTGTTACGCCTTGGTGAAGAAACAGCCTCCTAAAAGCCTTAGGGCCCATTTGACCAGGGTGAAGGCAGCCACCACTGCTCTTCAGCGTGGTGTCCTGGTTAGTGACATCTGTCAAGCGGCCACATGGGCATCTATGCACACGTTCGTCAGACATTGCCTGCATTCTCAAGTCCGCAGAGAGGGCCTCTTTGGCAGCTCTGTCTTGCAAGATTTCTTGGTTTAAAACCTTTCCACAGTCCCTCCTCCGGGGATGGTATTGCTTGGGTATCTGTTCAAAGGTAAGTAATCTACAGCTAGATGTCTCTATCAGATGGACAAGTTACTTACCTTGGGGAAAGCCTTATCTGGTAGGGACATGATCTAGCCGCAGATTCCTTACCGACCCACACATCCGCACTGCACTGCGAATTGGTTTAGTGCCAGGGCTATCTCCTCTTCAGGGCCCTAGTTCTTTTTTAACACACCATGGTCAGTCACTTCATGGCTCCGTGCTTCTGGCGTGGAAAGTCGTGAAAAGTACTGACGTTAGCGCGCCGGGGTGGCACCTATAAAGACGATGCGGAAGTCACGAGACGACGAACCCGACACCTACGACATCACGCGGAGTCAAACGACGTCACTCTTCAGCGCAGGGGTACTGCTATCAAAAATCTTCCTGATCCTGCCTGACGCCTGGAAGTTCAAAGGTAAGGAATCTGAGGCTAGATCATTACTCTACCAGATAAGGCATTACCGAAGGTAAGTAACTTGTCCATCACAACAACAGTAATCAAACCCCCCCCTTTATAAGAATTACAAAGAGCATGCCGGAGGAAGAAAGCAAGCTATGCCACTTCCTCCCTCCTCTTCCTCTTCCTCAGTTCCCCTTCTTGGGATACATCCTACCAGTGAGAGGATGGGTATCCCGCTTTCCACATCAATGGAGCTGCATAAAATCAGATCTTATGGGTAATACAAATTATGGAAAAGGAGTATGCCCTACCCTTTCATCAATTTCCCTCCCAGTCACATCCACAGCCTCAAGAACATCTACAGCTCCTCCACTAGAGATGCAATCCCTAGTTCTAAGGGGTGCAGTGGAATTGGTTTCAGAGCAGGAACAGGGATTCTATTCTCAGTATTTCCTGATCCCCAAAAAGGACAGAGGTTTATGTCTGATCCTGGACCTCAGGATTCTGAGCTGGTTCCTCAAGCAGGAAAAGTTCAAAATGCTGTCCATGGAGATAGATCTTGAATATCCAAACCTAACTGAAAAAGGTTAAAAATCTGTAATATTTCACTTGTCCCAAATTTGAGTCTTCCAGCAAGGCATCTTATAAAATGGAACCAAGCCTGTAGAAACCACTAGACAGACACCATGGGGCCTTTCCTTGCTGATCTTTCAGGTAAGTTCAAATTAATTGTTTATAGTGAACTATAAGAATTCCCTGCCTTGTGAGCGTATCTATGCCCCACCCAGCTCAAGGTATGACAGTGCTTGCAAGGCAGCTCACGTTTATTTTATTGTAATTAATGAATTAATTTATGTTTATGCGTTTATATAGTGCAGACGTGGCCCAGTGGCATCAGAGCGCTTTGCAATAGAGTCGAAACAGATCAGTGTTAAGTGGATAATACAAAGAAATGCCCTAGTAGGAATGAGAGACACAGTACCCTTCACAAGAGGGAACTACACATAGTCATAACAAAACATAGCAATGAAGAGCAGATGGGGCGGAAGCTGTACCATATAAGGCTCATGGTCCATTCGGATCCTGCTCTAGCGTTTCCCACTGCCTTGTTTTTCTGCCTTTGTCCACTCTCCTCCGAGTTAATGCTCTTGCTTCTCGGTAAAGAATGCAGTGTTTCTGTAGATGAAACTGGGGCAAGAGCTTGAGCTGTGCAGTCCTTAGGCGCAGGGGAAGCTTCTGTGTTCACTCCTCTATTAAGCGGATTAGAGGCAATAACATATTCTACTTCCCAGCAGCTACTGTAGTTAGGTGCCACCACAGCCGAGGCCTGGCCTAAAGATGGTAGCATTCTCGAGAGATGGATGGTCCTCGATAGTTTGTTGCTATAGAAACTGAATCAGGTGTGGGAAACATTTTTGTAGACCTTCAGCCAGAGATGTAATACATCTTTTTGAGTAAAGCCTAAGGTAGAGAAAAAGAGCTCACAAAAAGGAGTACTGTGATGATGCTACATAATCTTTAGTGTCGGAGCAAGATTTGACAGTGCCTACAGATCTTCCTTCCAGTACTGAGTCGCAGCAGCTCATAGATAAAGTTTTCAGTGCTACTTAAAATGCTTGGTTATTGCCACCTCCTTCAACGGAGACAGGAAAGCAATATAGATCCTGTAGGAAGGTGGAGTATTATGTAGTGATGCTGGTTAGGCTCCACTATGCAGTACTCTCACAATACCTCAAAGATGGTCCTTGGATTCACAGTAATAAATCCTTAGCGCAGTCCTGGTAGAGCGCAAAGAGCAGTCAGGCTTTACTAGAGGAACATGTGTAAAGCATTTCAGAGTTCCAACATGGACGATAAGTAATTGACACAACTCGGAAGAAAACCAACACCAATTTATAAAAATAAAGCAGATTTTTATATAACTTTGGAAACCAAAACAAAGTCAATCGGGTAAGTATAACCGGAGTTATGGATTTTAGAAGCAAAATTAAATCAGTACTAATCAATACAGCAAAACTTTAGTATTGCGTTCAATGGTAAAAAGCACTAGTGATAAACTGTTACTTGCAGGTCGAGTTGCGTGTAACCAAAGAAGGGTTAAGGTGATGCGAGTCCCAGGACCAAGCCACGACAGTCAGTTCGATTTTACCTGGCTCAAGAAGCCCAGGTGTAGAGTTGTCCTGGCTGTCCATGGTGCTTGAAGTGGGAGCTGTGGAGGAGCTGGTTTTACCTCTTATACTGTGCTGGTGAGGAAACAAGTGCAAAACATCGACAACGAGGCCACTGATAGCATTGGATGAAGGTAATGCAGTGTTCCCTCGAGTTGCAGCATCGAGTAAAGGTGATGGTTGCCGGACTGGCCACCAACAAGCTTTGGCAGCAGTAAGGTCAGCAAAAAGCTATTTCGATGTCCGGGGGAAAACGGTGGCTGCCTGAAATTTGCTGGAAGTCAGGACTATTTTTCCTACAATGCACTGAACTATCTAATTTTGGGCAATCCCTCAGAGGGCCTGATGGCCAGCGATTCTTTGGTTCCGGTATGTTGTTTTTGCCTGCGGTGTGCAGGGGACTAGTGCCACTAGTCTAGGGGAGTCTGGAGTTGCATTTGGCTCTCAAAAGGGTCCCTCTGGCTGGGGAACCGGTCTTTAGTTTGGGATGAGTCGCAGTTGTGCAGTTCCAGGGTGGTTGCCACAGGTGAGGAGTATCACACCTTTGGTTTGTGCAGCTCCTGTTGTTACAGACTCAAGTCTCTTCTGTGTCCTTTGTTGCAAGTCAGATCAGAAGTAAGGTTCCAAATTTAGGGGTGTGGGTGCAAGTAGCCAATGTCCTACTAGCCCCAGCGGATAATTCACCCCTGAGGTGACCACATTCTATGGTGTGTGTCACCTATTCTACCCAGAACCCTCTATTCTACTACTTTTAAAAATGACAGATCTTCCTTAGCTGTACAGACCAGATAGCCCACCCTAGAGGTGTGGCTAGCCTCCTGGGGTGTACATCTCCTGACTACATAATTTTCCCATCTCCCTGGGTGCAAATGTGCCTGGGGGCAAGGGGAAGGCTATTTCCTTCTCTGGGAGGCAGCCTGGTAGCATATCACAGGCGGTGTAAGCTCTGAAGCTCCCCGCCTTGATGTGACACTTCACTAGCCATCCTGTCAGGGAGGGAGGTGTGACCTCCTTCCCTTCCAGGCCTTTGTTTCTTCCTCCTGGGAGAGTTCACACCTCTTGAAGGAGTCAGATTCCTGTCTTGGCAGCAGCAGCTGCGGTCTGACAGCCAGAGCACAGGAAAGGCTGGGGCAACCAGGTGAGCAACTACTAAGGTAGCCACCTGGGTGCATGCCACATCGACCTCGACACGAGAATCATGTCAGGGGTGGTGAGGCATGTTGTTTGATACCTAACATGACATATTTCGGCAGTACCATAATGGCACCGACAACCTCAAGGTTCCCGGGAGCCAGTCCATGTTATCCTATGGCCCGCTGATCACTTTTAGTAGCCCTTAATGGAAAAGGCTACTATAGGCACATAAGCTTGCACTTATATGTCCTCACCTTTAATATAATGCACCTTCCCTCTTAGTCTCAGGAGGCCTTCCTTAGGGGTGACTGGTATATATTAAAAGTAGTGCTTTGACCTTGCCACACATGGTGAGAGCAAAGTCGAGTTTGAGCAGATTGCACAGCTCCTTCAGTCTGCAATGGCAGGACTGTTGTTTACTTGGGTTACTCAGGGTGGCATAAACAGTGCTTCAGGCCCTTGTGACCCCTTTAACTCCCATGCCCTGGGTACCACTGCTACCATTTACAACTAACTTTTAGAGGGGGTTAAAGTCCTTTCCAATTGGAGTTACCAATTCACATGTATCATTTTTAGGGAGAGAGCACTGGCCCCGGTCCTGGTCAGCAGGCTCCAGTGCATTTTTAAGAGTTATAACCATCAGCATTGGAGAAAATAGTGGTGGTGGGGGTGACCTTACAAAAAGTGCACTTTTCTTCAGACCCTGATGCTAAAGAAGTGTAAAACCAGAGATATTGGTATGTACAAGGGACAAATCTGAGTTCTATGAAATCCAGGCCCTCCCTCCAACAAAGAGGTGTTCTTCCAACAATATCATAAAATTAACCTGAAAGTCTGCCGTTGCATGGAGCAGTTCGTAGTGTGTAATCCAAAGAATTAAAGGAGGTGGAGCATCCTGTATCTCCTAGGATATTGGAAAAGCGATATCCCCTCACTAACTTTGCAGATGCATTTTCCTTTACAGTTAGACTAGATTCCTTGATGGCTGGACTATCTTCACAGGGAACTGTTATGTCCTAGGGTCCCTCTCCAATTGATGTAGTGGATAAGAGAATGAATTCAGATCTTAATAAGTGTGTTCTGCCTCAGTGATGCAATCAGAACTAACACGTATGCTACACTATTCAAGCTCTGCTTAGTAAATTTCAAGGTGTAGCTGAGGAGATGGTGTCTGGTGCAGATGGTATGTCATGACTCGCTATGATAGAACTGCAGGTCTGCTATCTATCAGATAGCTTTAAATGACTTTGTGCGGTAGCAGCAGCCACTGGTTTCTTCATAGCAGTTCAACCTTACATTTGGATGAGATCATGGTAGAGAATAATTCCTGGAAATCTCTATTGCTCCATTTGATCCTCATTTGGAGGCCATTGCCAAGCACTCAGCAGAAGACCATAAGTTAACAGCCCCAGTTCAACCTCAGGGGCCCCTGTATCCAATAAATCTCGGCTTGTGCCTTCCAACACCTGTCTGCCCCAACCACATGATTATCCCCGGCAACAGTCTCTGCTAGTGGTTTCAACACTTTTCGAGATGTTTAGAAGGCATCTATATTAGATTCATGGGTGTGGGAGGGCGTTGATTCTGGCTATCAGATTGGGAAGATCCATGAGCATTCTTCCATCCCCCTCCAGCCCCTTGTATCCTCTTCATCATGTAGCCCTCTATCAGGGCATACAAGACATATGGGAGAAGGAAGCAGTTGTTCCAATTCCCAGCAGGGAATAGGAGCTAGGGTACGATTCAAATCTCATTGTCATCAAAAACCTTGCAGGCAGTTTCTGGCCTTCGCTGGACTCAATGAATGAATCAGTTACTTCCACACATTACATTTCAGATGGTAACTCTACCAGCAATCCTACTTTCCAGAGATTTTTTAGGCTTCTTGGATGTTTTAGCTGTGCACGTTTATGTTCCAGTGCACACAAGAACTCAATTTTGCATTCCCTCAACTTTCTGCTGAATCTCAAAAGATCTAATTTGGTTCCATGTCAGTCCCTGCATTTTATTGGGACAGGGTCTTAAACAGACATTTTTCCTTCCTCAACCAAGGAAGTTGAAACAGGTCTCTTGTCTTTCAGCATAAGTAAAATTATCCAGAAGCTTCAGCCTGATATTTACTTTGTAATGGGGGGGGTTCAATAGGTGGGGGAAATGCAACTTATCCGCTGGAGGTTCCTTGGTCTCAATTACAACTTCAGACTCTTCCATGCTATCTCCTGATCACTGGAGCCCTTGCTGAGCAGAGAACAAAGCAATAATTCAAATGGAGACTTCTAGCTGCAGATTCCCCACCTTTTGAATATCCCCCCGGCATCAGCCTGAATCCTGAAGTTTTTTCATGGTACGTCTGTGCACCGGAAGGTGGCATTGTGCGACTCCATACTAGCCCCGTTCAGCTCCTGAAGTGATGTGCCACTCCTGTACACTGACATCAGTTCTTTTATTTATGTATCTCCAGACACAAATCCAGAGCTTCTCTCATCTCTCAGAGACTGCTTTTTGTCAGCTATTTCTTCAAATTTTCCTCAGTGTGCAAAGGATGTCAGCCCCTAAGACGAAAGGTTTAAGCCCTGTAAGGACTGTCGCAAATACCTGTGATACAGTGCCGGGCTAGGAACCCAAAGAAGCAAAGGCAAATTTTGTCAGACCAGCCCCCGTACGGTGCATAATGAGTGCAGCGAGTGAGCCTGACCACTACAAGGAGGGTTTGGGAGGGTTTTTCCCCCAAGAAAATGTGGGCAAAAATGGCACATTCTACAACCCATTTTTCATTATATATTCAATTGTATTAGCTTTTAAAGCTTAGTAAATGATGACCTTAGAGTGCACCAGGATTCAACAATCTTTGTTGGCGCTCTTCAATGATTCCCTCACTATCACCCTCCAACAGTGCCTCTCATCTCTCCATAGCCCCTCTTTTACGTGTATTTAATTTGTTTTATAGCACCTCTCATACCAGTGTAGCGTGTAAGAGCACTATACATCACACAAATACGGAGACAATGAATAGTACATGTGTAAATCAGTGTATAGAAAATGTTACAAAGATTAAGGGAAATGCAAGTTGTAGGATTCACACGTCATCAATACTGGTAGGCATTTTGTAAGAGTGCTTGGTGTGGAGAAGCACAAACACAGGATTCATAACGTAACAGTGATTAGGGCTGGCTTTACTAGTAAGAATTTATTTCTACCCAAACAAACCCTTTTTAACAACATTAGGATAATGAAAGACTCAAAAAAATATATAACTTTCTAACCTGTACCATGTAGTTTGCATGTTGCTCTTTGATGACACTTCATAGCTCACTGCTAGATTATGATTGTAATTTATGAACAGCACAGTAACAAAAGGATCTCATGATAAAAGCAGTAACCCACTAAGGTATGCACATAAAATACAGTTCTGTTACCTGCATGGTACACGTCCTTTTCTGCAGGCATATTAACCCTCTGTGCTACCTTAGATGAGTCAAAACTTCCACTAGACAAAACTCCGATCTCTCTCCAGCAGTTACATTAATCACCAGCGTTATCTTGACACTTTTATTGTTGCCTGAAAACTACTGGATATACAACGAACTCTGCAGTGGGTGCTTTAAAAACTTCTGCACTGCTACAAAACTGCCCCCCCCCCCCAGCCTCCCGGGGAAACGCCCGATGCCAAGTCCGGCCCTGCTGTAAAAGATCCCGGCCTGGTTTTCCTGTGATGTCTAGGGTAGGGCAACAACTCCAAGACCTGCAAGTACTGCCATCAGGAAACATGAGACAGAACTTTGCGTTGCTGAGCACAAGGAGACGCAGCATCGGGACCGCTCCAAGTTGAAAGCTTGTTCCGAGTCACATTCCCATTCCTGGAGTCGACAGAGCTGCTCTCGAGGCCAGTCTTCATCATCCTTCAAATCTTCAGGTAAGTATAAGAAGTCGAAATGGAGTTCCGCTCATTCGTGCCATTCCCACTCTGCGTGAGCAGCCCCATTCCCGCTCCCAAAGTCGGCCAATTTCAGAGCCGATTTCACAGCTGGTTCTGGCACAACCCAAGTTTTCGAGGCCTTCAGTCACGACGCACCAAATTGAAGAGTTTTGTTCATCTTTGCTCCAACTCTTCGGTTCTTTACCAATTCACTTTGGCGTACCTTAGTGCCCCACAGAGCTGAGAGGCCTACCACCTGGGTTACCGGCGACAGGTTCGCCTTCGGCACCAGCTATACTCTCTGTGCTGATTCCCCTCTCAGCTTCAGTACCGTTGGTGCCCTTACCCAATCCAGGCCCGGGCACATCGACGCCGATGCTGACTCGCCTCCCGAAGAAGTGGCCTGATTGTCTATTTCGACGCCGACTCAATGCTGGTCCAAATTTGACCGACGCCTCAACCGAATCCAACAGAGGTTTCTGCTCTTTCCTTACCACCAGGCAGGCAATACTTCTTACATTCTCTTTTTGGCACAGACTCCGATAGCGATGCTGATCAGGGTGATGAGTTCGCTCAGGCCTATGCCCGGCGACAAATGGTATGAGGACTTGCAAGATGCAAGTGGCCTGTAGACGTCCCTTTTGCTCCCCTCCTGGTCCAGCCATGGAAGAATCTGCCTCCTATGCCATGGCCATGCATATGGAGGCCAAAGTGTTAAATTTTCAAGTTCCCACTATGGAGGTCAAAACTAACGTCCTGATTGAAGTCCTGCAGCTGGACCTGGCTGCTTCTGAGCCTCTCCTCCCCTTCAGTGAGGCCTTGACGGACACCCTTTTTGGGGCCTGGCCTAAACCATGTACAGGACCTCCAGTTAACTGGCAAATTATCAGGCGCTGCCGCCCTACCCCAGGCGTCCCAGCCTTTCTTTCTCAGCAGCCCTCTCCAGAGAGTCTTGTGGTGCAAGCTTCCACTGGCTGGACCAACCCTAACAACTCCCCCACCACTCCCCTTGATAGGGAATCTAAGAGAGTGTATACGTTCAGAAAACACTTCCCTGCCACTAGTTTGGCTCAGCGTTCAATCAGTGCCTCATGCTTACTGGGCTGTTATACTCACGCTTTTTGGGAATCAGTGGCACAAGTCCTCCTTAGTTTTCTGGAAGGCCTTCGCCTTGTTCTCTCACAGGCTATCTAGGCTGGTCGTGATGCGCCTCTGGAAATGGCTGGAATTTTCCTGTTGCTGATACACCTGGCATGCTCTTTGAATGCCAAGGCAGACAAGTTCAGCTGTCTGCTCCTAGCAAATCACAAATGGCAGTTACACTTGGAGGTGGCGCAAGGTCTCTTAAAAAATTGGGGAGAACCATGGCTCGATCTGTTCACCACCGGCGAGAATGCACAATGTCAGCACTTCTGCACGTTGGTGTTTCCGAGGCGTCTCCCGCTTGGACTCGGGACTCCTGTATGCCTTCCTGTCGATACCACTGTTGCCCCAAGTTCTCAAGAAAATCAGGACAGACCGGGTCCAAGTCATCCTAGTGGCTCAGGACTTTGTACGGAGGGTATGGTATCCAGAACGTCTGGGCTTGAGAATATGTCCTCCGGTCAGGCTGTCTCTCTGGGAGGACCTCAATCTTGTCCTTACTTACTTAATGTTTACTTGTAGGAAGCTGGCTTTTTATGTAGTGGGCCAATGTAAGGGCACACCATGCAAAAAATCCAGACAACCGCTATTGGTTTACAGGGGCTTACTTTAATAATCGCAAGTGCTCCTTTTGTGGTTGAGCAGCTTATGCTTATCAGAGGGGAGGGTTAAGCATTTGTTGCATACATAGAGTCAATAAATGGTACACATACTCAAGAACAAATCCGAGACCAATTTATAAAAATAACACACATTTTTATATACTTTTAGACACAAAGATCATTGAATCAGGTAAGTAGTTTCGGAGTTATAGATTTTACAAGAAAACAGTAAAATATACAAATAACTTTTTTTGAGGTATGAGCCTCAAACGTGGTAATGTTATCCTATAGGAGGAAAGACGTATACTGCAAACATATACTTGTAATCATAGTTCAGTGGATGCCCTTAGGAACTTAAGGTGCTAGGGGGCCAAGGTCCAAAGAACTACCAGCAGTTTTAGTTTACCTGCCCTGGCGTGTCTGGGTGCAGAGGTGCTGGATGGGTTACACCGTAGAAAGCAATGGGCACCTGAAAACAAAGGCTGCAAGAGGGGAGAAGTCCTGCAGAACCCAGAGGGGGGGGGGCTCAGCTGTGAGGGTCTTTAGAACAAGGGGGTGCAGTTGTATGTCATGAACTTGGGCTGTGGGGCTCGGATGCAGAAGTGTTTGACTGCCTAGCCATTTGTGTTGAAGGCTGTCACGGTTCTCAGTTTGACCTTTAGAGGGGAGGACACAAGACAGCTGGGCCACTCTCGGTGTGAGCCTCATCGATCCTGAAGTCTTTCGTCGTTTAGTGGTGTCCAGGCTGGACACTAACAAGCTTTGGTTGCTGCAAGTGCTCCCGTACCCAAAGTATTGGTGCAGGGAGGATCCTGGAGGGTCTAGCGTCTCGAAACTCGGTAGAGAGGCGGGGCTGACCTCCTAGAGCCACGAAGACTTCCTTCTAACATGCTCCTCCCTCGGTGGGCCCGATGACCAACAACACGCTGTACTGGACAAGTGCAGTTGGTGTCTGTGGATGCAGGGGGATGGCCCCTCCACCCCAAGGGAGATGCTAGAAGGTTGGCGAAGTGCTGGACAGTCCTCCAAGTGTTGGGGTGGGTGCACAGCTTTTGGACAAGTCGGATCTTTGCAATTGTCGCGGTACCAGCAGCTAGGCATGGTTTGGTGCCAAGTTCAATGTAGGTCCTCAGTTCTCACAGTGACAGCTCTTCTTTGTCCTTCGTCTGTTCCCTGGTAGACAAATCTTTTGGTCTGGTGTTGGGGGACCCCTAAATACTCAATTTAGAGGATTATAGGGTAGTAGCCAATGGGCTACCTACCACTGAGGTGATTACACCCCAAATATAACACTTCCTGTGGGGAATGGGCATAACCCTGACCCAGAATTCTCTTGTCACTGTAGGAGGCTGGCTTAGTATATGGTGCACACCTATGTAAGTGTAGCACCCTGCACTAATCCAGACAACCCTTATGGTGACTTTAGTGGTCTTAGACAACCTTTGAAAGCTCTCTAAGTGTTAGCTGTGGAGAGCAGCCTTCATGCGTAGTCCAGAAGGAGTGTAAAGCAATTTGTTTCACCTGTACGTAATCTTATGGTGTAGGTTAAGTGAAAAAGAACCACACAGTGCAGTTATAAAAATATGTATTTATTATAAACACTCACTAACACATTACAATATCTCCTACCTGGAAATATAACCACAATACACACAATACTTTGATAATAGAACACATAAGTAGCACAAATACACAGTGGTCTCCACGGGGAGGCCTAACCATATGCTAAAATAGTGGAATGCGAACCACGACCTAAGTCGAGACTGGACCCAGAATACGTAGAAGAGTCGGGGACCCAAGGAACCACCCAAGGTAAGAACCCAGGAACCCCACGGAGGCCGTGTACAGAGTGGGAACATGACCACGGACTCAATACAAGTCAATGGGTAAGTCGCGGTTGCAGTTTTAAAGAAGGACCCTTCCCAGCGGACCCTGAAGAAACCATGTGATAGATGGAAGGTTGGAGAGTCACCCCACCCATGGATACCCCAGGAACCAGGATACATACACCAGGGAAACTGGGTGCATAGGTGCGAAGTGACGTCGGAAACTGCCGTAGACCACAATGGAGGACTTCAGTGAAGATGCCGCTGGTGAAGAAGGTGAAAGAGTCCGGTGGAACCCAAAGGTGGATTCAAGATGAGAAGTATCTGCAAGCAGATGGGGACAGAGTCTATGCCACTCAGGAGCGACCAGGAGGCATGGAAGACGAATGCCCACCGATGTCGGAGATGAAGGAGAGTTGACGGTGCCCTTGAAGTTGCAGCTTTGCAAACCAGGCGATGCTGTGGAAGACCAGGAGCCGTTTACGAGCTGTCCCACGTCGGATGTCAAGAGCCAGGGGGTCAGTGTCCGTTGAGAGCACCAGCAACCAATGTAGAATGCGAAAAAAGTGCAGTGTCGGGACTAGCAAGGTCCAGGTGACTCACCATGAGCAGGTAAGTCAGAACAGGCCAGAGCACGCAGAGGAGCCCCCTGGAGCCAAAGAAGACCCTGGAGCCAAAGAAGACCTTCAAGAGGACCCACGGGCTGAAGGCACAGGAGTAGCAAGAGGACCTCGAGCAGCTCACCAAAGGATGAAGGACCACGGTGCAGAGGATGCGGTGCAGGCAAAGATCTTGGCTGCAGGAGAGGCTTGAGGCTGGAGCTTCTTGGAGCCTGAAGTTCTCTTCCAGGGAATCCTCATCAATAGTCATAAGCACTTGAATATTCCCGCCCATGCGCGGGGAACCCGGAAAATATATAAAAATGATATATGAACAACATATATATACAGCTCTATGTATACATATAATTTTTAAAAACAATCAATGCAGCCTTCCAGAAAAAAACAAACACATAATAGGCTAAGCAATGCTGTAAGACCTTGTCTTTGCATATAAACAAACCAGGAAGACCAAAAGGCACTTGAACTGCTTTTAATGAACAGCAGAAAAGTAGTCCTGCAAAGAGAAAGGGAGGCATTGTTAGCCCATAGGCTGCATTGTAACTTCAATAGCATGGAAACTGAAAGCAAATGTAGAAAACTCAAAAAACTGGCACCGTGCCTTTAAGGCAGCCATGACCCCCAGCTTCTCATCATGCCTCAGGGGTGACAGTTAGGTCAGTTGTTCTTTCTGGCTCCTTCAGTTAGGACCCTGGTTAATCAGCTCCACAGATTTTTTTACTTTTTTGTCAGAAATTAAAACCATTTACTTCGACATTTAACACCTGTTGGAGTAGTACTTTACATTTTATCAGGCAGTTTGGCACTTTTTCTCTCTCAGAAAGGCCTTCTCTGTTTGATCCTTGCCCTTCCTGTCACAAAAAGAAGGCCAAAATAGATCCTCATTCTGTTTGTATTCTCTGCCTTCCGGATTTCATTACAAGAACGGAGGCTACATTATGCATAATCTTTTAATGCAGTCTCCAAGCAGCCACATCACAATACCAAAGGTTCCAGAATAGAACATAACAAGTACATAAATGCCATGAGCTGACAACAATCTGCCTCTTTTAAATGCGGCTCCGAGCAGATAAGTAACTCCTTTATTATCATTTCATTACTCTTATGAGCCTTGTTTAATCCTTTTTTATCTATTGTTTTTTGCAGTGATGGACTAACCCCCCCCCCCCACCCCTCCACACCGATCTCCAATTTACGGAGATCCCCCTCCCCCCCCTTTTTTCCTTCCTTTGTTATAAGGTAAGGCCTTCAAAATTACTCTGTCTCGCACCCTTTCCATGTTTTAATAACTTTTCCTTGCAGGTTTCTTGTGGTATTATATTTTCACTTGTCGTTTCTACCGCCCACTCCACACTCACCGACTTTGCGTATTCGCGCTCACAATGCTCCCGCTTTTGACCCTGGGCCCTCACAGACGCCCTCCGATTTCGGTATGGCTCGCGATGCTCCCTGATGCAAGCCGCGACTGCAATCGGCACTTCCACGCATCGCGGCAGGATTTGAGGAAGATACCTTAGCAACCGCGACGTCGCGTCCTACGGTTGCCTAGGTTCTTTCTTCTCCCTCTCTTTAACTCTACACGATCGCCTGCATTTGCGATCATCCCCATGACAACCAGCCCTCGCGATCGTCAGTTGACGATCAGCTGGTCATCCAAACCAGCCTGAATATATTTCTTCTAACGCTCTCTCTCTCAGAAGTAAGGTTTTATTACCCTGAACGCTCTGCCCATAAAAAAAAAAAAGGGGGAACTTTCACTTAAATAAATATATACTAACCTCTTAGGGCATTTAAGCAGTTTGCTCCTGCCTTGCCCTTTCTCCCTCTGGCCAGACTATATCTCTTACGAGCCATACCCCTATTTTTGGGCTAATAAAGTAAGTGGCAACCCCCCACTTTTATAAACATTAAAAAGCGCAATGTCTGATTCTGATTCAGACGATGCTTCCGCCCCCACCCCCAACATTGATAAAGAATCCTTTAGAAAAATGCTCCAAAGAGAAATGAGGTCATGCATGTTTGAGACCTTAAACCAGGTCATTCCACCCAAGAGACCTCTCCCTACTCAGGAGGACGAGGCTACCCACATCCTCATTGACGAGACCCGTGAGACAAGGGGTAAAAGAATTAGAAAAAGTAAGAATATTGGGCAAACTACCCCTATGAGCACTCCAGGAGGTCCTAGCACCTCGTCCAAATTGGGAGCTCTTAGCACCTCAATACCGAATGGAGGTCCTCGCACCTCGAACTCCCTGGGTGTCCCTAGCGGCACAACCTATTTGGGTGTCCACCGCGGCACAAATTATCTGGGTGTCCCTAGCGGCACAAATCATCATAGTGCTCAAAATGACATGGGAGATAACCCTTTTGACGACATTGAATCTTCTGATATCCCCGATGAGTATATCTTAGATTTAGATGAAGAGGATGACGACTTCTACCATATTGACGAAGAGCCTCCTACATCCTCCAAGGACAACATCCTTGACCCCATGGGGGAAGAAATGTTCTCCCCTCTAAACCTCAAGCATCCCAGATCCTCTGAGTGGTGGCCCCAAGACCATGTTGCCCAGTTCATAAAGAAATGGCTACGCAACCTACTCGAGAGGGATACCAGGAACATTCTCAGAGCAGAATGCTCGAGACCTTCTATCGAAGATGAAACTTGCCAAACTCCCAACCTCGACCCTGAGCTCATAAAATTCCTTTTTAAGCTCGGTCGGGACCCGAGAAAGGGGATGGAGAGATCCCTAAAAGGTTGCCAGGACCGTCTTCTCGACGTCCTGGGACCCCTTGCAAGAATAATTGATTCCGCAGAGGAAAGCCACATCCGTGGTACACCTCTCAATACTGAACTAATCAGAGGCTGGAGCCAGAGAGCCCTAATACTTTTAGGTAACGCAAACGCTAGCCTTAATGCCGAAAGGCGTAGAGTTGTTCTTACTAAAATTAATCCGAAGCTTAGCGATATGGCCGATAAAGAACCCTCTAACAACCCAAAAGGACTACTCTTTGGGGAAGACCTTATCAAATCCCTTGGTAAATACGTATCAACTTTCACTGCCTTAGATAAGGCTCAACAAAATTTGAGGAAGGTCTTTAACAACAACCTTTTTGGGCGGGTTTCCAAGAGACATACCTCTCTCCCTAGATCAGCAAAAAATTGTAGATCAAGAGATCTCCTCCATGCTTCAGAAAGGGGCAATAATAGAGGTCCCCTTGGAAGCGATAGGATTCATAAGTACTCTATTTCTCGTACAGAAAAAAGAGAAAGGTTGGAGACCCGTGATAAATTTAAGGGAACTCAACAAATGCCTAGTCTACAGACATTTCAAGATGGAAGGCATCCATCTCCTGAGGGATCTTCTTTTGGAGGGAGACTGGATGGTCAAATTAGACCTAAAAGACGCGTATTTCACCATCCCTATGGCCGAAGTCCATCAACCTTTTCTCCAGTTTATGT
Organism: Calotriton arnoldi; assembly: GCA_963921515.1. Lineage (NCBI taxonomy): Eukaryota > Metazoa > Chordata > Amphibia > Caudata > Salamandridae > Calotriton > Calotriton arnoldi. Next base: position 691,861 of record CAWUFW010000809.1, read on the forward strand.
GGAAAAAACATCTATACCAATTTCAAGCACTTCCCTTCGGGCTCTCCTCTGCCCCTTGGTGCTTCACCAAGGTCATGAGAACGATTGCCTCATTCCTAAGAGAAAGGGGTATCCGCATGATCATATACCTAGACGACATTCTTGTGATGTCGCAAGACCTCACTCAAATAGTCCAAGACCTGAAAACTGTAATGGATCTCTTGGAGAACCTAGGGTTCATTATAAACAAAGAGAAATCTATCCTGACTCCCTCCAGATCTCTGGAGTTCCTGGGCTTCACTGTGGATACCTCCAAATGTCTTCTTCTTCTTCCTTCCATAAAAATATCCAAGATCAAGAAAGAGATAAGTCATGTCTTAAAACAACAAGACCTTCCCCTGAGAGAACTAGCCAGACTACTAGGTCTCCTCTCCTCCTCCATTCAAGCAATCTTCCCGGGCCCTCTAAATTATCGAGCCCTGCAAAGGATAAAAGGGAAAGCCCTAAGATCTGGTCTCTGGTACGAAGATCGAATTGCTCTGGACCAGGACGCCAAATCGGAACTTACGTGGTGGCTAGACAACCTAGAAGCATGGAATGGCAAAGCAATTTTTGGCTCGAAGCCAGAATTTGTTTTAGAATCAGATGCATCACTCCACGGCTGGGGCGCTTGTCTTCTCGATCAAAACACTGGTGGAATCTGGTCTCAAGAGGAATCTTCCCACCACATAAATTATCTGGAGTTAACAGCTGGACTCTATGCCCTTATGAGCTTCAAACACTCTCTCCAAGGGAGGTCAGTCGTCCTGAAGATGGACAACATGTCCGCAGTCGCCTATATCAATCGCCTCGGAGGTACCAAATCTGCGGACCTCTCCAATCTAGCCAAGAAACTTTGGATGTTCTGCCTGTAGCACAAAATTGCCCTCAAAGCAGAATACCTTCCCGGCAATACGAACATCTCTGCGGATTGGAACTCCAGATTCCTCCTAGATCACAGCGATTGGAAACTCAATGTTTCCATTTTCAGTACTCTGAACAGAATCTGGGGACCACTAGAGTTAGATCTTTTTGCCAGCAGACTTACGTTCCAGCTACCCAAATATTTCAGCTGGATGCCCGATCCCAGTGCTCTAGCAGTGAACGCATTTCTCCAACCCTGGACATGAGTGAAAGCTTATGCCTTCCCCCCCTTTGCCATGATCCAAAGAGTCCTACAGAAAGTGAGACAAGACAAGTGCTCCCTTGTCTTGATAACTCCGTTTTGGCCATCCCAGGCTTGGTTCCCTACCACTCTGGAACTGGCGTATACACCCCCCTTTTTAATTCCTTTCCAAGAGAATCTTCTAACAGACGTAGACGGAGGATTTCACCCCCTAATTCAGACAGGGAGTTTGAACCTTTTGCTTGGAAAGTGTCAGGAGATCCAATGAAATCTCAGGCCTTTCATCATCAGCTGCTACACTCCTCAGAGAATCTTGGGCCCCAGGGCCTCACTATAGATATAACAACATTTGGAGATTCTGGGTTCGTTGGTGCCTGGAAAGGAATTTGGATTCCTTACAGGCACCTATTGTGGTTGTAGTAAACTTCCTAGTTGAACAATTTGATAAAGGCTTAAGTTACAGAACTATCAATCGCTATAGATCGGCCATCTCTGCTGGCCATATCCTTGTTAACGGCAAAACGGTTGGTAAAAATGTCATTGTTTGCAGAGTTATGAAGAGCATTCGCCTAAGAAGGCCCCCTAAACCCAAATATGAGACTCTCTGGGAAGTAAAGTTAATCCTAGACCTTTTTAATAACTGGCCAGATAACACCCTATTGAATAGAAAATACCTCTCTATCAAGCTTGCAACTCTTTTATGCCTTATCTCCTGTCGAAGAGTCTCTGATGTCAAAGCTCTTGAGATCTCTAACAGATCATATAACATCTTTGGCGTCAAATTCGATATTTATAGAAGAACCAAAACTATGTCTGATTCAATCTTCTATCCACGTTTTGACCCCTGTTCAAAACTTTGTGTAGTTGACTGCATGAGAGAGTATGATCTAAGAATGTCTAGTCTTCGCCCCCCAGGTGTAAATCAATTACTCATCTCTTTGTCAAACCCCATAAGGCTATAACCTCACATCCATTGCTAGATGGGTTAAAACTGCCATGAATTTAGCAGGCATTGACTTAACGAAATTTCAAGCTCATTCCATTAGAGGCGCTATGGCCAGTAAATCTTTATGGTCTGGAGGTGAGTTGGACCACATCCTTAAAGCGGCCGATTGGTCGAACGCTAGCACATATGCACGGCACTACTGTAAACCTATCGAACATATGTCTAATCCTGTCTTACAAAGCTACCAACATGCATAATGTAGCCTCCGTTCTTGTAATGAAATTGAGATTCTCCTATTTCCATGACTAGAGAATCTGGATTTCATTAAAGACACGGAGGCTGACATTATCCCACCCATCCCTCCCTTTGGATGGTTATTTTGACAATGTGTTTCTTGCCTATAATGACTTTGCTTTATTGCATAACTTGCTGTCCTTAATAGTTTTAGATTTTTTCTCTTTACGTGTTTTATTTTATACCTTTCTTCTTGAGACATTTACTTCTCTCTCTTTTCAGGTAACCCTTCTTCTTAAATATGTGATGTGTTGGATTGTCCTTCCTTTGGCTTCTTCCTCCTTCATCACGCCTCCTCGACTACCCATTGGAAGTTTTTAAGTCTTCAAGATGGATTTCTGAAAGTTTATTATTTTTTCTTGGACTTACTCATTCTCTCCTCTACATTTAAAAGAGGCAGATTGTTGTCAGCTCATGGTATTTATGTACTTGTTATGTTCTATTCTGGAACCTTTGGTATTGTGATGCGGCTGCTTGGAGACTGCATTAAAAGATTATGCATAATGTCAGCCTCCGTGTCTTTAATGAAATCCAGATTCTCTAGTCATGGAAATAGGAGAATCGCAATTCTCATGTTCCTGAGACTTGCCAACACTGCCAATCTTTATCAAGACGCACTCTCAAGGACAGAGAGAGGATTCGCCTTTATGGTCTCTCTGAGAAAGGTAAAGCTTCTACCTCTAGAGGCAGGTCTCCTGTGAGACAGAAGAAGAAGAGACCAAGATCATCTTCCAGAAGCAAAATCCCGGTCTGTTCTTCATCGGCGTCGGGCTCGGCGTCGAAAATGCCTCCACCGGCGAAGAAAACGTCGACGATAATCCCTTCGACGACGGGCTCGCCGTCGAGAGAACATCGGTCGTCGTCGAAGACTTCCAAGCACAGAGGTACATCATCAGCGTCGAATCCTCCGCCACCGTCAACCCGGCGACGGTCACCGCCGAGGTGTCGCTCTTCGTTTGGTGAGGGATCGCCCAACGTCGAGACGTCGCTCTCCGTCGTCCCCCTTGGTAGGACGTTTGACGTCGAGGTGCAGCCCTCCGTTTCCGTCAACCAGGCGGCGGTCAACATCTATGCCTAGATCATCTACAACGTCGAAAAAGGGTTCAACATCGAAGCAGACCCCTCCATTGCAGTCCTCAAGATGGCGCTCAACGTCGAGGCCTAGATCTTTTACGACGTCGAGAAGGGATTCGACGTCGAGGCGAACTCCTCCGTTGCAGCCCACGAGACGGCGCTCAACGTCAAGGCCTAGATCGACGGTGTCGACAGGTTCGACGTCGAGAAGAATTTCACCAACACCTTCTCCTCGTACGACGTCGAGGCTTGGTACTCTGTTGGGTACTCCTCTTCCGATGTCAAAACACAAGTCTCCGTCGACGAGGCATCGGTCGACGTCGAAGCAGAAAGAATTTACACGGCCGACATCAAGGCCAAGGTCTCCGTCAGTGGACTCACAGGTCTTAGTGGCGCCTAGCCGCTCAATGTCGAGACACTCACAGTTATCAACGTCGTCACATCATTCGACCACGGGAAGACACCGTTCTGCATCAAAGAACCTCTCGGTGCCTTCAGTGTCGACTGAAGGATCTCCACAAGTCATCTCGACGTCGAGAAGCTCTTCTTCTCCGTCTCCTGAACGGCGAGTGCAGAAATCCACTCCGCAGATCAAGGTTCCTCCTACACAACGAGGAGAAGACCGCAGATCTCCTTCTGTTCATCTCTCTCCCAGGTGGCTCCTCCCAGTCCATCACTGGCAGAAAGAGGCGGTAAACAGACATAATATCGAAACAAAAATATCGAATGGACACAATATCGAGTCCAAAATATAGAATGGACATAATATCGAATGGACATAATATAGTCGTTAAAAATATCGAAATTAAGGTAAGTAATATCGATTGTTAAAATATCGAAGTACATAATATAGGCATTAAAAATTATCGAATTTTTAATAATTTCGAATTTTTCTAAGTGTATTGTATGTTAGTATATGTGTTAAAAGTGTATATTAGTTGTTGTAATGTATGTTTAATTTTTTAAAAGCAATGAATTTTATGTTATTTAATTTTTGCGTAATTTAATTCTGTAGCGGGTAGTGGGTTTATAGGGGAATAGGGTGGGAAGTAATTTAATTAAAATTAAGTACATATTAATAAATATTAATTGGTATTGATAATTAATTTATTGTTAATTAATTATTAATTGGTAATTAAATGTTATTAATTGGTAATTTTTTTAATTGATTAAATGGTAATTATGTTAATTCTATTAATTAATTAGTTGTAGCGGGGTGTGGGTTTATAGGGGAATAGGGTGGGAAGTAATTTAATTGAAATTAAGTACATATTAATAAATATTAATTGGTATTGATAATTACTTCATTGTTAATTAATTATTAATTGGTAATTACATTTTAATAATTGGTAATTATTATTTTTTAATTCATTAATTGGTAATTATGTTAATTATATTAATTAAATAGTTGTAGCGGGATGTGGGTTTATAGGGGAATAGGGTGGGAAGTAATTTAATTGAAATTAAGTACATATTAATTAATATTAATTGGTATTGATAATTAATTTATTGTTAATTAAATATTAATTGGTATTTATTTAAATATTTATACAAATCTGGTAATGATTATTAATTGGTTGTTAATAATTTATTAATAGGTAATTAATTTTTAATAAATCATATGTATTGTATTTATAATAAACTAATTATTAAAGATTTTATAATTGGTAATTAGTGTTATTAATAATATTTATTAGTATTGATAATTAATTATTTTTTAGTAAAATATTAAAATATTACTTTCCCTACTGTTGCACTCTCTGGAGTGGGAATAGTAATTATTACCCCTACGCTATCCAACGCTTTCCCTACTGTTGCACTCACTGGTGTGGGAATAGTAATTTTTACCCCTACGCTATCCAACTCTTTCCCTACTGTTGCACTCTCTGGAGTTGGAATAGTAATTATTACCCTTACGCTATCCAACGCTTTCCTACTGTTGCACTCACTGGAGTGGGAATAGTAATTTTTACCCCTACGCTATCCAACTCTTTCCCTACTGTTGCACTCTCTGGAGTTGGAATAGTAATTATTACCCCTACGCTATCCAACGCTTTCCCTACTGTTGCACTCACTGGAGTGGGAATAGTAATTTTACCCCTACGCTATCCAACTCTTTCCCTACTGTTGCACTCTCTGGAGTGGGAATAGTAATTATTACCCCTACGCTATCCAACGCTTTCCCTACTGTTGCACTCTCTGGAGTGGGAATAGTAATTTTTACCCCTACGCTATCCAACGCTTTCCCTACTGTTGCACTGTCTGGAGTGGGAATAGTAATTTTACCCTCCCGCTATCCAACGCTTTCCCTACTGTTGCACTGACTGAAGTGGTAATAGTAAATTTTACCGTCCCGCTATCCTACGCTAAAAATATTGAATATTTTTATAAATATTACGTTAATATATTTATGTATTAAAAAATTAAAATGTATGTTTATTTTTTTAAGTTACATTAATTATTTATTAATTTTAAAGTTATTTAAGTATTTTTAAGTATGTTTTAGTTAATTATATATATTATTTCATTAATTTTACATTACTTTTAATACATTTAAAAATTCGATATTTTGACTGACTATATTTTTACAACTATATTTTGGAGTCGATATTTTTGTACTTACCTGTTTGTAGATAGGGAGTCGATATTTTGGCATTCGATATTTTTACTTCGATATTGTTGTAGGTCGATATTCTTGTTATCGATATTCTGTCAGTGATCCGAAAGAGGCATCAGCACAGGTGCAACAACCTTTGGGCTATTCAAGTCCTCTCCATAGATCTTCTCTGGCTCGACTGGTGCAGGCAGTGGACCGATCACCCACCACACCATCCAGAGGTGGCCAAAGAGACAAGTCTCCATCAGGTCGTAAATCAACTTCTCATGGCCTTCATAGGGGACGAAGATCACCTTCTTGGTCGTCTTCCTCGACCCACACCTCCAAGAGGGATTATTCTCCCACACTAACGGACAGTCCACCCTCCAGAGTGTCACCTGTCGACAACATCAACACTTTTCATGATGTCTTGTCAAGAGGAGCACAAAAGTTGAACATAGAGGTGTCCGCACCTCAGACATCTACATCAGTTATTTTTGAGTCTCTGCATCAGAGGTCCGCGTCGAGGCCTCTGCTGCCATTGGTTCCTGGTCTCTTACAACCAGTCATGGACATTTTTCTTACCTCAGCAACGATCAAAACAGCTCCGGCAAGGATCTTAAAGTAATATAGACCAGCAGAGCAAGATCCTCTGTTCCTCAGGTCAGACCCTCCACCAGATTCGGTGATTATTGCGGCTGCAAAGAAGACCCATGCAGTGGCCGCTTCCTCGACGGTCCCTCCAGACAAGGAGAGCAGAGCTCACGATTCATGGGGGAGGAAAGCTTGCGGCTCTGCAGCTGCATCTTTGAAAGTATCTAGTGCTGCAGCCCTGTTGGGTCGTTATGACAGGGAGTTGTGGGACTAGCTAGAGCGTTTCAAAGAAAAACTGCCCAAAGAGGACTGCCAAGATTTTGGGGAGATTCTCCAGGAGGGAGCCCTCGTTGCTAATCAAATGATCAGTGCGGCAGCTGATGGAGCATCTCTAGCTGCTCATTCATACCTGCATGGCATATGCGCAAGAAGATCCTCCTGGTTACGTCTTACAGCCTTAAAACTGGAAGCCCAACAGCGCATCCTGAACCTCCCGTTTTCTGCAAATTCCCTTTTCGGTTCTCACACAGATGAAGAGATGGCCAGGATGAAATCGGAACTGAACACTCTTAAAGCTGTGGGTTTAGAGAAAAGGAAGTAGTTCAGACGTCGTTACAGGCCTTACGATCGTAGGGCGTTCCATCAGAGAGTTCAAGCCCCTCAATGGTCCCAGAGGCAATACCACCAGTCCAGATCTCACTATCAGGGACGTCGACCTTCCAGTGGTAGAGGAGCGCCCTGACAATCCTCTTCCACAGCCAAGAACACTGGCAAACAATGAACATTCACTTTCTCTGTCGCCGTTGCCCACTCCAGTGGGAGGGACACGTAAAAGAATGGCACAACATAACAAACGATCAATGGGTGCTGAATATACTACAAAATGGATATGCACTACATTTTCGTGCTCCTCCAAGGTGCATTCCGCCAATAAAGGCAAGAGTTCACCAACTGCCGTTGTTTCATCAGGAGGTATCCACTTTCTTACAGAAATTGGCCATAGAGGAGGTTCCTCCATCTCAACGAGGAAAAGGAGTATACGCCAGATACTTCCTAGTTCAAAAGAAGGGTCAAAAAGAGAGTTTCAGACCTATTCTGGATCTTTGTTCTCTCAACAAAGTCATCCAAAAAGAAAAGTTTTGTATGCTGGCGCTCCATCAAATATATCCACATCTTCAGAAAGGGGATTGGATGTGCTTGTTAGACCTCCAGGATGCTTACTTCCATGTTCCAATTGCACCAAGGCACCGGAAGGTCCTGCGCTTCATGGTAGGCTTCAAGCATTATCAGTACAGAGTCCTACCGTTCGGCCTGAAATCTGCACCTCGAGTATTCACAAAATGTATGGCAGTGGTAGCCGCTGCTCTACGTCGCCAAGGTCTGTTCGTCTATCCATATCTCAACGACTGGCTTCTAAAGGGCTCATCTCCTCAAACGGAGAAAGACCACTATTGAATCTGCCTGAACTTGCTGCAACGCTTGGGCCTTCATGTAAATATGGAGAAATCGATCCATCAGCCCACTCAAAGAATTCACTGCCTAGGGGCTATTCTGGACTCCAGCACAGGAAAAGTGTCTTCTTCGGAGGAGAGACTGTTATCAATCCAGCTGAAGTGCAATCTCCTTCTTCAAGTTCATTAGCCCTCAGTTCGGCAGGTTGCATCACTCTTGGGGTCGATGGCATGTTGCATTTTTCTGGTTCCCAACGCCAGACTGAGGATGAGACCTATGCAGCAGGACTTGGAAGACAAATGGGATCAGATGTCGGCACAATGGGAAGACCGGATTATTCTTTCCCAGTCCTCGAGAACTTCCATCCCTTGGTGGATTCAGCGACAAAATCTCCTGGTGGGAGTGCCTTCCCACCAACCTCCTCCGACACAATCCTTGATCACAGATGCCTCACTTCAGGGGTGGGGAGCACACATGGGTCTTCTGCAGACTCAGGGCAGGTGGTCGAGCAAGGAACAAACATACCACATAAACATGCTGGAACTACGGGCAGTACATCTAGCCCTCAAGGCGTTCTACCCGTCCATACAGTCCAAGTCAATATTAGTACAAACGGACAACACGACCACCATGTACTACCTAAACAAGCAGGGGGGGAACTCGCTCTCGCTCGCTGACCCTGGAGGCTCAGGCGATCTGGCATTGGCTCCTGGCCAGGCAGCTCTCAATCACAGCAGTCCATCTGCCAGGGGAACAGAATTCACAGGCGGACTTTCTAAGTCGTCACTTTCAAAGATCAACAAGATTGGGTATTAAACAACTAAGTGGTGGCGGACATTTTTCAGCAATGGGATCGTCCCACCATCGATCTCTTTGCGAACGAGTCAAACAAAAAATGCCACGCCTTCACGTCAAGGTTTTGCCGACCAGGATCGATAGGGAATGCCCTTTTGATCGACTGGTCAGGAACCTTTGTTTATGCTGTTCTGTCTCTTCCTCTCATCCCGAAGGTCATAACCAAACTCACACACTCCAGGATGAGGATGATTCTGATAGCACCAGACTGGGCACAACATTGGTGGTACCCGGACCTTCTGCTTCTCTTGGAGTGTCCACACAGGAGACTTCCGTGCAGACCGGACCTTCTGTCCAAAATGAACGGGAGGATCCATCATCCCAACCTTCCCTCGCTTAACTTAGCAGCATGGCTCCTGAGGGCCTCCAGTACGGCCACCTAAATCTCCCTCAGGACTGTATGAACATTTTGAGGGAGTCCAGAAGACCTTCCACAAGACATTAATATTCTTTTAAATGGAAAAGGTTTTATTTGTGGTGTATACGTAATGGTTTCCAGCCTACCAGGGGGCAAGAGGAGATAATTGTACCTTATCTCCAGCATTTGGCCAAGTCAGGTCTAAAATTTACTTCCATTAAGGTACACCTGGCTGCCATTACGGCTTACAGAAAGTCTCCAAATCAACCTTCTTTCTTCCAGCTCCAGGTGGTTAAGGATTTCCTTTAGGGTTTAAAGAAAGTTTCCCCCCCTGTCTAGCCTCCCTCACCTCCTTGGGAGTTGAACCTGGTTCTTTCCAAGCTTATGGTTCCCCCTTTTGAACCTATTCACAAAGCGACCCGTCAGCACCTTACATGGAAAACCGCCTTTTTGGTGGCAATTACTTCAGCTCGTATAGTAAGCGAGATCCAGGTGCTCTGTTCCAAAGAAGCGTACACGTTTTTTCACCACAACAGAGTGGTTTTAAGGACCCACCCCTCCTTCCTTCCGAAGGTGGTGTCGGATTTTCATGTCAATCAAACTATCTCACTACCTTCTTTCTTTCCCAATCCATCTACGCCAGCGGAAAGGACCCTCCATTACCTAGACCTTAAGAGTTCTGAAGTTCTACCTAGATAAGTCTAAGACCATTAGAAAGTCTGATCAGTTATTTCTAAACTATGGTTTCATCAGAACAGGTTTCCCAGCCTCCAAGCGTTCACTTTCCAGATGGATAGTGTCTTGCATCAAGCTGGCTTATCAATTGGCAAATAAACCCCTTCTTGCTTCTCCCAAAGCGCATTCCACTAGGCGGAAAGCAGCTGCAGTGGCTTTTCTACACAATGTACCGATGTCTGAGATCTGCAAGGCAGCCACTTGGAAATCGGTACATACTTTCACAAGACACTATTGTCTCGACTCTGATTCCAGAGCAGATACTCAAGTAGGCCAAGCCTCCTTGAGGAATTTGTTTCAGTGTTAATGTCATTTGAATTAATTCTTTGAAGTTACTGTCATTTATGATACTCATTTGCCCGCAGGAAGCGGGGACGGGCTTGCTACTCGATTTAAATGCTTATGACTATTGATGAGGATCCCCTGGAAAAGAAGGATAAGTTACTTACCTGTAATCCTAGTTCCTTTTCAGGGGTATCCTTATCAAAGTCATAAGCACCCACCCACCTCCCCGGGCAAATGACCCAAAATTGTCATCTCTTTGTGCCCTGACCTCCGGGTCTCCGCAGAGAACAACTGACCTAACTGTCACCCCTGAGGCATGATGGGAAGCTAGGGGTCATGGCTGCCTTAAAGGCACGGTGCCAGTTTTTTGAGTTTTCTACATTTGCTTTCAGTTTCTATGCTATTGAAGTTAAAATGCAGCCTATGGGCTAACAATGCCTGCCTTTCTCTTTGCAGGACTACTTTTCTGCTGTTCATTAAAAGCAGTTCAAGTGTCTTCTGTTTTTTTTGGTTTGTTTGTGTATGTGCAAAGACAAGGTCTTACAGCATTGCTTAGCTATTATGTGTTTGTTTTTTTCTGGAAGGCTGCATTGATTGTTTAAAAAAATTATATGTATATATATAGAGCTGTATATATATATGTTCATATATAATTTTTATATATTTTCCGGGGTCCCCGCGCATGGGCGGGAATATTCAAGTGCTTATGACTTTGATGAGGATACCCCTGGAAGAGAGCTAGGATTACAGGTAAGTAACTTATCCACCTCTGGTGAAGAGAGTAAACAAACCTTGGCAACGGCAAGTCGACGTGGTGCACAGGGGTACTGCTCCAGTGGTTCCGACGAGGGATACTGGCTTCAAACTTGCTATGAAGACAGTGCAGGTCTCGAGGAAGTTGCCGAACCACCATCTGTGTTGCTGAACCTTTCGGAGTCCGTAGGAACTCAGGAACAGCAGACCGGTCAGCTTCGTTGCGGTGCCTGCAGATGCAGGGAAGTGACTCCTTCACTTCAAGGGAGATTCCTCAGGTGTCTTGGATGTCCACAGTCCTGAAGAAGAAGCTGTATGGAGCACAGGCACAGACGACACAGAAGACTGGCAGGACGACGAGACAAGGAGCAGCAGGAGTCTTCCCAGTTGCAGGCCCGGTTCCCAAAGCAAAGTCCAGCGAAGTCCAAAGTTCCCAGATGGTTGAAGATGAAGTGGTTTCGGATCTGAAACTTGTCCCATGACGAATCTAAGGAACCTCCCACAGGTAAGCCCTTAAGTACCCTAAGGCAGTGGTTCCCAAACTTTTTCAACCTACGGCTCCCTTGATCTATTGGCTGTTGGCCGTGGCTCCCCATTATGTCACTTTTTTGGGATAGTTGGGAGAATGTAAGCCAGGCCTCAGGAGCACTTCCATTTTTCTCCTTGAAAATAATTGGGATGGAGCCAATGAAGATATTATGATCATATTTGTAACAAAATAAAAATATAACAGTTGTTTGTAATGGCTTCTGTTTAATTACCGGCAGGAGGGAATCTACACAAATGTTGCTGGGTAAAACTTAACATTTCTCTTTGGGGCATTACACGATATTCCCGGATATGTTGTCTTGACAGGGTTTAAAAGCATAATGCCACCTGATGCCAAGGAGTACACCCTTTCTCCCCACACCCTGCCTATTTTTTGCTCATTTTGTTTAAACACCAAAAGCATTGAAATGGTAAATCCAATATTACCACAATCAGTAGCCCATGATCAAGAAAACAGCCTTTCCTATTTTACTGTATGAAAAAAATGCTCATTATTGTCATAGAAAGGCTCATTCTTGTAAGGTAGGGATGTTGCTGTGAATCTGCATCTCTGCTACGTAAGAAATCAGTCCTGTTTAACTTTTCAAGTAATTTGTGCAGGACGTTGCTTTAGGTCAAACATTCCCAGAGTGTGAACAGTGAAGGCACCAGTGCTGTGTGCTCACCTCCGAACAGACTCGTGCAGATTCGTGTGTTTCAAGTGTGAGCGCATTTCAATAGATGTGTGTTTATGAACACTCGTGTGCCACCGCATTGCAATGCTGTGCTTTACAGAGTTGTGAATATGTGAAAGAATGGGGAGGGTGCCTAAGCAGTTTGGAGTCTTCATTTTGGAAGATAAGGCAAGCCAACTGACGACGTGGTATTTTGTTTTTATAAGTGGCAGGAAAGATTATAAAGCATATAACACAGTTAGTTCTCCAGGCATCAGAAACACCCCCCCAAAACTCCACAAACACTCGCAACTGATCTTGACATGACCCCTTCGCTACACATGATCATGATTACCTGATTTCCCTCGTAGGAGGGATTACTAGAGGGGCTGCAGAACACGGCAGCATTAATACTCGGCATCACTTTCCTGACTGAGCCTGGCCCCGCCTAAGTGGACATGCTCTTTATTCAATTGTAACACGTCACGCGCTGGTTCAAACCATTCCAGACGCAGACAGGTGCGGCTTCGTAACCCCCCTACATGGCCTTCCCACATGAATTGCTCGGGGCCCACAAATGCACATTCCAAAAACGTAACTGCATGTATTTATAACGAAGCCGTACAGTAGTATGAAAATGAAAGAATAGCATTGAAAACAAATCGAAAATGATGGGTTTTAAAAGCCGCCACGCTCAGCTACAGTTGTGGAAATGCAAGACAGTCAGCATCACCATCGGGTTTGTTACAGTAGAGGTGAACCTTTCCCAAGTTCCAATGAGGTGCGTGGCGCCCCTGGCAAGTTCTGATGGCGCACTGGGGTGCCGCGGCGCACAGTTTGGGAACTACTGCCCTAAGGAAAGGGTTGGGACGATTCAGGGACCCTCCCACAGGAGGTGCTGGACAGTGGGGAGGATGCTTCCATGTCCTTTGTCCAGTTTTGCGCCAGAGCGGGAGCCAGCGGCTCCCTGAACTGGTTTCAACTAGAGTATGCAAGGAGGATACCAAATGTGCCCTTCAAAGCAGTCTACTGGTGCTGGCAAGCGTCCCCACCCTGTCCCAATACACTAAGTCCTGTCTGGGAGGTGGTCACACCTCCGTGTGACAGGAAACCTATTGTCCTGCCTTCCCCTGCTCGAGCCTGGCTCAGCAGCAGGAGGGCAGAATCGTGTCTCCGGTCGGCAGCAACCATATTTTGCTGTCCGGGTCTAGAAGACTGGTACCGGGAGCACTGAGGGCTTCCAGAAGGGGCCCTACGGTGCATGGAATTATACCTCCAACACCGTTTATGGTGTTGGGGTATGATTCCAACATGTTTGATACCAAACACGACAGGGTTCGTTGCAGCCAGTTTAGAGATAGCGATCGCGTAATGACGCATGGTCACTCTATGTATCGTAATGGCTGGTGCACTTACAACCCGGGAGAATGGGCTCCGTAAGTTGTAGGGGTGTCCTGCTCATGCAGGGGCACCCTCACACTTAGAACCGAGCACCCTGCCTTCAGGATTGAAAGGCCTGCCTTAGGGGTGACTTATAGGTTTTATGTGCAGTTACCTCAGATATAATGGAAACTTATATCTGTCGTAAGTGGTGCTAGCACCAGCTTACACAGGCTGCAATGGCAGGCTTGTAGTCACAATTTGTGTGGTCTCCCATGGGTGGCATAATACATGCTTCAGCCCATGGGGGACCCCTGGTGTAGCTATGCCCTGGGTACCTTAGTACTGTCTTGTGGCTCATGGCCTCCTGGCAGGTCTGGCTACGTTACCACGCCTGGCTGCCATGATGACTCTTGCGCATGTTACTATTGGATGTTGTTCTGTCGCCCTCTGTTATTGCCAAGTTGTTCTACAATAGCCTGCATTATCTGCTTCTCACCTTTTCTCCTATTCCCTTTGTGGGCTCAGTCTGAACAACAGTTACAAGGTCGAATAACAAATCCCTGGTTTCTACTCATTTGGCCCGTCCCTCGCACCTAGACATAACACTTGTACAGCGGCCATTGAGAAATTAGTGTGCTTTTAATAATGCGCTCGCTTGCTCTAAGATAGCACTTGGAGACGACCTTTCCAGAGAGAAGAGCTGTGATTGTTTGCTGATGTAGTTTTGCATCAAGAGACTGAGGTATGGGGGTTCGCTAGTCAAAGCCAAAAGGTCTTCTATTATTATAATAAACTGGCTTCTAGCACGGGGAGGGTGGTAATGTTAGTTAGACATATATCCACTGCTTTATGAGATGCTTTCCCCGTTCGTATTCTGTGGAGTAGTAACTATGCTGATTATATTATTCTTATGTATTATGCTATTAGTACTGACACGTGTACTGTATCTAAGGGCACGTAAGTTGAAATAAATATTTTGAACTATAAAGTGTCTCTTCTTACGCATGTTGTGGACAGGTACGAGAGTAACGAAAGAGTGTTCTTGCCTCTGCGAGTCCTGAGAGAGAGATACCGTGTTCTGGGTTGTCTAATCATTGGTACATTAGTGCTAATGGGACGCTAAGGCTAGTTGGGTTGGGGTTTTGGGTGCTAAGGTTTATGGTTGGCTCACCACTATATTCCGAGGTCCTATTATCCTGTGCATAGCTCTGTATGTGCAGAAACCTTATGACATGGCGCCCAACGTGGGTGCACGAAAAGAGGGGCCGAATTCTTTTTTGTTCTCCACCTTCTCTCGTACCAGGTCGCCAATCTTCGGAAGCCAGCCGGCAACCGGAATCTGCACAGCAGGGTCTGTGGCTGAAGGTAAATGTGCAATCGCTAGTTTGTCTCGGGCTTCTTGTAAGTCCTGTAACATAGTAGAATGATTATCTACATCGAACTTGGCGGATTGCGCCGCCATGTCTAGACCATCAAGGTCAGGCACAAACATTCGTATGCCAAAGAGCATTTCGTAAGGGGTCCGCCCACCCAGAGGCCTTCTAGGGTGATTATTAAGTGCACGCTGAACAGTATACAAGTGGGCCAGCCAGTTCCTGCCAGTACCTATAACTCTAGCTGTCAAGGATTGCTTTAAGTCACGGTTCATTCGTTCAACGATAGAGTTGCCCTCAGGCCTATACGGAGACGAATATTTCACCCGCACCCCTAAGGAGCCCATTGCGTCCTTGTAAGCCTTAGAGGCAAACGCCGGACCTTGGTCAGAATGGAAGGTGCCGCATGCAAAAATTCCCACAAAGACACGCAAATCCCTAATGACATTTCGTGCGTCAGCACTCCGTTGTGGCCAGACCCAGATGAACCGTGTGCACGAGTCCACTGCCACTAAGATATATTTATAGGCAGTGTCTGAAGAAAATGGACCGCAGTGATCCAAGTAAACACACCCAAAGGGTCTGTTCGAAATTGCAAGCGAGGTCTGCGGTGGTCTTGTGTCTGTTGAAGGCTTGATCTGTTGACAAACGTCACAGGAAAGCACATAAGTACGTGTATCTTTGTATAAACCACGCCACCAGTAACGCTGCTGCAAAATGGAAATTGTCGCAGACACACCAGCATGCGCCGAAGCCATGCCTTCGTGTGCCGCTGCCATCAAGGAAAGTCTGCGGTCCGCGTTGGGGATCAGCCGAACCCCAACGCTAGGTATTGTTACATAAGGAGCCTGATCGGGACCTATCTGGTAAGAATATTTAGAAGGGAAACCTCTAGGGTAATTAATTCCTTCTTTTGTTGCAGCAATAGCTGCCAAGATATCAGTGTCTATTTTAGACATGGATCTAGTAACTGCTGCTACTGAACACGTGAGTACTGCTGATCTGGCAGCTTCATCTGCCAGACTGTTACCAACAGCGTGTGCGCCCACTCGCTGATGGCCTAGGGTGTGAACCACCTGTGTGAGTGGCAGACGTCTTTGTAATTCTGCCACCCTAACCCAAAGCATTTTATGCTTGATTGTGTTGCCTTTAGCGTCTCTATAGTCATTTTGCGACCAAAAGAACAGATTGTCATTGTATGATTGAACACAGTAGTAAGAATCGCACACGATTAAAGTGGTCACATCAGGATTTACGAACTCAAGCGCAAGCACCAAGGCACGCAACTCGGCCAATTGTGCGGTACTGTCCCCGAGTGCCTGTGTATGCACCACAGTGGATTTGAACTTTCCGTTCACAAACGTACCTGCAACAATAGCACATGCAGCTGAATAAGCATGCTTGGACCCCGTGGCCGGTTGTGCCGAACCATCGGTGTAGATCACACAGTTGTAATCCTCAAGCGGCAATAAGGACAAAGGAGGAGGATGAATGAATTCATACTGTAAAAACTCCTGAGTCTGAAGAGAGGAGTCGAAAATGAAAGTGACATCCGGAGACGTTAAAGATGTTGCCCATTGAATCCAACGGGGGTGCAAAGCTTTAGAGTTCGGAACACTTGCTTTCGTCACTGCCTCTAGGGCAGGATAGGGTGTTACTACCAGAATGCGTTTTCCCTGTGCCAGTGCGCGCTCCTTCAGGATCGCCATTTGCACTGCTGTTAGCACTTTCTCCACAGATGAGAACCGCATTTCTGCAGAGGTGTATAGATGTGACTTGTAAGCGATGGGTACTGTATCACCTTCATTAAAGGTTAAGTACGTGAAACCCACTGCCCCTGGAATGATTCTAATCACCAAGTTTGTGTGGTTATCACGCGTCAAAAGGTATTTAGACTCAAGAAGGTCTGTCTGCAAAGACTGCAGAATGGAGGTATGCTCCGGAAGCCAGCAAGACTTCGAAAAAGTAGGTTGTATCAAAGCATACAATGGCTTGATACGCTGGGCGTATTCGGGAATATATGTACGTCCGAAGTTCAGAAAACCCAGTAAAGACTGAAGCTTCTTCAGATTAGTAGGAGGGCACAGAAGTGCACATTTCTCCAGAAAATGGGGGCTAAACCCTTACCTTCATTGTTGAGCTCATAGCCCAAGAACAAAACGGTAAATTCAGCAATATGGGATTTGGCAAAGTTAATTTTGTATCCCTGAACCGCAAATTCAAGAATAATGCGGTCCACCCGGGTCAGATGCGGAAACAATTCATCGTCTGTCAGATAAATGTCATCCACATACGAACAGGCGTCTGGATCGATGCCGTCTAACAAAGAGACAACACGAGCGGCGAATACGCCTGGACTATTCTTGTAGCCCATAGGAAGACGCCTGAATTTGAACATTTTACCACCGGAAGTAAAGGCACACCATTGGCCACTCTCCGGGGCTAAGTTGTGCGTGTAGAATCCATTTGAAAGGTCAAGGGTCGTTTTGTATTTTTTACGAACAAGACTGTCTACAAGCGCAGAACTATGGGTATTTTGCACCGCAAAGGTCCGACAATGAGAGTTCAAATGCCGGTAATCCAATACTAAACGGTACGATCCATCGGGTTTAAAAACCGCGAAAAGGGGATTGTTCATAGGTGATACACAGGGTTCAATTACTCCCTGATATTCCAACTGTGTCAGAATTTCGGAAACGGGGCCTTTGGCTTCATGTTTTATGGGATATTGGGGTTGTGGCTGCGGCAACGATCGCAAAGGTATTTCATGGGGGGAAGATTCTTCGTCCCAACCCACGTGATTGCGGAATAACGCTGGAGCCAGGGACACAGCCCACTCTGCTGCTAGAGCCTCTGCTTTGTCCTTTGGGACATGTCGAGAAAAGCTCGGAAGGATTACCTCCTCCCTTGACGCGCAGCAATTACGAATGGGGGTGGCCAATCCGCCTCTGCCAATAAAATATCATATGAAGAGGTCAGATTTTCCCAAAAAATACCTTTAATTACTCGCTGTATATCACCTTCAATTTGGAGGACTATATTAAATAGTCTGTCAGGGGGTGCCACTCTGGTGTCTGCTGTTTCAACAGTAATGAATGTTTCAGTTGCTGTCGCCTCCATATGAGGACGTAGCGCCTCCCGCACTATGGTTACTTCCGCGGCGCTGTCTAGGAGGGTTACTGCCCACGTCCAATTCAGGAGTCTCGTTCTCACCGTCTGTGGCATATTTCGCTGTTACAGCGGCAACTTTCTTCTTCTGAAATTGTGGTCGAAAACGTTGAGCGTCTTCTTCTTTTCCTCTGACTTGTTGTCGAGGCTGGTCTCGTCCCTGTGGGGCCTCACGGGCCCTTCTTTCCGTGCACCGGTTCCTGTACTGGGCTTGAAGGGAACACGTACAGTCATCCTACCACCGCTTCCCGGTCGCAAGGAAAACAGATACATCTCAGTGGAAAATGTCAAGCTACAACATCTGGCCGATCCTAAATAGTGTCACACCAGCGGTCTCTTGTCCTGCCATTTATCGGACAAGCGTTCGAGGCACGCCTGCACGAACAATCACTGATGTTACCATGGAGATGGTTGATTTGCCTGAAAATATATTTGAACCCCTGCATCACCCTGCATAGCCGAGGACGAGTATACTTATCCCGCCACAGAGTCGGTGGCACACCAACCAACAACGCCACTGAGCCCGACACGTTATTCTTTTGACTCGGATTCCAACTCATCACAAGTCCCGTCCAAGTTTAGTCTTTTTGTATCCTGGTTTAGAGACAATTTTTTGATTCCACCTTGGACATATATTTGGATGGTACTTTTCTTGGTCTTTTTGTTCATGTCCATTGGCTTTGTCTCAGTGTTTTTTCTACTCATCAATGGTCACTATTTACCTGAACGCTCTGCTGTGAACAGTGTTGCTGGAACTTTGGCTCCACATTCCTCTTCACACATCATGAAGCGTGACCACACATTTGTGAACATTTCAGCGTTTCCAGTTGCTGATGGCATCGTATGGGATGCGGTAAACTTTCAAATACATGGCCCGACAGAAATTTAATGTACCAAATGTCCTTCGAGTCTCGATGGGTGATGTAGTAAAAAGTAATATTCATTCTGATGATTGGGATGTGCATGCAGTTGAAGCATTGTTTGCTGATTTAAAATATTATGCCTCTTTTAATGCTGAAGACTTGTATATGAATTCTGCGAATTATGCCGATTTGTATTGCTACCAGCATTGGGGCAATCATTTTCTCCACAAACCAAGTGCACTACGCAGCCCTGTTACTTACACCCAATGGGAACACTGCCCAAACCCCATACCAGGTAGTTCCCAGACTCTTCGAAATAAATACACCTATTTTACTGATTTTAATCGATCGAACCCTGGGTCCTATTATTTTAAATTAAAATCTCCATCGACTTCAAAAATAATGTTGACCCACACTAAATTACTATATTCGGGTTCCTTTTTGAGCGCCTTGGCGGTGGGTGGTTATGAATATTGGAAAGACACAGTGGAATTAAAATCAATCTGGGGTTTGAAGCTATGGCAGGTGCAGGGCACTGAGGCCCTGCACCGTGCTTGCCTTATCCCAGCCCAAATTCTATTTCTCAATGCTTCCATTTATCAGACCACGTGTTGGGGGTTGGCTACCGTTAAACAACTAAATGCGCCAACCATCCCATCCTTGTCGAGTCTTCCAAATGATAGTTTGCATTTTAATATGTCCCTTATGGCGTTACAGGCTCAGTTTCAGAACAATTCCTTTAACGTTTCTGCACTAATACAGTCACCCTGGTTGGCATGGCCCATATCATCTAATGCATGCCAACTTCGTTTTCATGGCACAGTTCCTGGTTACATACAGGACAAGCCTGATCCAAGATTTACTGAAACTCGTACTGTGACCACGTATTCGGTTGGTAAATTATGTAAACAATGGTTACAACATTCGTCCTTAGACTCTGTTAAGAACCATTTATCCCTCCTATCAGGCACTATTGACTTATCTGACTTTATCTTGGGACCTCGTGGTCCCCGACCGAAGAGATTCATTTATGAAGCGTATAATGAGCTCTGGAAGCTGTCACAAATGGAAGCTGCTTCCCGTCTTAGGGAAATAGACCAAGCAAATTTGGAAAAGGTGCTTGCTGTTGTTGACAATAGTATAAATACCCTGTCTTCCCGCATTTACACATTAAACAATATTGTATCCTCTGTTGTTGATATTGTACAAGATGATGTCTCTATGTTGTATCATGGTCAGAATCAGTTGCGTTCAGTGATGCAGTTTGCATGGACTTTGCAAACCCTTAAGTTGGGTAAAGTTCCTTGGAATTTGTTAAACACCACTGCCCTCTTTCTGCCTTTTAATTTGACTGACAAACAGCAGTTCATGTCCATGAAAGATGCATCTTACACTTTGTTACATATTGAAAAAGTGGATCCTTTACCATTCTCTGTAGCGGAACTAGATTCTGCTTTGTGGCTAGTTCATGGGGTTATAGCTTTACCTTTTTCCCTATTTGAATTCGGTTCGTGCATGAAACATTATCCTGTAGGCCGTTTCCAGCCTTTGGGTAGTGCTTTCCTGCATGAACTTTGGTCCTTGCCTTTCATGTATAAATGCCTTAGAGATGGCAAGGAGGTATTTCTCACGGGGAGTCTTGTGATTCAACTGTGGGTCATTCGCTTATTTGTAAACATATTAAATTGCACGAGGCTTGTAGCGTTTCAGTTCCAAATCTTGCATGTGTGCTAAAAGGTATTCCTGCTCCTGCTATTTCTCCTACTTTTACTTTGCTTACCAACGGTAGCTATTTGCTTTTAAATAACGAAGACTGTTGTGGCCTACAGGCTGGCATTCCGTATATTGTTACAGTCTCACACAGAGTTGTCTGCTGCAAGAATGTGCTTTTTCCTCCCCCTCACGACATCGTTGATAGCTCTATTTGGCCTTCCATTCCTACCATGGAGGCAGATTTCAATAAGTTGAGCAGAATAAAGGCCCTATTATTGAATGAGGAGGTTATGCTCACATCCGCCCGGGAGACATTCATTCTCCAGGTGGCGAGCACCCACAGTGAAATACAGGCCCTTTTGAACACTGACCTCCCCCAACATTTTGGGCGAGTTAATTCAACGTATTTTTAACGCATCAAACACTGAGGGTCTGGTGCACTTTTTTAAGGTTGTGGGGTCTGGCCTCGTGTCCACCTTTCAAACTATTTTCGGTGTGATACCGGCATTCTATTTTTTCTAGCGTCTTTGGTGGTTTCCCATTAATCCTCGCTTTGGCGGCTGGTGTCTTGCTGTTGGTCTGTTTTCTGCGCAATGGCTGCACACCACTGGGCCCTTCTCGATCCCGAACGCCTCCAGCTGCTCCGTGAGCGACTTCTGGTTGGCTTCGATGTTCTGCCCTTGGCAACTATCAGTGTGTCCTACACCCTTTCCTTTCGCTTTGCGTATTTCACTTGCGTGCAACCTGTGATGTCTTGCATCCGCTGTCCGTTTACATGGACCATGGATTATTGCCTCTCCAATTCGTCATTGTCGGTCCCGGATTTTGTTCGGTTGGTGGGTCCCTTAGAGGCCCATGAACGGGACTGTTCCGCTGCTGGCTTTATGATGCGTGCGGCTGCACTGGGGATTTTGGCACAATGGGATATCTGGGCGGCTGCTCAGAATCTCCTACAACAAAGTTATATTGAATATCACGCAAGCTGTCCCGCATTGCTTTTGGATGCTCCATACTCTGAAGAACATTCCTGCAGCTTTGACCTATTGGACTGGATGGCGACTACGTTTTTTGACGATTCCAATGATGTCCTTCTGGACGGTATAGCATTTTTCTGCTCTTCCACATTTTTGGATTGATTGACTTGCCGTTAGTTGTTAGTAGACCGCCTCTATTCTGCTCAGGTATTTGGAACTCTGTCTTCATTTTCGTCGTGGCCGATGGACTGACCAGGGAGGGTGTCTTGTGGCTCATGGCCTCCTGGCAGGTCTGGCTACGTTACCACGCCTGGCTGCCATGATGACTCTTGCGCACGTTACTATTGGATGTTGTTCTGTCGCCCTCTGTTATTGCCAAGTTGTTCTACAATAGCCTGCATTATCTGCTTCTCACCTTTTCTCCTATTCCCTTTGTGGGCTCAGTCTGAACAACAGTTACAAGGTCGAATAACAAATCCCTGGTTTCTACTCATTTGGCCCGTCCCTCGCACCTAGACATAACACTTGTACAGCTGCCATTGAGAAATTAGTGTGCTTTTAATAATGCGCTCGCTTGCTCTAAGATAGCACTTGGAGACGACCTTTCCAGAGAGAAGAGCTGTGATTGTTTGCTGATGTAGTTTTGCATCAAGAGACTGAGGTATGGGGGTTCGCTAGTCAAAGCCCAAAGGTCTTCTATTATTATAATAAACTGGCTTCTAGCACGGGGAGGGTGGTAATGTTAGTTAGACATATATCCACTGCTTTATGAGATGCTTTCCCCGTTCGTATTCTATGGAGTAGTAACTATGCTGATTATATTATTCTTATGTATTATGCTATTAGTACTGACACGTGTACTGTATCTAAGGGCACGTAAGTTGAAATAAATATTTTGAACTATAAAGTGTCTCTTCTTACGCATGTTGTGGACAGGTACGAGAGTAACGAAAGAGTGTTCTTGCCTCTGCGAGTCCTGAGAGAGAGATACCGTGTTCTGGGTTGTCTAATCATTGGTACATTAGTGCTAATGGGACGCTAAGGCTAGTTGGGTTGGGGTTTTGGGTGCTAAGGTTTATGGTTGGCTCACCACTATATTCCGAGGTCCTATTATCCTGTGCATAGCTCTGTATGTGCAGAAACCTTATGACAGTACCATATACTAGGGACTTATAAGGATACATCAGTATCCAATCTGGGGGGTACCTGAGTACTCACCATGTCCAGTTTAGGGAAGAAGCACAGAGACTGGGGTCCTGATTAGCAGGATCACAGTCAGACTAGTCAGAAAAACATAGCAACACCAGGCAAAAAGTGGGGTTTACCATGCAGAAGGATCCTACCTTCCTACAGTCACCAAAAGCGCTCCCTGTGGGAGTGGGCATAACCCTGACCCAGAATTCTGTATTGTCACCAAAAGCAACATGGTGAAACCCTTCTTTGCCAGTGCACTTCAGGTAGCCCACCTTAGGGGTATGACTAGCCTGTAAATGAAACATGCCTCCTGAATATCTAAATTCCTGCCTGCTCTAATACCAAATGGGCTTCAGGGCATGGGGTAGATTTACTCAGGTCTGGGGGGAAGCCGGGGTTGCATTTCAAAGGCGCTAGAGGCTTTGAAGCATCTGGCCTTGAGATGCTAATCTGCAAGCCATCCTTCTGGAGGAGGTGTGATCACCTTCTGCCAGACATGCATTGTTCCTGGCCTCTGAGAATGTGGGCTCTTACCTATAGAAGGTCAGAAACTCACCTGTGGTGGCAGCCTGGACAATACCAGTCAGCCAACACACTAAGTGACTAGTAGGGATACAGGGGGCACATCTGAGGTGTCCTCTGGGTGCATGTCTTAATAAATCCGATACAGGCATCAGTACTGGTTTATTAAGACAAGATGTTTGATACCAAGCATCAGTATTTACAGTGAAGTCATTATGTAGCTTGGCAACTCGTAATGACCAGTGCCCAGTACATACCTTTAAGCTGGGTTCCTGGTCACTTGTAATGGAACTAGGCATCACAGGGGCACATCTGCTCATGCAGTTGTCCCTCACACATGCTACAATGCACCCTGCCTCAGGGCTCTAAGGCCTGCTGTGGGGGCGACTTACATATAGGACTTGCAGGGTACTTTGGCATTGCCCACCAGGAGTGGGCAATGATGTGTTTTTGGAATGGCTGTCACCATTTCACACATCTTGCCATGGCAGTCTGCATGCAGTTTGTGTGTGGGTCCCTTTGGGTGGCATAAGGCATGCTGCGGGCCTTAGGGACCCTCTTCAGTACCCATGCCCTGGGTACCAGGGGTACCATTTACCAGGGACTTACAAGGGTGCTAAAGTCCTTGCCAATTGGGTTATAATTAAGCATTTGTCTTATTTTTAGGGAAAGAGCACTGGCACTTGGCCCTGGTTAGCAGGGACCCAGTGCACTACCAATGAACACCATCAGTACCTAAGAGCTAAAATAGACCATGTCAAAAATTGGCATTGTCCTTCAGTACTCCATGTGAGCAGCTCCACAGTTTTCTTTTGTGGCTTCTCGCCATTAAAACTGTGTTCCTGATTGCCATCACCTCTGAAAGGTGTGTGAGTGAGCTTCAGACTCTGTGTGTTCACCCACAAGACACCACCTTCTTCTTCGATAAGGTGGTTCTGCAAACAGAACCTCCTTTGTACTGAAAGTTGTGACAGTGTTCCACGTCGGTCAAACCATCACTCTGCCGGCATTCTATGCTCTGCCTCACCCCTCTAAGGAGCAGGAGAGACTCCATCGCTTGGACTTCAGAAGAGGGCTCAGTTTCTACATTGTTAATACCAAAGACCACCAGGTGAACGATCAGCTCTTTGTGGGATTTGCTGGAGCGAACAAAAGGCAAGGCTGTGCAGAAGCATACCATCTCGCTCTGAATCGTGCTCTGCAATAAGGTCTGCTAAGCGCTAGCTAAGAAGCAGCCTCCAGAAGGACTGCATGGTCATTCAACTAGGGTCAAAGTTTCTTCCACTTCGTTAGCATGCAGAGTCCCTGTCCTAGACATCTGCCAGGCAGCTACGTGGGCTTCCTTCACTTAGCACTATTGTCTAGACAGTCAGGTTTGCAGAGAAGGGCATTTTGCCTGCTCGGTCCTGCAAGACTTTCTGGTTTGAGTCCACTCATAGACCCACCTCCTGATAGTCAAAAAGAAGAATCTGCAGCTAGAAGTCTGTATCAGAAGAACAAGTTACTTTCCTTCTGTAAAGCTCTTTCTGGTAGAGGCTCTAGCCACAGATTCCTCACCGACCCTCCCATCCTTCCCTTTCTGTGATTGGACTGTACCTCCTAATAAGATCCCAAGTCTAGGAATCTGCACACTGATATACCATTTTGCCTTTGGGGGCTCTACGTTTGAAGGCGCAGACAGTCTTGAAAGCAACTGATTACAGCATGCGGGAGTGGCGCCTTTATCCCCGCACGTCACTTCCAGAGCAGAATGACGGCAGTGCAGAGCCACACAGTACCACATTCCAGCGCACGGGGGTACTACGCTAAACGTTCCGGTTCCAGTCTGATTCCTGAGGTATATTCAAAGGGTGAGGAATCTGCAGCTAGATAGTCTCTACCAGAAAGAGCGTTACCGAAGGTAAGTAGCTTGTTCTTCTAGCCACTCCTCAAATTGAACAACATTTTCAGTGGGGTGGTGCTGAGATGTCCGGACAGTGTTCCCTTTTTGCTCCTCCGCCTCAGCTGATGTTAAACACAAATGCAGGAAGCAGAGGGTGGGGAGAGAGGTTCAACATTTGGCATCTGCAACATCTCAGGGGCTGTTGTCTTCGAAAAAGTCAAATCTGTCCTCCATTTGGAGGGATCTAGCTGCAGTTCATCTGGCTCTGCTGTTCTTTCCTGACCTTATTCAGGGTCATGTTGTTCAGGTGAGGACTAACAATTGGGTGGCTGAGTTAGGGTTGCGAGGTATTCTATTTTAGTTACTCTGGCTCATGAGATTAGGGACTGGACAGAGAATCAGCTTCAGTCCCCATCAATTGCTTTTATCTTTTGAGGACAGAGAATGTCCATGCAGATAGTTTGATCTTTCAGGCCATGACAGAGGGATGTGGTCTCTCTTGGCATAGCTGTTTGCGTCAGAGCAGGATGTGCTCCTTCTTCATTCTTGTTCATTCACACCTTCTCCTAGGGATTCGGAGGTAAATACCCTGTCTCTCACCTTGCCAAAAGGGTGCCTTTATGCCTTTCCATCTTTCCCCTTCTGAACTGTCTCCTTCAAAAGATTCAGGAGGGCAAGTCAGAGGTTCTCTTAGTAGATCCATGGTGGTCTCGGAGACCTTGGTTTCCCAAGTGACAACATCTAGCAGACCTCCCCTGTGGAGGTTTCCAATCCATCCTCCTCCTCTAAGATCTCTGTTCCTACCAGAGTCCGCTCTTCCTCATCTTCATTTGAAGCTTGAGCGTTTAAGTTTCAAAGCCCGGGGTTTTTCTTTGGAAATTGCACTTGTTTTCAGGAGTCTAGAGGACTAGGTACCATGAAGGCTAATGCTTGCCCTGGGAACATTTCTAAACCTGGTGCATATCTAAAGGACTTCAAGACTCCTTTTGCACTCCAGTCAAGATTCTGGAGTTTCTTAGGGATTCTCCCATGGCAAGGGGGGCATTAGAATGGTGTTACTGTAAAACCTGGCAGTAAGAAATAGTAAAAAATTACTACATGTCTGCCCATCTAAATTGGGTGGGTGGACATGTAGCCATTTTTCTGATGGCCCTTACTCCACAGGATCGTCTGAGAAGTTTGTCCATGGCACTAATACATTTGGCAAGTGGACCACTATATTGGCGGGCAGGGAACTCAGTCGCTGTTGCGACAGAGTACCCTCACCGCCAATGTATAATCAGTTCCTTAGTTGGCATGTTGAAGTTAATGTGTTAGCTAGTATGAAAAGAATATTGTAATTCAATTTTGAAATGTATCCCTGGATGTCAAGATATAAAGGCATTGGAGGGTTCATAATAAAGCACTGGCAATAAGGCACACAATATAAATGATTCTACTTTATCAGCTGCGAGCATCTAATGCTAACCCCTCTCCAGTTTACATGACTTTTTATAGGTTTTCTTCATATAAGAACGAGAAAGGACCTTGAAAAGATAGTGAAATGTAAACTTCCAGACGCTGAGCTAGTAGTTGTTGTTTGGTAATCCTCGCTTAGCAGTGCCAAGCATGAGAGTGAAACTAAATATGTCAGAGGCGAGAAAACAGTGCAGACAAAATTGAGGTCAATTTATCAAAATAGCTTTAACTGTTATGGTGATTTCAAAGGATTTTGTTCAATATTTCAACTCCACCCCATTTACCATCTGATGCAACACCTATATCAAACTGAAGGACGTCAATCTATTTACTTTATTGTACAGCACAACATCAGGTCTACATTTGATCTAAAGTTCTGAATTGCTATTTATCATCTTCAGGAATAGTTGAGCGGAAGAGAAGGGGTGGACCCTTTATAATTGGTGAGAAGTTGAATAGCACACATCAGACTCATATAAAATATAAATGAAAATCAGAATGATGACACCAGCAAGCACACAGTTTCAAGAATCTTCACCCCCATACTATAAACATCTTTCAACTAGGATCAGATTCTATCTCCATTTAAAACAAATCCATTGACTATTTTATATAGTTTCTTCACTCTGTCTCTGAAATGATTTATTTGTTCATGGATGCTAAGGGAGGTGTTAGGGATATAGGAGCAGCATTCTGTACCAACTATGGCGCACAACCCACTCTTGGCAGCAAGGACAAAGTCCGGAGCTTTTTGATTTTCCAATATGACTGTCCACTGGGCCTGTTGCTTATCTTAGTCTTAAAGAAAGGGGGTCTTATTCATTACCTCCTCCAAAGCCTTAGCAATGGCTTACACTTCATGGATGGTCAGTCCAATCCCCAGCAATAGGATGGCAAAGAAATGGGCAGTTTCTGAGATTACTTCGGGTAGCCTTTTATGGGGAGGAAGCATGCTCGGAGCGTGACGCATATAGGTGAAGTAACAGGTTCCCTACCAGTCTCTGGGCAGCCAGGCACAGGTTTGGTTTCCACAGAGAAAGTAAGTTCCCTGTCCGTTGGATTGACTGCGATAATACAGGACTCCTGAGGGTACCAAGAACCAGTAGCCTGACTCCGAATCAGGTAAGGCAGGAAGGGTGATGTCACACTTACTGTGTCATACAAAGTGTAGGAAGGTAGGATCTTTCTAGCATGGTTACCCCCACATTTTGCCTGGTGTCAGTGTGTTTTTGCTTTAGTCTGCTGGGATCCTGCTAATTGGGACCCCGGCAACTGTGCTTTCTCCCCTAAATTGACGTGGTAAGTACTTTGGTACCACCACAATTGGCTACTGGTGTACCCTTGTAAGTTCCTAGTATATGGTACTAATGTACCCAGGGGATAGGTACACCAGGGGTCTCCCATGGGTTGAAGCATGTATTATGCCACACATGAGAGTCCACTTAAACTGTGACTACATGTCTGCCATTGCAGCCTGTGTGAGTTGGTGCTTGCATCTCTAACGACAAATATAAGTTCCTTATATCTGAGGCCACTACACTTTAAACCTATAAGTTACCCCTATGGCAGGTTTTTCAGTCCTGAGGGCAGGGTGCTTCATTATAAGTGTGAGGGTGCCCCTGCATGAGCAGGACACCCCTACAAAACCCGGAGTCGATTCTCCAGGCTTTGTAAGTGCGGTCAGCCGTTTTTAGACGTATAGTGGACATCAGTCATTACAAGATGTCTAACTATATAGTGGCTGCACCGTACCCGGTCATGTTTGGTATCAAACATGTTGGAATCATACCCCAACACCGATACAAGTGTTGGAAATATGATCCCATACTCTAGGGGGCTCCTTAGGGGACCCCCCTGTACTCCCGGTAACAGCCTTTTAGGGTCTGCAAGCAAGCTAGTGCTGCTGCCGACCACAGACATGATTCTGCCCCCCTGCTGCTGAGCAAGGCTCGAGCAGGGGAAGGTAAGACAATAGGTTTCCTGTCACAGGGAGGTGTGACACCCTCCCAGACAGGACTTAGTGTATTGGGATGGGGTGGGGGCGCTTGCTAGCACCACCAGACCTCTTTGAAGGGCACATTTGGTGTGCTCCTTGGATACTCCAGTTTGATCCAGTTCAGGGAGCCCTTGGCTCCTCCTCTGGCGCAAAACTGGACAAAGGACATGGGAGTATCCTCCCCTCTGTCCAGCCCCTCCTCTTGGAGGGACCCCGAGCTGTCCCAACCCTTTCCTTAGAGTATTTAAGGGCTTACTTATGGGTGGCTCTTTAGATTCGTCGTGGGACAAGACTCAGCCCTGAAACTATGTCGCTCTTCACTTGTCTGGACACTTGAACTTCGACTGGAACCTAGACTGCACCAAGGAAGACTGCTGCTGCTCCTGGTCTCGCTGTTCTTCAAGTCCTCTTTGTCTGTGTCTGTGCTTCTTCCAGGTTCTTCAACAGACCTGTGGGCATCAAGGACACCCGAAGAAATCTCCCTTGGAGTGAAAGAATCACTCCCCTGCATCTGCAGGCACTGCAACGAAGCTGACTGGTCTTCTGCTCCTGTCATCCAACAGACTTCCCGAGGCTCAGCAACACAGGTGGTGGTTCTGCAACTTCCTCGAGGCCTGACCTGTCCTCTCTGCAATTTTGAGGCCAGTAACCATCGCCAGAACTGCTGGGACCACACCCCTGCTGTGCACCGCGTCGACTTGCTGTTGCCAAGTCTTGTTGACTCTGCACTCCAGAGATCTTCATGCTACAAGAAGCTCCAGCCTCCAGCACCTCTTACCTCCAAGATCAGCGTTCTCACTGCATCCTCTGTACCGTGGGCCTCCATCTTTGGTGAGCTGCTCGAGGTCCTCTTACGACTCCTGTGCCTTCGGCCTGTGGGTCTTCCTGAGGGTCTTCTCTTGCTTCAGTGGGCTCCCCTGCTTGTTTGGGGCCTGCTCTGACTCTCCTGCTGTTGGTGAGTCCTTTGGACCTCGCTGGTCGCAACGTTGCTCCATTTTCGTCTTCCACGCCAGTTGCCGCTACCAAGGCTTGTTGGTGCTCCTGCCGGACACCAACGACCTAGTCACCGACATCAGATGTGGGACAGCCCGTGCACGGCTCCGGTTCTTCCTCAGCATCGCCTGTCCCCACAGCTGCAGCGACAATGTCACCGTCGACTCTTCAGAACCTCCCGACATCGGTGGGCATTGTGTCTCCATGCCTCCTGGTCACCTCCGAGTGGCATAGACTCTGTCCCCTCTGCTTACAGGTTCTTCACTTCCAAAATCCACTCTTGGATTCCACAGGACTCCTTCACAGTCATCTCCAGAGGCATCTTCTTCGAAGTCTCCCATTGCTCTCTATAGTAGGTTCAGACATCACTTCACCTCTATGCACCCGGCTTCTGTGGTGCAGGTAACCTGGTTCCTGGGTATCCACGGGTGGGCTGGCTCTACAACCTTCTGTTTTCCAAAGAGTTTCTTCAGGGTCCTCCGGGAAGGGTCCTTCTTCTCTAATACTGAAACCGCGACTTCTCCAATGACTTTTATTGGACACTTGGCTGTGTTTCCACTCTGCACACAGCCTCCGTGGGGTTCCTGGGTTCTTACCATGGGTGATTCCTTGTTTCCCCAGCTCCTCTGGGTCTTGTGGTTCAAGTCCCATCCTCCGTTGCTGTTCGTATTCCACTTAGTATATGGTTTGGTCTCCTCCTGGAGACCACTGTATTTTGTGCTACTTACCTCATTGCTTTTGAAGTATTCTTGTGCATTGTGTTGATATCTCCTGGTAGGAGATATACCAATGTGATAGGGATATTGTGTATAAATAGACTTATTTTTGCTAATCACTGTGTGGTTTCTTTTCAACCAACTTACACTATAGATTAAACTGGTAAAACAAGATGCTTAAAACTCCTTCAAGAGAAGTCTGAAGGCTGCCCTCCACAGCTACCACTTTGAGAGCTTTCTATGGTTATCAAAGACCACTAAAATCACCATAAGGGTTGCCTGGATTAGTGCAAGGTGCACCACTTGAATAAGTGTACACCATATACTAAGCTAGCCTCCTACACAAAGACACTGCCATTTCAGGACTCGCAAGCCATGCCACGAGCAGTGTCAGCAAGATTGATGGCAGCAGGCAGTATACTCAGATTGAGGAAATGGAAGTCAGCATGCTCCAGGCCAGTGCATAATTTGAGCCAGTGGTTTCCGGTGCTCGGCACCAGCACTTAATTGTCAACACCTGCACATATGACAGTCTTCCACATCGTGGCAATGTTGCTTTATTTTACAGATGAGCACTATTACAACAACAGTTGTTTATTAAATTATTGTGCAATAAAAATGACTAATACCTACTGCTTGTGGCATCTTTATAGTTTTGGATGGCCTGGAATAGTCTAATTTGTCACACTTGTAAGAGTGTGATGGTTAGTAGTTGTCTTGGTGCTATCATTGGCAGCGCTGGCATGGGCAATGGGAGGTGCAAGCTGCAGTAGCCCCCTGATGAGGGCCCTGGCACTTATTTCTATACAATTTAAGCACTATCCAGCACAAGGTTTCCAGCATCATTTCTGAGGGATGATCCATCCCTATAATAAATAAGTTCACTATTGAATATGGGGGTTGTATCATCCACAGGAATAATTCTCTAATTTGCAGGATGGTCGAGTAAATCCTCTTTATTTCAACCCCCAACAGAGTAGATCAGTCATCATCATCATCCCAGCCAATCAAGAATGCCAGCAACATTCTTAACCTAACTTTATATACACAAAATCTAAGAACCAAGAATGCACCAACAGAACATTACTAAATACATTCTATAAGACTAGTCAATACTACACAATTCCACTGGCTTTTTTTTATTATTTAAAGAAAGATACTTCTTTGCGAAATTAAATCTACACAAAGCATTTTTACTCACAGATAAACATATCCATTTTTTTAGATTATAATCTTCAAATTTGTATTTTGTACTGTCGCAAGAGAATCTTG
This sequence comes from Calotriton arnoldi, assembly GCA_963921515.1. Classification (NCBI taxonomy): domain Eukaryota; kingdom Metazoa; phylum Chordata; class Amphibia; order Caudata; family Salamandridae; genus Calotriton; species Calotriton arnoldi. Next base: position 723,656 of record CAWUFW010000809.1, read on the forward strand.
TTCACTTGCATGATCCAAATCCATGTACGCATTTGCACCGTCAATACATTCATCAGAATGCCAGACACTTTTAAAAATCCTTTCATCTCAGTGGACTTAAATTGTACCCCATTGTTGGACAGCATAACTGCAGGAAAACCTTCCCCCCAAAATTCCTCATCTAGGAATTTTATCACCATTGTGGTTTTCACCTTATCCACAATTCCCGCTTCTAACCAACTTGAGAATATGTCCACCAAAACATGTTTGCACTTACCATCCTGACAATTCATAGGTCCCATGATGTCCAGAGCCACCTCCTCCCAAGGTAGTCTTGGACACCCCAAAGAACCTAATGGAGGATTCAACGTTTTCTGGGTTTTGTAAGCAATTTCATATTTTGCACATAACCTGACAAACCTTTCAACCTCCAAATCTACTTTTGGCCACCAATTCAATTCTTTCAATCTCCTTTTTGTACGTGTAATACCTGAATGGCCTTCATGACAAAGGTTAATGATCTTTTCTCTCAAGTCTTTGGAAGGAATTATTTTCTCCCCTCGTAACTAAAACGATTCCTCCACACTCAGTTCATCTCTGACTTTCCAGAATCCTGTGTGTTCATCTCTCATACCTTTTGTTTTCAAAACATCCCACACATTCACTATTTTCTCCTTTACTTCATTCAGAATTTCATCTTTACTGTCAGCTTCCAACCATTCCTTACGGTCAAAGCTATCCTGAGGTGCATTAGCTTGTGACATTTTAGCTACAGAAAATTCATTCCATAAATTCCTATTAATTTAAGTTAAAGGTAATGACATCCTGCTAAAAACATCAGCTGTAAAATTCTTTGCAGCAGGAACATACTGAATGTCATACCTGTAATCCTGCAAACGCATGGACAACCTAGCTATTCTAGCAGTGGTCCTAAAAAGTCAACCGTTGTCAACAGTTTTGTTAAAGGTTTGTGGTCACTACGCAGTGTAAATTTCCTTCTCCATAAGAACTTCCTAAAATATTCTTATCACCCACACACATGCCAACGATTCTCGTTCAATGACCGAGTCTTTTTGCTCTGTTGGTGTAAGTGAGCGGGATAAGAAAAAGAAAAATATGTACATTGGCTAGGCCACATAAGTGCAGAGACTATCTCTGTATCAGAATAATATTTCTTTGTACAACATTTAATTATAATTCATTTTACCTTTTATATTTATATCAGAGATGTGTTTAATGGATGAATGTAATAGTATGTGTGAGTGTGAGGATGTTATATGAATGAATTTCATCAATCTTAATGGAGCCTAAATATAACGATTCTGTATTTCTGTGAAACAATATGTATATAAACAAAATGAGATTTCTATCTAGACTAATAATAAACAGTACTTTTCTATTTTTTGTACCAACATACAAGTCTCTCCATGTGTCTTAGTATGTGCCCTTTACCTTGCCATGTTCGTAAATAGTTGCCTGAGATTGCTTAGTAATTTGTTTATATTCTTCCTGCCTTAGGCAAGTTATCTTGTAGCAGGGTACCCCCTTTTGTCTTACATTACGGGATGCAAACACTACCACTACTTCCTTTCCATTCAAGCCAATTTGGGTAAGAACACTGCCTCACCGTTTACCCCTTGCATCCATGCTAACAACAGAACTTGCCTTAGGCTCAAACCCTTTTAAGTTTGGTGCTTTGCTAATCGCGTTCTTGATTTCCACAAATGATTGTTGACAATCAATGCTCCAAACAAATTGTACATTGTTTTTCAATAGCGCTCTCATGGCATGAGTTTTTTCAGAAAATCTAACTACAAACTCTGCTAACCCTAAGAATGACCTAAGATCATCTTTTGATTTGGGTGAGGGAGCATCCATAATGGCTATCACTAACTTCTACTTAGGTTGAATCCCTTTTGAACTAACCTCATGCCCTCTCAGCAAACTTGCATTTCAAGATTTCCACAGTTAAACCTTTTTTGAATAGTACATTCATGACTTTCCTTAATCTGTTGTCATGATTTCCTTTATCACCACCCATTACCAAGATATCATCTTGGAAAAAGAGAATTCCGGGCATATCACCAAATAGTTCTGTCACAAGCCTCTGGAACACAGCGGCAGCAGATGCCAGTCCAAATGGCATTCAGTGGAACTGGAAACAGCCGAACGGTGTACAGAATGCTGTCAAACCTCTACAAGAAGGATGCAAAGAAATTTGGTGATATGCCGCATAGCGGTCCACCTTGGAGAACCATTGGGAATTCCTAGTAAGAGAAAGCATTTAATCAATTCTCGGTAACGGGAACTGATCCACAAGTATGTTGTCATTAGGATACCTGAGATCCACACAGAGTCTAATTTTTCCATTGGCCTGTCTTGTGACGACCAATGGAGACATCCATCCGAAAGCTACGATAGGCTCAAAAATGCCTGCATCCAATAGTTTCTTGAGCTCTAATTTCACTTCATCCCTGACAATTAAGGGTATGTTGTGTGCTTTGTGTATTTTAGGGGACTCTGATTTTGTGAGTGAAAACTTTGAGTTTCCCAATTTTTTATTAAACACTTTTGGAAATTCTTCCAGGACTCAATTTTTTGTTTCTTCCCCATCACACGCAACTAACACCTGCTCCGGGCTGTTAGGACCAAGAACAATGTGTAAAGCCGTTTGGTCTTTCCAACCTAAAACAGATGGGCTGTCAGCTGCCACATACAATTTGAATGTGGCCCTCCTAACATTTAACTCAAAAACAAGTACTCTAAATCTTAACATGTCATTATTTTAGCCTGTGAATCTCTCCAATTTCACACCCGTGGATTCTAAATGGGAGCCAATAACGCTTGCGAAGTTCTCTTCCCAAACTGAACGGGCTATAATAGTGAAAAGCGATACTGAATCAGCTGCTACCTGTAAAGGAATTCCTTCAAATGTAATAACACACAATGATTTGTTGCAAAAATGCTGGGGATTCCTAATCAGACTTGTGACATCCTTGGCATACAGCAATCACAAGTGTGGAGATTCTGGCATGAGGGAGGGCTTAATGGAAGCCTGCTCGTGAAGAAACAAACTTGATGGAGCGTGCAGGGGCACTTTGAAGGTAAACATAGTCGGGATTGAGAGGGGGTACTAAAGAAGCAAAAATAGTACGCCACCAAATACGATCCCAGAGCGAATCCACACTCCGATCTCCACACAGTATCTACACGATGAGAGTTCAGTTTACAGACTTTTTCCCCATTACTGCAGTAGTAACGAGTGAAGATCCAGCGAAGTGCACCAAACATTGTAGGTCCGCATGGAGTTGAGATACACCAGCTCGTCACCAAATTGTGTTGCATCATCCACAGGAATAATTATCTAACACGCAGGAAGGTCGAGTTAATCCTCTTTATTTCAACCCCCAACAGAGTAGATCAGTCATCATTGTCCCAGCCAGCAAAGAATGCCAGCAACATTCCTAACCCCACTATATATATACATATATACACAGAATCTAAGAATGCACCAACAGAACATTACTAAATACATTCTATAACCCTAGTCAATACTACAACGGATCAATCCTGATTTAGTCAAATGTTCAGTATCCGTCACACAATCATGAGGCTGTCCATCTTGTACAGTGGGTATCAGAGTTATTGGGGTCTGTGCTGGCCAACAGACTATCATGATGCGAGAGACAGAGAGTAACATAATCTTTCATAGAGACAACCACACAGTGGTTTTTTAATTCACCATCAGTAAAATACATTTGTACAATAGTATCCATAGATAAGTAAGTATATGAGGAAGCATTCTTTATCATCAAAACGATGAATAGAGAAACAGAATACATTATGGATAGTTTTCATAGTATAATAACGCACAAGCAATTACACATGATCAATATGTTACCCTGAGGGCCCTAGACCATTAGGTTGTCCTGGAATAGTTTCAGCTTTAGTTTTCCAATCATTTATAGAGGCCCAGATAAGATTCCCTAGTTTCCTAGCATTCCATCCTTTCCTCTCATATAAACCTTTTTCCAGATTATACATAGCTAAAAGCCGTGTAAGCCATTGTTGAAATGAGGGGGGCCTAGGGTCCACCCAGGTAGATGAGATACAGATTCTGACCACAGCCATAGCTAAAAGTACAAATTTGCGCTGAACCAGCGGTGTTCCTTTTTTAGTAATGCCTAGTAACATCAGCTCGGCTGTGAACTTTATTTGAATCCTTAAAGTTTGCCCCAGAAATTCTTCTATGGCTCCCTTTAGAGGATCCAAAACCGGGCAGGAGGCAAACATGTGAACAATATCTGCATCGTCACCATGACAGCGGGGACATAGGATCCCAACCGTGCCACCCCATTGAGCAATCTTGGCTGGCGTGTAGTAAAGTGAAAAGATTGTTTTATAATGTTGTGCTTGAAGGCCTGCTACCCTCCATATGGTGTAGCCGAGCTTGAGTGAAGCCATAAACTCGTCCCCTTCAATATTCAGTTTCCGCTGCCATTTCTCACAGTACTTATCTAAATCGTCAGCCAGTAGTTGCCTCAACCCGCCATAAATCTGGGCAATAGTACAACCATCTGGGTCTCTAACTGCTTCCATAACTAGATCTTTAGAGAAGGCTTCCCCCGCCCCCTTCTTCCTTGCGATGGAGGAACGTATCCGGAGATATTTTAAAAATTCTTTACGATCGAGATTGAAAAGGAGTTGAGCTTTCTCAAATGAAATTATACCGTCTGAATCAAAGAGATCCCCCATCTTCTTCACCCCCAGAGCATCCCAACGCAACATAACCCCATCATGGAATACCACGGGGAGCGACGGATTTCCAAACAGCGTAGTATAATAATTCATTCTCCCCAGCCCCAACTTATTTCTAATACTGGTCCAGACCGCTACTGCTGCACCAAGGGTCTTAAATTTGACTTTTTTGTAGTAGCTGGCTTCGCTGAATCTCAAAAGCCAGTTAGGGGCCTCTCTCTCTAGTAATAGTTTGTATGGATCCGGAGGAGCATCGCTTCTCCACCGGTCCACAACCTTCCCTCCCAGTAACCCTCAAAAGTATTGGATTGCCGCAGCACAGTAATACATTTTTAGATCCGGGACGGCCCAGCCCCCCCTTTTCCTGGGTAAGGACATGTATCTGAGAGCTCTTCTAGTCTTTCCTTGCGCCCAAACAAATCGATTAAGTTTTCCATTTCCTTAAACCAATGGTTCTCAAACTTTAGGGGTCTCGTCCTGAATAGATACAAAGTTTTTGGAAGGAATATCATTTTAATAATGTTACATCGTCCCACAATCGAGAGATGCAAATTATTGAACCTATCGAACTCTCTCTTACACTTTTGGATCACAGGGGCAAGATTATTTTCCACAACTTTATCCGATTGTGAGGTTATGGTAACCCCGAGATAAGTAGCGCATTCAGTCATCCGTGGAACCGACAAAGACAGCCTGCTATTGACTACTATTTGCGTCTTTTCACAGTTGAGCCGATAGCCAGAGATCACCCCAAAGCGTTCAGCCTCATGTTCTATTTCCGTTAGAGCCACAAGCGGATTCGCAGCAGTTATTGCCAGGTCATCCGCGTATCCTAGAATTTTAGTTTCAAATCCATTTAATCGGATAGGGTGGATTCCCTTATTCGCCTCGATTTTTCTGATTAGAGGGTCAAGATAAAATGCAAATAGGAGGGGAGAGCACGGACACCCCTGCCTCGTCCCTCGTGTGATAAAAATAGGTTCGCTCTGCCTGCCCATTAACCGTAGTCGAACTTGAGGAGTTATATATAATGTCTGTATGGCTTTGATACACCCCTTTCCTACCCCCACATTCTCGAGTACGGCCCAAAGATAATCCCACGAAACCCTTTCGAACGCCTTCTCTGCGTCGAGTAGGATAAGTGCCATAGGGTCTCCCACGGCAGCGGTACCATCAAACATAGTGATAACTCTACGGATATGTTCGGCTGTTCCTCTGCCTGGGATAAACCCATGCTGACGGGGTGAGATCACCTTCCCTATCATGGTGCTAAAACGATTAGCTAGGATTTTTGAAAAAATCTTTGTATCACTGTTCATTAAACTAATGGGTCTATAAGATCTGGCCTCGTTAGGGAGCTTCCCTTTCTTTAAGAAAACGATCATGTAGGCTTCTGCCCATTACTCCCGGGGTGCTTCCCTTTCTGTGCCTGGCACATTACAAGTCTTAAATAATCCCCCAAAATCGGGAAAAAAACTTTATAAAATTCTAATGGGATTTGATCAGAACCCACAGCCTTGCCGGAGGGGAGTTCCTTGAGGGCTTTTTGAATTTCCTCATCTGTAAATATACCCTCTAAGGCCTCTGAATCTTCCTGTGATAGTGTCTCGGCAGTGAGCGATGCTAAATATTCCTTTATGTTTATTTTTCATCGTAAGCAATAAATCAGCCATGGAATGGAGAACTGCAAGTATCATAGCAGAACTCAAAACAATGTTTTCAGAAGCCTTGACGAGAAGGGCAGCCACAGATAACAAGAAAGGTGGGAGAGCTGCCACTACAGGATGGAAGAATTATATGCAATGAGTTTCTTTTGGTCAGCATGATATTGCACCAATACTCCTAGGGCACAACCATTTAATTCATGACAATACAGAGTAAAGGGTTTGAATTAATCTGGCAATCCAAAGGGAGGATCAGAGGCTGATGTTTGTTTTCTCCTGCGCAAGAGCATGCTCTGGGTCCTCAGTTCACTGCAAAGGGTCTGGAGTATCGTTCTTAACATAATCACAAAGAGGCTTGACCAGAGTTGCATACTGGAAAAAGCAGTGGTCTATAATATCCCAACATACACAAGAAAGTGCTTACCTGAGAGAGGGTAACTGGGCATGTTTACCTACTGATTACTTTGATCCGGTTTGCAGGCTGGTGGAGTCCTCAGCAGAGATGTTGTGATCTAAATACCAAACCTGGAGGAGACAAAACTTTAATTTCTCTTTCAAAGTCTTATTCCCCTTCTTAAACAATACAGCGGGTGAATCAGCCTTGCACTGGTCCTGAGTGGCAGAAGCATATAACCATTCATGAACATATTGAACAAGAGCAGAACCTTCGGGAAAGACCAGGGTGTCGAGGTCCTATTTTAGGAGTTGGGAAAAGATGGAAAGGTCATCTGTTAAGCTCTAGGGGAGACTCAGCCTCATTAGTTAGCCTCTGTAGAACTGGAATGTAAAGAGATATCTGAAAGAAACACGTTAGTTATAGATTCCTTACCTTAGATTTACCCCCAGGCGTCAGACTGGATCCGGGAAGTTTTCGTTAGCAGTACCTCTGCGCGTCGGAAGGTGGCGGCGGTCGGCTTCGTGTCCGTCGTCGGCGTCATGGTCGCCGGGATGACGTTGCCACAGCTACTTAGACGCCGTCCTCGCGCGCTGATGTCAGTTCTTTCTTTTTCTGCGCCAGCCAGCGCAGATCCGGGAAGAGCGGTACCTCAGTCATTTTTTTACTAACTTTTGTCGACGTCTTTTTTGAGTCTCCGACTCCGAAAGGTGCACGAGGGATGCCAGGATTCAAGGCCTGCGGTTCCTGTAGCCGACTGATGTTGGTGACGGATCCGCACCGCGTTTGCCTTTTCTGCCTGGAGCACGACCATGACCCCAAGTCGTGCTCCGACTGCCGGTTGTTGACGCCGAAGGCTTTGCGGGAGCGGTCCCGAAAGCTGCTTGAACGCCGACAGTCGGCTCCGCGCCGTTCGAGGTCCCGGTCGAGAGGGAGGTCGAGGGACCGGTCGCGGAGCCACCACCATTCAGGATCAAAATCATCGAAGTCTTCGCACTCGGGGTCGGGTAAGTCGAAGCACAAAAAGAAGTCGAAGAAGCATCGTCGCTCTTCGACTTCTCCTCGACGGTCGGCCGACCCGACGAGGCCCGCGGGTGGTGCCCCTCCCGCGGCTCCGCGTGCGGAGCCCGAAGAGTCGACTCCGGGTTTCCCTCCCTTTCCGGGACCCGGGGCGACTCCCGCCCAGCTTCGTACGTTCTACGAGGCGATGCATGCCATCTTTGGGCGGCCTGAACCCGCCGCGCGCCTTTGGGCCCCGCGGACTCGGCTGGGGGGCCGGGACCTTCATTGCCGGCGGCTCCGGCCCCGGTGTCGCAGGCCCCCCTTGGATCCAGGCCTGGATCCGGATCGGCGCCGGTTGACCTTATTACACCTCCGCCGGCGCCGCTTCCGACGGCACCACTACCGCGCCCGGCCCCCCGGCCAGGGTCGACCCCGACCTCCTTCCGGATGAAGAGCCGGACCGGCGTCGACCGACGCCGTATCCGGCGCCGAGCGGGGTTTTTGTGCCCCTGTTCACTCCTGGAGTCCCTTTTAGACCAGATTGGCACCCAGGGGACGAGGAGGAGGAGGAGGATTGGGAGGGGTCAGGTGACCCTTTAACAGAACAGCTGGAACAGGACTGGAGAGAGGACCTGGGGGATGCCAGTGGTTTGGACACCTCGCCAGACCTTGGCATGCTGTCTCCTCCTACCGTGGCTATGGAGGAGGGAGCGTCTTATGCAGTGGTGTTGCGTAGGGCGGCCGAGGCTCTCAACCTCAAGCTTCCTACGGTGGCAGTCAGGACTAACCTCCTGACAGAGGTACTTCAGCCGGCAGCGAGCTCTTCGGAGCCCCTGCTGCCTTTTAATGAAGCCCTCTCGGACATCCTTTTGGGCACTTGGTCCAAGCCCACCACAGGGGCTCCTGTGGATAGGATGATTGCCCGACGCCAACGCCCGGCTCCGGGCGACCCCTTGTTCCTTTCCCAACACCCTTCCCCTGAGAGCTTGGTGGTCCAAGCCTCAACGTCCCAGAGCGCCTTCCCTACCGCACCCCCGTATAGGGAATCCAAGACGCTGGATCACCTTGGGAAGAAGTTATTTTCTTCCTCCAGCTTAGGGCTGCGGTCGGTGAACACTGCATGCCTCTTGGGCCGTTATTCCCACTCTGTGTGGGACTCGGTGGCGCAAGGGCTGCCTCAGTGTCCGGAGGAGGCCCGGACCGTGCTCTCCCGTGCTGTTGCTGAAGGGAGAGACGCAGCTAAGTTCGCCATTCGATGTGGGCTGGATACCGCCGACTCACTGGGCAGAGCGATTTCCACGTCGGTGGCGATCAGACGCCACGCTTGGTTGAGGACGACTGGCATTTCAGGGGATGTCCAGAACACTCTGATGGTCATGCCTTTTGATGGCCGTTGCCTGTTCGGCGACAAGGCGGACAGTGCATTGACGCTTTTCAAGGACTCGCGGGCTACGGCCAACTCCTTGGGTCTTTCCACCCTGCGTCCTGCACAGTCGGCCTTTCGCCCCTTTCGTGGCCACGGAAGGGGTGCCCCACCACGTTCCCTTCAGAGCCACAGGCCTGCGCAGACCTTTTCATCTCAGCGCAGCCGGGGACGTGGGAACCAACGCCGTGGTTCTGGGGGCCAGCGGGCGGGCCAGTCCACCTCCGCCCCCTCCGCCGCAGCCTCCAAGCCCTCCTAGTCCGACATTTCAGGGCCACCAAACACCAGTGGGCGGCAGGATTCGCCATCACCTCCGCGACTGGTGCACCATCACGTCGGACAGGTGGGTTTTGCAAATAGTCCAAAGGGGATACTCCCTCCCCTTCAATGCTACCACTCCCTCCATGCCACCCAAGTACCATCGCATATCGGAGGATCACCTGTCCCTTCTCCAACAGGAAGTTGCGGCTCTCTTGGCCAAGGGAGCCATCGAGCGCGTTCCTGTCCCAGAAGTAGGTCGTGGTTGTTATTCAAACTACTTTCCGGTACCCAAGAAGGACAAAGGCCTGCGTCCTATCTTGGATCTCAGGAACGTCAACCGCTTCCTCCGGAAGGAGAAGTTCAAGATGTTGACCCTGGCTCAGGTCTTGTCTGCCCTCGACCCTGGAGACGGGATGGTAGCGTTGGACCTGCAGGACGCCTATTTTTACATCCCCGTCCTGCCGGCCCACCGGTGTTACCTGCGGTTCACGGTAGGCCACGAGCATTTTCAGTTCACCGTGCTCCCCTTTGGCCTTACCAGCGCCCCTCGGGTGTTCACGAAAGTGATGGCGGTGGTTGCAGCTCATCTGCGCAGATCAGGGGTTCCAGTCTTCCCCTATCTCGACGACTGGCTGTTGAAGGCGGGCTCGCCCCAGGCTGTCGTCTCCTACCTCCAGACTACGGCCGACCTCCTGCATTCGCTGGGGTTCTCCATCAATGCGCCGAAGTCGCACCTGATTCCCTCTCAGAAGCTCCTCTTCATCGGAGCGGTTCTGGACACGACGCAGTTTCGGGTTTATCCTCCCGAACAGCGTCGTGTCCGGGATATTCGGGCTATGATACCGATCTTTCAGCCTCTATCCCGGGTTTCGGTCAGGAAGACCTTGAGGCTGTTGGGACTCATGGCCTCCTGCATCCAGCTGGTCGATCATGCCAGGTGGCATATGTGGGCTCTGCAGTGGGACCTGAAGTTCCAGTGGGCGCAGCATCAGGGGAACCTGTCCGATTGCGTCCAGACCTCGGCGGGCACTGCACGACAATTGCAGTGGTGGCTCACGAACCAGGATTGGGTCAACGGCAGATCCCTCTCCCTTCCCCAACCAGAACACACTGTGGTGACAGATGCATCCCTTCTGGGATGGGATGGCCACATGGGAGAGGCGGAGATCAGAGGTCTCTGGTCTCCGGCGGAGTCCGGGCTCCACATCAACCTTCTGGAGCTTCGGGCGATCCGTCTTGCACTCAAGGCATTCCTTCCCTCTGTCCGGGGAAGAGTCGTGCAGGTGTTCACGGACAACACCACTGCCATGTGGTACTGCAACAAACAGGGCGGGGTGGGGTCGTGGACCCTATGTCAAGAGGCTCTGCATCTCTGGACATGGCTGGAACATCAGGGCATATCTCTGGTTGTTCAACACCTGGCAGGTTCTCTGAATGCCAGGGCGGACGAGCTCAGCCGTAGGTGCTTGATGGATCACAAATGGCGTCTTCACTCGGAGGTGGCGCAAGGTCTCTTTCAACAGTGGGGAGAGCCTTGGTTAGATCTATTCGCCACCGAAGAGAACGCGCAATGTCAGCAATTCTGCACGTTGGACTTTCCAAGGCGGCACTCGCTACGCAAAGCTTTTCGTCGCGAGTGGAGTTGCGGTCTTCTCTACGCCTTTCTGCCTATACCATTTCTGCCCAGAGTGCTGAAGAAGATCATGCGCGACCAGGCCCAAGTCATTCTTGTGGCTTCGGATTGGGCACAAAGAGTATGGTATCCCGAGCTACTCAGTATGACCATCGAACCTCCGATCCGTCTGCCTCTTCGGGAGGATCTTCTGTTGTAGCAGCAGGGGACGGTCCTCCACCCGAACCTGTCCAGCCTCCACCTCCTTGCGTGGAGATTGAGCGGCGGCAGCTGGCGTTATTTGACCTGCCTCCCGAAGTCTGTGATGTCATCTTGGCAGCCAGGCGTCCCTCCACTAAGACGGTATACGCCTGCCGATGGAACACATTTGTGGCATGGTGCACAGCAAAGGCTGTGGATCCCCTTTCTGCCCCTCTTTCTGAGGTTCTCTTGTTCCTCCTTTCTTTGGCCCAGCAGGGCTCTGCTCTGGGCACTCTCAAGGGGTATCTTTTGGCCATTTCTGCTTTTCTCAGGCTTCTTGATCAGCCTTCTCTTTTTAAGTCCCCTGTTAATCGTTTCCTGAAAGGCATAACTCATCTCTTTCCTCCTGTTCCTTTCGTTATGCCTCAGTGGGACTTGAACCTGGTCTTAACCTTTTTAATGTGTGCTCCCTTTGAGCCACTTCATAACTGTCCTCTTCGTCTTTTGACACTTAAGACTGCTTTCCTGGTGGCCATCACTTCTGCTAGAAGGGTGAGTGAGCTCCAGGCTCTTTCTTCTAAGCCACCGTCTGGACCCAAAACGTGCGCTCTCTTTTTACCTAGACCGCACAAAACAGTTCCGGGTGGATGACCAACTCTTTGTTGGCTACGTGGGCGCCAAGAAAGGTCGGGCTGTACACAAGCGGACCATCTCCAGGTGGGTCGTCTTGTGTATCAAGGCCTGTTACTCTTTGGCTAAAAAGGAGCCTTCAGTGGGGTTGCGCGCCCATTCCCCCAGGGCGATGGCAGCCACCACTGCTTTGGGACGGGGAGTTCCTCTAAGCGACATCTGTCGGGCAGCTACGTGGGCATCGCTGCACACGTCCACCAAGCACTACTGCCTGGACAGCCAAGTCCGGAGAGATGGCTTCTTTGGCCGTTCTGTTCTCCAGGACTTTCTGGTGTGATCTTGGTTCGCAGACCCACCACCGGGATTGGTATTGCTGAGGTATCTATTCTAAGGTAAGGAATCTATAACTAACGTGTTTCTTTCAGATGCACAAGTTACTTACCTTCGGTAACGATATATCTGTAAGAAACATTAGTTAGTTATAGATTCCTTACCGCCCCACCCATCCTCCCCGTTCTGCGAACTGATTTCTAGGGTTAAGGACATCCCTTCAGGGCCCTAGTTTTGTGCACCAGTGGTCAGTGTCTTGCATGGCTCTGCGTTTCTGGTGCGGAAAGTCGTGTACAGAACTGACATCAGCGCGCGAAGGCGGCGTCTAAGTAGCTGCCGCGACGTCATCCCGGAGACCATGACGCCGACGACGGACACGGAGCCGACCGACGCCACCTTCCGACGCGCAGAGGTACTGCTAACGAAAACTTTCCGGATCCAGTCTGACGCCTGGGGATAATTCTAAGGGAAGGAATCTATAACTAACTAATGTTTCTTACAGATGTATCGTTACCGAAGGTAAGTAACTTGTGCATTAACTCTTTTTGTGGATAGGAATGGAAAAAAAGCAGAACATTAATCAACAACCGTAAACCATTTCACAGAAGTAGAAATGGATATTCGGATGGTAGCGAATTGGGTACTACACGGAAGCAAGACATTACAACACTATTCATCACCCACAGATCTTGTACTTAGTAATAACAATCTTTCTCGCCCGCCTTTTTTATAGGAAGAACTTATGATAGGCACAAGAACGCCTTGTTTGATTAGCGCTGTGATGAAAAGACAAATTCCAGCTTGGGTGTACAAATGTAGAGGAAACTGTGGGAGGTAATTGTTTTATAGGTTTAATTTTAACATGGTGAGCAGAAAGTACACACCCAACGATATTTGCATGCCCAGACTATAAAGAAGGCATCACTTGTTTAACAATTAGCCATGCAACTTTGCATTACACATTTTTAGTTTTTGATTCAAATTGTCTGATACACACAAAACAGTTTTCATTTGTTTTCATCCAAAATGTTTAAAGCAACTGAGGTACAATCCTTTGCATGTGCAGTATTCAGTGCAATTTAATTTCCATTACAAATCTCATCCTAACAGATTGGCGGGTGAAGATGGAATCAACAAGAAAGCATGCCGATCAGTTATAGATTCTAAAGTGATAGAAACAGTTACTGTACATGGAATGCCAACTGCATCAAAGGAGAAGCCTGATGTAAGCGAAGAAGGGAATTCAGTGGTTTTAGGAGCTGCCCAGCTAATACCAGTATCAATAAGAAACAAGGTAGGTCTACCATTAATCACACATTTCACAATCGGGTCAACCCTCCTCCATGCTTACTATCAGTTCATCATTCGCCATCTACTCCATTTAACAGTTTGTTGAAACGATCTGAAAAGCAATCAGTTTAGATTTGTGTAAATATTTCTCCCTTTCTTGTACTGTCACACAGTGATAGGTGACTGTGTCCGCTCAGCCAAGCCTTTCGTTCACACCCAATACAGAGAGTATGCAATTGCTTCTTCAGCTTTGGCAATGATCCCACTTTGAGCTTTCAGATCCCAGTCAGAGACATTCTGATGGTGTCCCTATTTTAGATAACACTCAGCATATTAGCTGTGCCTTAGCAATGTTTCATAAGTCTTTCTCTCAGGAATTAGATATAGTTGCCCCTTACAAACAGATCGCCCCTAAAGCCATTAGACATAATGCCCCCCTGGTCCTCGGCTGAACTGAGGCGAGGTAAGTAAAACATTAGAAGATTGGAACTTCAAAATCTGCTGCCGATAAAAGCAAATATAAAACAGCATTAAGAGCCTACCACAGTAAAATTAGGGAAGCTTGCAGACAATACACTATCAAAAGGATTGATCAACCTGGAAATTCTGCCAAAGAATTATTTAAGGTATTTAATGAATTTACCAAACCCACTGCTTGTACCTCAGTTATCCCTGCTTCTCAGACATTATGTGACACTCTGGCAAATTAATTTGAGACAAAAATTGAAAATATCTACTGGAAGTTTTGCGCTACTGCCACACTCCCCATCAACTTGCCCTTACAAACCTTCCCCTGAGAGATACTTCAGCAGTGCTTGAAAGATTTGAGCCTATTACTCAGAATCTGCTGTCAGACCTGTTAATTAAAGGAAAATCAGGCTTTCTTTCTGACCCCTGTCCTCCTTATATCATGTCCTCTTTATCCACCCTGCTTACTCCCATCATTACAGCAATATGTAACTTGTCGTTAACCTTAGCTGCAGTACCTCAGGAGTGGAAAGCTGCATGTTATGCCCGTCCTAAAAAGGCCCAACGCAGATCCAAAGGAGCCTGCCAACTATCACCCCATCTCGCTTCTCCCTTTGCTAGGCAAAGTTCTGGAGTCCTATGTGAATAAGCAACTTTCTTCCTACCTGGAGGAAGATCGTCTTTTTGATCCCTCAAAATCTGCCTTTAGAGCCTTTCACAGTGCTAAAGCTGCCTTACTGGCAGTAGTTGATTCTATTATCTCTAGATACCGGAATCCCAGCAATGTTAGTCCTTCCCGACCTGTCAGCGGCATTTGATACTGTCTCACATTCTATCTTGATTCAATATCCTTTTGAGATATGTATCCAAGGAACAGCCCTAGGCTGGCTCAAAGATTTTCTTAACTACAGGAACCAAATGGACTCTTTCTGCAACTTTCAATCAAAGATCCTTTCTCTCTGCAAGTGGGTCCCCCAAAGCTACTCTTTGATCTCCACTCTTTTTAACATCAATGTGTCGCCCCTTAGCCAGATGGTCAAGTCCTGCGGTTTTGAAATACTTTCCTATGCAGATTTTTCCCAACTAGTCATCTCCTTAGGGCATGACGTTGAAAATGTCAGACATAGATTTATCGTCTGCATGAGGAAAATTGCTACATGGATGACCATAAATTGCCTTCAGTTAAATGGAGACAAGACAGAGATCCTTTTGTTTGGAAAAGCTCAGTTATAGTGGTCAAAGGAATGACAGCCCTCCGAGTTAGGCCCTATGTCTTCTCCTTGTAGAATGATGAGAAATGTAGGTGTCCTGTCCTTGATAGATCAGGTTAAATCCATCTTTGGTACCTGTTTTGGAACATGGCGCCTTCTTAGGAGAGTGTTCAGTGGCTTCCACTGGGATCGAGGAGAGCGCATTAATAATGAGTTGCTTGGACTATGGAAATTCCTTACTATTAGCGTCTAATGAATCCCTTCTTTCCCAACTGCAGGTCGTTCAGAACACTGCTGTTCGGTTGGTTAACAAACCTCCACCAGGCTCGTCGTCGGCTCCTTCACTTAGAGACCTTCATTGGCTCCCAATTAGGAAAAGATCCTTGTTCAAACTGCTTTGCCTGACCCATAAGTCCTTGATTGGCAAAGGCCCAGTATGCTTATGGGAGAAACTCGCTTTACTATTGTCCTAGCAGAAATCTAAGACCTAAAAACAAATTGTTGCTACATCCCGCTGCATCCGTACCTCAAGATATGGCAGCTGTTCGATTTCTTACTTTGCCCCCTACCAACAGACTCCCCTTATACAATAGTTCTTGCACAGATTTCACAAGTTTTAAAAAGCATCTTAAAAGTTGGCTGTTTTGACTTGCCATTCGAGATACCCATTGGGGTGAGTCGTTGCGCTATATTAAATGCCTTTTAACATAACACAACATCCCAGCACAAAAGCAGCACCTACAATTTCCTGAGCAGATTCCGCAGGTTGAGCAGTGCCGAAATACTGTTCAGAAACATTCTTTACTGGGGTTTGTTCGGTATTTCCAGGTGTTTTACAAGGCCAGACCCCAGAGGGAGGAAGAGGAAATACAGCATTTTTTGGCCAAACTAACTATCCTGGCCCTAAGTAGGGAAGGCTTTGAATCGCACGTTTGGGTTTTACATTAGAAGAACTCACCAGTGCCATAAAATACATGCATAGTGAGAAGATGCCAAGATGCCAGGGTCCAACGGCTTCCTGGTAGAACTCTATAAACTCTATAAGCGACTTGCATCGCTGGTGTGCCCGCACTTGCTGCAGATGTTTGAAGAAGCTCAGGAAAACCCAACCTGCGTCACACCCTAATTACTGTACTATAGATAGGAGGGAAACTGAAATCAGACCAAACACAGGACGGAGAGTTGATTTCCGTGTACCTTTGGCTGCAGTGCTTATCAGGGTGCTGAGCTGTTTGATATATCTATTCTGCACCGCTTTTATTGATTCCGGAAACGGCGGTTTGCTTGTTTCGTTGTTTTCAATTGCGAGCCTTATAATCAGGGAAGTTTGAGGATTCCACTTTCCTCCATACCCAGGATAGAAAGAGGACTTCCCCGTGTATTTGGCTTCGGCGCCTAACATGATGCGGAGCTGTTTGAGATAGCTGCTTTGAACCGTCTCCATTATAATTTTGTGCCAGGTTTTACCTGTTCGGGAAGTACCGCATATTCCTGGCATTTGATCCTGGGACATAGCTGCTCGTAACTTATTTATACTTCAATCGGAGGGATTGAACGGTCCGGTTTCCGGTCATCTGCTTTTACCACAGATTGAATTTGGTCCCTTATTTTGAGACGAATTCGCTTTCGCCCTGAAGAAGTCCATTGTATTGGACGAAACGTGTTGGCTGGTCTACCCTTCATGCTGCTTAATATGTTTGTCCAATAAAAAAGAGAACTTGAAGAACAAACTTCGGATACAGATTTCGTAATTGTGATATCATTGATGTGTTGGTGCACCGATTGTCTTTATGTTGAACAGTAATAACCTTGCTGATCGTCTGGATCAGGTGGGACTCATGGCCAATCACTCCACCCACAAGAGTCTAGGTTGGACGCCACAAAAGACTCTAAACCCCCCCGGCCATACTACCCATCAATGCTGAACAAGCATTCGATTCCATAGACCGGCCATATCTCTTCCTGGTATTGGAACGCTTTGGCTTTGGACCTCTCTTTTGTAGCTGTGTTCCTCTCCTTTACAAGGACCCACATGCTGCGTTTCCGGTTAATGGTGCAATATCTGCAACATTTCCTTTAGAGCAGGGCACCAGGCAAAGGTGTACACTCCTCCCATCCTGTTAACCCTATGTATAGAGCAGCTGGCAAGCTAGGTCAGATCAAATGACAACTGATTGGCTTTGGTGACGGAATGGACTGACAGAGGGAAAAGATATCCCTGTATGCCGATGATATCCTATTGTATGTTGCCAACTCAGGGGAAAAACTGAGGCCTCTTTTGACACGCTTCAGAGAACACAGCGAATACAAAGTGAACTGGGGTAAATCAGTATAATACAGAATCAGTGACTGGGCCCCCGAGGACGAAATCCGAACTCCCCTCAGAGTAGTATCAGACGAGTTTAAATACCTTAGTATACACATAACACAGTGACCAGACAGATTTCTGGAAAGGAACTTGGGGAGGCTGCTGATGGAAAATCAGTGGGACATAGCCTGAAGGCTTAAATTACCACTAGCACTCCTGGTGAGACCAGCCATATTTAAAATGGTAATGCTTCTAAAAGTCCTCTATGTGATGCAAAATATGCCATTCTCAATCCCTGAGAGCATCTTGCGAATGGAGTGGGAAATTAGGATTCTGCTCTGGAAGTGTACTGCCCCACAGGTAGCTCTAAAAACCCTGTGCAGACCTGTATATAACAGGAGGATAGATCTTCCATATTTATATTGGATATTGGCCATCCCAGTTGCAGGCAGAAAAGGAATGGATTAATGCCCTGGCAGATGACCCAGCAGTTAGACCGTGCCTTGCTGGATGCACTGTATATGGTGGACCCAGGAGGAGGAATCTGTGTGCCCCCGCACAGGCACCCTTGACCGCCTGGGATAAGGCACTGATCCATTTCGGATGGAGAGGCAAAATCACACTGGAGACACCCTTATGAGAGGGATGAGTGCTGAAGCAGGTGCTTAAGTTCCATGGGTCTACCTGCTGGGATTTAATCAGCATTTCCAGGCTAGGCGACATAGATGAGGAGGGACCGTCAAACCCTTTAAACGGCTACAGGATTAATATGGGCTCTTGTACATGCAGTATTACAAATATAATCAACTCAAACATGCCCTATATGCAGAAGCCATTGATTGGAAAGAAACACCTGATTATGGTCCACTCGAATGTCTTGTCCTAAAGGGCTTACAAGGGAAAGGACTGTCTCCTCTATATATAAAATAATATTCCTAACAACATTAGAACCCTTGGATAGTGATGGGAAAGATAAGTGGTTGTGTTTACGCCAGCAAAGATTTGGTTGCTGACAAGAGGGACTCACTTAGCCCCCAAAGAGTGGATTTACTATACCACGTCGTCATTCTTCATGATGCATTTATGACTTATACACATAAGATCCACACTTAAGGTACGTGGAACTTCCTGTTGTCAGCTACGAATGGGGCGATAACAAGCCCTTACTTAAGTGGGGTGTACTCACAATTGTAACTGGGACTTTTCTGTCTGCCTTTCTCGTTTATCCCCAGAGAAGAATTCTGGAATACACTAAATCTTGGACACAGTAATCACTGTTGCCCTTTACTGTGCGAATATCACTGGAGTACTAGAACCCATTCCGGGTCGGAAATACAACCGGAACTGAGGTTGGTTTCCCTACAATATCTTTCCACAATTATCACTATTCACCAGTCCTAGTGGATTCGTTATTTTAATACCACATTATTTTCGTCCCTTGTACCTTTTCTCCATATAGGACCCATACAAAGAGATTAGAGGTACTTCTTAGATTATAAATATACTTTTTCTTGATCTGAGGCAACATTGAGGGTGTGCCGTGTTTCTTAAATCACTTTAGAAGAGTCACTGCTAAATGTTCGGAGATTGGATGTCACTAAATAAGTCATCAGAAACGGGCTTATTTTCATTTGCTGACAATTTTTGTTTGGAATAGCGATCATCTTTTAACTGCACAAGTCTGTCTAGAGACCGCAATGGTGATATGTTTTAGTACCACAGCATGGGTTTCCACAGACTCGAGGGCTATACTTGAGCCACTCTTTGCGATAAACATACTGTCACAAAGGGTAACGGACATCTGATGTTAGTGATGGATATCTTTTACTCCCAACTTCTATACACTTGTTTGTTTCTTAGTCCTGAAGAAGTCGCTGCGCACAACAATTAAGCGCGACGAAACACGTGTTGGCTAAGGATCTCAGGATTAAACTGAAGTGACTGTTTCAACGGAGGAACAAGAGTGTTTTTATTATTGTCAATGATACATAATATATACTGTCGGCGTGTGCAAGGGACTGTTGTTTTTGTGAATAAGAGTGATGTTGCTGTCTTGACCCTTTTGGATTTGTTCACAGAATTTATTACAGTACATCATGATATCCTAATTGAGTGTCTTGTGGACTTCGAACTAAGGGATACTGTGCTGAATTGGACAATTTCATTTTTTAAACTGCAGTGCTACTCTGTAATGGGTTCTTCATATTACTCTAATCAGCAGGAAGCTATGTGTGTCTTCCCTGTCTCCCACACTTTTTAACATATATGTAAGTTCTCTATTTCTCCTTGTCATATCGTTTGGGTGCTCTGTTTCTCTTCAGCTAATGGCAACCAACTGATTTTAAGATTAGACCAAAAATCTCCTGGCTTGGCTACCAACATGGCTGGGTGTTTGTCAGCAGTACTGTCATAGATGGCAAAGAATTTTCTGCAGCTCGATTTCAGTAAGACTGAGCTTCTGTTAGTGGGTAAATAGGTGACCAGATGGAATAATGCCATCTGGCCTATTTCCCAAGGTTACAGCTCAGTTTAATCTTTAGAGGTCCTTCTTCCAATTAAAGGTGCTGAGAATGATTCTCCCTTTATTACTGAAACACATGAATTCATAAGCGAGCTCTGCAACAATTATGTATAAAGTAGAGTTTTGTAACCTACTTTAAGTCTGCTGCAATCTTCTTTAACAGCTTTGCAGAGACTGCAGAACGTTGTGTTCAGATTGGTGTGTGGGTTAAAAAATGTTTTCATGTTTTGCAAGCAAGACCTAACTTGCATTGGCTTCCTGATGAGAAGAGGGTTATTTTTTAAACTCTTTGCTTAAATGTTTAAGGTTTTCTATGGGGCGGAAAACATCTCTCTTAGTGGATTGATTTCAGCCTTACCATCCACGGAGAGTACTTCATTCTAACTCTCAATTTCTATTTCCGGTACCCAGAATTATTAAGAGAGGAATGGGAGACATAGTTGTATCCTATTTGGGACCTTTACTGTGGAATAAAATGCTGATTGGGATTAAAGAAATCAGCTTTTCTATGATATTCCGGACCCCCCTACCCCCCAAAAAACATTATTTTCATGGGCAAGGCAGTCTTTCCTCTGCAGCCTCTGTCTCACCATCTATTGGTTGTTAGCGCCAAGATGCCTTTTCAGGTGAATGTTTATGCTCTATAAGTGCTTTCCTATTCTGTTCTAACTTGAAATAATGTCCAACACACCCCTTCGTCCAGTTCCCAAGATGCCCCATTTCAACCCGCAGATGACGTCCTGCCTTTGCAAGTGCATCCCAGCTTGGAGCTGTGTTACCATTCATACCCCTTGGTCCCCAACTGAACTAGTGAATATCATTTAATAGTTTCCCGATATCTGTGAAAATCCTCTGAAATTCCATGAAGAATTTCAAATTGTATCTGAATATTATAAGCCTAACTGGACTGATGTGAATCAATTGTTGCATCTTATTATGCCAAAAGGAGTGAAATACGAGTTGTTAAAAAAGAGTAATGGGCCTTTATAGGCCCCTGGTGATGCAGCTCATCTTTCTGCTGTGAAAGAAGTCCTGTCATAAGTGTCATGGAGGCATGTGTCACGATTTGCTCCCTGTGCTCTCGTGCCCACCACCAGGAGGACGAATTGTGGGTTCCAGTGTTACAATAAGCTTCCAGACACTCTCCTGCATGCATATACTGACTTCAGCCATTTGGACGCTATTTGGAAATTGCCATCTATTCCACATCCATGCCAGGTTTTGTGGAAGCCAGTCTACTCATACTTGAAAACTCCATTACCTATAATCCCCTGCGTACTGCTTTGTCTCCAACCCTGCATGCCAAGTATGGGTGGAGGAATTTAGCACACCGGTGACTGGCAGTTGCTAACCTGCTTACATCTGATGCATGTGATGACTTTGAGCACTATTAAGCCCCAGCTCCCTTCAGTCCAGCGTTGGTCATTGTAGCTGTAATCCTGTGAGACTGACCCTTATTTCCTGAGCTTTTGCTATTCTTCTTTTTCTTGACTCCTGAGCTATAGCAATTCCTTTTCCCTGAATTAGCACTGCCTCCAGTGCTACCTTGACTCCTTGATTCCTGAGCTATAGCTAATCATTGTTCCTGAATTAGCACGGTCTGTAATGTTAGATTGATTCCTTGTTTCCTGAGCTGTAGCTATTCCTTGTTTCTTGAACTAGCACTGCATTCACTGCTAGTTTGACTCCTGAGCCATAGCTATTCCTTGTTTCGTGATCTAGCACTGCCTTCAGTGCTACCTTGTATCGTTGATTCCTGAACCAGCACTTTTCTAGTGCACCTTTGTAGCTTCTCCTTCTGTATTTATCTTTTTTCCCAGTCCCTGCCTTTCTTCCCATTACTTTTATTCCTGTTCCTAGTTTGCTGTCTTTCAATTCTTGCTGTCTGGCTTCTGGTTTCCTTGTATGTTTGTCACCCACTTTCTGCCAAGTGTGCCCCTTTGTCTTCCGTTCTTTCCTGTTAAGCACTCTTCCTTGCTGGCTCCTTTTCTATCGTGGTTGTGTATTTAGTTCAACACCTTTGCTGTTACCGCCTTGCGTGTTTCAGTTTGATCGCTAAGATCCGTGGGATAAGCTGACAACCTAGGTGGTGTTTCAAGTACACTGTGAGTATTGTCTTTGAGTTACTTTTATAACATCACCTTAGGTATCAGCCCCACAGACCTTGCCTTTGCATGTATATCCAATATATGGGTATTCACAGTCAGTATCTGTAATAGCAATTGTGGGTGAGAAACTTACTGAGCTTCAGTCCTACCGTGTGGAGCTCCCGGGTACTTTACCCCACACGCCCTTCATTGTTAATGTTGTTTATATATATGCCTGTCCTATATATATATATATATATATATATATATATATATATATATATATATATATATATATCACCATAGAAATTCACATAGAAAACCAAAGGTTACAGGGACGTTATAGTTGGGAAATAGAATTTAAAAAACCTCAGCTGTGCTTTCAGACATAGGGCGCTGCTGGAAGGGCAGCTCCCTATGTCTGAAAGCAATTATGCTCTGCTTCCAGCAAGCAAGAGCATTTTCAATGCTCTCGCTTGCTGGATGTGGAGCGTTTGCTGTGGCTTGGCGGGAGCAGTAAAGCTCCAGCCAAACCACAGCAAACAGCTATGTCCTAAGACATAGCAGGAGCCGGCCCTTGGGTGGTGGCGGTCCCCACGGCCATCTATGGCTCCAGGAGGGGTAGCCGCTCGGCCCCCCTCCTTCCTTATTTGTAGGGCCTGCCCCGGGAAGGTGGCGGTCCCGTGGGGCGAGAACAGGAGGCCTTCCCGGGGGGCGATCACTACAGAAGTGCGGGAGCCCGCAATTCTTTTTTTAAATAAATTTCGGTGGGAGCCGCGTCTCCAGCACGAATCCTGGCAGATTTTTTTTTTAAATTAATGTTTTGTTGCCCTGGTGGGGTGCCTCTGGAACTCCCCCCTCCCCCAAGAGACCTAGAGGGTTTGGGCAGGCTCCTCCAACGAGTAGCTCGTGCGCTACTGGTGGCTCTCCAGCTACCTGTAAGTAGCTTTCCTTTATGCAGCCCAGCCTACTAAATGCAGAAGCTTTTCCTTGTTTGAATTCAGGCGCGCAACGTCCATTGGGCTCAAAGGGCTTCAGCCCCCCCCCCCGCATAGTTTGTGGCAGGCTGGGCTGAGACAGCTTCCTGGGCACACACGCAGCCGCACCCGAGTACTTCACAGGTCTTTAAAAGACCATTTGACCATTTGCTTGTTAATGAGGCTTTGTTGGTTTTTCACCCCTCCTTAGAGCCCCTGCATCCCCACTCCGCCTATTCCGGGAAGAATTAGCCCCCCCGAAATTTTTCTTAGCCCCCCCGAAATTTGCCTCTAGTTGCGCCTCTGTTTGAATTAATAAAGGTATACCAAAATTGAAATGTATATTTGAGATCAAAATGTGTTTATTTTCAGACTTCATAAATGATATTTGGAGAAAAATGGCTGAATTTCTAAAATATATTTAAAGCTGATATTTGAGTGATACCTCATGTGACATTTGGGAGACTTTTTACAAATGTTATACCCTTGGTGCCAGATGTGTTGCTGCTGTGGCTGTTATGTATTAAACATGTAGCGGCATTCCATATTAACAAAGACTTGTTTACATTACTGCTGTCAACCAAGCCTGATCGCCGATAGTGATTTTGCATGTGGTGGGCACTAATATAATCTTACCTGATGTGGTCACAATTTCAACACTAGTAATATTAGTACCTCTTGATAAGTTTAATTGAACATAAGTAGCTCTTATTACAGAAAAGGTTGGAGACCCCTGGGTTAGGGTATTCCTACCCTGTTCCCTTCTCTTTTTTTATGTTTTATTTTGAGACTCGGCTCAAGCCGAGTCCCAAGATGGCTGCCAACACTTCCTGGTTTGAATCAGATTTGAGCAGGGGGACTGTCGGATCCTCGGAGGATCAGCATCCCTATATATACAAATCAGGATTTTTCTTAATATTTCCCAAATTACTGAACGGATTTACACCAATTTACAAAAAGGGGGCTTTCTGGACCAACATCTACCTTTGTGACCAATTTGATGTAATTCCATTCAGCAGTTTGGACTGTAGCCGTGTCTAAAGTTCATATGGGAATTAACATGGGAAACACACGTTTTTTTTAAACCCCCTTTTTCTCGCCCCCACTTGATGGATCACCCCGAAACTTTCCATACGCAACAAGAATCACCGGGGCACTTTTTGGGGAAATTTCTTAAAGAGTCCTCAAACGATGCCAAAGATATAGGCAAGTCAAAAAACGCTTTTCCTATGGAAACTAGGTCCTAGCTGTAACTAGCTACTGGAGACCGCCAATAGTATATATATATATATATATATATATATATATATATATATATATTTATTTAGTCTGAATGCCGCATTGCCTCTTGAGTGCCTGTCCATTCTGAGCCTTAATCTTCATATTCCCTTGTACTGAGCTTCCTCTTTAGATTCTCTTTCTTCTCTGACTCTGTTTGATCTTGGGCAGCTCTGTGCCCAATATTTTGCCAACTTTCTTTTCCCTGCCACCAGGCCTTGCCAGAGTACCTGACACATGCCAGTGTCCCGGACAAAGTCCTGACAGAATGTCCTGTCAAAACTGATTGGACCACGAATAGTAATTGTAAACAGAATAAAGGTGAATCTCCTGCTGATTATCTTGACCACTTGAATGATGTATTTAAATGCTAGTCTGGTATTGTGTGACCTGCTGAAAGTGATCAGGAAGCTGCTGGTGCTGCTTTTGTTCACAATTTAACACTATTTCTGTCAGGTAGCACACCAGTTGCTTTGCTGAAATGCATTGTGTTACAATACAAGAGAGGAAGAATGAGTCATATTAATTGAGGTTGATGTCTTTACAGATGCCGTTGTTTCAGCAAACGTCTGGAGAAGGCGGAGGTTTCCAACACTCCAATCTGGACAATCTGAATTTATCCAAGTTCCTCAGAACCGATACCTTATCTTTTGTCAGCCAAACCAGTAAAGATCAAGGTAAATCCCATGATGAAACTCTGATAAAACAAGAAAACAAGCGGTCCTAGTCCCCTGTGGTAAGTGTATGTAACACACCCATTTTGCCAATGAAAAATCCCAGAAAAGATTCGTACAAATTTGTTCAAAACCTAACCTATGTGCCATCATGTTGTAATAACTAGTGTTCCTGTTGTTCCTAACCAGGTCACCATATTGTCCTGTATTCCTGCCATTGCTAAACAGTTCACCATACTAGACCTTTGCTCTGCTTTCTTTTCAGTCCCTAGACATCCCAACAGCCTGTACCAATTTTCTTTCTCATTATTATGGGGCCACCTAACAATGTCCCATTTGCCACAAGGCTTTACTATGTGACCTTCTATCTTCTCTCAAGCTGTTAAGGATCTGGACACCCTTGTCTTCTTTAAAATTAATTCCTTAAATATATTCTGCCTCTAGGAGACATTTTGTACATCTTTTTGTGTTACTTTGACCTTCAAAGATGTTTCTTATACACAAACAGGGCAGTGAGGTATTCCATACGGAATCAAGGTACATAGGGCAAAAATATTTGTCCAGCATGGATTTATTTTATAGATCATATGCATATTTTTAAAATAATGGGCCCTGTTGCAGTGCTTCAATAGAGGAGAACTGACTTAAATAATATAATGAACAGAATGCTCCTCTGTAATCACAATAAGCAGTACTAATCTTAAATGTGATGTGAAGATGAAGAAAAAGTCAAAGTTTCAACCCCTACAGCCGTGAATTAGAATCAACCATCACCAGGACAGTATGATAACTGGAGGTGGAGCTGCCATCAAACTCTTTAACAAATAGCAATGGAAGAGGCTTAGCAGGTCCTAAAGAAACGTAATATGCTAAGTTCGTCAAAATAGAGGTGCTGATTTCATGAGCAAGGCTTCTTATGCAGAGGCTCAAGATCATTGACAGATGTTTTTAAGAGAACTAGGCAAATGCAAATTAATGAGGTGCACAAGATAAAATCTATCTTGAAGTAATTTCTAACAGAAATGCAACATGTGAAAAGCACAATGTAGCAAGTGACCCACAAGCAAGGTGTCACAATGATTTGCAAATACGGGCAAGCTGAGAAAAAAATAGTGTCTATATGTGTCTAAATATTTCATAGCTACTCTAATGGATAATGCAGTAAGCAGTCAATGATGAAGGCTCAAACACACAAAAAAGAGGAGAGTAAAAAATCAATAGAAATGAAAGGGGAACACTATAGTGTGGGCATATTAGTGAGTGAAGGCAACATACGAATTGTGTATAGACAAAGAGCTGGTTCAGTCTATAGTAATGAAAAGGGGAGGCATGAACAGCGATATATATGCAGAGGCTTCTGGTGCTTTGTATCCCTCTGTCACGAGTTTTCCATTTAAAGTCATTGGCAGTGTAATGTGTAGCGGTTGGGTGCCTGTGCATTAGGCACCTCTCTGGACTAGAGGACTTCGGGCTACTATGCAACTGACAGAAAAGCTAGAAACCTCCATTTTGGGCTTTGACTTTTAGTGGATTAGCCAAGTTTAGGCAATCAAAGCTTACATCTAGAGAATGTTCCAAGTTTAGGAATTGAGCTGCAGTGAACCCAAGATTAACATGCAATAAGTAGGCATCCCAGTTCTATGTTCAAGACTGGTATCTTTCCCACTTGTTGGAAGTCAGCCTCAGTTCTCCCTCTATTAAAAAAAGCCAATCTTAATGCAATGGATCTAAATAACTATTGTCCAATCTCCAGACTCCCCTATCCAGCCAAACTGATGGAGAAGCTGCTGAATGAGCAACTTACCTCGTTCAGAGATTACTCAGTTTGGCTTAAGACATGACCAGAGCACAGAATCAGCCCTAACAGTGGCCACTGAGGAAATTAGAGCGGCTGTGGACGGGGGCAGAAATGCTGCCCTCATCCTGTTAGGTCTTTCAGGAGCGTTCGATACGGTCAACCACAATCTTTTGGTTGACCTATGTAAAACCTCGGGATAGATGGTCAGGCGCTGGCCCTACTGCAGTCCTTCCTCTCGGTACAACGACAATCAGGTTTCTTAGGAGAGTTCATTTCAGAACCGTTTTCCCTACCTTGTTGAGTCCCGAAGGGTTCATCGTTGAGCCCAAATTTGTTCAACTTGTATGTGACACCTCTGGCTAAACTCATAAAATCATCAGGTCTATCATTAGCATCATATGTTGATGATACGCAGCTTGTAGTCTCATTTTAAAAAATTATCTCCACTCCAGTGACCGTTTTAGGAACTGTATGAGTGCAGTAAGTGGATGGACTGCAATTGTTTGAAACTGAACTCCTCAAAGATGGAGGTTATTCTTTTGGGATTAACACGTCATTCTTGTTCCCCGAATTGTTGGCCATCGGATCTGGGAACACCTCCTACACCCACCCCGAAGGTAAAAAATCTGGGGGTACTTTTGGACAATAACCTGAAATACAAAACAAGGGGGAATAAGGTCACCCTCGTCCTCTTTTCATGCTCTCAGAGTGATTAAAAAAATCGAAAAATTCATACCGTTTGATCTTCTAAAAACAGTGCTTATCGCGATTGTTCTGACAAGACTGGATTATTGTCACAGTCTTTACCTTGATCTACCCAAGGGTTCCTTCCCTAAGTAAACTCTTCATAATGCTGCAGCATGATTCCTCTTGAAAATTCCGAAATTTCATTCTGAAAAAGTGGCCGTAAGGAAACTGCACTGGCTGCCGGTTAAACAACTCGTCATCTTAAAGGCCTTATGCACGGCCTATAAGTCCCTTCATGTGCAGGGCCCTTCCCACTT
Source organism: Calotriton arnoldi (assembly GCA_963921515.1). NCBI lineage: Eukaryota > Metazoa > Chordata > Amphibia > Caudata > Salamandridae > Calotriton > Calotriton arnoldi. Next base: position 751,526 of record CAWUFW010000809.1, read on the forward strand.
CAAGAAGAATATGAGGTGGCACAAGCCTGGCAGAACTCTATGCTCTAGTTCCTCCTTGCATTTGGTGATGCCATCCTTCAAACAATCCTTCAGGGGTGGCAGAAGCTTCTTCAGGTCCACAGCATTACATTGGAGCCGTCTTCCTCATGATCTAAAAGCAGCTGGACCTCTTTCTCTATTCAGGAAATCGCTGAAAACCTGGCTCTTTGTCCAGTAATTTGACAACTGAGTTTCACATCTCCTTATCTCGCACAGCGCCAAGACGCCTCTGGGCAATCGTTGCGCTTAACAAAACCATTCATTCTTTCATTCAGTTTTATGTGTGTATTTATAGAAAAAGAATTGTACTTTATATGCTACGGTCATCAAGGTGAACAATGCAATTCAAATTATATCTCCACCGAATGTTATCATATAGCCGTTTATTCTCATACTGTTCTGTCTATGCATGCTACCCTAATAGTGGAACGCACAATGCTCAATCACTTATATCAAACACTCAGAAATTTTTTCTAATGAATATGCATACAGCAGCTAAAGGCACCTTTAGTTTGGTAGTGTACTGTGTACCAGTGCCACAGGCGCTTGTGGTTCTCCAGACCAAATGCAAACCAATGTGACAGGGAGTGATCATGATGGTGGCTGTTAGGCGATCACAATCCTTGGTGCCAGATACATGCTGATTTTGATTTGGGTGGAGCTGGGTCAATTCAAGGTGTGTGGGAAGGGGGGGGACATAGGCTCTTATGGGAAGGCAACACCCGATCACAAGCAAACCTACCACACAAACATCAGCGGTTCCCATCCCATTTTAGCTGGTTAGTGATTTCACATGTGAGGGCAGTTTCTTTTCTAGAAAGCAGGGCTGGACTGGCCGTAGCGGGCACCAGGCGTTTTCCCGGTGGGCCGGAAGGGTGGTGGCCGGTTTGTGGCCCGTGGGGGCCGTTTTTGTTACTGAGGGCCGGTTTTGCAACAGTGCTGCAATATCGGCCCCCTGTAACAAAAGCCGCAGCGGTGTAAAAGAGGGCCGGAGGTTCTCTTTAACGAAATGCAAAAATAAAATGATAATAACCGAAGTTATTTCTGTTATTATCATTTTATTTTGGTATCAACCAGGTTGGGCGGGGCAGGGCTGGGCTCCCGTGACGTCCAGGTGCTGCACTCCAAAGTAGGCATGACTGCTTGGCTGGCCCAATTGGGCCGGCCAAACAGTCATGTGCACTTTTCATGTTTCCCACCAGGCTGCATTACGCAGCCTGGTGGGGAACATGCCTAGCCTTCCATTCCCCATCTGAGCGCCGAGCCATGGCGCTCAGACCAATCACAATGCTGCATTGCAGCGTTGTGATTGGCTTAGGGGAGGGAGCCTGGGTGCTTCCTGCTTCCCCACAGCGAGACGACAAGGGATGGCGGTAGCAGCAGGGAGTTAAGTGTGTTTTATTTTTATTTTGTATCACCCCCCTCCATAACCCCCTTGGCCCCTCCGCTCTCGTTCCCTGCCACCGGCTACCACTTGGATGTAAAAATATCCTAAATTCCGGAGCTAGAGTCATCTGCCTCCAAACACTGTCTGCTCATATCCTGATTGTGAGGGACAGTAGTTTTCTGTACTAAAGATCAGGTTAAAATTAATAAGTAGAAATGTAACCACTTCTCCAGCAAATTATACCACTCTGCTGGGGAAGCAACAACATATAAACTTCTGTAAGACTTCTCAGAGAATCAGTGATACTAGTTTTCCCAATTTAAAAAAAAGTAATGGATCACCTGGAATGTTGAAATCAGGATTAGGGCTGAAGAAGGGTACTGTGCCAGGGACATCTAGTTTTATACAGGAATAGAGGGGTGGAGCATCCACCCTCCCTTGATTCTCGCAGTCAACTTGTTCCAGCATCAGTGTTGGTTAAGGGCCTTTGCATCGATCATACACATTGTCTTTCCTTACAGATGTCACAGACATAGCATCCATTAAAAAAAAAAATATATGGTAATCAGTCTAGTAATTCATCTAGGAGCCTCGCACCATTTCCAGCTACATAGTCTTTCAGGTTTACTTTGGGTCTAAGTTTAAATTGTAAATAGTGTTTTGATCTTGAGTCTTTTCAAAGTTTGACTCTCCTCCTATTCACAAATGACACTGTTTTATTGACAGCTAATGCCTTGCAAACATTTTTTGATGGCTTTGTAACTTATAGAAACGGCAAGGAGCTTAGTACCCACTTTACTAAGATGATTGTTATGGTTACTGGTTGAAAATCTGTCAAATCAAGAAACATTATCATAAAAGATCATCACTTAGTAAAGATTCTGGCCTTCTCATATTCAGGAGTGGTTTTTGATAGCACGTCTTCTTGGAAAGACCTCATCAAATTAAAAAGAAGGTCCTTTATACATTCCTTTTCTTGTGTAGTTAATTTTGTGAATGAACTAGGTAAAGAAGTACATGCTGTATATGATAACATTATATCAATCTAAATATGTCCCCGTTGCTTGCTATGGTGCAGGTGTCTAAGGGTACATTAACCCATATCCACTGCACATTGAAGAAAACACATTTTGCAGACAATAATTGTCTATCCCACATAGTTGCCCACACTTTTCCTGTCGTGAAGTGCTTTGAATTTCCTACCTCTCAGATAGAATCCAGCTCCCACCTTTCTTGCTTTGGATCTCCATCTGGACCAATCCTTGTACCACCTTGAATAGATTAATTGTCGAGGATTTGTTACTTATGGAGGACCATGGTAAGCTGAGATGGTTAACTTATATAAAGTCACTCTATTTAAAATTGGGTAGGGCGTTTTCTTTGATTCTCCAGAGAACATCACAAAGAAGGATAAGCAGTGGACTAAGACTATTTTTTATCATTATAGATCCTAGGATAGGGAATGGCGATTCACAGATTCCATGAATAGAGAATCAGGATTTCATTAAAGACACGGAGGCTAGCATTATGCATTAACCTTTTAATTGGTCACTCCTGGAGCACCTTTAAAGAACTTTTCACAACAATAAAACAATCCAGAACTAGAATCCTAACAATCCATAAATAGGACTGTAATGGAATGTTCCTCCTCTTTTAGATGCAAAAATTTGAAAAATCTCGACTTTTGACTTCCACCCATATCCAAAACGCCCATCTTCTTTCCTCTTCAAGATTGAGAATCTAGAACAAGAAAAAACCTTTGAACCCAACGTCACATTTCATTTTAAATGCATAATCTTTTGTCAAACAATACTTCATATTGCAAAAATAACCTAAAACTCTACTTCCCAAATACATTTTTTTTAAATTCTTAATGGAGAGGAGGACGGGATAATGCTAGCCTCAGTGTCTTTAATGAAATCCTGATTCTTTGGTAATGGTAATCTGAGAATCGCCATTTCATTACAAGACCTCAGGCTACCATTGTGCATGTTGAAAGCCCTTCAACACCACCTCTGATGCGCTAAATCGGTCTAAAGTAATGCTGTGCAAACGTACTTACATTACACCAATCAGCTGCCTTCATAATACCTTCCAATGTTCCAGCAGACCCACAGGCTTAACTCGCTATAGCTCCCTTAAGGAATGGACTTTAAACATTTGCACATTTACACCATCTTGCCCCATCATTTCTTTAATCCACCATGCAATTGTGGTAGAACTCACTGCTTTTAAAGGCTTTACATACATATCATCAATTGATGCTAAACATCTCTCCTATTCTCTTGAACTTTGCACTTATATTCCTTCAAACACTCCACCACACATAATTTTCTGCATTTGTCAAACTTTGGATAAAGAAATTAAGTAGACATTGTCTTTGTTCTTTTCCAAATCTCAAAATACACTCCTTGACTGAATGTTCTATTACTCACCTCCAAGCTCTTAACATCTGAAACTCTTCTACAAAACACTAAACATAACAAAGTCGCCAGTTAGTGAGTAAGATTCTTCAAATGTAATTATTTGTTCACTGACCAATTCTGAAATAACTTTAGGACTAGTTTAACTACTGTTGCACAGACTGGAGTGGGAATAGTACATTTTACCCCTCTGAAGTCAAATAGTTTCCCTACTGTTGCACAGACTAGAGAGAGAATAGTAAATCTAAACACTCCGAAGTCCAAAATGTTCCCTTCTGTTGCTTAGACTGGAGTGGGAATGGTAATTTTAACACCCTCCGAAGTCCAACGTTTTCCCTACTATTGCACAGACTGGAGTGGGAATAGTAAATGCAACTCCTCCGAAATCCAATGCTTTCCCTACTGTTCAACAGACTGGAGTGAGAATAGTAAATTTAACCCCTCTGAAGCCCAAAGCTTTCCCTACTGTGGACCATACTGGAGTGGGAATAGTAATTTTGACCCCTTCGATGTCCAACGCTTTCCTTACTGTTGCACAGACTGGAGTGTGAATAGTAAATGTTACCCCTCCGAAGTCCAACGCTTTGCCTGCTGTTGAGCAGACTGGAGTGGGAATAGTAAATTTAACCCCTTTGAAGTCCAACGCTTTCCGTACTGTTGCACAGACTGGAGTAGGAATAGAAAATTAAACCTCGCCGAAGTCCAACACTTTCCCTACTGTTGCACTGTTTGGAGTGGAAATAATGTAGGTAAGCCCTCTAAAGTTCTAAACTTTCTCTACTGTTGCATAAACTGGAGTGAGACTAGTATATGTATTATTCCCATAATCAAATACATTTTCTAATGTTTTTTTAAATATATTTATTATTATTTGTTTATAATTTTAATTTGATAGTATGTTTATATTTTTATTTTTGTTAAATGTCTTTTTTATTTTTTTATTTTTTTACTGCATTTGTTTAGTCATGTCATTATTGGAATTGAATCGTAAATATTTTTGATATTTTTATGTTTCATGATGTAAAAATATATTTTAATAATTGTGTTACATTATATATATTTATGTTTATATATAAACATTCACACACATATATATGTATGTGTGTTTATATAAGTATATATTTCTATATAGTATTAAATATTAGTGGGATATGTTTAATTAACATTATGGGGTCGTTTACGATGTCGGTCGGAAAACCTCCGACCGATAGTCGGAAGCCTTCTGATCGCGGTCGGAGGCTTTCCGAGCGACACAGTCTGTTTGCGGTCCGACCGCCTGATTACGATGTAGGTGGTTGGAATGTAAATGGGCCAGTCATTCCGACTCGATTCCGACCGGCTCTCGGAGTCTTCCAGCCGGTCGGAACCACACCGTAGTCCCTATGGACAGCGTTTCCGCCGTCGGGGTTACGATGTCAGTTTCCCACAGCCTTTTCATGCCGGCCATTCCGACACGGAAAGGCTGTCGAAAAGTGACTTTGGGGGCCCCTAGCAGGGCCCCCTTGCCTCCGTGGTCAACGTTTGGTGGTCGAAGGGGTACCTAGGTTACCCCCTGCAATACCCTGCACTGTGTGGCAGGCACCATGGGGTGCCTGCCACAGGGTGCAGGGTTTTACACACACTTCAATTTCTCTATAGGAACCTGTGTTACAGGCGGTTTATGGCTGTGACACAAACTCCCATAGAGAAAAGTGAGTATGTGACCGAAAGGTGTTCGGTCGCATCGTAAACAGGCGGTCGGACCCTCCGACCAGAGGTCGGTCGATCCCGAGACGGTGTCGGTCGGAGGCAACGCCGACCGACATCGCAATAAGCCCCTAAATAATGGTATATATTAAAATCTTTTTGAATTTACTACTTTAAACTATATATATTAAGAAACAATATTTTTGTATGTTTTTGAATGATGTTAGTGTAAAACGATATTTAAAAAAATATTTTTGTACTTACCATTATAAGGGTAGGGAAACTATTTTTGTAAACAATATTTTTTGATGCAATATTTTTGTTACACGATATTGTTGGCTCCGATATAGTGTTAGTGATTCACTTTGTGTACATTTTCTCACTGTTCCAACAGCAGCTGTTAGGGTGGCCAAATTGGGCATTAACTTCCGAGAGTAAGTGGACATGCTAACGAAGCTTGTCACTCACCTTTTATGAGCCTGCAGAGACACGGTCTGCCATGAAGATGTGCCGAAAGACCTTCAGACTGTCCTTAAGCTATTCAAACCTGACTCCGTGAGGTGCAGTCCATTTTCCTGGAGTCTTTTCAATACTTGTCTCACAAACTTATGATGTCTTGCCTTTGAAATTACGTATATCAGGATGTCATCACTGATGCTGATCACCCTCTGACAACCAGTTAGGTTTCACAGGTAATGTTTTGAATAACTTCTACCCTGGATGATGCCCCAAAACTCAACCTCTTGTATCTTCACAAGCCCACATGTGTGCAGAATGTAGCAATGTATCTTTAAAGTCATGGTATAAACTGACAACAAGTAAAGAGGCCCGTGTGTAGGCAGAGTCTATGCAGGGTGTGCAGTGGATGTTGTTAGATAAGGAGGTCCTTGAAGAGGTGCCTTCAGCTCCCTTGTGAAGAAGAGTGAGGGCACTTGTTGGATCCTTGGTGTACACCAAGTTTTAGAGCGCTATTCTGGCCTTTTCCTTCTTTCGCCTTTTGGTGTGCAGCCTGGATATGTGAAGGCAGAATGTGTGTGTTGGCCTCCAGAGAGCTTGATCTTTTCTGCCAGGTAGTTTGGATGCAGTAGGCTTGATAATAACAACAGATTTTGAAGGAGATACGAGCACGGGCCGTTCCCGAAGTGTGCTTGTGTTCAAGTTGTAGTTTCAGATCGTGTCATGTGTGACTTCGTGGAGGTTGCTTTTCGTTGGTGCCAGCCACGAGTTGTACATGTTATACTTCCAGCATAATATAACATATAATTGAACAACCTAACTCAGTATAGTACATGGTAGAATAGCATAATAACACAACACAAAGCAGCATATTTGATAACCAACACATAGCATATTTAAAAAAGCTAACATTTGTCAGATATAAACTTCAGGAGAGAATTCTTTCTAGCTGCCCTCGCCCATTCTCTCCCACACCCAGTCTATTTGTAGAGCCATGTGCACCAGAGGGGAGTAAATCAACGGTAGGAAACAATGGAGCAGGATTTTCAGTTGACAGTATACACAGGTTCCGCTGCACAACTCCAACCCTGCATTTCCTGAACAGCCTGGCGACAGCAAAGATCAGGCCCTGCGCCTTTGCGTCTCTTGATTTCCTCATGTGTGTTGTACAAAGTGAAGCACATTTCTCCCGTGGTACTTTTTAGTCCAAGGTTCTTTTGTTACTTTGAGTAGGTTGGTGAAGGTGTATTTATTACAAAGGAGGGAACAGTTAATCCCTTGGTCTGCTCTCTGCGACATTATGGTACAGTGACATAGCTGTTTTAGTGCAGCAGGTGCAGTGCAACTGTTCCCAGTGCTTTGTGGAGTCCCCAGGACCCCATTTATGGTCATCATCAATTCTGTTAATTTCGGATACAATCCGTAAAACACACAGGGGCGTAGCTTCAAGGAGGGGTGTTTGGGGTGTTACACTCCCCTAAAAAATATATTCTGTAGTGAATATTTGGGTACAGACGCTTTATGTCGGGTATAGTGAGGTGTCTGTTGTATTTCACCTAGGAGATTTACATGCCCACAGTGACAAAAACACACACACATTCTCCATCGTCTCTGTTTTGAAGGCCTTAAAAAATGTCGGTTAGTTTGAAAAATATTGTTTCAAGAACCCTTAGTTATTCGCTCTCCTTTCTCTTACCATTGATCCACAAGCCCCCCCCCCCCCGTCATGTCCTACTTCTTATATAATGCATTTTAACAAGATATGCCAGAGTGATTGTTGGGAAATCTGAAACGCACACCCACCCACTCTCCACCTAACCCCCCTCCCCCCCCCAACACACAAACAAACCCCCCAAATCCTACTGACCAAGCTAGGCCTCTGAAAACACATAAGGATATAATAAATGCAATAATACACATACTATTTTAAAACGATAGTTGTCATCACAAGCCAACAATCTGCTGCCTAATGAGCCATTCTACATAAAGATAACGACCACAACACCCACCATTTCACTTTGTATATATAGGAGTCTTCAATGTCTCAACAGCAGGTTTCAAGTTTCGAACACCTGTGACTCTTAAAGGGGGCAGCAGCCATTTGCGTCTTAGTGTGATATATAAAGGGCAGAAGAATAAAACTGTGTGGCTCCTTTTCAGTAACACCAGTGCAGATTGAACAACAGGGGGATTGGGAAGAAGAATGACCCCAGCTAGTAGTAAAATAATTCTGTGTCAAGATACCCATCCTGAAATAATGATACTAAGTTTTAGCTAAAACTGGGGCAACACCCTACAAAATGCCTCGAAGTTATGCCTACCTTTACTCAGTCAGAATGCCTTGGTCATGTTGCTGTGATGGGTATTGAACAGATGCCTTCCTTTGGACTGTATCTTATATATTGACTTGACATCTGAGGCACCGTCAAGCTTAATCACGTTAGGGCAGTCCCAGAGATGTGAAATACCAATTTGCCCCAGCATGATCCTGAAATAGCTGACCCAGACTTTGGCTATACTCTCTGAATATTCCAGTACATCACCAAGTCCATCCTTGAGGTGGCTCAACTCCGGTGTGCCCTAGACTCTCATCCAATATAAGATAAGAGGGGTCTAAGTTTGGCACAGGATCTAATTTTGGTGATCCCCACATCTAAATAAAAGGGAAGTGTTGATGAACCAGAGGGGAGTCTCAACACACTTTTGAAGAACCCTGTTTCGGAGATAGACAGATCTGCAAAGTTTTATGGCCCCAGAGTTCTGCTTCATAAAGGGAAGCATTCTGGCAATGTGCTTTGTGTATTTCAAAACTGGACACATAGGCCCCCCACCCCATATTTCTTTTGTAAAAGGGGCTGTTGGTCCTGCCCTCTGTGCCAGAATGCTGCTCATTCTGGAGACATGTGGCTTTTAAGAATTACGCGATGACAGGATTATTCCATTTATGGCTATCTTTTCATATTCAGTGGGGAGGGAAGACTCATTTTCTATGTTTACGTTAGGGCTCATGGCGCCTTTGTTATGCCACTGTTACACCAGCTGCAATCAGGCCCTGTGGTATCGCTGATTTCACTCTCCTCTTAAACAAATGATGATGGCTGACCTCTCAATCTCCGAGATAAATTCATGTTCCATCCTCCACTTTCCAGTATACGCTCATTCCTTCTCGTCTGTTCATATATAAGCATTCACATGGCAAATTCCATCTGTGTCCTCCTTAACGCACAGGCTGCAGAGCAAGACAACTGTGTCTCTGTTTTAATTTCTAACTTGATTACACAGACACCAGTCAGGCCTCTGTTTTCTTCTCTAACCTCAGTAGACAGGCTCTTACTGTCAGGCCCATATCTGTATTTTCCTCCTAACCTCATTAAACAGGCTGCAGAGTCAGGCCTCTGAGTCTTTATTTACATTTGTAAAATCATTACACAGACCTCAGAGCTAGGCCTCTGTGTCTCGGTTTTCATTTCGTAACCCACTGCACGAGCTGCAGTCAGGCCTCCGTGTCTCTATGCCCCTGGCTAATCTCAGTACACCAACAGAAGTCAGGCCTCTGTCTCGATTTCCTTTGTAACCTGAAAAGGTCATAACAATGGCTGCAGAGACATTCCTCTATCTGTTTTCTTTCTAACCTCATTGCACAGACTACAGTCTAAGACCTCTGTCTCTCTGTTTTTATTTCCAACCTTTTGCCCAGAGGAAGTGCCCATCTCTGATATGGAGGTGATTTGCGTTTTTGGCTTTCAAGGTGTGAAATAATGAAATAGATTTCTCACTTTTTAATTGTTACTAATGGAGGTCAACCTCCCCTTCTTATAACCTCAGCTAGGCAACTGCTCCTATTCCGTTTGTGAAATCTGTAACCAATACTAGAACCTCGTGTGTAGTAAAGTATATATTTGAGTCGTGCTTGTAATTGTGCTACTTGTTTCCACCAATGATAACAATGGAGCACCTGCTCGGTTGACTCAGTGATTTACATACTATTCATTGTTCTTTTGTCAATAAACCCTTTCAGAATGCAGAATCTAAGATTTCTGCGACAACAGTATGCAGTCAGACCTCTGCTTCTATTATTTCTCTCTCCCTACCCTCGGTAGACAGTCTGCAGAGTTAAACCTCTGTTTGTGTTTTCTTCCCTAACCTCATCGCAAAGGCTTGAGTTGGGCGTCTCCAGTGTCTTGTTTTTCCTCTCTACCTCATTAAACAGATCACACACAGAATCATGGCCCTCTGCCTTTTCCTTTTTAGCTTCATTAGACTGGCTGTGAAATTCATAACATCGAAAATACTCAGATTTCAGACACACTTCATATAGGGCGTTATGTAAAAATTTGAAAAAACATAACGAAGAAATACCATAAAGATGAATCCAAAATAAATAAATGTAAAAATGAAGGTTTTTATTAGGTAATAAATATGACTGGTGCAACAATTGAAACCTGTCATAGCTTTAAAGTTGGATCCAAGAGAGGAGCATAAGCCTAGCAGGGTGTTAATTCAGCCTTTAACCAACTGCATCTACCTGATCAATTCATTTACGTGCAGGGCCAACAAGCATAAGACATAATGGCGGGAGTAGACTTGGAGAAGACTATCATCAAATGAAGGAGAGGATGTGACCTTATGGCCAGAGCTGCCGACTTTGGAGCTGGGGAACCAGGTTCGAGCCTAGGTGTCGGTTCAGCATCCTGTGACACTGGGCAAATCACTTAATCTCCCCTTGCCTACCAAATCAAATGAATGTGTCCTTGTGTACTGTAACTGGTGCTCATGTAAAGCGCTCCAATACCTCCGGGTCGAGTTTGCGCTATATAAATCTACAACAGCAACAATAAAAAAAAATAGGAGCAATGGACGTCCAGAGCCTGATGGCCTGCCCACAGCAATTTTGAAAGCTGATCCTTACTTCTGGTCTAAGGCAAAGTGGATTGTCTTTGATAATGTCCTACTTACATGCCTGGTTCCTCCATCATGGTAGGGGGTTGTGTATTGTTCCCATTCATTAAAAAAAAAGGGAGCAGGGACGATCCAGTGAATTACAGACTGTTAGTCCTGCTTGATGTGGTCGCAAAAAAAAACCAAACCTTAGAAATTCACTAAAAAAGCACTCCCGTTTAAAAACCCAAAAGAAAACAGTGAAATTCGCCTTTTAAACGTAACTGACATTGGTATAACTTGCACGACTGTCATTCACTGCTTATGACCTATTACATTACTGATGTCATCTGAAATCTGGAACAGTGCAAGTTATGCTTATGCCAGTTATGTATAACTGGCAAATGTCACCGTTTTTTGGGGAATTTTAAATGGTAGTGCTTTTTCAGTGAATTTGTGTAATTTAAGTTAAAGTCTTACTACCTTTTTCACATATAACTTCACTTTAATCTTTGAGATATATACATACATACATGCACTGACTGATCCTGAGTGCTTGTGTTTTCCATGAACTATTTGTTCTGGGATGTAAATATACCACAGGCAATTAACAACTTGGAGGGATCAAGGTTTGCTGAGTTAGTTATGAGGAATGGCAATTTTTAAGAAATGATTTTCCTGAGATACCTAATTTATATCTATTACCAAAGGTACATGAGAATAAATTACATCCTCCAGGCAGACCCATAATTTCTGCTCAAGGTAGCACATTTGAAAAGACATCATGGTACATAGATTTATTTTTTCAAAGTTTTGTTAAAAATCTTCCATCTTTTGTGCTAGATACTGGTGATTTCTTGAAACATATTTATGACAACGCCTGGCATTCTGATTATCTGTTAATGACTCTGGATGTTTCTTCATTGTATATAAGCATTAATCATCATGATGGCTTGTAAGCTGTTAAACATTTCCTCAGCTCACTGCCTAAGCCACATCAACTGGTAAATACCATGGTCGCACTAGTACTGCGTTAGGGGTCTATTAGGATGGCGGCCGGAAAACCACCCCAACCGCCATGGTAGCGGAAAACAACCGCCCGCCATTACCGCGGCAAAACCGGTGGCCAGATTAGGATGTCCCGCCCAAAAAAAACGACTGCGGCGGTAAGAGCCACCTAAAAACCGCCCGTAGCAGGCAGAGAAGGCCAAAACCCGTCCGCGGCGGTCGGATTCTCGGAGGAAAAAAACCAAACCGCCGCCAGGACAGCGGAGACACCGCACGGAATATTAGGATATCCCCGATGTGACCGCGGTACGTTCCGCTGTATCCGACCGCCGAAAATGCCAACAGTGATGAATGGGAGAGCCGCCGGAAGAACAGCAGCATAGCCACCGCTGCGGACGCTCCGTGACAAATATGGCGGTGGACAGAAAAAACTCACAACAAGGCCACAAAGTGCACACAGCAAACTAGCCATGCACCAAAAAACACATAACACACCCCAATCACACAACCACATGGCAACTACAAAAATACAAATCCCAGGACAACCCACACAACACACCTGACAGCAATACCCCATTTTGACACACCCACATAGCTGAGTATAAAACCAGCCCCTTCCCTGACCACAATTCTTTGCAATACTCCACAACTGAAGGGCCCAACACCAGAGCACAAAGGAGAGGCAAAACTGCACACCATCACTACTCACACCACACACAGCACCACTTCCACACCTGCACCTCTAACCCCTCTGCACATCACACACCATACACATCACCCCCACCACTTACACAATTACACACCTGCCCCTCAAACCCCTTAGCACATCACACACCATGGCACCACAGAAAATGCCAAAATTCAAAGACAGTGAGTTGACAGTCATGGTAGATGAGATAGTCAGAGTTGAACCACAACTGTTTGGTAACCTGGTCCAACAGACACCATTAGCCAGAAGAAATCAAATGTGGGCAAGCATAGTCGATAAGGTCAATGCAGTAGGGACCATCCCGCGCTCCAAGCAGGAGATCATGAAGCAGTGGCATGACCTCAAGAGCAAGGTGAAAGAGAAGAACAACAAGAACCGTGAGCTGGCTCAGAGGACTGGCGGTGGCCCTCCCATTACACCAAGAACATTCACTGCATGGGAGGATAAGGTGCTTGCCATACTGCATCCAGAGAGTCTCACAGGAATACCCGGGGGAGTGGAGGCTGGTAAGTACAAACAAAAGTAGATCATTACACAGCAATGTACTGTCCAGCACAACTACAAAGCTACATCTCAGAGGCACAAGCATATCCATATGCACCACAATATCCAACACATGTCCCACAGATGTAACATCCACTACATCTGAATCACACCCCAAAAGGTAGCCAACATTTACAGGGTTGTATGTGCCCAGGCAAATAGCACTACAACTCCCACCATGCCCCCTGTCCCACCCCTGAGCAGGATGGAGCACTCCACACCCAGAAGCATTTGGAAGCCATTGTCTCACCACAAACAAACTAACAGGTAGGTAGCCATCTGAACAGGGAGGGCTGTTTGGGGGTGGGAGGCCTGCAGTACTACTCCCACCATGCCCCCTGTCTCACCCCTGAGCAGGATGGAGCACTTCACACCCAGAAGCATTTGGAAGCCATTGTCTCACCACAAACAAACTAACAGGTAGGTAGCCATCTTCCCTGGGAGGGCTGTTTGGGGGTGGGAGGCCTGCACGACAACTCCCACCATGCCCCCTGTCCCACCCCTGAGCAGGATGGAGAACTCCACACCCAGAAGCATTTGGAAGCCATTGTCTCACCACAAACAAACTAACAGGTAGGTAGCCATCTTAACAGGGAGGGCTGTTTGGGGGTGGGAGGCCTGCACAACAACTCCCACCATGCCCCCTGTCCCACCCCTGAGCAGGATGGAGCACTCCACACCCAGAAGCATTTGGAAGCCATTGTCTCACCACAAACAAACTAACAGGTAGGTAGCCATCTTAACAGGGAGGGCTGTTTGGGGGTGGGAGGCCTGCACGACAACTCCCACCATGCCCCCTGTCCCACCCCTGAGCAGGATGGAGCACTCCACACCCAGAAGCATTTGGAAGCCATTGTCTCACCACAAACAAACTAACAGGTAGGTAGCCATCTTCCCTGGGAGGGCTGTTTGGGGGTGGGAGGCCTGCACGACAACTCCCACCATGCCCCCTGTCCCACCCCTGAGCAGGATGGAGCACTCCACACCTAGAAGCATTTGGAAGCCATTGTCTCACCACAAACAAACTAGCAGGTAGGTAGCCATCTTAACAGGGAGGGCTGTTTGGGGGTGGGAGGCCTGCACGACAACTCCCACCATGCCCCCTGTCCCACCCCTGAGCAGGATGGAGCACTCCACACCCAGAAGCATTTGGAAGCCATTGTCTCACCACAAACAAACTAACAGGTAGGTAGCCATCTTCCCTGGGAGGGCTGTTTGGGGGTGGGAGGCCTGCACAACAACTCCCACCATGCCCCCTGTCCCACCCCTGAGCAGGATGGAGCACTCCACACCCAGAAGCATTTGGAAGCCATTGTCTCACAACAAACAAACTAACAGGTAGGTAGCCATCTTAACAGGGAGGGCTGTTTGGGGGTGGGAAGACTGCAGTACTACTCCCACCATGCCCCCTTGTTCCCTAGCTCATCAAGATGGAGCACTCCCTCACACCCACATGCATGTGTCAGTCATTGCACTGTCCACTTCAAACTAACAGGTAGGTAGACATATTATGCCCTCCTGTCCCACCCCTGAGCAGGATGGAAGCCTCCAACATACACACATAGATGTGACACAGATCCAACACAAATGTGAAAACAGAACAGGTAAGTAGCCAGTACATGCACACAGCCATTCCTCCCAAAAAGCATGGTGCCATGTGACAACACCAGTCCTCTCATCACACAAAAATACACACAGATCCTATTGCCATTCACAGTGTGCAGACAGCTACACAAATGTAACTGTCACAGCAACCAAAGTGTGACACACCAATTCACATGTAGTAGAAAGTCTGTGCACAATCATGCACAGCACTGAATGCCATGTGTAAGTGCCATGTGGCCAGAGCAGCAAGGACAATATGTAAACAAAGAAAGCATGGTTGTCGGTGCAAATTCTGATTTGCATATGACATTACAAAGGTATGCATGAGATGACAATGGCCAGTTCATGCTCAGATGTAACGTCTGCCAGGGCAGAGTGATCAACAAAGAGGCGTCACAGAAATGCTTTGTTGCGCTAGTCCCTAGATGGCAACATGTCCCTGTAATCACAAAACATGCACGTGGCGCATGGTATGTTGTGACACCTCACACCATGGACAACTAATGCATGTACCTCAACATCATCTCAGGAGGCACAGTAGTGCGCATACAAACAATGTGATGACTAGTCAACTGTGTGGTGTACAAACAGTGAATAATACACAGCTAACACAAAGCTTGCGGGGTGCACTACAATGGTCATTTCCCATCTGTCCCACAGGTGACCAAGAACTGACTGCAGAGGAGATCACCAGCAACCTGCAGAGCCAGTCACCACCCCCCCCCCCACCCCCACCCCCCGGAACATGGACTCTCGGATGTTGACCCCCGGTATTCAAAGGACGAGGACCTCGGACCAGGCCCATCTGGTGTGCCAGGGCGCAACCGGTCCCAGGACCCCATCGTCCCCCCCACCACATCTGCAGCAACACCAACAGCTACGCAGACCACTGCTGTTACGGCCTGTGCGTCCTACACCACCACCACCACCAGTGCTGCCTGCAACACCCTCCCTGTCCCAGAAGATTACCACCCCACACCACCAACTGAGGAGGGCAGGGAGAGGATGCGGGTGCCTACAGTGGTGAGGCAACAGGTCTGTGGCAGCAGGGCAGGTGGGAGTGGCAGGGTCACTCACAGACAACCAGAGCCTGGTACCGAAGCCCAGGACAGCATAAACAGAGTCCTTGGGGCATATGAACGGGCCCAGGGACGAACGGCCCGGACAGAAGAAGATTCCCGCGAGCTCCTCCGGCTGAAGAGGTCCATGGACACCCGCATGGGACAAATTGTGGACCTCCTGGGCCAGATAGTGGCGGCAATGAGGGACAGGCCTGCGCCACAAACAACACCTCCACCTCCCCCTGCTGTGCCGCAGGATGACAGTTCAACATCCTCCCCTGTGGCCACAGAGAGGGGTGAGTCCTCAGACCCCACAGGCCCTACAGCAGAGGCCCCCCCTGCCAAGCGACGAAGGGGCCGTCCCAAGAAATCCCTGGGAGTATCCCGTGGCAAAGCACCTGCCAAACGTCAGTCACGGAGCCAGCCATGATGGCAATACTCTGCACTACTGCATTGACTTTTTGGACTGTCCTTCCCAACACTGCCTTGTGAATGGCATCTGTCTGTTGGACTGGGTCACCACATCAATGTGGTGACAACTCGATTCTCTCATGTACCATAACTGTCAACTCACTGCTTCACTAATCACCTCAATGTAAATGTTCACCCCCCTCATATGTCACCATTGTAAATAAATACACCTCACACACATGTTGTTTCTGCTCCGTCTTTATTCCAGGATGTGCTGTCTTCACCATGATCAAAATGTACCACGAGTATGGAATGTATGTAGGCAAGGAGAGGCTGAAGTGACCTAGGAAAACACAACAGAACAAGATTCACTAGTCTGGGTGTGGCATCACAGACATCACACAACACATACCATAAAGCTAATACAGCATGCACACATCACAATGAGCAACAAGTACCAACATACACATCCTGTAGATGTTCGAAATTACCCTTTCCCATAAACATTGTCAGCCACCACTGAGTCAACAACCGGCTGCAGTCACAAAGCTCACATACACCTTCACAACAACAGCAACATCATCAGACAGTGGGTCCGTTGTACATTGTCACTCACCTTCAAGTGAAGTAGCGGTCGATGAGCTGTTGACGCAGGTCAACACCATCCTCCTCTCCACTGTCCTCATCACTGGACACGGGTTGGTTTGCAGGTGGTGGCCTTGGCTGCTCATCATCCTCCAGGATCAGGGGGATATCCTTGCGAATGGCTAGGTTGTGGAGCATGCAGCATGCCACTGCAATCTGACACACCTTCCCGGGCGAGTACGAGTGCACCTCCCGTCTTGTCAAGGCAGCGAAATCGGGACTTCAGGAGACCAAAAGTCCGCTCCACCACACGACGTGTCCTCCATGGGCATCATTGTAGCGTACATCAGCTGGTGTCCTGGGATTCCGCAGTGGGCTCAGCAACCACGGACGGTTGGGATATGCAGAGTCACCTAGGTGTGAGAAACACAGATAAACCTTGTAATTATACTGTAGCAGAGGACAACATGTCTCACACACAGCACGCTACTGGACTCTTCGTACTCACCCACAATCCATGCACGCTCAGGAAGCAGATTAGCCATGAGCTGTGGTACGATGCTGTTCCGCATGATGTATGAGTCATGGGCTGAGCCTGCAAATCTGGCACACACGTGCGTGATGATCATGTCTGCCTGGCACACCACTTGCACATTTATGGAGTGGAAATGTTTTCGATTCCTATAAATGTGCTCCCGTGCCTGTGGTGGAACAAGCCCAACATGGGTGCAATCAATGGCCCCAACAACATGGGGGATGTGTCCAAGGGCATAAAAGTCTCCCTTCACAGCCGCCAATTCAGGCACCCTGGGGAAATGGATATACCTGTCCTTGTATATCATCATGGCGGACAGGACATCACGCAGCACCATGCTGAACATGGGTTGCCACATCCCACCTGCGCAGGACACCGTGTGCTGGAATGATCCAGAGGCAAAAAAATGCAGTGCCGCCATCACCTTAGACGTTGGGGTGAAAGCTGTTGGATATGTTCTGCGAGGCTGCAGGTGGGGCTCCAACATGGCACATAGGTTTTGGAGGGTGGCTCTATCCAGACGGAATTTCCGGATGACCTCCTCATCCTCCATGTCTGCCAGCACTGTGTAGGGACGATGCAGATTTGGTCTCCTCCTAGTTGAGATGAAAGTGGACACATGTCAATTCAATACACCATGAGACGTGTACAACATCTTACGTTTTGACTGACACAACGCCAACAATGACTGTCATCACAATTGAGTTACAGAGCAGCTTACACGTAGGGACACCTTCATCAACACTACTCGCACACTTGTCCCCTTTCACACAGCAAGTACATCCAAAACAACATCTGACTATGCGAGTGCACGTAGGGATATGGCCACATCTAGCATGAGCAGGCCTGAGAGTACTTCATACAGCATATGTGTAAAACTGCAATACCACTGTCTCATACCTAGCTGCTGTACCTGACACACCTTCAGGCGTAAGTTGAACATGGCACACATCAACAACACAATGACCACAGGCTGAGCGTAAACAACAAGTGTGTGCATGATCCAAGAAAACAAGACAGTCAAATCTGCACATCCTATATTAAGACATACATCACTGTGATTTTCACAGTTCTTTCACACATTGACATGTGTACACATTTGAGAGTCCATAACAACACTGTTCTGTGTACATGCCCATCAATATCACAAGTGACATGTGAGTGAGTACATGCCAATGTACTACATGACATACACAAACATGGCATGTGTAGTAAGCAGTGTGTTAAATGTTACACTGGCATTGTGTGCACAATGATGTGCCATTAATCATGTGGCCACTGTGCACTAGTGATGACTGCCCATTGGCCATTGACAAGCATGATGTGTCCATAGGTGCTGACCAAGTGCCCCGCCACCCAAATCACGATCACTCACGTCAATGTATGGCACCCAAATCGCGGAAGCTACCGCCTGCCACCAGCGGTGTGTCACCACCAATCCCTAGAACACACTTGCGGTAGTGAGAGATATCTATGTATTGCCAAATGGCGCTTGGCATGCTCCGCCACCCAAATCACAGCCACAGGCACCAATGTATGGCACCCAAATCGCGGAAGCTACCGCCTGCCACCAGCGTGTGTCACCACCAATCCCTAGAACACACTTGCGGTAGTTAGAGATATCTATGTATTGCCAGATGGTGCTTGGCATGCTCCGCCACCCAAATCACGGTCACAGGCACCAATGTATGGCACCCAAATCGCGGAAGCTACCGCCTGCCACCAGCGGTGTGTCACCACCAATCCCTAGAACACACTCGCGGTAGTGAGAGATATCTATGTATTGCCAAATGGCGCTTGGCATGCTCCGTCACCCAAATCACGGTCACAGGCACCAATGTATGGCACCTAAATCGCGGAAGCTACCGCCTGCCACCAGCGGTGTGTCACCACCAATCCCTAGAACACACTCGCGGTAGTGAGAGATATCTATGTATTGCCAAATGGCGCTTGGCATGCTCCGCCACCCAAATCACGGTCACAGGCACCAATGTATGGCACCCAAATCGCGGAAGCTACCGCCTGCCACCGGCAGTGTGTCACCGCCAATGCCCATGCCCTTGCAGCCAATGGGAACCGCAATCACTGTCGCCTAATGCAATTTTGAAAATCGCGGAAGGCGTGCTCCGCCACCGTGGGGCCGGTCATTGGATGCAATTGAAAGATGCACCACCGCGGTAGCGCACCCCTGGCCCCTGCGGTGTGTCACTGCCAATGCCCATGCCCTTGCAGCCAATGTGAACCGCAATTGCGGTAGCCTAATGCAATTTTGAAAATCGCGGAAGGTGTGCTCCGCCACCGCGGGGCCGGTCATTGGAGGCATTTGAAGAAGGCTGACCCGGCACACCAATTGCAGCAGCTTGGTACCACTGAAACTGCCCCAGGGGGCTATATATGTGGGAGAGAGCCTCACAGTTCCACAGCTTCCAGGGACTGCTGCCTGAGACCCCTCACCTGCTGCTGCTGTCTCCAGGGACTGCTGCCTGCCACCCCTCAACACCACCTGCTTCTGCTGCTGTCTCCAGGGACTGCTGCCTGCCACCCCTCCACACCACCTGCTCCTGCTGCTGTCTCCAGGGACTGCTGCCTGCCACCCCTCAACACCAACTGCTGCTGCTGCTGTCTCCAGAGACTGCTGCCTGCCACCTCTCAACACCAACTGCTGCTGCTGCTGTCTCCAGGGACTGCTGCCTGCCACCCCTCAACACCAACTGCTGCTGCTGCTGTCACCTGGTCACAGTGATGGCGAGGACTGAGAAGATCCGGGCCAGTCCCTTCACCAGCGAGGAGCTGGAGGTCCTGGTGGACGAGGTGCTCACACAGTATCCAAGGCTATATGGTGCCCCAAATGTCGTGGTAAGTCTTCAACAGTGTGAGTGAGAGTGCAGGGGGGGCACACATGAAGTTGAGCTGCTGCAGTATGTGCCTGCGAGTGTGGGGTTATGTCATGCACTGCCTAGCACGCTTTCTCCAGGGAAAAGGGGTGTGTAGCCTATTTCCCACGTTTCCCTGCCTGCACATCAAGATTTGAGGGACATGTATTGTCTTATCTGAAAGAGACACGTTAGTGACAGATTCCTTACCTTAGAAAATCCCCAGGCGTCAGGCTGGATCCGGAAAGTTTTTGCGTAGCAGTACCCTTGCGCGTCGGTAGGCGTCGTCGTGCGGCTCCGCGTCCGACGTCGGCGTCGTGATCGCCGGGATGATGTCGCGGGCAGTACTTAGACGCCGCCCCTGCGCGCTGACGTCAGTTCTTCTTTTTCCGCACCAGCAAGCGCAGATCCGGGAAGAGCAGTGCCCTAGTCATTTTTTGACTAACTTTTTTGGTGGATTTTTTCACTGTTTCCTTTCATATCGACTCCGAGGTGTCGTTAGGGATGCCCGGCTTTAAACGTTGCGACGCCTGTGCTCTGATGATGTCCATCACAGACCCGCATCTGGTGTGTCTCTTCTGCCTCGGGCGAGACCACGACACGAAGTCGTGTTCCGACTGCCGGTCCCTAAACCCGAAAGCTTTGCGAGAGCGGTCTCGAAAGCTCCTCGAGGCCCGGCAGTCGGCTCCGCGCCACACCAAGCCCCGGTCGCGTGAGAGGTCGAGGGGTCGGTCGCGGAGTCCTCGCCGGTCGTCGGGATCCAAGTCTTCGTCGTCCGGTAAGTCTAAACACAAGAAGTCCAAAAAGCATCATCGCTCTAGGACTTCGCCTCGCCGGTCTCGCGACTCGGCTGAGGCCCCTCCCGGCACCGTCCCGCCCCCGCGGCCCCGGACATGCCTGTGGAGTCGCCCCGCAATACCCGTCCTTCCCGGGTTCGGGGGCGGATCCGGCCCAAGTACAGGAATTCCTGTCGGCCATGGCCCGCCTCTTCGGGCCTCAAGGTCCCTCTGGTGCGCCTTCGGGCCCCGCGGGCCCTGATGGGGTTGCCCCGGCGTCGCCGACGACTCCGGTCCCGGCGTCGCTCGTGTCTCCAGCCTCGATCCCGGCTCCGGCCCCGGCCTCGATCTCGGCTCCGGTGGTACCGCAACCCCCATCGACGCCGGTCGACCTGACCACGCCTCCGCCGGCGCCGATGTCTCCGGTGCCGTTCCTGACGCCGCCTGGGGCTCCAGGCGGCGTCGTCCTCATGTACTCTCCGGCTCCGGACATGGAGCCGGGACCGACGTCGCCGCCGACGCCGGTTCCGGCGCCGATGAGACCTTGGGTCCCAAATGTCCCTCCTCCTCCTTATTTTGAACCGGAGGAGGACCAGGAGGACTGGGAGGGGTCTGAGGACCCTCTGGCACAACAGTGTCAGTATGATGAGGACTGGGCAGAGGAACTAGGGGATGCCAGTGGTCTAGATACTTCCCCTGACACTGGCATGCTGTCTCCTCCCGTGGCTACGGAGGAGGGAGCCAATTTTGCAACGGTGTTGCGTAGGGCAGCTGGAGCCTTACATCTCCGACTCCCTACTGTGGCGGTCAAGACTAATCTCTTGACAGAAGTGCTTCAGCCGACAGCCTCCTCCTTGGAGACTGTGCTGCCGTTCAACGATGCACTCACTGACGTTCTTTTGGGCGCCTGGTCCAAGCCCAACACAGGGGCTCCTGTGGATAGGAACGTGTCCCGACGCCATCGCCCAGCTCCGGGCGACCCCTTGTTTCTCTCTGTCCACCCCACTCCTGAGAGCTTGGTTGTCCAAGCCTCGGCTTCCCAAACCGCCTTCCCTACCGCCCCTCCGGATAGGGAATCCAAACGCCTGGATCAATTTGGGAAGAAGGGTTTTTCTTCCTCCAGTGCTGGCTTGCGGTCCATCAACACCGCTTGTCTTTTGGGCCGATATACCCACTCCTTGTGGGATTCGGTGGCGACTGTTTTGCCCCAGTGTTCTGAGGAGGTCCAGACACTGCTTACCCGCGCCATTGCGGAAGGTAGGGATGCGGCCAAATACACCATACGTTGTGGCCTTGACACCGCCGACTCGCTGGGCAGATCTATTGCAACGACGGTGGCGCTGCGTCGCCACGCCTGGCTGAGAACCACTGGTTTTTCGGGTGATGTCCAGAATACCCTCATGGACATGCCCTTTGATGGAGTCGGTCTTTTTGGTTCCAAAGCAGACCATGCGTTGGAGCGTTTTAAGGACTCACGGGCTACTGCCAAGTCCCTGGGCCTTTCTGCTACACGCCCTCCGCTACCTTCTGCTTTTCGCCCCTATCGTGGCCACGGAAGGGGCGCCCAGTCACATCAGCAGCCCAGCCACCGGCCCGCGCAGCAGGCGTCTTCGCGTGGCCGAGGACGTGGATACCGCCGTGGCGGTTCGGGCAACCAGCGTGCGGGTCAGGCCACCACCTCCAACCCGTCCGCGGCCTCCAAGCCCTCCTAGTCCCTCCTTTCAGGTGCACAGCACGCCAGTAGGGGGCAGGGTCCGCCATCACCTTCACCACTGGCGTCCCATCACCTCGGACAGGTGGGTCTTGGACATTGTCCGAAGGGCTACTCCCTCCCCTTCGAGACCACCCCCCAGCCATGCCACCACAATTCCACCGCATGTCAGGGGATCACTTGGTACTTCTGCAGAAGGAAGTCACGGCCCTCTTGGCCAAGAGGGCCATCGAGCATGTTCCGACCCCAGAAGTAGGACGTGGTTGCTACTCCCACTACTTCCTGGTGCCCAAAAAGGACAAGGAGGACATGCGTCCTATCTTGGACCTCCGGAACGTCAATCGCTTCCTCCGGAAGGAGAAGTTCAAGATGCTCACCCTAGCTCAGGTCTTGACTGCCCTAGACCCTGGAGACTGGTTGGTAGCGTTGGACTTGCAGGACGCCTATTTCCACATCCCCGTCCTGCCGGCCCACCGGCGTTACCTTCGGTTCACGGTAGGCCTCGAGCATTTTCAGTTCACCGTGCTCCCCTTTGGCCTTACCAGTGCCCCTCGGGTGTTCACGAAAGTGATGGCGGTGGTCGCAGCTCATCTGCGCCGGGCAGGGGTTTCAGTCTTCCCCTACCTCGACGACTGGCTGCTGAAGGCGGGCTCGTCCCAGGCAGTCGTCTCCCACCTCCAGACTACGGCCGAACTCCTGCACTCGCTGGGGTTCTCCATCAATGTGCCGAAGTCGCATCTGATTCCTTCTCCACAGCTCCTTTTCATCGGAGCAGTTCTGGACACGACGCAGTTTCGGGCCTATCCTCCCGAACGGCGAGTCCGGGATATTCAGGCTATGATTCCGATCTTTCAGCCTTTATCCTGGGTTTCGGTACGGATGACCCTGAGGCTGCTGGGCCTCATGGCCTCCTGCATCCTGCTAGTCAATAATGCCAGATGGCATATGCGGGCTCTGCAGTGGGACCTGAAGTTCCAGTGGGCGCAGCACCAGGGCAACCTGTCCGATCACGTCCAGATCTCGGAGGGGACTGCAAAACAGTTGCAGTGGTGGCTCTCGAACCGGCAATGGGTCATGGGCAGATCCCTCTCCCTTCCCCAGCCAGAGCACACAGTTGTGACGGACGCGTCCCTTCTGGGATGGGGCGGTCACATGGGAGAGGCGGAGATCAGAGGCCTCTGGTCTCCGGCGGAGTCCCGGCTCCATATCAACATTCTGGAGCTCCGGGCGATCCGACTTGCACTCAAGGCATTCCTTCCCTCTGTCAAAGGGAAGGTAGTGCAGGTGTTCACAGACAACACCACCGCCATGTGGTACTGCAACAAACAGGGCGGGGTGGGGTTGTGGACCCTCTGTCAGGAGGCTCTGCGCCTCTGGACATGGCTGGAACATCAGGGCATGTTCCTGATGGTTCAACACCTGGCAGGTTCCCTGAACGCCAGGGCGGACGAACTCAGCCGCAGGTGCATGATGGATCACAAATGGCGTCTTCACTCGGAAGTGGCGCAAGGATTCTTTCTACAGTGGGGAGAGCCTTGGTTAGATCTATTCGCCACCGAAGAGAACGCGCAATGTCATCAGTTCTGCGCGTTGGAATTTCCAAGGCGGCACTCGCTCGGCGACGCTTTTCGTCGCTAGTGGAGTTGCGGTCTGTTGTACGCCTTTCCGCCTATACCACTTCTACCCAGAGTGTTGAAGAAGATTCGGCACGACCGGGCCCAAGTCATTCTTGTGGCTCCGGACTGGGCTCGAAGAGTTTGGTATCCCGAGCTATTCAGTATGAGCGTAGATCCCCCGATCCGTCTGCCTCTTCGGGAGGATCTTCTGTCGCAGCAGCAGGGACGGTCCTCCACCCGAACCTGTCCAGCCTCCACCTGCTTGCGTGGAGATTGAGCGGCGGCAGTTGATTCCTTTCGACTTGCCTCCCGAAGTTTGTGATGTGATTCTGGCAGCCAGGCGTCCCTCCACTAAGGTGGTATACTCCTGCAGGTGGAACAAATTTGTGGCATGGTGCACAGCAAAGGCTGTGAACCCCCTTTCTGCCCCTCTTTCTGAGGTCCTTCTGTTCCTTCTTTCTCTGGCCCAACAGGGCTCTGCCCTGGGTACCATCAAGGGTTATCTCTGTGCTATCTCGGCCTTCCTCAGGCTCCCTGATCAGCCCTCCCTTTTCAAGTCCCCTGTTGTTAACAGGTTCTTAAAAGGCATTACACACCTCTTCCCTCCTGTTCCGTTTGTGATGCCTCAGTGGGACTTGAACTTGGTTCTTACCTTTTAATGTGCGCTCCCTTTGAGCCTCTACATAACTGTCCTCTTCGTCTTCTGACTCTGAAGACAGCCTTTCTGGTGGCCATCACCTCCGCTCGGCGGGTGAGTGAGCTCCAGGCTCTATCTTGCAAACCTCCCTTTCTGTCTGTTCATCCAGACAAGGTTGTTCTTAGGACGCGTCCGTCCTTCTTGCCAAAGGTGGTTACTGCCTTCCACATTGGGCAGACCATCACTTTGCCTACCTTCTTTCCGCCTCCGCATCCTTCCAGAGAGGAAGAGAGGCTCCACCGTCTGGACCCAAAACGTGCGCTCTCCTTCTATATCGACCGCACAAAACACTTCCGGGTGGATGACCAGCTCTTTGTTGGCTACGTGGGCGCCAAAAAGGTCGGGCGGTGCACAAACGAACCATCTCCCGCTGGGTTACCTTGTGCATCAAGGCCTGCTATTCTTTGGCTAGAAGGAGCCTCCTGTTGGGCTGCGTGCCCATTCCACCAGGGCGACGGCTGCTACCACGGCCTTGGGCCGCGGTGTTCCGCTGCCGGTTATCTGTCAGGCAGCTACGTGGGCCTCGCTGCACACGTTTACAAAGCATTACTGCCTTGACAGTCAGGTCCGGAGGGACGGCTTCTTTGGCCGTTCTGTCCTCCAGGACTTCCTTGTCTGATCTTTGTTTGCAGACCCACCACCGGGGTTGGTATTGCTGGGGTATCTATTCTAAGGTAAGGAATCTGTCACTAACGTGTCTCTTTCAGATGCACAAGTTACTAACTTGTGTAACGATATATCTGTAAGAGACAGTAGTTAGTGACAGATTCCTACCGCCCACCTATCCTCCCCGTTCTGCGAACTGATTTCTAGGGTTAAGGACATCCCTTTCAGGGCCCTAGTATTTTTCAGACACCTATGTCAGCTTCTTGCATGGCTCTGCGTTCTGGCGCGGAAAGTCGTGTACAGAACTGGACGTCCAGCGCGCAGGGCGGCGTCTGAAGTACTGCCCGCGACGTCATCCCGGCGATCACGACGCCGGCCGACGGACGCGGAGCCGCACGACGCCGCCTACCGACGCGCAAAGGGTACTGCTACGCAAAAACTTTCCGGATCCAGCCTGACGCCTGGGGATATTCTAAGGTAAGGAATCTGTCACTAACTACTGTCTCTTACAGATATATCGTTACACAAGTTAGTAACTTGTGCGTCAGCCATACAGTGACGCAGCAAGTTGGTAATGCAGGAGTCAGGACAGTGATTGCTTGTGTGAATGGCTGTGTGGGTCCCTGTTGTCCTTCTCAGTGTGAGCCCACCTGGCCTGCACAGTCACCGCCCAAACTGACATGGACACATCACTGAATGTACAGAGTGTTACATGTGTCTTTTTTTCTTTACTCTCCTTCAATGAGCCATCTCAGCCCTGTAGCTTGCACACGGCAGGCCTTGTGAGAAGGGTGTGGGTTTGTGAGATCATGTCCCTCAATGTGACCTCCATGACACAGTGAGCCATTCACAGGGCAAGGACATTGAGGGCTGCGCAGTGTTGGACACAGTGAGTCTAACCCCCAACATATGTTGATATGTAATGTATGTCTTGCTCTACCTAACGATGGACAGTAGATGTGGGCAGACTAGACATGGCTTCATGTGCTGACATCCTGCATGTGTATGAGATGGGCAGGTACTGTGTCCACCCTCACACCTGCATGCATTTACGTGTTGTTCTCCCATGCGGATGTACCATGTGAGATGCATTCTTGTCTCTGTGAGACATATCTGTGGATTTGGTATGAGTCAGTATCATGCCACTGTACTGAGAGATATTGGTACATAACACTGTGTCACTGATGTTTTCCCCTCTTGTCTCCCATGCCTGCAGCTCAAAGTACACCAGCGTAAGGCCGTGTGGAGGGCCATTGCATGCAAGGTGCGGGCTCTGGGTGTCTCATACCGACGGCGCACCCACTGCCACAAGAGGTGGGATGACATCTGCCGGCTGAGCAAGAACGTGGCGGAGATGACACTGGGTCTGCTCCCTCGGACTGGCAGGTTGGCGCGGCGCAGCATGACACCATTGATGGCCCGCATCTTGGCCGTGACACAGCCTGAGCTGGATGCACGTTTGAAGGAGCATCAGCAGCAAGCTATGGGTGAGTATTCTGGGAAGGGTGACTTTGGCTGTGATTGGCTGCATGTGTTCACAGCCTGGGACAGCGCTGGGCTATGTGATGTTGGTAGTGTGATGCAGTGGCTTGTGAGTGGCCTCTGTGCTGGGTGCAGCTGTAATGCATTTGCCCTACCTGTACTTCCTAGTGTGATTTGAGTACTGAGCATTGACATTGCATTCTGAGTCGTGGGCTTCAGGTATCGTCTGCATTGGGGTAGCCTGGGAAATCACATGGAAGGGAACGGCAGTGTGCCTAATCTGAGTGTGCTCTCATCAATGCGTGCATTGCCTAACCTCAGATTTGTGAGGCTTAGACATCTGACGCCAATGTGCTACAGTACTTGTGCCCCACAGTACAACATGGTGGATGGCATGAGCTCATGGCCATTGTGGACTGTTATGTTGGAGTCTGTATCTGTGTTGTCCCCTTCTGCTCCATCCAGATATGACAGTGGCAACATGTTGTGGGGTTCATCCTTGCCCACATCAGGGCCCTATGTGCGCTCAGATCTATTTGTGTGTCTGGTTGAACGGAGCCACCGGCAGGATATTGTGCTGTGTGCTCATCACATGGCTCACTTATGCCTGGTTTTCTTGTTTACATGCACTGTTCGAGTTCAAAATTGAGGGTGCACAATGTCATAGCACAGGGTGGTGTGCAACATGTAGATTTCTTCATCTTCAGTGATGCTTTGCTTGCATATGTTTGTTCTGTTGATGCCAATGAACTGACCCTACATCTCTCTCTCTCATGCAGCATCTCCCGTGGGCACGGAAGGACAGGGGACGGACACCGGTGGTGAGGCGTCAAGCACATCGGCTGCACACGAGCACAGTGACACAGATGTGACCAGCGCCTCGGAGGGGGACAGGAGTCTGCTGGAGGAATCACAGCCAGAGACGCAAAGCTCAACGTCATCTGACGCCAGCGGTGACGCATCCATGTTGGCGGGCACAGGGGATGGGGGCTCTGCCTCCTCTTCCACCACACAGCGTACAGTGCCCACCCTCCCAGCTACTTCCACTGTTGCTGCCCGTGTTCGCACCAGTAAGCAGGTAAGAGTGTCCTTCACCCCAGGCACCACTGCCCCTGCCCCCACTGCTGCCATCAGTGCTGAGTCTGTGGACCTTTTGCGCCAGCTGTGTGTGGGCCAGACAGCTCTTCTCAATGCCTTCATAGACCACGACAAAAAGTTGGCACAGGTGGTTGCTTTCATGGAGGGCATACATTCAGACGTGGGTGGGCTACACCGGACTGTACAGTCTTTGTCCTCCGCAGTGACGGCAGCCCTTCAACTGGCACAATCTCGCAGTCCAGCTCCAGTCCCTTTGTCCACCCCTGTGCCAGTGGACACATCGGACGATAGTGACCACGCACAACAGACTTCAAGGTCAAGATACAGCACACGCAGCACACAGCAGCAACAGCCCAAGCGGTCCAGGGCGCAGACACCATCCCCACAGAAAACTAAAGCCACCCCAGAGCGCAAAGACATAAGCCCGTCAGGCAACACCAAGGGCCACAGAGCCAAGAAGCAGACCTCAGGGTCACATGCCTCAGAGGCATCCCCAGCCAAGGACTATCCTGTCCCAAACGCGTCTCGCAAGCACAAGCAGACAGTTTCCGTGGCCGCTGAGAAGGTGGTGCCTGCTAAAAGTACACATAAGAAGGGCTCCAAGGCAGATTCACCCACAACCTCAACTCCCATCCAAAGCCCTGTGAAGCAGGGAAATGCGGGCACTGTAGGGGAAAACCTGGTAAACAGGGGATGGAGGGGCAAAGGCAAGGCCAGGCCAAGCGAACAGCTGGATCCAGCATGTCCCCAGAGGGAGGGCCACCGTCTGCACCTGATGCAGCTTTGGTGGTGAGTGTGCCTGTTTTGGCTGCCCCACCTCCCACTCCTACCAAGACCACACTTCCATATCGAATCCCCAAGAAGTGGAAAGGTACCCCTCCACATTCTCCCTCCCACACTGTGTCTCATGGCAGCATATCTCCGCCTCCACGGGCCACCACACCACCCGGTCCAAGCAGCCCTCCGGCTCCCAAAGCCACTGATGCCTCAAGCTCAGCTGGTCCGCTCTCTCCCAGGTCCAGTCCTCCAACTGGCCCCGACACTCAGCCAACTCCCAGTCAGACTGACAGACAAGTCTGAGGCTAAATCCCCCTCACACACCTGTCTCTCCCACAGAGGTGCCTGTACTGCCCATTGTTATCCCCCTAGCTGTGTTGCTGCCCATGACTATGTACAGCCTCACACATTCCCTGTGCAGCTTCTCATGTACCTACTCTGCTGTTTGGACTGGCCACTGGCCTTGCTGTACATTGCTGTGTTTGCCCATTCCCTGTGCAGCTTCTCATGTACCTACTCTGCTGTTTGGACTGGCCACTGGCCTTGCTGTACATTGCTGTGTTTGCCCATTCCCTGTGCAGCTTCTCATGTACCTACTCTGCTGTTTGGACTGGCCACTGGCCTTGCTGTACATTGCTGTGTTTGCCCATTCCCTGTGCAGCTTCTCATGTACCTACACTGCTGTTTGGACTGGCCACTGTTCTTGCTGTACATTGCTGGGTTTGCCCATTCCCTGTGCAGCTTCTCATGTACCTACTCTGCTGTTTGGACTGGCCACTGGCCTTGCTGTACATTGCTGTGTTTGCCCATTCCCTGTGCAGCTTCTCATGTACCCACTCTGCCGTTTGGACTGGCCACTGGCCTTGCTCTTGTCTACTTTTTATGCCTATCTGTGACATTTGTAATAAAGACAGTTGCTCCTGTTGTCTGCTTTGTCAGTCTCCTTGCTAAATAAAGGATTTTCTTTGTGGGTATGGTTTGATGTGACACATGCTATGTATGCCACTTTAACGTTGCCAGTTGCTAGTTACACTATTTCAGAGTTTGGCTGTGGTGAGAGGCACTTCGGTTCTACTTGACTCTGAGGCTTGGGGGTGCACTGATGGTTGTTTGTGATGATCTACTGTTATCCTAATGATTCTATGTTCAGGTTTGCTAAATTGTACAATTGTCATGTTAGGATGCACTACCAGCACAGAGTGGGATTCTATCCACAGGATTGCAGGCAGGCTGGCCAGGGTCATCATGTATGTGTGATCTTACTTTATGTGTGCCCAGCAGTGTAGGTGTATAGTCATCTTGTGATGGTCAGTCATCCTAGTCACATGGGTTACTTTCAATGTGTGCACTTGGGTGGTCAGGAAGTGTGCAGTGTGGAGGGGTGACTTTGTCGTGAGTGTTGATGTGTGTGTGCACCTGCAATGTCAACTACACACATGTGTCACCCAGGAGTAGGGTGCCTGTTTGTGTAATTGTTCAGCCCTGTGATTGTGTGCACAGTGTGTGTTGTATGTTGTGCACTGTGCAGTGTGTTGGTGTGTCCTTGCAGTTCTGGCTGACTCCTACTTGTTGTTTTTGGCAATTGTGAGTATGCAGAGTATGTGACTGGCAAGTCAGTGTTGTGTTTTGTTGATCATCCATGTGTCTTGATGCTGTTTGTACTCACTGTGCATCCCTGCTCAGCCACACTGACATTGTGGGTGTGTTTTCTCATGCATTGCTCTCACATGGGGCTTTATTGCCTCCAGTATGGCATGTGGTGTGTGGTGTCATACCATCCCCTATCTGTGCTTCAGATGCCTACCCATTGTGAGTCTGCACTCCATCTATTTGTGTATGGTACACTCCTGCCATGTCCACTACTGACGTACACACCACTTCACTTTCATGTCAGCTGTCCCCTTGGTTTGCCTGTGTGTGTGCCTCCCCATCACTTCATTTGTCACACTGTGCTTTGTGGTGCAGATCTTTGCACAGGACCAATGTGCCACTCAGGACATTTTCCCTATTGGTTATATGTGATTTTCTTGTACTGTTTAGCAGTCATGGTTGCTCATATGCAGTTCAACTGTTTGTGCTGCACAGTCCTCTGGTCAAGTTGTTTCCACTTTGGTGTCCCAGACTTGTGCATCTGTGGGTGTTGTGTTAGGTGTATGTGTGTTTGCTGAGGTACTGCTTCACTTCCTGAGTGTGATGTTGTCAGTGTGCTGTTTTGATTGTTGTTGTGGGTGTTCATGGTGTGTCACTCATGTCTGTGTGGGACTGGTATGTTTGGTGTGCACACACTGCTTGGTGTGCATGCAGTGCTGTGGGTGTATGTTGCCTTGTCCTTGCCTGGTGTGCATCCCCTGATGTCCTGCTGTGTTTGCAATGTGATTTATTGGCATGTGCTTCTGTTGTGTGTTTGATGTGGCTGTGTGCAGTGTTTGGGCTGTGTTGTCTCTTGCAGGTGACAGATGCTCTGTGTGTGGTGTTCTATTTGCATGTCAGTGTGTGTGTTTTGTTGGTGTGGTGTGTTTCATTCAGATGTGTGTTGCCAGTGTGGTGTGCCTTACTTGTGTGTCTGTCACATGAACTTAGGTCTATTCTAGTTCCTGTGCTTGTGTTAGGTGCGTCCTTGTTGTTTTCTCCTCTCATATCTGAGCCGTCTCTTGTCAGTCTTGTGCATGTGCAGCCATGTGGTACACTGTGACATCATGTTGACTTGATGGGTGGTGTGGTATGTCTGTCTGTGTGTCATTGTAGGCCCATTTCTCCCAGTTTGTGTCCATGATTGTTTTGTGATGGTGCACTTCTTGTCTGTGTTGTGGTATGTTGTCTGTGCATTGTTCCTGACTGATGGGGTTGTGCACTCCTGTTCTGTCTGTGCTCCCATTGCCTTTCCACAGTTTGGCTGCACAGTTCATGTCTGGTCTTGTTGTGCTTCTGTGTGTGTTTTAGTTGAGTTATGTGTTTGGCTGTTGTTTTTGTGCAGACATTGGTTCTGGCATCCCTGTGTGTGTGTGTGATGTTTTTGGGTGCCCCCAGGAAGTGTGATTGTTTGTCTGTGTATTGACTGGACTTTATTGACACCCTTCTGTGTGTCTGGCACTGGTGTTGTGTGCTGCAGGTGTGATGGGGGGGTATGTGTGAGGATTCCTACTTGTGTTTGACAGTCATGGAGTGTGTCAATGGGCCCTGTGTGTTGTGCTGCTGACATGCTCCTGTCAAGTAGTTGGATACATATGTGTGGCTGTTCACTGTTTGACTTCAGGGCCTTCCTTTCATCCCTGTGCCTATCCATGGGTTGCCTTGCTGTCTCCCTGAGTTGTTGCACTGAGGTGACTGTGATTTGACTTCACTCACTGTGCCAGCCATGTGTGATTTGATGGGCTGAGGGTGTTCTTATATATTCCTTGTCTTGCATGTGATGTACACATGCTTGGTAGTTGGCTCCTTGGCCTTCCAATTGTGGGCACCTCACTTTAGCTTTCCTATATGTTGTACTCCATTGCTGCTGGCATGTGGTCTGTGTATGTGGCTGTATGTCAGTGTGGGGTATGTCTGTGTGACTTGGCAGGCTGTGTGTCCAGTGGAGTGATTTTTCATTATCTGTGTGTGTGTGTGTGTGCATTTTCTGCTTGGACTCAGTTTTCTTGCCATGTGTGTAGTGTTGTTGTGGTGTGTGGGTTGCCCTGGCCCTATGCTTCTGTGCTGTGTGTTCCTCTGCAGCCATGCCTGCTGTGGCTGTCTCCCTAGTTGTTTGGTGTGTGGTGCAGGGTGTGGGTTCACCTGGCTTGTTGTTGTGCATGGGGGAGCACAGGAGGGGCACATGGCATGTCCATTCATGGGGGGCCTGGTGTGTGGGGGTGGAGGTATGGCCCTGTGGTCTTTTGTGCACTACCCATGCCTGGCACTGGACCTGCCTTCTGCATTGTGCGCATGTTTTCCCGCGTTTTCAACGCTGCGGTGACGTGACCTGGACATTACTTCATGATCGCGGTGGATGGGTGACCTGGATGCGGAGGGGTGATTTGGTGACAGGTAGGACATGTGTGGGTACACTTGTGGATGTGTTCCTGTCCCCACCAGGGTGTCTGGTGTGGACAGGAACCCTATTTCAGCCCATGCGTTGTGTGTTGTGGTTGTGTGCGGAGTTGTGTTGCGTACCTGCGGCGGCGTCCGCGACGGGCCATGAGTTGCTGGTGATGTATCAGGTACAGCGCCGGGAAGACATGCAAAGCTGGGTCCATTGCGCTCGGGACCGGGCGGTTGGGACCGGGGATCAGGTTTAGCGCTCCGCTGTGATGCTTCCGCCGTCTCAGGTTGGGCGGTTTCTCCGCTGCGGTGCGACTGGCTGTTTGGGGCATCTTGATTTGTACGGCGGTCGGGACGTCATTCCGCACGGCGGTGAGTCTCCATTGGCTCCCACCGCCGCGGTGGCTGGCGCACTTTGATGGCGGTTAGCGTCGCACCGCGCCGGACGGGAAATGGGCTAAGTTTGGCCATCCTAATATGGCGGGCGTGAGATCCGCAGCTGGCGTGCGGAAAAAAGAATTTTCCGCCAGCACGCAGTGGTGCCTCCGACCGCCATCGTAATAGGCCCCTTAGTTCATTGGGATGCATCTACCCATCTTCACTGCTTTAACCACAACCATGTTGTAAATCATGGGTGTCCCGCATAGGTCCATGTGGACCGGATCCATGCCAGATTTTTGAGATACCACTGAGTATGCAAATGGGGGCCATCTAGATTAATTGTAAATAGATTCATTTTACATAGATATCCTAAAATCTGGCATTTTGGGTGCACCTGGACCTGTTGCAGAAATTGTTACGACTTTTGTCCCTGGGTCAAATTGGTCACACTGTGTATCCACTTAAGGAACACCCCAGAATTTGATACCTCTGAACCAGGTTCAGGAAAGTCATGTGCGCGTAATTTCGAGGTGTATAGCACCCGTACAGCTTGCTCCAGCAGTTTTAGATATGGCCAGGTACTGCCTATACCCCTCCTCCCTTATCTTACCCGACAGATAGATAGCTGAGACGAGTTTGGATGAGGGGTCGTAAACCCCCGGCCGTATTTATTAACATAAAATTAACACATAGTTAATATACATATTTACAAAAAAATTTACGCAGAAAATACTTAATGACATTGATTACATTGATACTTACAGATGTCAGATGCCTAACCTTAACATATCTCTAATTCGAAGGTATTCCTATCCGAATCTAAGTTCTCAACATCAATAAAAGCATACAATTAAATTTTCTGCGTAACAAAAAATTTGAGCCTACGGCAAGGTCAATAACTGGTGTCAGATCCTTATCAAATAATGCCACGCCCTCCTACCGGAGTGCGCATGCGCAGAGGGCCCGTTCACCGAGAGGGTACTTCCCCCCCCCCCGGTTACCCTCGTATGTTCTGTATAATATCTCCATAAGGGGCCCTTGCAGTTCTGCGCCGTTTACTGGCGCCATTGTCCACGTGCGGGGTGGCCCACTCGCCTAGGGAAAGCGTTACTCCCCCCTCCCCCGCACCCATCCAGCCACCGGCTGTAACTGCCCCTGGAGTTCTAAGAGAGACCACTTGTCCCTCCCCCTTGGGCGAGCCCATTCAAGAATGGCGCCGCCCTCGAAGGACCTTAAATTTACTGCTCAACAATCATGACCTTACCGCCTGACCAAGTAATAGCACTAAATACGACGTTAGATGACCTGAAAAATAAACAAATGCCTTTTGAGCCACGAAAGAGAAAACACATACCACACTTTATACAGTACTTATTTGAACCTGTCAATAAAACCAAAAAACTTCATTACACCCTCAAGACTCCTTAGCTTCAGGGGATGGTGGGTGGGGAAAACAGATTAACAGCCTCCTAGCGAGGCTGGTGTGGGAAGCTGGAGGAGCGGGGGGCAACAGAGGCCGATTCCCCCGCTCCCTCGCCTTTAACCCTTTCTTCGGGCCACGCCGGTTTTGACCGGCTTGGCCCCTGACTAGGCGTGACCCGGAAGTGATTACAATCACTTCCGGGTCACACCCTGACCCTTAACCAATTGCTGGCGAGGCGGGCCCGTCGCGTCATTCCTGGCGCGACAGGGCCCGCCTCTCTGGTCATTCGGGGCCGGCACGACCGCCATAACTTCGGCGTGGCCGATGCCGGCCCCGCCTTTCTCTATGGCCAGGTACTGCCTATACCCCTCCTCCCTTATCTTACCCGACAGATAGATAGCTGAGACGAGTTTGGATGAGGGGTCGTAAACCCCCGGCCGTATTTATTAACATAAAATTAACACATAGTTAATATACATATTTACAAAAAAAATTACGCAGAAAATACTTAATGACATTGATTACATTGATACTTACAGATGTCAGATGCCTAACCTTAACATATCTCTAATACAAAGGTATTCCTATCCGAATCTAAGTTCTCAACATCAATAAAAGCATACAATTAAATTTTCTGCGTAACAAAACATTTGAGCCTGCGGCAAGGTCAATAACTGGTGTCAGATCCTTATCAAATAATGCCACGCCCTCCTACCGGAGTGCGCATGCGCAGAGGGCCCGTTCACCGTGAGGGTACTTCCCCCCCCGGTTACCCTCGTACGTTCTGTATAATATCTCCATAAGGGGCCCTTGCAGTTCTGCGCCGTTTACTGGCGCCATTGTCCACATGCGGGGTGGCCCACTCGCCTAGGGAAAGCGTTACTCCCCCCTCCCCCGCACCCATCCAGCCACCGGCTGTAACTGCCCCTGGAGTTCTAAGAGAGACCACTTGTCCCTCCCCCTTGGGCGAGCCCATTCAAGAATGGCGCCGCCCTCGAAGGACCTTAAATTTACTGCTCACCAATCATGACCTTACCGCCACAGGCCAGCATAGTTGACCGACTATCTGGCCCCCCCACTTGCTCACTAGTAGGTCATATCCTGTTTCCAACACCACCCAACCATGCCAGCAGATTCTCCAGGAGGATTTCATTCCCTACCTTTGACAAATGGACCCCGTCCCTCACGTAGCAGGGCTCCCCTAATACATCCATGGGCGATCGTTTGCAAATGTGGAGCCCTGAACAGCCTCTCTATCTTGCTATTGACCCTCCTTACCGAGTGGTTCAGTGCTTTCACTGACTCCCCCCCTCCATTGGAGCCTGGGCACCATCTGCGACCATGCGATGATGCACCCCCTGCAAATCCGGGATAACCACCCCACTTCAGTGATTATGGTTTCCACCAGTCCCCGTCTACCCAGATTTGCCAAGTCGTTCCCACCCAGGTGCAGTATGATGATACTGGGGAGGGCGTCCCCCCGCTTCAACAGTTCATCTACAAAGACCCTGAACTGGCTAAAACGGAGACCCCCTTTCCCATGAAATGAAACCTGAAAACCTGCCTGCGCCGCTCTACACCTGTAATTGCCTGTAAGAAAAAACTTATTTAGACGCTGTACATATGAATGACCCATAACCCAAACGATATGGAGTCCAGACTTTTGTGCAGGTGCTTGTCCTTGCGTTGCTTGATGCCGCTGTCGTGTCATCTCCAGTTTCCCCCCTGCGTGACAGGTTTGAGAAACTGCAAGGTAAACAGAGAAAGGAACAGCATCAGTGCCGGGTGACTGACCCACTCACAACATATGCAGCCGCACATAACGTCTATAACAATTGGAGGACCATCTCCCAATCCTTTGAACATTGCCAGTGTGAAAACCTCTCGCTGTTGCCTCAGTGGCTGCCCCTATTCTGAAGGAATGGGTCCCGAAGCAACCCGGATCCAAGCCTGCTTTCAGTATTGTCATATCCATGACTCTCTTAAACTGGAACCTTGTCAGTGGAGTACCATCCGCATGTATCAATAATGGCCCCCCCTCCGTACTAGGTCGGTGCCGCAGGAAGGATTCTAGATGAGCGAAGGGGCAGCAGGGATTACCCTGCGCCCGGTGCAGTACTATTCCTACCCCACGAGCCTCCTGGTCGGTTTTGGACTTCCGGAGTGATATCAATAGCACGTCCCCCTGAACCTTCACGCGGTCCCACTGTAGA
Source organism: Calotriton arnoldi (assembly GCA_963921515.1). Taxonomy (NCBI): domain Eukaryota; kingdom Metazoa; phylum Chordata; class Amphibia; order Caudata; family Salamandridae; genus Calotriton; species Calotriton arnoldi. The sequence continues at coordinate 788,522 of CAWUFW010000809.1, forward strand.
CCACCCTCTTTGTCCTGCTTGTTCTGCGCCACCAGCTCCCCTACCCTAAACGCTCCGTAAAAGGCCAGTGAAAATGCAGCGCTGAACAGCAAGGCTTCTTCTGTGGTGTTGCAGATGATGTGGAGGAACCCCAGCAATGACGTTAGTAGCTCGACCCCTATCGGACGCCTTGTGTCTGGTGCTGACCCTTGCATACGCTGCCACCCCTTCAACGCCTTTTTGACTGTGAAACTGTTGGTTGGGTCCCCCCTGTCTCTTGTTTGCGCAAAGAATGAGATTGCCGCTATATGCCGCCTAGCCGCTGCTGCTGAACGTCCCCCCTCTTTCAAAGCCCCTAAATAGGCCAGCAGTGACCCAGTGTCCGGCCACTTCTCAGACCACTCACTCCCCAAAAAGGTACAGTATGCCCAAAACGCCCCTTCATATGCTTTCCTGGTCCTGGGAGCTAGGCTAGCTGCCACGAGGTCCGGTAGTTGGGGGCACCAATCTGCCAAAGCCATTCTGGGAAGGGTGTGGGAGTCGCTGCTGCAGCCGGGAGATGTGCCCTGAATACCTGCATCTTGAAGTGAGAAAGAGCGTCAGCCGCATGATTCAAGACCCCTGGCACGTGTTTAGCTTTGAATTGCATGCTCAATTTCATGCATAATAACACTATCTCCTTCAACAACCGGAGAATCATCTTACACCGTGCTGTTTGATTATTTATGCATTCAACAACTGTCATGTTATCAGACCAGAACACCACTGATTGATTACGCAATAAATCTGGCCACACTGTTAATGCCACCCAAATGGGGAACAACTCCAAAAATCCGATGTTAATCGTCAGCCCAGATTCCACCCACCAAGCCGGCCACCGCTGCGCCACCCACTCAGTACCGAGTATGGCACCAAATCCCTCACTCCCCGCAGCGTCAGTCATTAAACCTAACTCTGCCGATGCAGTGGGTGGACTGGGCCACACTACCCTGCCGTTAAAGTCACGCAGGAATGCCATCCAAATCTGCATGTCCTGCCTAACCTCAGCCGACAGTCTGGTATGATGGTGTTTCTCCTTGAGACCAGACATGGCTTGTGCGATGGACCTGGAAAATGGTCTCGCCATAGGGATGACCCTTAGGGCAAAGTTCAACTGTCCTACCGTCTGCTGCAACTGGTGTAGGGTGACCCTCCTTTTTGCCAAGCATTCCTGCAAAGATCTCTTGAAGTTGGCAATCTTGTCTGCGGGCAAACAGAAGCACCCTTGCACTGAGTCTAGCTCAATGCCCAAGAATTCGATCGTTGTTGCTGGCCCGACCGTCTTACCCGGTGCCAGCAAAACCCCAAGAGACCGCATGAGCGTGCAAAACTCCTGCAGCGCCCACTCACACTCCCGGGTGCCCGCTGACCCCAAGACAAGGAAGTCATCAAGGTAATGCATGACAAACCGGTGCCCTGCCACCTGTCTAAAGACCCATTCCAAGAATGAACTGAATTGTTCAAAATAGGCACAGGAGACCGAGCAACCCATAGGCATACACATATCCATGTAGAACTTGCCCTGAAATTGGAAACCCAGGAGATGAAAATCAGATGGGTGGACCGGCAGCAAACGAAAGGCGGACTCTATGTCAGATTTAGCCAACAAGGCTCCCGGGCCCAGTTCCCTGAGCATCACCACTGCCTGGTCGAAAGAGGCATACTTCACACTGCAAAGTTCATCACTGATAGCATCATTTAATGAGTAGCCCCTGGGTGCTGACAGGTTATGTATCAACCTGAATTCTCCCACTTCCTTCTTTGGGACCACCCCCAGTGGGGAACAGACAAAATTTGTAACCGGGATGGAGTCAAATGGCCCCGCTATTCTGCCTAAGCGTAGTTCCTTCTCAATCTTTGCTGCCGCCACCCCGGATTAGCCCTAACAGAGAGTTGATTGCTGCATTCCGCCGCCCCTACATAGTCAGGTGCTGGGATCCTGAAACCAAACCTGAAACCATCAAGCAATGTCCTAGCGGCAGCGTGTCTATGGTATTTGTTTAACCAGGGTGTCATAGCCGTTACATCAATGGGTGACCTAGCCTTGTGTTGTGTGATGGCCTCAATCCTGCTTCTTTTTCCTCCATCCTTGGATTTCTTGACGCATTTTGACTCCGGATGGGAGGTGTTGGCACATATAGAGCAAGCGTGTTTAAACTTGCACGTGCCTGGAGGCCTGGAGCAGGTGCGCCTATTAAAGTCCCAACATGTTCCCTTCTTTGCCCCCCGTTACCTGTGTTGCTGGAAGGGCCCGTGGATGAGTGTGGCCGAAAGGACTGAAAGGACTGATAAGACTGGCTTCTCGTGTTGTCCTGAGGTGTCCCACCAAAATGATCTAACCATGCTATTGTGTCGATGCGATCCCACGAGAGCGATGGGTCAGATGCCTTAGCTCTTCTGAAACTCTTATCATACTCCTTCCATCCCAAACCACCATATTTGTCGTGCGCCGCAGTGATCCTGCTTTGATAACACGCCATCTCTGCCTGCATATTAGGGAAGCGCTCTGCCATTACTGCCATAAAGACTGAAAAACCCCTGATCCAGTTATTCAAACTCTCATCAATACGGAACTTCTGTAACTCACTTGCCCATTCTCTTGGCAGCATCCAGTCTTTCTTTTTCTTAGCTTCCTCCCTTTCACTCTCATCAAGCAGCAATGAGAACATGCTGAAATAACTCCCAGCCCATATTTTCTCTTTGACCTCCTTTGTGACATGTCTCGCCACATGTTCTCTTTCTGAGCGAGATTCCCCCACTCCTAACACCGGCATTGTCAGCGGCTTACCTGTTGGGGCTGCCCCTGTCGCTTCCGTCAGCTTCTCCTCTTCCGTGCCGGGCGCTGCCGTTCATTTTGTGGGCTCCCCTGGGGGCGCTCCACCTGCTGGAATGGCTGGGGGAGGTGTCCCCCGACCCCCAAGTGGCCTATCCCCTGGCGTCCCCTCGAAACGTGCTACTATCCGTTTTTCCTCTGCAAGTACATCCTCCCCGATGCCCGTGGCCCCCACTGCTGGGGATAAGATCCCTACCTTTCCCAACCAAGGCAAGACCATCGCTAGCTGTGCGGCTAGATCCTGAGGGACCGGGTTACCTCCCGCGGGGATCACTGGAGTTTGGGGGCATTCACCTGACGGAGCCCCCCCAGGAACTGGGTGTGGCTGAGGGCAAGGGTCACTTGGAACCGGTAGGTCCCCCCCCCTAGGCCCTGGCTCCTCCCTGGGCTGCGGGACCGGCGCAGGCGGCACTGGCGGTTCATTTGACTCCCCCCTTTTGGATCTAATCCGCTTGGGGAGAGGGGGAAACGCCGCCCTAGGCGGCACCGTGCTGCGCCTAGCCCTCTCTCTGGCCCCTCCTGCCCCTCAACTTTTTCCTTGAGGTCAGCCAGGCCCTGGCCCAAATCATCAACCTTCTTCATCATGGCTTCCATGAGTTTCTCCATACGGTAGCGCTGGTCGCCCTCTTTGCCTTACTGGCCATTGCTACTTGCACGACTTGGCACACACCGTCCAAGCCCTTACCTCACGCTGGAGGCACACAGAGCGGCCTCGCACACACACCACCAGAGCCACCCCACACCAGCTAGTCTAGTGGGGCACGTGAGATTCGCTCAACGCACGTGGCTCCCGGTGGCGCTGTAATGCAGGGCCGTCCGTGTCCCCAATGATCCTCCAAGGCACCGGAACCGGACTCAGGTTCTCCTGGTTATTATCCCCTGGTGCTCCCCGCCTGTGAATACAAAAAAGATCAAGGCAAACCAACAAAGAACCTCGCGCTGCTTTTTATGAAGCCCTGCTAGATTCGCAACTGGCTTCCCGTCTTCTCAATCAGCCAAAAACCCTCTAGTTGCGATGAGGAAGGGCTTCAGCTGCAAGCAGGAGCCTGCCAATCCTCACCATGCGGGCCAAACAACCTTCCAGCAGCTACCTAAGGAGCTTCCCCCCCTGTCAGCCTGCCCACCCCTGCTAACAACAGAGCTCTCGGTGGCTCAGAAATTACTCAGCTGCTCCCGTTGAGGCTCGCTATCCCAGCCTCGACATGAGTCAGTGCCCAAAGACCAGACCCTGGCACCTACCAGCCCAAAAACGCCTTTTTTAAAGGCAAAGCCGCCTACATGAAGAGCGTCAGTCGCAGAACGAATCCCGCCAAATTCTCGGGATCAACGGCCTTCCAACCGTTCCACTCTGAAGTCGCGCACTACACAATCACCCCAGCGGCCCCCAAAACCTGCCGAGTAGCACTCCAGATGCCTCCGGTCGCCGCCCCCGCTGTCCCGAGCTCCGCAGTCCTTAACTCGAAGCGCCCCTCCTCCGTACTGCCCACACCGCACCGAGCAGCACGTCACACGCCTCCGGTCCCGCCGAGCTCCGCCGCCTGGATACCCGCCGCTTGGAAACTGCTCCTCCGTAATGCCCACACAGCACCGAGCAGCACGCCACACGCCTCTGGCCGCCGAGCTCCGCAGCCTGGAAAAGAAAAAAGAAAACAGATTAACAGCCTCCTAGCGAGGCTGGTGTGGGAAGCTGGAGGAGCGGGGGGCAACAGAGGCCGATTCCCCCGCTCCCTCGCCTTTTAACCCTTTTCTTCGGGCCACGCCGGTTCTGACCGGCTTGGCCTCTGCACAAGGCGTGACCCGGAAGTGATTACAATCACTTCCGGGTCACACCCTGACCCTTAACCAATTGCTGGCGAGGCGGGCCCGTCGCGTCACTCCTGGCGCGACAGGGCCCGCCTCTCTGGTCATTCGGGCCGGCACGACCGCCATAACTTCGGCGTGGCCGATGCCGGCCCGCCTTTCTTGCACCATGAATAGCAGGTGTAGCTATTTTCCCAATTTAAAGGTACGTAATTTATCACCGTAGAGGCACAAAGGATTAAGTCTGCCCTGATTAACTTACTGAACAGGAACACATTGAAAGCATCTATCTGCCAATCTTTATCCTTATTTTTGTCACCCTTAAAAAAACAACTCGTGGGATGTATCCTTGGCCAACACTGTAATTTAAAACATGGAATGCACGCAATAGTCAGAGATTGACTAATACCATCCATGAGAAAGCATTAGATTTTGTCAGACCAAACAGTTGCTGCTGAGTTGCTGTCTCGGGACGGTGGCACCAATCTCCCAAGATCTGAATAAATATTCTGTGCCATAAAGTTAGGCTCACGGGAAGATCTGTAGTGATTCTAGGTTGGGCTTTTGCTGAATATTGAATCCCTGTCTTTATGCATGGATTTCTAATCAGTAGCCTATATCCTGGCTTTTTAAAATGCTACTCTTTCACAGTTTCCTAACTCACGTCTGTGGTCATCCTGATGTGTCTACAGCTTGTGCTAAAGAAAATCAGCTTACACGTCAATCAAACAAAGTTTGAAAGGGTTTATTAACAAAAGAAAAGATAATAGACAGTGAATCACAGAGTCAGTCAGACAGTGAGTTCCTCAGCAAACCGGATTGAAGCGAGTTCGACAAGTAAGGCCAATGCACAAATTTATAGAATAGTAGACTTGGGCTTGCAACGGAGACACGTGATAATTTCAAACAAAGGGAGCATACAGGGTCTGTGGGCTGAGATCATGAGAAAGGAAGAAGACGACCTTCATATTGCAACAAAGTTGGTAAGCATTTCAACAGAGCAAGCTAATAAACACTTTCTAATCTCGGGAGCCAAGCTGTGAAAAAAGAGGCTTGAAATATGAGAGAAGAGCACTTCCTTTAGGCATTGGTTAGCAGGAGCAGACAAACCTGGCTAAAGAGAGTTACAATAATGAAAATTAGATTCCACACCACTGAGCAGATAGGTAGTAAACATATGTTTCACAATTACAACACAAAGTCCTGACATCAGGACCCGGATGAGGGAATTATTTCACTTGTGGAAATGTACAACCTTTAGCATGTTATTGACAAATAACACGGAACAACATTAATCAATGATATAATATATACACACACCTCTGTGATATTCTTGATGCTGGAACTATTAGTAAAATATCTGGGAATATACCCCTGTGACCGCAATACTCATCTGACAGGATCAGTAAGTGAACTTCAGGTTTGAAACCCATAGGTTCAGTTAACATATCTATTTCCAGGATATTGGTCTGAGTGCCATCTACTTGGTAATGATAGAATGGTATGGTATAGTATTTTGTTAATTGTGTTTGGTGATGTGTGTGTTCTGTTTAGAATTAGTTCTGTTGAGAGCTGTGGTAGTTGTTGGTGTGCCTGGTTGTTATGTAGATTTGTAAAGCACAGCTTCTCACCCAGCACGGTGCTGGTTTGTCAGTCATGGTTGGGTTGTTTAAGATGGAGGTTTGAATAACTGATTCTTTGAGCCTAGATGGGGGACAGTGCTGTTCTGCATGATTTGTGATAATACGGTATACCCATATAGAAATTAGTGTGGATGTGTTGCTGTAGTGCAGAAGTGGGGTGGTATGATATGGTGGTGTGTTCTTTTGAGATTGTTGATGTTTTTATTAAACAGAATTAAATCTTTTCATGGGGTGGCTAAAGTTTGTGTGTCTGCTTTATGTTTCTGTTTGTATTATTCGTAATGTGCATAATAATACCAAAGGGAGCAGAAAAATAAACAAAATATTAAAAATAAAAGTAGTGTCAAAAGCCATAAACTGCACAATGGTAAAAACAAAGTAAAACCATAAACAGCACACAATAAGATACAGCTACCCGAAAATAGAAAGTTAAATGGTTTTTGCACTAGACCAATGGGGCTTTGAATTGTGATTCCAAGTCGTTAAGGACAGCTTCATCCCTATCAAGCCGTAAAAGGCAGCTTCATTCCTATTTTTCTCGAAGGATGTTTCATCAGTTGACACCAGACACTTTCAAGGATTTGCCACCTTAAAAAGAGTAAAAGTGCCTTGTAGGTAACAATTTGGAGTCCATGCTTCAACGCAAATTTCTTCCGGGCAATCTCGTAGGGACCATGTTAACAAGATATTCTGGGTCCGAGATCTAAGTGCTTTACCCATTCTTTACTGAATTTGCTGGCTAACTGGAAGACAGCTTAGATTTTTCAACTAGAGAACTCACACATTTTTTGAAAGGGAAACTTTCTGATCGCTCTGTTCTGAAACAGTTGTAATTTAAACAATTTTGGGTTGAGGTCCGGTGGTGCTGGTTTCAGTGATGGTTAGGGTGTGTGCAGACAATGAACAACGTACCTGTAGCTGCTCATGACTAGTTTTCAATAAATGTCAGACTGACAGGTTGAAGAGTGAGTTTTTTTATACCCTTGCTAACACCCAGGTGGTGTCTTGCGTTGAGTGTAGGTCTGCTGCTAGACCTGCGAACCTTGCGCTTCTGACATCTTTTCCGTTGAATTGTAGTTTTGCGATTAGCTCTGCATGACTCAATCTCGGTGTGTGTACTGACTGGTATTTGAAATGCATATCTCCCTGTCCCAGTACCATTCTGCATGCAGATTCCCTCTCTGCCCCTGCACACCTTTCTCTTCAGCAACCCCTTTATACGCCCATATGTCTACGAGATGGCCTGCGTCCCATGTATACTGTCTCAGTGCCAGGACTCTAGCTGTCCCTGCCTTCCCCCTGCTTGTACATAACCCCTCCCTCTCTTTACACATGCTTCTTTTTCCCACCACTGTCTCTATTGCTCTACACCCCTTCATTCACCTTCACCCTAATCTGTCAGAAACTGCATTTCTCCCTACATGTCATCTGTGTTTGAAATGGAGCTATAAAAGTGCAGGTACTCACTATCCCAGATAACAGTTTTGCTACTGAGAAGTACAGGGAGTCTCCCACTAAAAGTATTGCTTTCATGCTGAGACGTGATGGTACTCTCCCACTAAAATTAAAAGTATTGTTTCCATGTTGAGAAATGTGCCGTACCCTACCACTAAAAGTATTGCTTTTATACTGAGAAGTGCTGGTACTCTCCCCCTAAAAGTACTGCCTTTATGCTGCGAAGTGCCTGTGCTCTCCCATTAAAAGTATTACCTCTATGCTGAGAAGTGCCGGTACTCTCCCACTAAAATTATTGCCTCCATGCTGCGAAGTGCCTGTGCTCTCCCATTAAAAGTATTACCTCTATGCTGAGAAGTGTGCCGTACTCTCCCACTAAAAGGATTGGATTGCCTCCATGCTGAGAAGTGCCGGTATTCTCTCACTAAAAGTATTGCTTCCATGCTGAAAAGTGCTGGTACTCGCGCACCAAAAGTATTGCCTCCATGCTGAGATGTACCTGTACTCTCCCACTAATAGTACTGCCTTTATGCTGAGAAGTATGCCGGGACTCTCCCACTAAAAGTACTGCCTCCATGCTGAGAAGTGCGGGACTCTCCCACTAAAAGTACTGCCTCCATGCTCAGAAGTGCCGGACTCTCCCACTAAAAGTATTGCCTCCACGCTGCGAAGTGCCTATACTCTCCCCTTAAAAGTATTGCCGCCACGCTGAGAAGTGTGCTGTACTCTCTCACTGAAAGGATTGGATTGCCTCCATGCTAAAAAGTGCTGGTATTCTCTCACTAAAAGTATTGCTTCCATGCTGAAAAGTGCTGGTACTCGCCCACCAAAAGTATTGCCTCCATGCTGAGATGTACCTGTACTCTCCCACTAACAGTACTGCCTTTATGCTGAGAAGTATGCCGGGACTCTCCCACTGAAAGTACTGCCTCCATGCTGAGAAGTGCGGGACTCTCCCACTAAAAGTACTGCCTCCAAGCTGAGAAGTGCCGGACTCTCCCACTAAAAGTACTGCCTCCATGCTGAGAAGTGCTGGTACTCTCCCAATAAAAGTACTGCCTCCATTGTGAGAAGTGCCGGGACTCTCCCACTAAAAGTACTGCCTCCATGCTGAGAAGTGGGGGACTCTCCCACTAAAAGTACTGCCTCCATGCTGAGAAGTGCCGGACTCTCCCACTAAAAGTATTTCCTCCATGGCGAGAAGTGCCAGGACTCTCCCACTAAAAGTACTGCCTCCATGCTAAGAAGTGCCAGGACTCTCCCACTAAAAGTACTGCTTCCATGCTGAGAAGTGCCGGGACTCTCCCACTAAAACTATTTCCTCCATGGCGAGAAGTGCCGGACTCTCCCACTAAAAGTATTTCCTCCATGGCGAGAAGTGCCAGGACTCTCCCACTAAAAGTACTGCCTCCATGCTAAGAAGTGCCAGGACTCTCCCACTAAAAGTACTGCTTCCATGCTGAGAAGTGCCGGGACTCTCCCACTAAAACTATTTCCTCCATGGCGAGAAGTGCCAGGACTCTCCCACTAAAAGTATTTCCTCCATGGCGAGAAGTGCCAGGACTCTCCCACTAAAAGTACTGCTTCCATGCTGAGAAGTGCCGGGACTCTCCCACTAAAAGTACTGCTTCCATGCTGAGAAGTGCCGGGACTCTCCCACTAAAAGTATTGCCTCCTTGCTGAGAAGTGCTGGTACTCACCCAATAAAAGTTCTGCCTCCATGCTGAGAAGTGCAAATACTCTCCCTCTCCAGCTAAAGAAGTGCAGGAATTCAGTACCTCTGGTCACCTGCCCATTTAAATCACTACTTGTATTGCATCCCCCTTCTATTGCTGCACCTGTACATCGGCCCTGAACCTTAACACTTGCCCAGCACCCCACTTTCGGCTCCTGCGCTCTCCTCTCTCTGCCTCGTACCGTTTTGTGTATTACCGACAGCATTCCCTGCAGGCGTCTCCTGCTCGTGCCCTCCTTCTGCATCTGCAGCGCTCCATCTGTCCATCCACTCCTGTTTACCCTGCATCTTGATCCCTCCGCCTCTCCGCCCCCATCTCTCTGCTCCAGGCTCCTACGGGTCCTTCTATTGGCCCCTGCACACTCTTTGCTGAAGTATCTTGTGCCCCCGATTTCTTTCTTTGCACCTGCACAACTAACTGTACGTCCGAGCTCGGCTCCCCCTTCCAACCCGTGTACCCATCTCTTCCTACACATCTCTCTTTGAACTCTCGGTGTCCCTCCAGCCTTCCTTCTCTCTTCCTGCGCTCCTCCCTCACGGTTCAAGGCCCCTCCAGCTGCTCCCTCCTGCCTCTCTGTGCACTCCTCTCGCTATGGACGCCTTAGCGCTCCTTATTTATTGTTTGCAGTTTTATGTAGCGCGACTTTGGCCTGTGGGGATTAGAGCGCTTTACATGAGAAGCAGATTTTTATGTTTTTAACAACACGTTGATCCTTTTTTTGGAGGCACGGGAGATTAGGTGATTTGCCCAGAATCACAGGATGTTGAGCAGATGCTGGGATTCAAGCCTGGTTTCCGAGTTCCGAGAGTGGAAGCTCTTGACCCTAGGCCACTTCTCCTCCTCCTTCCATTCATCGATCCTCTCTCGAACGGTTCTCTCTCACTGTCAGTCTCTTTCTATTCCCTTTGTGTTTGTTACTACATTTTCTCTTTCTTGTTCCTTTTCTCCTCTCCCTTCTATTTCTGAGCTCTCTCTCCCTCCTTTATGCTTTTTCTCCAAATACTTCTCACTTACTCTCTCGCCTGCCCCCTCTTGTTCCCTCTGTCTTTATCTCTGTCTCTCCTCCCCTCTTTTCTTCTCTATCTCTATGCCTCTCTACACCACTCCCTCTTTTTTACTCTCTGTTTGTTTCTCGTTCTCTGACCCTCCCTTTCACTCCCTCTGTTTCTCTCTTACCCTCTTTATTGTGCTCAATTATCCTTTGTGCCTGTTTGTTAGGTCAGGCTCCTCTCCTCCCGTTCCTGCTCCCCCTCACTCCCCCTCCTTCACTCAAAGACAGACCATGCCTCCATGTCCAATACCCTGAGTGTTCTAATCCTCAGATTTGGTGAGGGATTTGTATTAATTTCAGCATTTCTCATTTTTACGGATTTGTGAAATACCCTGTCACTCTAAACCGGTGCCGACGGATCACGAAGACAGAGAGATACAAAAGGGGATGATGGACGGAACGTTTGAGCCAATCAAACACTCACCCCCAGTCAACTGATCTGGGTTTAATCCATCATCATTCTTTAGCTCACTCCACCACCCCAGTTCAGACATGGCCATATGCAAATCAGTCTGACCCTGTGCCTCATGGGAACAGTACAGCCCGAACTGCCAAGCCATGTCTTCCCTGGACCGGAAACCAGCATCCTAGGACCGGTTTCTGGCATTCCAGCCGTCATCAGCCAGGCTTGCTTGAATCCAGTGGCAAAGTGAGCAAGGGACCCACGTCTGGGCATACCCCCGCCAACTTAGGGCTGAACAAAGCGATACAAAAGGGATGATGGACGGAACGTTTGAGCCAATCAAACACTCACCCCCAGTCAACTGATCTGGGTTTAATCCATCATCATTCTTTAGCTCACTCCACCACCCCAGTTCAGACATGGCCATATGCAAATCAGTCTGACCCTGTGCCTCATGGGAACAGTACAGCCCGAACTGCCAAGCCATGTCTTCCCTGGACCGGAAACAAGCATCCTAGGACCGGTTTCTGGCATTCCAGCCGTCATCAGCCAGGCTTGCTTGAATCCAGTGGCAAAGTGAGCAAGGGACCCACGTCTGGGCATACCCCGCCAACTTAGGGCGAACAAAGCGATACAAAAGGGGATGATGGACGGAACGCTTGAGCCAATCAAACACTCACCCCCAGTCAACTGATCTGGGTTTAATCCATCATCATTCTTTAGCTCACTCCACCACCCCAGTTCAGACATGGCCATATGCAAATCAGTCTGACCCTGTGCCTCATGGGAACAGTACAGCCCGAACTGCCAAGCCATGTCTTCCCTGGACCGGAAACAAGCATCCTAGGACCGGTTTCTGGCATTCCAGCCGTCATCAGCCAGGCTTGCTTGAATCCAGTGGCAAAGTGAGCAAGGGACCCACGTCTGGGCATACCCCCGCCAACTTAGGGCGAACAAAGCGATACAAAAGGGATGATGGACGGAACGTTTGAGCCAATCAAACACTCACCCCCAGTCAACTGATCTGGGTTTAATCCATCATCATTCTTTAGCTCACTCCACCACCCCAGTTCAGACATGGCCATATGCAAATCAGTCTGACCCCTGTGCCTCATGGGAACAGTACAGCCCGAACTGCCAAGCCATGTCTTCCCTGGACCGGAAACAAGCATCCTAGGACCGGTTTCTGGCATTCCAGCCGTCATCAGCCAGGCTTGCTTGAATCCAGTGGCAAAGTGAGCAAGGGACCCACGTCTGGGCATACCCCGCCAACTTAGGGCGAACAAAGCGATACAAAAGGGGATGATGGACGGAACGTTTGAGCCAATCAAACACTCACCCCCAGTCAACTGATCTGGGTTTAATCCATCATCATTCTTTAGCTCACTCCACCACCCCAGTTCAGACATGGCCATATGCAAATCAGTCTGACCCTGTGCCTCATGGGAACAGTACAGCCCGAACTGCCAAGCCATGTCTTCCCTGGACCGGAAACAAGCATCCTAGGACCGGTTTCTGGCATTCCAGCCGTCATCAGCCAGGCTTGCTTGAATCCAGTGGCAAAGTGAGCAAGGGACCCACGTCTGGGCATACCCCCGCCAACTTAGGGCGAACAAAGCGATACAAAGGGGATGATGGACGGAACGTTTGAGCCAATCAAACACTCACCCCAGTCAACTGATCTGGGTTTAATCCATCATCATTCTTTAGCTCACTCCACCACCCCAGTTCAGACATGGCCATATGCAAATCAGTCTGACCCTGTGCCTCATGGGAACAGTACAGCCCGAACTGCCAAGCCATGTCTTCCCTGGACCGGAAACAAGCATCCTAGGACCGGTTTCTGGCATTCCAGCCGTCATCAGCCAGGCTTGCTTGAATCCAGTGGCAAAGTGAGCAAGGGACCCACGTCTGGGCATACCCCGCCAACTTAGGGGCGAACAAAGCGATACAAAAGGGGATGATGGACGGAACGTTTGAGCCAGTCAAACACTCACCCCCAGTCAACTGATCTGGGTTTAATCCATCATCATTCTTTAGCTCACTCCACCACCCCAGTTCAGACATGGTCATATGCAAATCAGTCTGACCCTGTGCCTCATGGGAACAGTACAGCCCGAACTGCCAAGCCATGTCTTCCCTGGACCGGAAACAAGCATCCTAGGACCGGTTTCTGGCATTCCAGCCGTCATCAGCCAGGCTTGGCTTGAATCCAGTGGCAAAGTGAGCAAGGGACCCACGTCTGGGCATACCCCCGCCAACTTAGGGCGAACAAAGCGATACAAAAGGGGATGATGGACGGAACGTTTGAGCCAATCAAACACTCACCCCCAGTCAACTGATCTGGGTTTAATCCATCATCATTCTTTAGCTCACTCCACCACCCCAGTTCAGACATGGCCATATGCAAATCAGTCTGACCCTGTGCCTCATGGGAACAGTACAGCCCGAACTGCCAAGCCATGTCTTCCTGGACCGGAAACAAGCATCCTAGGACCGGTTTCTGGCATTCCAGCCGTCATCAGCCAGGCTTGCTTGAATCCAGTGGCAAAGTGAGCAAGGGACCCACGTCTGGGCATACCCCCGCCAACTTAGGGCGAACAAAGCGATACAAAAGGGGATGATGGACGGAACGTTTGAGCCAATCAAACACTCACCCCCAGTCAACTGATCTGGGTTTAATCCATCATCATTCTTTAGCTCACTCCACCACCCCAGTTCAGACATGGCCATATGCAAATCAGTCTGACCCTGTGCCTCATGGGAACAGTACAGCCCGAACTGTATCGCTTTGGTCGCCCTCAGTTGGCGGGGGTATGCCCAGACGTGGGTCCCTTGCTCACTTTGCCACTGGATTCAAGCAAGCCTGGCTGATGACGGCTGAAATGCCAGAAACCGGTTCTAGGATGCTTGTTTCCGGTCCAGGGAAGACATGGCTTGGCAGTTCGGGCTGGACTGTTCCCATGAGGCACAGGGTCAGACTGATTTGCATATGGCCATGTCTGAACTGGGGTGGTGGAGTGAGCTAAAGAATGATGATGGATTAAACCCAGATCAGTTGACTGGGGGTGAGTGTTTGATTGGCTCAAACGTTCAGTCCATCATCCCCTTCTGTATCGCTTTGGTCGCCCTCAGTTGGCGGGGGTATGCCCAGACGTGGGTCCCTTGCTCACTTTGCCACTGGATTCAAGCAAGCCTGGCTGATGACGGCTGAAATGCCAGAAACCGGTTCTAGGATGCTTGTTTCCGGTCCAGGGAAGACATGGCTTGGCAGTTCGGGCTGGACTGTTCCCATGAGGCACAGGGTCAGACTGATTTGCATATGGCCATGTCTGAACTGGGGTGGTGGAGTGAGCTAAAGAATGATGATGGATTAAACCCAGATCAGTTGACTGGGGGTGAGTGTTTGATTGGCTCAAACGCTCCGTCCATCATCCCCTTCTGTATCGCTTTGGTCGCCCTCAGTTGGCGGGGTATGCCCAGACGTGGGTCCCTTGCTCACTTTGCCACTGGATTCAAGCAAGCCTGGCTGATGACGGCTGAAATGCCAGAAACCGGTTCTAGGATGCTTGTTTCCGGTCCAGGGAAGACATGGCTTGGCAGTTCGGGCTGGACTGTTCCCATGAGGCACAGGGTCAGACTGATTTGCATATGGCCATGTCTGAACTGGGGTGGTGGAGTGAGCTAAAGAATGATGATGGATTAAACCCAGATCAGTTGACTGGGGGTGAGTGTTTGATTGGCTCAAACGTTCCGTCCATCATCCCCTTCTGTATCGCTTGGTCGCCCTCAGTTGGCGGGGTATGCCCAGACGTGAGTCCCTTGCTCACTTTGCCACTGGATTCAAGCAAGCCTGGCTGATGACGGCTGAAATGCCAGAAACCGGTTCTAGGATGCTTGTTTCCGGTCCAGGGAAGACATGGCTTGGCAGTTCGGGCTGGACTGTTCCCATGAGGCACAGGGTCAGACTGATTTGCATATGGCCATGTCTGGAACTGGGGTGGTGGAGTGAGCTAAAGAATGATGATGGATTAAACCCAGATCAGTTGACTGGGGTGAGTGTTTGATTGGCTCAAACGTTCCGTCCATCATCCCCTTCTGTATCGCTTTGGTCGCCCTCAGTTGGCGGGGGTATGCCCAGACGTGGGTCCCTTGCTCACTTTGCCACTGGATTCAAGCAAGCCTGGCTGATGACGGCTGAAATGCCAGAAACCGGTTCTAGGATGCTTGTTTCCGGTCCAGGGAAGACATGGCTTGGCAGTTCGGGCTGGACTGTTCCCATGAGGCACAGGGTCAGACTGATTTGCATATGGCCATGTCTGAACTGGGGTGGTGGAGTGAGCTAAAGAATGATGATGGATTAAACCCAGATCAGTTGACTGGGGGTGAGTGTTTGATTGGCTCAAGCGTTCCGTCCATCATCCCCTTCTGTATCGCTTTGGTCGCCCTCAGTTGGCGGGGGTATGCCCAGACGTGGGTCCCTTGCTCACTTTGCCACTGGATTCAAGCAAGCCTGGCTGATGACGGCTGAAATGCCAGAAACCGGTTCTAGGATGCTTGTTTCCGGTCCAGGGAAGACATGGCTTGGCAGTTCGGGCTGGACTGTTTCCATGAGGCACAGGGTCAGACTGATTTGCATATGGCCATGCCTGAACTGGGGTGGTGGAGTGAGCTAAAGAATGATGATGGATTAAACCCAGATCAGTTGACTGGGGGTGAGTGTTTGATTGGCTCAAACGTTCCGTCCATCATCCCCTTCTGTATCACGAAGACAGAGAGGCTGTTTCAATAGAAAGTGAATTGTGTTGTTTTCATCCACGTGCTATTGTGTCTAGGGTAGATTGCTTATGCCGCCAGTTTAAACGTGCATTGCTGCCAGTGTATTTTCAACTAAGTTCTTTCTTCCTTTTACGTTTCAGTGCTGGAGAGAAAGGGAAAAGTTTGGTGAATGATGTTTGAGTGAAGACAAAATGTAGATACCCGTGAAAAAGGCAATTTCGTGAAGGTTTGGTCCACAAGCGCAAGACCACAGCAGTGCCTGTCGGGGTAGCAACAAGAAAGTAAGGACAGAATGGCAGAGGGGACAGAGTGCGATACAGAGAGAATACAGGGTGCGATGGAAAGGCAGAGAGAGCAGATGAGAGAAAGGCAGGAAGTGTAGGGTGTAAGGAAAGGCAGTGTAAAGCCTGTGATATAAAGGGAGAGTGCTGGGAATGCTCGAAAGGCAGCGAGTACAAGTGTGAAAGAAAGGTGCCTTCTAAAGGCTGTTTTAGAACGAAAGAGTACATGGTGTGTCAGAAAGGCAGAGAGTACATGTGTGGTAGAAAGGCAGAGATGGCAGGGTGTAATAGGAAGGCAGAGAATAAAGGCTATGGTAGAAAGGAATAGTACAGGGTGTGATAGAAAGGTAGAGTGTACTGGTGTAATAGGCAGAGTGTAAAGACTGGTAGAAAGGAAGAGTACAGGGGGTGATGGGAAGGTAGAGTGTGCTGGTGTAATAGGAAGGCAGAGAATAAAGGCTATGGTAGAAAGGAATACTACAGGGTGTGATAGAAAGGTAGAGTGTACTGGTGTAATAGGCGGATTGTAAAGACTGTGGTATAAAGGAAGAGTACAGGGGGTGATGGGAAGGTAGAGTGTACTGGTGTAATAGGAAGGCAGAGAATAAAGGCTATGGTAGAAAGGAATAGTACAGGGTGTGATAGAAAGGTAGAGTGTACTGGTGTAATAGGCAGAGTGTAAAGACTGTGGTAGAAAGGAAGAGTACAGGGGGTGATGGGAAGGTAGAATGAACAGGTGTAATAGGAAGGCAGAGAATAAAGGCTATGGTAGAAAGGAATAGTACAGGGTGTGATAGAAAGGTATAGTGTACTGGTGTAATAGGAAGGCAGGGAATAAAGGCTATGTTAGAAAGGAAGAGTACAGGGTGTGATAGGTAGAAAGTACAGGTGTAATAGGCAGAGTGTAAAGACTGTGGTAGAAAGGAAGAGTACAGGGGGTGATGGGAAGGTAGAGTGAACAGGTGTAATAGGAAGGCAGAGAATAAAGGCTATGGTAGAAAGGAAGAGTACAGGGGGTAATGGGAAGGTAGAGTGAACAGGTGTAATAGGAAGGCAGAGAATAAAGGCTATGGTAGAAAGGAATAGTACAGGGTGTGATAGGTAGAAAGTACAGGTGTAATAGAAAGGCAGAGTGCAGAGGCTATGGTAGAAAGGAAGAGTACAGGGTGTGATAGAAAGGTAGAGTGTACTGGTGTAATAGGCAGAGTGTAAAGACTGGTAGAAAGGAATAGTACAGGGTGTGATAGAAAGGTAGAGTGTACTGGTGTAATAGGCAGAGTGTAAAGACTGGTAGAAAGGAATAGTACAGGGTGTGATAGAAAGGTAGAGTGTGCTGGTGTAATAGGCAGATTGTAAAGACTGCGGTAGAAAGGAAGAGTACAGGGGGTGATGGGAAGGTAGAGTGTGCTGGTGTGATAGAAAGGCAGAGTGTAAAGGCTATGGTAGGAAGTAAAAGTACAAGGTGTGATAGGAAGGTATAGTGTACTGGTGTAATAGGAAGGCAGGGAATAAAGGCTATGTTAGAAAGGAAGAGTACAGGGTGTGATAGGTAGAAAGTACAGGTGTAATAGAAAGGCAGAGTGCAGAGGCATGGTAGAAAGGAAGAGTACAGGGTGTGATAAGGTAGAGTGTGCTGGTGTGATAGAAAGGCAGAGTGTAAAGGCTATGGTAGGAAGGAAGAGTACAAGGTGTGATAGGAAGGTAGAGTGTACAGGTGTAATAGGAAGGCAGGGAATAAAGGCTATGTTAGAAAGGAAGAGTACAGGGTGTGATAGGTAGAAAGTACAGGTGTAATAGAAAGGCAGAGTGCAGAGGCTATGGTAGGAAGGAAGAGTACAGGGTGTGATAAGAAGGTAGAGTGTACCGGCGTGATAGAAAGGCAGAGTGTAAAGGCTATGGTAGAAAGGAAGAGTACAGGGTGTGATAAGAAGGTAGAGTGTACCGGCGTGATAGAAAGGCAGAGTGTAAAGGCTATGGTAGGAAGAAAGAGTACGGGTGTAATAGAAAGGTAGAGTTTACAGGTGTAATAGGCAGAGTGTAAAGGCTATGGTAGAATGGAAGAGTACAAGGTGTGATAGGAAGGTAGAGTGTGCTGGTGTGATAGAAAGGCAGAGTGTAAAGGTTATGGTAGAAGGGAAGAGTACAAGGTGTGATAGGAAGTTAGAGTGTACAGGTGTAATAAGCAGAGTATAAAGACTGTGGTAGAAAGGAAGGGTACAAGGGGTGATGGGAAGGTAGAGTGAACAGGTGTAATAGGAAGGCAGAGTGTAAAGGCTATGGTAGAAAGGAAGAGTACAGGGTGTGATAGGAAGGTAGAGTGTACTGGTGTAATAGGAAGGCAGAGAATAAAGGCTATGGTAGAAAGGAATAGTACAGGGTGTGATAGAAAGGTAGAGTGTACTGGTGTAATAGGCAGAGTGTAAAGACTGTGGTAGAAAGGAAGAGTACAGGGGGTGATGGGAAGGTAGAATGAACAGGTGTAATAGGAAGGCAGAGAATAAAGGATATGGTAGAAAGGAATAGTACAGGGTGTGATAGAAAGGTATAGTGTACTGGTGTAATAGGAAGGCAGGGAATAAAGGCTATGTTAGAAAGGAAGAGTACAGGGTGTGATAGGTAGAAAGTACAGGTGTAATAGGCAGAGTGTAAAGACTGTGGTAGAAAGGAAGAGTACAGGGGGTGATGGGGAAGGTAGAGTGTACAGGTGTAATAGGAAGGCAGAGAATAAAGGCTATGGTAGAAAGGAAGAGTACAGGGGGTAATGGGAAGGTAGAGTGAACAGGTGTAATAGGAAGGCAGAGAATAAAGGCTATGGTAGAAAGGAATAGTACAGGGTGTGATAGGTAGAAAGTACAGGTGTAATAGAAAGGCAGAGTGCAGAGGCTATGGTAGAAAGGAAGAGTACAGGGTGTGATAGAAAGGTAGAGTGTACTGGTGTAATAGGCAGAGTGTAAAGACTGGTAGAAAGGAATAGTACAGGGTGTGATAGAAAGGTAGAGTGCACTGTGTAATAGGCAGAGTGTAAAGACTGGTAGAAAGGAATAGTACAGGGTGTGATAGAAAGGTAGAGTGTGCTGGTGTAATAGGCAGATTGTAAAGACTGCGGTAGAAAGGAAGAGTACAGGGGGTGATGGGAAGGTAGAGTGTGCTGGTGTGATAGAAAGGCAGAGTGTAAAGGTTATGGTAGAAAGGAAGAGTACAAGGTGTGATAGGAAGTTAGAGTGTACAGGTGTAATAAGCAGAGTATAAAGACTGTGGTAGAAAGGAAGGGTACAAGGGGTGATGGGAAGGTAGAGTGAACAGGTGTAATAGGAAGGCAGAGTGTAAAGGCTATGGTAGAAAGGAAGAGTACAGGGTGTGATAGGAAGGTAGAGTGTACAGGTGTAATAAGCGGAGTAGAAAGACTGCGGTAGAAAGGAAGAGTACAGGGGGTGATGGGAAGGTAGAGTGTACCGGCGTGATAGAAAGGCAGAGTGTAAAGGCTATGGTAGGAAGAAAGAGTACGGGTGTAATAGAAAGGTAGAGTGTACAGGTGTAATAGGCAGAGTGTAAAGGCTATGGTAGAATGGAAGAGTACAAGGTGTGATAGGAAGGTAGAGTGTGCTGGTGTGATAGAAAGGCAGAGTCTAAAGGTTATGGTAGAAAGGAAGAGTACAAGGTGTGATAGGAAGTTAGAGTGTACAGGTGTAATAAGCAGAGTATAAAGACTGTGGTAGAAAGGAAGGGTACAAGGGGTGATGGGAAGGTAGAGTGAACAGGTGTAATAGGAAGGCAGAGTGTAAAGGCTATGGTAGAAAGGAGTACAGGGTGTGATAGGAAGGTAGAGTGTACAGGTGTAATAAGCGGAGTAGAAAGACTGCGGTAGAAAGGAAGAGTACAGGGGGTGATAGGAAGGTAGAGTGGAACGGTTATGGTAGAAAGGAAGAGTACAGGGTGTGATAGGAAGGTAGAGTGGAAAGGTTATGGTAGAAAGGAAGAGTACAGGGTGTGATAGGAAGTTAGAGTGTACAGGTGTAATAAGCAGAGTATAAAGACTGCGGTAGAAAGGAAGAGTACAGGGGGTGATGGGAAGGTAGAGTGTACAGATGTGGCAGAAAGGCAGAGTGGAAAGGCTATGGTAGAAAGGAAGAGTACAGGGTGTGATAGGCAGCAAGTATAGGCGTGATAGAAAGGCAGAGTGTAAAGGCTATGGTAGGAAGGAAGAGTACAAGGTGTGATAGGAAGGTAGAGTGTACAGGTGTAATAGGAAGAGTGTAAAGGCTATGGTAGAAAGGAAGAGTACAAGGTGTGATAGGAAGGTAGAGTGTACAGGTGTAATAGGCAGAGTGTAAAGGCTATGGTAGAAAGGAAGAGTACAGGGGGTGATAGGAAGGTAGAGTGTACAGGTGTAATAAGCGGAGTAGAAAGACTGCGGTAGAAAGGAAGAGGACAGGGGGTGATGGGAAGGTAGAGTGTACAGGTGTAATAAGCGGAGTAGAAAGACTGCGGTAGAAAGGAAGAGGACAGGGGGTGATGGGAAGGTAGAGTGTACAGGTGTAATAAGCGGAGTAGAAAGACTGCGGTAGAAAGGAAGAGTACCGGGGGGATGGGAAGGTAGAGTGTGCTGGTGTGATAGAAAGGCAGAGTGCAGAGGCTATGGTAGAAAGGAAGAGTACAGGGTGTGATAAGAAGGTAGAGTGTACTCGGCGTGATAGAAAGGCAGAGTGTAAAGGCTATGGTAGGAAGGAAGAGTACAAGGTGTGATAGGAAGGTAGAGTGTACAGGTGTAATAAGCGGAGTAGAAAGACTGCGGTAGAAAGGAAGAGGACAGGGGGTGATGGGAAGGTAGAGTGTACAGGTGTAATAAGCGGAGTAGAAAGACTGCGGTAGAAAGGAAGAGTACCGGGGGGGATGGGAAGGTAGAGTGTGCTGGTGTGATAGAAAGGCAGAGTGCAGAGGCTATGGTAGAAAGGAAGAGTACAGGGTGTGATAAGAAGGTAGAGTGTACCGGCGTGATAGAAAGGCAGAGTGTAAAGGCTATGGTAGGAAGGAAGAGTACAAGGTGTGATAGGAAGGTAGAGTGTACAGGTGTAATAAGCGGAGTAGAAAGACTGCGGTAGAAAGGAAGAGTACAGGGGGTGATGGGAAGGTAGAGTGTACAGGTGTAATAAGCGGAGTAGAAAGACTGCGGTAGAAAGGAAGAGTACCGGGGGGGATGGGAAGGTAGAGTGTGCTGGTGTGATAGAAAGGCAGAGTGCAGAGGCTATGGTAGAATGGAAGAGTACAAGGTGTGATAGGAAGGTAGAGTGTACCGGCGTGATAGAAAGGCAGAGTGTAAAGGCTATGGTAGAAAGGAAGAGTACAGGGTGTGATAAGAAGGTAGAGTGTACCGGCGTGATAGAAAGGCAGAGTGTAAAGGCTATGGTAGGAAGAAAGAGTACGGGTGTAATAGAAAGGTAGAGTGTACAGGTGTAATAAGCAGAGTATAAAGACTGTGGTAGAAAGGAAGGGTACAAGGGGTGATGGGAAGGTAGAGTGAACAGGTGTAATAGGAAGGCAGAGTGTAAAGGCTATGGTAGAAAGGAAGAGTACAGGGTGTGATAGGAAGGTAGAGTGTACAGGTGTAATAAGCGGAGTAGAAAGACTGCGGTAGAAAGGAAGAGTACAGGGGGTGATAGGAAGGTAGAGTGGAACGGTTATGGTAGAAAGGAAGAGTACAGGGTGTGATAGGAAGGTAGAGTGGAAAGGTTATGGTAGAAAGGAAGAGTACAGGGTGTGATAGGAAGTTAGAGTGTACAGGTGTAATAAGCAGAGTATAAAGACTGCGGTAGAAAGGAAGAGTACAGGGGGTGATGGGAAGGTAGAGTGTACAGATGTGGCAGAAAGGCAGAGTGGAAAGGCTATGGTAGAAAGGAAGAGTACAGGGTGTGATAGGCAGCAAGTATAGGCGTGATAGAAAGGCAGAGTGTAAAGGCTATGGTAGGAAGGAAGAGTACAAGGTGTGATAGGAAGGTAGAGTGTACAGGTGTAATAGGCAGAGTGTAAAGGCTATGGTAGAAAGGAAGAGTACAAGGTGTGATAGGAAGGTAGAGTGTATAGGTGTAATAGGCAGAGTGTAAAGGCTATGGTAGAAAGGAAGAGTACAGGGGTGATAGGAAGGTAGAGTGTACAGGTGTAATAAGCGGAGTAGAAAGACTGCGGTAGAAAGGAAGAGTACAGGGGGTGATAGGAAGGTAGAGTGGAACGGTTATGGTAGAAAGGAAGAGTACAGGGTGTGATAGGAAGGTAGAGTGGAAAGGTTATGGTAGAAAGGAAGAGTACAGGGTGTGATAGGAAGTTAGAGTGTACAGGTGTAATAAGCAGAGTATAAAGACTGCGGTAGAAAGGAAGAGTACAGGGGTGATGGGAAGGTAGAGTGTACAGATGTGGCAGAAAGGCAGAGTGGAAAGGCTATGGTAGAAAGGAAGAGTACAGGGTGTGATAGGCAGCAAGTATAGGCGTGATAGAAAGGCAGAGTGTAAAGGCTATGGTAGGAAGGAAGAGTACAAGGTGTGATAGGAAGGTAGAGTGTACAGGTGTAATAGGCAGAGTGTAAAGGCTATGGTAGAAAGGAAGAGTACAAGGTGTGATAGGAAGGTAGAGTGTACAGGTGTAATAGGCAGAGTGTAAAGGCTATGGTAGAAAGGAAGAGTACAGGGGGTGATAGGAAGGTAGAGTGTGCTGGCGTGATAGAAAGGCAGAGTGTAAAGGCTATGGTAGGAAGGAAGAGTACAAGGTGTGATAGGAAGGTAGAGTGTACAGGTGTAATAAGCGGAGTAGAAAGACTGCAGTAGAAAGGAAGAGGACAGGGGGTGATGGGAAGGTAGAGTGTACAGGTGTAATAAGCGGAGTAGAAAGACTGCGGTAGAAAGGAAGAGTACCGGGGGGGATGGGAAGGTAGAGTGTGCTGGTGTGATAGAAAGGCAGAGTGCAGAGGCTATGGTAGAAAGGAAGAGTACAGGGTGTGATAAGAAGGTAGAGTGTACCGGCGTGATAGAAAGGCAGAGTGTAAAGGCTATGGTAGGAAGGAAGAGTACAAGGTGTGATAGGAAGGTAGAGTGTACAGGTTTAATAAGCGGAGTAGAAAGACTGCGGTAGAAAGGAAGAGTACAGGGGGTGATGGGAAGGTAGAGTGTACAGGTGTAATAAGCGGAGTAGAAAGACTGCGGTAGAAAGGAAGAGTACCGGGGGGATGGGAAGGTAGAGTGTGCTGGTGTGATAGAAAGGCAGAGTGCAGAGGCTATGGTAGAATGGAAGAGTACAAGGTGTGATAGGAAGGTAGAGTGTACAGGTGTAATAGGCAGAGTGTAAAGGCTATGGTAGAAAGGAAGAGTACGGGTGTGATAGAAAGGTAGAGTGTACAGGTGTAATAAGCGGAGTAGAAAGACTGCAATAGAAATTGAAGAGTACCGGGGGGATGGGAAGGTAGAGTGTGCTGGTGTGATAGAAAGGCAGAGTGCAGAGGCTATGGTAGAATGGAAGAGTACAGGGTGTGATAGGAAGGTAGAGTGTACAGGTGTAATAAGCGGAGTAGAAAGACTGCAGTAGAAAGGAAGAGTACCGGGGGGGATGGGAAGGCCGAGTGTAAAGGCTATAATTCAATCACAGAGTAGAGTATGATAGAAAAGGCAGAATGTATAGACTGATAGAAAAGAAGAGTACAGGGTGTGATAGGCAGCAAGTATAGGCGTGATAGAAAGGCAGAGTGTAAAGGCTATGGTAGGAAGGAAGAGTACGGGTGTGATAGAAAGGTAGAGTGTACAGGTGTAATAGGCAGAGTGTAAAGGCTATGGTATAAAGGAAGAGTACAAGGTGTGATAGGAAGGTAGAGTGTACAGGTGTAATAAGCAGAGTATAAAGACTGCGGTAGAAAGGAAGAGTACCGGGGGGGATGGGAAGGTAGAGTGTGCTGGTGTGATAGAAAGGCAGAGTGCAGAGGCTATGGTAGAAAGGAAGAGTACAAGGTGTGATAGGAAGGTAGAGTGTACAGGTGTAATAAGCGGAGTAGAAAGACTGCGGTAGAAAGGAAGAGTACAGGGGTGATGGGAAGGTAGAGTGTACAGGTGTAATAAGCGGAGTAGAAAGACTGCGGTAGAAAGGAAGAGTACCGGGGGGGATGGGAAGGTAGAGTGTGCTGGTGTGATAGAAAGGCAGAGTGCAGAGGCTATGGTAGAAAGGAAGAGTACGGGTGTGATAGGAAGGTAGAGTGTACAGGTGTAATAAGCGGAGTAGAAAGACTGCGGTAGAAAGGAAGAGTACCAGGGGGGATGGGAAGGTAGAGTGTACCGGCGTGATAGAAAGGCAGAGTGTAAAGGCTATGGTAGGAAGGAAGAGTACGGGTGTGATAGAAAGGTAGAGTGTTCAGGTGTAATAGGCAGAGTGTAAAGGCTATGATAGAATGGAAGAGTACAAGGTGTGATAGGAAGGTAGAGTGTACAGGTGTAATAGGCAGAGTGTAAAGGCTATGGTAGAAAGGAAGAGTACAGGGGGTGATGGGAAGGTAGAGTGTACAGGTGTAATAAGCAGAGTATAAAGACTGCGGTAGAAAGGAAGAGTACCGGGGGGGATGGGAAGGTAGAGTGTGCTGGTGTGATAGAAAGGCAGAGTGCAGAGGCTATGGTAGAAAGGAAGAGTACAAGGTGTGATAGGAAGGTAGAGTGTACAGGTGTAATAAGCGGAGTAGAAAGACTGCGGTAGAAAGGAAGAGTACAGGGGGTGATGGGAAGGTAGAGTGTACAGGTGTAATAAGCGGAGTAGAAAGACTGCGGTAGAAAGGAAGAGTACCGGGGGATGGGAAGGTAGAGTGTACCGGCGTGATAGAAAGGCAGAGTGTAAAGGCTATGGTAGGAAGGAAGAGTACGGGTGTGATAGAAAGGTAGAGTGTACAGGTGTAATAGGCAGAGTGTAAAGGCTATGGTAGGAAGGAAGAGTACGGGTGTGATAGAAAGGTAGAGTGTACAGGTGTAATAGGCAGAGTGTAAAGGCTATGGTAGGAAGGAAGAGTACGGGTGTGATAGAAAGGTAGAGTGTACAGGTGTAATAAGCGGAGTAGAAAGACTGCAGTAGAAAGGAAGAGTACCGGGGGGGATGGGAAGGTAGAGTGTGCTGGTGTGATAGAAAGGCAGAGTGCAGAGGCTATGGTAGAAAGGAAGAGTACAGGGTGTGATAAGAAGGTAGAGTGTGCTGGTGTGATAGAAAGGCAGAGTGCAGAGGCTATGGTAGAAAGGAAGAGTACAAGGTGTGATAGGAAGGTAGAGTGTACAGGTGTAATAAGCGGAGTAGAAAGACTGCGGTAGAAAGGAAGAGTACAGGGGGTGATGGGAAGGTAGAGTGTACAGGTGTAATAAGCGGAGTAGAAAGACTGCGGTAGAAAGGAAGAGTACCGGGGGGGATGGGAAGGTAGAGTGTGCTGGTGTGATAGAAAGGCAGAGTGCAGAGGCTATGGTAGAAAGGAAGAGTACAGGGTGTGATAAGAAGGTAGAGTGTACCAGCGTGATAGAAAGGCAGAGTGCAGAGGCTATGGTAGAAAGGAAGAGTACAGGGTGTGATAAGAAGGTAGAGTGTACCGGCGTGATAGAAAGGCAGAGTGTAAAGGCTATGGTAGGAAGGAAGAGTACAAGGTGTGATAGGAAGGTAGAGTGTACAGGTGTAATAAGCGGAGTAGAAAGACTGCGGTAGAAAGGAAGAGTACCGGGGGGGATGGGAAGGCCGAGTGTAAAGGCTATAATTCAATCACAGAGTAGAGTATGATAAAAAAGGCAGAATGTATAGACTGATAGAAAAGAAGAGTACAGGGTGTGATAGGCAGCAAGTATAGGCGTGATAGAAAGGCAGAGTGTAAAGGCTATGGTAGGAAGGAAGAGTACGGGTGTGATAGAAAGGTAGAGTGTACTGGTGTAATAGGCAGAGTGTAAAGACTGTGGTAGAAAGGAAGAGTACAAGGTGTGATAGGAAGGTAGAGTGTACAGGTGTAATAGGCAGAGTGTAAAGGCTATGGTAGAAAGGAAGAGTACAGGGGGTGATAGGAAGGTAGAGTGTACAGGTGTAATAAGCGGAGTAGAAAGACTGCGGTAGAAAGGAAGAGGACAGGGGGTGATGGGAAGGTAGAGTGTACAGGTGTAATAAGCGGAGTAGAAAGACTGCGGTAGAAAGGAAGAGTACCGGGGGGGATGGGAAGGTAGAGCGTACAGGTGTAATAAGCAGAGTATAAAGACTGCGGTAGAAAGGAAGAGTACCGGGGGGATGGGAAGGTAGAGTGTACCGGCGTGATAGAAAGGCAGAGTGTAAAGGCTATGGTAGGAAGGAAGAGTACGGGTGTGATAGAAAGGTAGAGTGTACAGGTGTAATAGGCAGAGTGTAAAGGCTATGGTATAAAGGAAGAGTACAGGGGGTGATGGGAAGATAGAGTGTACAGGTGTAATAGGCAGAGTGTAAAGGCTATGGTAGAAAGGAAGAGTACAGGGGGTGATAGGAAGGTAGAGTGTGCTGGTGTGATAGAAAGGCAGAGTGTAAAGGCTATGGTAGAATGGAAGAGTACAGGGGGTGATGGGAAGGTAGAGTGTACAGGTGTAATAAGCAGAGTATAAAGACTGCGGTAGAAAGGAAGAGTACCGGGGGGATGGGAAGGTAGAGTGTGCTGGTGTGATAGAAAGGCAGAGTGCAGAGGCTATGGTAGAAAGGAAGAGTACAAGGTGTGATAGGAAGGTAGAGTGTACAGGTGTAATAAGCGGAGTAGAAAGACTGCGGTAGAAAGGAAGAGTACAGGGGGTGATGGGAAGGTAGAGTGTACAGGTGTAATAAGCGGAGTAGAAAGACTGCGGTAGAAAGGAAGAGTACCGGGGGATGGGAAGGTAGAGTGTACCGGCGTGATAGAAAGGCAGAGTGTAAAGGCTATGGTAGGAAGGAAGAGTACGGGTGTGATAGAAAGGTAGAGTGTACAGGTGTAATAGGCAGAGTGTAAAGGCTATGGTAGGAAGGAAGAGTACGGGTGTGATAGAAAGGTAGAGTGTACAGGTGTAATAAGCGGAGTAGAAAGACTGCGGTAGAAAGGAAGAGTACCGGGGGGGATGGGAAGGTAGAGTGTGCTGGTGTGATAGAAAGGCAGAGTGCAGAGGCTATGGTAGAAAGGAAGAGTACAGGGTGTGATAAGAAGGTAGAGTGTACCGGCATGATAGAAAGGCACAGTGCAGAGGCTATGGTAGAAAGGAAGAGTACAGGGTGTGATAAGAAGGTAGAGTGTGCTGGTGTGATAGAAAGGCAGAGTACAGAGGCTATGGTAGAAAGGAAGAGTACAAGGTGTGATAGGAAGGTAGAGTGTACAGGTGTAATAAGCGGAGTAGAAAGACTGCGGTAGAAAGGAAGAGTACAGGGGGTGATGGGAAGGTAGAGTGTACAGGTGTAATAAGCGGAGTAGAAAGACTGCGGTAGAAAGGAAGAGTACTGGGGGGGATGGGAAGGTAGAGTGTGCTGGTGTGATAGAAAGGCAGAGTGCAGAGGCTATGGTAGAAAGGAAGAGTACAGGGGGTGATGGGAAGGTAGAGTGTACCGACGTGATAGAAAGGCAGAGTGCAGAGGCTATGGTAGAAAGGAAGAGTACAAGGTGTGATAGGAAGGTAGAGTGTGCTGGTGTGATAGAAAGGCAGAGTGCAGAGGCTATGGTAGAAAGGAAGAGTACAGGGGGTGATAGGAAGGTAGAGTGTGCTGGTGTGATAGAAAGGCAGAGTGCAGAGGCTATGGTAGGAAGGAAGAGTACAAGGTGTGATAGGAAGGTAGAGTGTACAGGTTTAATAAGCGGAGTAGAAAGACTGCGGTAGAAAGGAAGAGTACAGGGGGTGATGGGAAGGTAGAGTGTACAGGTGTAATAAGCGGAGTAGAAAGACTGCGGTAGAAAGGAAGAGTACCGGGGGGATGGGAAGGTAGAGTGTACCGGCGTGATAGAAAGGCAGAGTGTAAAGGCTATGGTAGGAAGGAAGAGTACGGGTGTGATAGAAAGGTAGAGTGTACAGGTGTAATAGGCAGAGTGCAGAGGCTATGGTAGGAAGGAAGAGTACAGGGTGTGATAAGAAGGTAGAGTTTACCGGCGTGATAGAAAGGCAGAGTGCAGAGGCTATGGTAGAAAGGAAGAGTACAGGGTGTGATAGAAAGGTAGAGTGTACTGGTGTAATAGGCAGAGTGTAAAGACTATGGTAGAAAGGAAGAGTACAGGGGGTGATAGGAAGGTAGAGTGTACAGGTGTAATAGGCAGAGTGTAAAGGCTATGGTAGAAAGGAAGAGTACAAGGTGTGATAGGAAGGTAGAGTGTACAGGTGTAATAGGCAGAGTGTAAAGGCTATGGTAGAAAGGAAGAGTACAAGGTGTGATAGGAAGGTAGAGTGTGCTGGTGTGATAGAAAGGCAGAGTGTAAAGGCTATGGTAGGAAGGAAGAGTACGGGTGTGATAGAAAGGTAGAGTGTTCAGGTGTAATAGGCAGAGTGTAAAGGCTATGATAGAATGGAAGAGTACAAGGTGTGATAGGAAGGTAGAGTGTACAGGTGTAATAGGCAGAGTGTAAAGGCTATGGTAGAAAGGAAGAGTACAGGGTGTGATAGAAAGGTAGAGTGTACTGGTGTAATAGGCAGAGTGTAAAGACTATGGTAGAAAGGAAGAGTACAGGGGGTGATAGGAAGGTAGAGTGTACAGGTGTAATAGGCAGAGTGTAAAGGCTATGGTAGAAAGGAAGAGTACAAGGTGTGATAGGAAGGTAGAGTGTACAGGTGTAATAGGCAGAGTGTAAAGGCTATGGTAGAAAGGAAGAGTACAGGGGTGATAGGAAGGTAGAGTGTGCTGGTGTGATAGAAAGGCAGAGTGCAGAGGCTATGGTAGGAAGGAAGAGTACAAGGTGTGATAGGAAGGTAGAGTGTACAGGTGTAATAGGCAGAGTATAAAGACTGTGGTAGAAAGGAAGAGTACCGGGGGGGATGGGAAGGTAGAGTGTACCAGTGTGATAGAAAGGCAGAGTGGAAAGGTTATGGTAGAAAGGAAGAGTACAGGGGGTGATGGGAAGGTAGAGTGTACAGGTGTAATAAGCGGAGTAGAAAGACTGCGGTAGAAAGGAAGAGTACCGGGGGGGATGGGAAGGTAGAGTGTGCTGGTGTGATAGAAAGGCAGAGTGTAAAGGCTATGGTAGGAAGTAAAAGTACAAGGTGTGATAGGAAGGTATAGTGTACTGGTGTAATAGGAAGGCAGGGAATAAAGGCTATGGTAGAAAGGAAGAGTACAGGGGGTGATAGGAAGGTAGAGTGTATAGGTGTAATAGGCAGAGTGTAAAGGCTATGGTAGAAAGGAAGAGTACAAGGTGTGATAGGAAGGTAGAGTGTGCTGGTGTGATAGAAAGGCAGAGTGCAGAGGCTATGGTAGGAAGGAAGAGTACAAGGTGTGATAGGAAGGTAGAGTGTACAGGTTTAATAAGCGGAGTAGAAAGACTGCGGTAGAAAGGAAGAGTACAGGGGGTGATGGGAAGGTAGAGTGTACAGGTGTAATAAGCGGAGTAGAAAGACTGCGGTAGAAAGGAAGAGTACCGGGGGGGATGGGAAGGTAGAGTGTGCTGGTGTGATAGAAAGGCAGAGTGCAGAGGCTATGGTAGAATGGAAGAGTACAAGGTGTGATAGGAAGGTAGAGTGTACAGGTGTAATAAGCGGAGTAGAAAGACTGCGGTAGAAAGGAAGAGTACCGGGGGGATGGGAAGGTAGAGTGTGCTGGTGTGATAGAAAGGCAGAGGCTATGGTAGAATGGAAGAGTACAGGGTGTGATAAGAAGGTAGAGTGTACCGGCGTGATAGAAAGGCAGAGTGCAGAGGCTATGGTAGAATGGAAGAGTACAAGGTGTGATAGGAAGGTAGAGTGTACAGGTGTAATAGGCAGAGTGTAAAGGCTATGGTAGGAAGGAAGAGTACGGGAGTGATAAGAAGGTAGAGTGTACCGGCGTGATAGAAAGGCAGAGTGTAAAGGTTATGGTAGGAAGGAAGAGTACAGGGGGTGATGGGAAGGTAGAGTGTACCGGCGTGATAGAAAGGCAGAGTGTAAAGGTTATGGTAGGAAGGAAGAGTACAGGGTGTGAAAAGAAGGTAGAGTGTACCGGCGTGATAGAAAGGCAGAGTGTAAAGGCTATGGTAGGAAGGAAGAGTACAAGGTGTGATAGGAAGGTAGAGTGTACAGGTGTAATAAGCGGAGTAGAAAGACTGCAGTAGAAAGGAAGAGTACCGGGGGGGATGGGAAGGCCGAGTGTAAAGGCTATAATTCAATCACAGAGAAGAGTATGATAGAAAAGGCAGAATGTATAGACTGATAGAAAAGAAGAGTACAGGGTGTGATAGGCAGCAAGTATAGGCGTGATAGAAAGGCAGAGTGTAAAGGCTATGGTAGGAAGGAAGAGTACAAGGTGTGATAGGAAGGTAGAGTGTACTGGTGTAATAGGCAGAGTGTAAAGGCTATGGTAGAAAGGAAGAGTACAAGGTGTGATAGGAAGGTAGAGTGTACAGGTGTAATAGGCAGAGTGTAAAGGCTATGGTAGGAAGGAAGAGTACGTGAGTGATAAGAAGGTAGAGTGTACCGGCGTGATAGAAAGGCAGAGTGTAAAGGTTATGGTTGGAAGGAAGAGTACAAGGTGTGATAGGAAGGTAGAGTGTACAGGTGTAATAAGCGGAGTAGAAAGACTGCAGTAGAAAGGAAGAGTACCGGGGGGGATGGGAAGGCCGAGTGTAAAGGCTATATTCAATCACAGAGAAGAGTATGATAGAAAAGGCAGAATGTATAGACTGATAGAAAAGAAGAGTACAGGGTGTGATAGGCAGCAAGTATAGGCGTGATAGAAAGGCAGAGTGTAAAGGCTATGGTAGGAAGGAAGAGTACAAGGTGTGATAGGAAGGTAGAGTGTACTGGTGTAATAGGCAGAGTGTAAAGGCTATGGTAGAAAGGAAGAGTACAAGGTGTGATAGGAAGGTAGAGTGTACAGGTGTAATAGGCAGAGTGTAAAGGCTATGGTAGAAAGGAAGAGTACAGGGGGTGATAGGAAGGTAGAGTGTGCTGGTGTGATAGAAAGGCAGAGTGCAGAGGCTATGGTAGGAAGGAAGAGTACAAGGTGTGATAGGAAGGTAGAGTGTACAGGTTTAATAAGCGGAGTAGAAAGACTGCGGTAGAAAGGAAGAGTACCGGGGGGGATGGGAAGGTAGAGTGTGCTGGTGTGATAGAAAGGCAGAGTGCAGAGGCTATGGTAGAAAGGAAGAGTACAGGGTGTGATAAGAAGGTAGAGTGTACCGGCGTGATAGAAAGGCAGAGTGTAAAGGCTATGGTAGGAAGGAAGAGTACAGGGGGTGATGGGAAGGTAGAGTGTACCGGCGTGATAGAAAGGCAGAGTAGAAAGACTGCGGTAGAAAGGAAGAGTACCGGGGGGGATGGGAAGGTAGAGTGTGCTGGTGTGATAGAAAGGCAGAGTGCAGAGGCTATGGTAGAATGGAAGAGTACAAGGTGTGATAGGACGGTAGAGTGTACCGGTGTAATAGGCAGAGTGTAAAGGCTATGGTAGAAAGGAAGAGTACAAGGTGTGATAGGAAGGTAGAGTGTACAGGTTTAATAGGCAGAGTGTAAAGGCTATGGTATAAAGGAAGAGTACGGGTGTGATAGAAAGGTAGAGTGTACAGGTGTAATAGGCAGAGTGTAAAGACTGTGGTATAAAGGAAGAGTACCGGGGGGGATGGGAAGGTAGAGTGTGCTGGTGTGATAGAAAGGCAGAGTGTAAAGGCTATGGTAGGAAGGAAGAGTACGGGTGTGATAGAAAGGTAGAGTGTACAGGTGTAATAGGCAGAGTGTAAAGACTGTGGTAGAAAGGAAGAGTACAGGGGGTGATAGGAAGGTAGAGTGTACAGGTGTAATAAGCAGAGTAGAAAGACTGCAGTAGAAAGGAAGAGTACCGGGGGGGATGGGAAGGCCGAGTGTAAAGGCTATAATTCAATCACAGAGTAGAGTATGATAGAAAGGCAGAGTTTAAAGGCTATGGTAGGAAGGAAGAGTACGGGTGTGATAGAAAGGTAGAGTGTACAGGTGTAATAGGAAGGCAGGGAATAAAGGCTATGTTAGAAAGGAAGAGTACAGGGTGTGATAGGTAGAAAGTACAGGTGTAATAGAAAGGCAGAGTGCAGAGGCTATGGTAGGAAGGAAGAGTACAGGGTGTGATAAGAAGGTAGAGTGTACCGGCGTGATAGAAAGGCAGAGTGTAAAGGCTATGGTAGGAAGGAAGAGTACAAGGTGTGATAGGAAGGTAGAGTGTACAGGTGTAATAAGCGGAGTAGAAAGACTGCGGTAGAAAGGAAGGGTACAAGGGGTGATGGGAAGGTAGAGTGTACCGGCGTGATAGAAAGGCAGAGTGTAAAGGCTATGGTAGAAAGGAAGAGTACAGGGTGTGATAAGAAGGTAGAGTGTACCGGCGTGATAGAAAGGCAGAGTGTAAAGGCTATGGTAGGAAGGAAGAGTACAAGGTGTGATAGGAAGGTAGAGTGTACAGGTGTAATAAGCGGAGTAGAAAGACTGCAGTAGAAAGGAAGAGTACCGGGGGGATGGGAAGGTAGAGTGTACAGGTGTAATAAGCGGAGTAGAAAGACTGCAGTAGAAAGGAAGAGTACCGGGGGGGATGGGAAGGCCGAGTGTAAAGGCTATAATTCAATCACAGAGTAGAGTATGATAGAAAAGGCAGAATGTATAGACTGATAGAAAAGAAGAGTACAGGGTGTGATAGGCAGCAAGTATAGGCGTGATAGAAAGGCAGAGTGTAAAGGCTATGGTAGGAAGGAAGAGTACGGGTGTGATAGAAAGGTAGAGTGTACTGGTGTAATAGGCAGAGTGTAAAGACTGTGGTAGAAAGGAAGGGTACAGGGGGTGATGGGAAGGTAGAGTGTACAGATGTGGCAGAAAGGCAGAGTGGAAAGGTTATGGTAGAAAGGAAGAGTACAAGATGTGATAGGAAGGTAGAGTGTACAGGTGTAATAAGCGGAGTATAAAGACTGTGGTAGAAAGGAAGAGTACCGGGGGGGATGGGAAGGTAGAGTGTACCAGTGTGATAGAAAGGCAGAGTGGAAAGGTTATGGTAGAAAGGAAGAGTACAGGGTGTGATAGGAAGGTAGAGTGTACAGGTGTAATAAGCGGAGTATAAAGACTGCGGTAGAAAGGAAGAGTACAGGGGGTGATGGGAAGGTACAGTGTACCAGTGTGATAGAAAGGCAGAGTGGAAAGGTTATGGTAGAAAGGAAGAGTACAGGGGGTGATAGGAAGGTAGAGTGTACAGTTGTGGTAGAAAGGCAGAGTGTAAAGGTGTAATAGGCAGAGTGCAGAGGCTATGGTAGAAAGCAAGAGTACAGGGGGTGATGGGAAGGTAGAGTGTACCAGTGTGATAGAAAGGCAGAGTGGAAAGGTTATGATATAAAGGAAGAGTACAGGGTGTGATAGGAAGGTAGAGTGTACAGGTGTAATAAGCAGAGTATAAAGACTGTGGTAGAAAGGAAGAGTACAGGGTGTGATAGGAAGGTACAGTGTATCGGTGTGATAGAAAGGCAGAGTGGAAAGGCTGTGAGAATCGCAGAGTACAGAGTGTGATAGAAATGCAGAATGTAAAGATTGATAGAACGGGAGAGCACATGGTGTGTTAGAAAGGCAGAGACTACAGGTGTGATAGAAAGGCAGGGTGTAAAAGCTGTCACAGAATTGCAGAAGATAGTGTGATAGAAAGACAGAGTGTAAAGATTGTGGTAAAAAGACAGGTGGTAACAGGTGCATGCTGTGGGCTATTTCAGTATCCCCTCTCCTGCACACCCTGGTCTGGCCCACTACAAAGATCCCTGAAATATCTGAAAGAGTCCTCCAATTCACCGTATGTTTGTGCGCACCACACACGCTCCAAGCACTTTTTACACTCATGCAGATAAGTTCATGCATGCAACATCCATGCCCCAAATGGCTGAGTGAAGGACCCAGTTATACGAGACCGGTAGACAATTTAAGAATACGTAGAGCTTCTAGCCTCCCTAGGAGGCAACATGTAAAAAGACCTGTCCTGCATTCATATTCACATTTCTGCCACTGTCAGTCCTTCACAGCCCAGTGAGATGACAGGAGTCACTTTATTGAAAAGGAAGGTACACATGCTGTACCCTCCTGACACACAACCCCGCTCTGGGTCTCCTTCCACATCATGCATAATCATCGTGTGTGCTACTGGGGCGGAACAAAAAGACTACTGTTGGTTACTAGGGCCTCCAGTTAGGATGCATACTCTCCAGAGCCACGTAGGGGATTTGGCTCAATACCAAACAAATTCTGTCTAATTTCTTCATACACTCTGTTTTGGCTCACTCCTATATTTTGTTAATCTCTCCTACATTCTTGTGTGATTGCTTCTCATACTTTGTTCTGGCTACCTTGTACATTGCGCGCATCCACCTCATAGATTCTGATGATTACATTAAAATATAAATGCTTGTTTATGGTAACTCATAACCTCCATATTTTTCTGCTAACGCTCACTCTGCTTACAGAATGTCCACGTTTCCTAGAAGAGACACTGCTTGGCACCTGAGTCGTGAATTTTGAAAACCTCCTTGTTCACATGAAACCGTATACATTGTTGCTACTTTATGAAGGCCATCTAGGGGTTCCCTGAAGAGCTTATCTATGTGATCAATACTAGAAACGTCTGTGATAGGGTTTATATCTGCACTTGCCTTCTTTCGGGGAGCTTGTCTCCCTTGCAGGTGAAGGGAGATCCCCTAGTCGGTTTGTCCTGTAACTCACAGACTATTCATTGTTTGCAATAAATGCTTTTCACATTGAATCTAAATGTGAGACTGAGTTTTATTTGACAGTTCTTTGTGCATTGGCAATGAATCGCAATTGCTTGATCAGGAGTGGCAGCTGGAACTGGATGGAGCCTCTGTTGACAAGCCACGGACTTGACTTAGACAAACTGACCACAACAAACCCCTATGGACAATGATGCATTAACCACTGCTAGAGAAGCATTATTGAATGTGATTATGGGTGTTTGCCATACTCAATTGATTTGATGAAAAGTAACAATTGTAAACATGATAAGGAAGAGTCATCTGCCGATTTCTTGGATCTATTGATGGATATTTTTGACCTTCAATTTCTTGGATCTATTGATGGATGTTTTTGACCTTCACTCCGGTATCGTAAACACTTTTGAAACTAGTCAAGAGACAGTGGAGGTGGCTTTTGTTTAAGGGTTGTTACCAAATGTGCAAGAACAACAGAGAACTATATGTATGGATGGGCAAAACAGATATTCGCCTGAATTGGTTTCTGTATCTAATTAATGTGTAGCTGATCGAGAAGGAAAAAATCTGTAACAAAACGGACAACTAGAAGTTGGGGCAAAGGAGGCCAAAGAAGACTGGGAAGGGTAAGGGGTGGTGTCAGGGAGAGTTTGCAGTGACTGGTAACACCCGCTGTTTTAGTTGTGGTCAGTTCGGACATTGGAAAAAGAACTGCCCAAATCAACCCTTGGGGACCCACAATCTGCATCCACAACAGAACTTCCCTTCTCCAAGCTTGTACCCACCATTCTAGGACTGCACGAGAGAAGCTCATTCCTTCATGCATGCCTTAACTCCAGAAAGTTCCATATGTACACTTTGAACCCAGAAAGGATCATATGTATCGTCTATGGAGAGTCCACTTCATGCCTTATTGATACTGGCCCATTTGCCCTAAAATATTCCAAGTCTCCCTCACTTCCTCTCTAAGGCAAAACAACTGATGCATTTGGCATTGCAAACACACATGTTTACCACCCTCCTACCAGTCCGATATCTATTTCCTTGGATCCAATTACAGATCAACCTGTGTTATATCCAAGTGTCACCTCTTTGACTACTTTGCTGGAGTGGGAATTTTAGTGTGTACTGAACAGTGCAGTGTATTGCACTAGTGATGGTATCTTTTTCGGTGTTTGTATTGAAAATGATTTTTTTTAGCTCTATTAAGTGAAAATGAATGTTCCCCTACTACCAATGCTTATGTACGTTATTTTCTCAAAAATGTCTAATGTTTTAGCGTTCAGTCCCTCCATTGTTATAGACAGTGGCGGCTCCTCCATTGGGGCGTGGGGGCGTCGCCCCACTGCTTTCTCGCAGTGCGAGAAGGCAGAAACATAAAATGGTAAAACTACCATTTTATGTTTTTGCTTCTCGCACTGCGAGAAAGCAGAAGTGCCTGGTTGTGGGCGGACGGGTGGGCGGTCCTGCTCGAGGGCAGGGGGGGAGTGGCTTGCCCAATGTTATGGGCCCTGACTGTTTGGTCGGCCCCAAGGCCGACCAAAGCAGTCATGCGCACTCTCCATTTTCTCTATGTAGGCTGCATGCAGCCTACATAGAGAAAATGGCCTCCCTACTGGCGCCCGGCTGGGGCGCTCTCCGCTGCGCCACACCAATCACAACGCTGCCATTGCAGCATTGTGCGTAGGCTTAGGGGAGCAGGAGGAGGGAGGCTGCCTAAAACGCGCCAGGACTCGAGCAGCAGGAGCTGAGGCGGCGGCGCGTGATGCGGTCGCGGAGGAAGGTAAGTTTTTAATTTTATATATACCGTGACCGTCCCACTTCCCCCCCCCCCCCGCGAGAACCCACCCGCCCGTTTTGCCGGCCGCGACTGGCATATCTGCACATTCATATGCGAGTAGCGCGACAAGTGTTTGGCTTCCGCCTCGTTATCCTTGGTGTGGTGTTTACATGGCACTAGAAGGACGCAGCGGCACTCTAATGTAAATTATTATATGATTGTGCTCGGTGTTTTTGTTGTTAGTCATCCGTGGTCCCCTAGCTGCATACGAAAGCAGCTCGTTGACTCGTTGGCTGTGCCGTCAGCCACGCTCCACACAGGAAAAGAAGGTCTGGTTTAGAGGCAGACAAGTAATTTACCGTAAGGTTAGAAAACACATTATTTTAAAACAAACGTTTTTTAAATGCTCTCTCGTGCTGTACCTGCGTTTACGCATTTTTTCCGTGAATATTGAATTTACATGTTTAGAGAGAGGTATGTGGATAATTCTCCCATGCCGTTTGTAAAGTGCTGGGTGTGTGCTCTAGGCACCAGTGGTGTTCCTTTGCTTCCCACACACTCACAGCCCCGCTCACAGCAGAGGCCTCCTCCTGAGCTGAGGACCCAGCAGTTGTGCATCCCGCCCAGAGGGCCAGCACCGTGGATGCTGCTCGTTTCCTGGTCTTTGAGAAGTGGAGGGAGAGAGAGCCTGTGCTAAGAGCAGACAGTTTGCGCTGAGAAGCTCCCCAGCAAGCACCGAGCCAGCGCAGCCTGGATGGACCCTGCAGGCTTGAGGTAATGTGCTGGCCAGTGCTTTCAATGGGCTGGTACTGCCCGGTACGGAGTGCCGGCACTTTTTTATTTTGAGAGGAAGGGTACCGGCACTTTTCAAGAGAGACATAATACTTTAAAATGGAGAGTACCGGCACTTCTCAGAAACAAGCAGGTCTCTGGTACAGAGTACCTGCACTTCTATTTTTCCATTTCAAGCACTGATGTGTCCTAAAAAGATGCGGCGTTACAGTATGTTACATTTATTTCTTAGGCGCGCGTTTACCCGAGGGTGTCTTGGCGCTGGGTTGAACGGAACCAGAACCACTTGTGCTCATCATGCGATCATACAGAGGCACTACCTTTAAGGTCGGGCAGCCCTTTAATATCCTGATCACACACCTTGTGGTGTCTGGGGTGAGTGGGGATGTTTCTTTTAATACACCCCAGTCCAGAATGCTGTACCCAAAGCTACAGAAACATTTACAACTACATATGGAAACGCTTTGATAGATATCATGTGCATTCACTTGAATTTGCTCATAATTTGTTAAAACAAAAGTAGCAATCTATAAAATAGAAGCGCTTTTTTCACATAAAGCACCATATTGTGCAACAATTATAATATTTCGTTATATTGGTCTCTGGGTGTCATTTTAAAACAAAGGCTAGGCATTTCGCGCCAAACTGCTAAGGTCTGCAACTACATGGGGCCGGCGCACGCAGTTTCTGCAGAGCTGTGTTTTGTGCCTAACAGGCAGGGTGTGGCTCTGTGCAGTGTAGACACCTGTGCTGTGCTCCACAGTTCTCCCCAATACCCATTGTCTGGGTCATCAGACCTCAGAGTGGTTGACACCTTCCTGCTTTCTCAAATTTGCTTGAAAATGCACCATTTGCCCACTCTTTTTTCAAAAGTTTCTTGGGGGGAAAACCCCCCCGAGCCCCCCTTAGGTGGTTCAGGCACGCTCGCTGCGCTCGCGCGCCGCAGTGCAGTACGACAATTGTTTTACGCCCCACCACTTTCAAATGTCACCATCTGCCACTGGTTATAGATCCAGCACAGAAGCAAGGTGGACTATATTATGACCGCTAACCCTGTTAATAATTTGATTGAACCCAATAACGAAGATTCCCCACAGACCACAATATTCCCTCTGACCTGAGTTGGAGGAAAGAATCTGCTCATTCATTGTTGCACCGGGGGAGCGAAAGGTTTTGATCCCCACTGTTAGCTTTTGCAGTACTCCTATTTTACTCCTCAAAAAGCCTGGCAAGGAAACATTGTTTTTGCAAGGTCTATAAGTCATTAATACTGTTGTGTTTCCTACTTTTTATGTTTCACTGAATCCAGCTAATATTCTTCCCTATATTCCATCCAGATACATGTTTTACTGTTGATTATTTATATTCTGCTATCTTTTCTATTCATATAATCCTGAAAGCCAGTTTCTTTTCTCATTGTCACTCAGTAGCTCCCAAATGATGTGGACCACTTTTACAAGGGGATGCAGAGTCAGCATCCATATTTTCATGAGCACTTAACAAAATATTAGAGACTTTGGTCTTTCCATGTGGTTCTACCCTTATTCAGTATTTTGATGATTTGCTCGTAGCATCTGATTCTGTGGAACAGTACAAACATGATTGACCGTACATGCACAGTAAATTAGCAAAGCGAGGGCACAGACCTCCAGAATAAAAATATTTTTGTTCGCCCTGTATTCCATATTCAGGTCATAACATCTCTGCAGGAGAGAAGCTCCTGTCTGTTGATCGTATCAAAGCTTTTGGGAACTTACTACTTCTAGTTACTGCATCTCAACTGTGCACTCTGAGCAAAATGTAGGCTACTGTTACCAATCGATTTTAGGTTATGCTAACATGAAAAATTAATTCACAACTGTGTGAAAAAAAGATTTCCCTCAACCTTTGCCCTAAACCACGTAAGGAGGACAGGCGCTATTTTCTGTGAAAATGCATTGTTTTCTGCCCTTTTTGTTATACAGTTCCTACAATCTAGTAGGAGTGTGTATTTAGAACAACATACTTTTCAATAAAGACTGAGTTTTCTTATATAATCAGTAAATATTGGTTTGTTTGGCTTGCTCACAGTACCACATCTAAAATTCTAACCTTACAGAGTTATAGATGCTGTTGGTAACCACGTACATGACTCTAAAATTCCCGAGGAATTAGTGGAAACAGATCTAACTCTTTCGTTTGCCACTTTTGCATGCCCAAAGTGTCACAAAGAAAAGATACGATAATGCATTTTCAAATGTTTATTGAGAAGTTTTAATCTTTGTAAATAAGACATGAACTGTCATTATCAGAAAGATTAACTATCTCCCTTCTCAGGATGAAGGTCGGGACAACGGAACTGCATCTCAGTCACAGCTCATAGCAACGTTCCATGAGGACTTTGGTGGGAAGTGAAACTTTCACCGAATTCAGCATGGAAGCTGTTTAAATATTAAGATGACAAGCTTATCACACTGTGCCAAACGTGCAGAACAACGTCTGCAATTAGTCTGGGGAGTGATAGTCATCTCCTACGAGAAAAATTAAATGAAAATAAAACGAGGCATCGTACTCCCATGCCGTCTGGCACTCAATTGCCAAAGTGCTGCCCATGGTCTCAGAGGAGGCCCTACCCATACTCTCTCAAACAATTGCTGATGGGAGGGACACAGCCAAGTTCACCATACAATGTGGGCTGGATATGACCGAATTGCTAGGCAGAGAAATTTCACCGTTGGTGGCCCTTAGGCGCCATGCATGGCTGAGAACCGCTGACTTTTCAGGGGATCTCCAGGCCTCACTCATGCACATGCCCTTTGATGGTTCTTGGTTGTTTGGTAAGAAGGCGGACTCTGTGCTCAAACACTTTAAGGACAGTAGAGCTAGAGCCAGGTCCTTGGGCCTTTCCATGGCCCCACACCAACCCCAGTCTGCCTTCTGCCCCTTTCATGGCCATGAAAGAGGCTTCCAACCACATCTGTACATTCCCAGCCACCAATCTGTCCAATCGTTTCATGGCTGAGTATGTGGTTCCCACTGACCAATCGGGTCAGGCATCCAGAGGTCGAGCCGGTCCACCAACCCAGC
Source organism: Calotriton arnoldi (assembly GCA_963921515.1). Lineage (NCBI taxonomy): Eukaryota > Metazoa > Chordata > Amphibia > Caudata > Salamandridae > Calotriton > Calotriton arnoldi. Next base: position 828,994 of record CAWUFW010000809.1, read on the forward strand.
AACTGCAGCCTTCAAACCCCATATGCCCTCTGATCATCATGGGCATCCAGTGGGAGGCAGAATGTGCCATCACCTGCACCACTGGAGTTCAATAACATCCGACCATTGGGTTTTGGAGCTCGTCTACTGGGGATACTCCCTCCCCTTTGTTGCCATCTCCTCACCCATGCCAACTACTTACAACAAGCTGATGGTCGAACACCTCTCCTTGCTTCATCAGGAGGTGTTAGCTCTCTTGCCCAAGGGAGCTATAGAGAAAGTGCCAGCATCCGAAGTAGGTCGTGGTTGCTATTCCCGCTACTTTCTGGTGCCCAAGAAGGATGAAGGACTTCATCCTATTTTAGACCTGCACCTTCCCAATCTCTTCCTGAAAAAGAAGAAATTCAAAATGCTTATGCTCGTACAAGTCCTGTCTGCCTAGGAGAGTGGATGGTATCGCTGGACTTGCAGGATGCTTATTTTCACATCCCTATCCATCCTGCTCACAGGCGCTACCTGTGGTTCACGGTAGGCGGAGAGCACTTTCAGTTTGCTGTGCCTTACCAGTACCGCTCGGGTATTCAGAAAAGTGATGGCTATGTTTGCAGTTCATATGTGGAGGTTAGGAATTCCAGTCTTTCCCTACCTTGACGATTGGCTGTTGAATGCGGGCTCGCCCCAAGCAGTTGTCTCCCACCTCCAAACAATGGCGAACTTTCTACACTCGCTGGGGTTCACTATCAACGTGCTGAAGTCACACTTGACTCCCTCCCAGATGCTCCCTTTCATCTGAGCTGTTCTGTATACAGTGCAGTTTTGGGCGTATCCTCCCGAGTGGGGCGCCCAGGACATTCAGGCTATGATACCTATGTTTCAGCCTCTATCCTGGATTTCGGTGAGACTGACTTTGAGGCTGCTGGGTCACATGGCCTCCTGCTTTCTTCTTGTTACACATGCCCGCTGGCATATGAGGGCTCCTTAGTGGGACGTCAAGGCCCAGAGGGCACAGCATCAGGAGAATTTCTTCGACATGGTCCAGATCTCGGAGGGAATCGCGATTGGGTCAGTGGCAGATCCCTCTCCCTTCCCCAACCAGAGCTGAATGTGGTGACAGACACATCACTTCGGGGCTGGGTCAGCCATCTAGGAGAGGTGGAGATCAGAGGACTCTGGTCTCTGGCAGAAGCTGGACTCCACATCAACCTGTTGGCACTCAGAGCAATTTGCCTGGCATTGAAGGCCTTCCTTCCTTCAATCAGGGGATGGCTGATTCAGGTGTTCACAGATGTAGGAACGTGGGATCTGCTTTTATGGTTACCCCCACTTTTCGCTGGTGTCAGTATGTTTTTTCAACTATTCTGACTGGGATCCTGCTAATCAGGACCCCAGTCACTGTGCTTCCTCCCTAAATTGACCATGGTAAGTACTTGGGTACCGCCACAATTGGCTACTGGCATACCCTTGTAAGTCCCAAGTATATGGTACTAAGGTACCCAGGGCATAGGTACACTAGGGGTCTTCCATGGACTGCAGCATGTATTGTGCCACCCATGAGAGACCACTTAAACTGTAACTACAGGCCTGCCATTGCAGCCTGTGTGAGTTGGTGCTTGCATCTCTCACGATAGATATATGTTTTCTTATATCTAAGGTCACTACACTTAAAACCGATAAGTCACCCCTTTGGCAGGTCTTTCAGTCTTGAAGGCAGGGTGCTTGGTTATAAGTGTGAGGGTGCCCCTGCATGAGCAGAACACCCCTACAAACCCCAGAGTTGATCAATCAATCAATCAATCAGGGGAATTATAAGCGCACCACTCACCTGTGAGGGTCTCAAGGCGCTGGGGGGGGGGGGTCAGCAGTTCCGTATCAGTCGAAGAGCCAGGTCTTCGGAGCCTTCTTGAAGGTGTTCAGGGAAGGGGCGCGTCTGATGTCGGTGGGGAGCTCGTTCCAGGTCTTGGCCGCGATGTAGGAGAATGATCTTCCTCCTGTTCTGGCTCTGCGGATGCGCGGGGTTTCGGCGAGGAGGAGGTTGGCAGAAAGGAGGTTTCTTTTGGGTACGTGGAGGGTGATTCTGTCGTTGAGGTATTGGGGTCCGGTGTTGTGTAGGCCTTTGTAGGCGTGGATGAGTATCTTGAAGGTGACTCTTTTCTCGACGGGGAGCCAGTGGAGCTTGCGCAGGTGTTGGCTGATGTATTCGTGTCGAGGGATATCGAGGATGAGTCTGGCGGCGGTGTTCTGTATTGTCTGGAGCTTGCGGAGTAGAGACTTGTTGATGCCGGCGTAGAGGGCGTTTCCGTAATCCAGCCTGCTGGTGATGAGAGCGTGGGTGACTGTCTTCCTTGCATTGGGGGTGATCCATTTGAAGGTCTTGCGGAGGATGCGGAGGGTGTTGAAGCAGGTGGAGGTGACGGCGTTGATTTGTCTGTTCATGGAGAGGGAGGAGTCGAGGTTGATGCCGAGGTTTCGGGTGTGGTCCATAGGGGTCGGGGGTGCCGAGGGCGGTGGGCCACCAGGTGTCGTTCCATGCCGAAGGGGTGGTTCAGAGGATGAGGACTTCTGTCTTCTCTGAGTTGAGTTTCAGGCAGCTGTTGCTCATCCAGGCTGCGACATCCTGCATTCCTTCCTGGAAGTTGAGTCTGGTGGTGGTGGGGTCCTTGGTGAGGGAGAGGATGAGCTGGGTGTCGTCGGCGTAGGAGACTATGCTGAGGCCGTGCTGTAGGACGATGGCGGCGAGGGGAGCCATGTAGATGTTGAAGAGTGTGGGGCTGAGTGATGAACCCTGTGGGACTCCGCAGTTGATTTCCGTGGGCTGGGAGAGGAAGGGTGGCAGTCTGATCCTTTGGCTTCTGCCAGCGAGGAATGATCGGATCCAGTCGAGGGCGGTGCCATGTATGCTGGAGTCGTGTAATCTGGCTGCGAGTGTGCGGTGGAAGACTGTGTCGAAAGCTGCCGACAGGTCAAGTAGAATCAGGGCTGCGGTGTGGCCTTGGTCGAGGAGGGTGCGGATGTGTTCGGTGGCTGCGAGTAGGGCGGTCTTGGTGCTGTGGTTGCTTCGGAAGCCCGATTGTGAGGGGTCGAGGATGGCGTTGTCTTCTATAAACCTTGTCAGTTCTGCGTTGACGGTCTTCTCTGTGACTTTGGCCGCAAAGGGGAGGAGCGAGATGGGTCGGTAGTTTTTTAGGTCCGTCGGGTCCGCTGTGGGCTTCTTGAGCAGGGGCCTGACTTCTGCGTGTTTCCAGGCATCAGGGAAGGAGCCGGTCTTGAAGGTGGTGTTGATGTTGCGTTGTAATATGGGTGCGATGGCGCTGGCGGCTTTGTGGTATATGTGAGGTGGGCAGGGGTCCGTGGGGGCCCCGGAGTGGATGCTTTTCATGGTCGTGATGGTCTCTTCGGTCGTGATCGGTGTCCAGGCAGAGATGGTGGGTTGGCTGAGGTTGCTGGAGGGTGGGCTGACTGTGGGGTCGGGCGTGAGGTCGTTGAAATTGTCGTAGAGATTTTTTATCTTCAGGTGGAAGTAGGATCTGAGTCTGTCGCAGAATTCCTGGGAGGGGGTGATGTCTGTGGCTTCGCTGCAGGGTTTGGTGAATTCCTAGATGACGCTGAATAGTTCCTTGGAGTTGCTGGAGTTTGCGAGGATTCTGTTGTGGATGAAAGTCCTTTTGGTGGTTCTGATGCGTTGATGGTATTCTGTCATAGCGTCCTTGTAGGTGGTGTAGTTTTCCGGTGCCTTGCTGTTGCTGATTCTCCAGGCTTTGTCAGTGCGGCCAGCCATTTTGATACATATAGTGGCCATCCATCATTACGCGATGTCTAACTACATAGTGGCTGCACCGAACCCAGTCATGTTTGGTATCAAACATGTTGGAATCAAACCCAAACACCGATTCCAGTGTTGGAAGTTTGATCCCATGTACCAGGGGTCTCCATTGGGGTACTTTACCGTACTCCCAGTAACAGCCTTTCAGGGTCTGCCAGCAAGCTAGTGCTGCCATCGACCACAGACACGATTCTGCCCTCCTGCTGCTGATCCAAGCTCGAGCAGGGGAAGGTAGAACAATAGGTTTCCTGTCACAGGGAGGTGTGACCACCTCCCAGACAGGACTAGTGTATTGGGCTGGTGTGGGGGCGCTTGCCAGCGCCACCAGACTGCTTTGAAGGGCACATTTGGTGCTCTCCTTGCATACTCCAGTTGGAACCAGTTCTGGGAGCCCTGGGCTCCCGCTCTGGTGCGAAACTGGACAAAGGATATGGGAGTATCCTCCCCTCTGTCCAGCCCCTCCTCGGGGAGGGACCCCTGAGTCGTTCCAACCCTTTCCCTAGGGTACTTAAGGGCTTACCTGTGGGTGGCTCTTCAGATTCATCGTGGGACAAGACTCAAAACTGAAACCACATCACTCTTCGACCGTCTGGACACTTGGACTTCGCTTGGAACCGAGACTGCATCAAGGAAGACTCCTGCTGCTCCTAGTCTCGTTGTTCTGCAAGTCTTCTTCGTCGTCTGTGTCTGTGTTTCTTCCAGGATCTTCAACAGACCTGTGGGCATTAAGGACACCTGAAATAATCTCTCTTGGAGTGAAGGAGTCACTCCCCTGCATCTGCAGGCACCGCAACAAAGCTGACCGGTCTGCTGCTCCTGGTGTCCCACAGACTCCAAAAGGCTCAGAAACACAGGTGGTGGTTCCGCAACTCCCTGGAGGCCTGACCTGTCCTCGCTGCAATTTTTAGGCCAATATCCCTCGTTGGAACCGCTGGTACCGAACCCCTGTGCACTGCGTCAACTTGCCGTTGCCAAGGCTTGTTGGCTGTGCACTCTAGAGATCTTCAGGCTACAAGAAGCTCCAACCTCCAGTATCTCTTCCTGCCAAGTACAGCGTCCTCACCGCATCCTCTACAGCGTGGGCCTTCCTTCTTGGTGAGCTCCTCAAGGTCCTCTTGCGACTCCTGTTCCTTCGGCCTTTGGGTCCTCTTGAGGGTCTTCTTCTGCTCCAGTGGGCTCCCCTGCTTGCTCGGGGCCTGCTCTGACTATCCTGCTTGTGGTGAGTCCCTTGGACCTTGCTGGTCCCAACGTTGCTCCTTCTTCGCTTTTCATGCCTGTTGCAGCTGCCAAGGCTTGTTGGTGCTCTCGCCGGACACCGACCCCCTGGTTCTTGACTTCTGACGTGGGAAAGTTTGTGCACTGCTCCTGGTCTTCCTCAGCATTGCCTGGTCTTCACAGCTGGAGCAACAAGGTCACCGTCAACTCTTCTGAACAGTCCAACATTTGTGGGCATTCCTCTTCCGTGCCTCCTGGTCACCACCGAGTGGCATAGACTCTGTCCCCTCTGCTTACAGGTTCTTCACTTCAAGAATCCACCCTTAAATTCCATCGTACTCTTGCACAGTTTTCTCCAGCGGCATCTTTCCAGAAGTCCTCCATTGTGGTCTACGGCAGTTTCCGACGTCACTTTACACCTATGCATCCGGCTTCCCTGGTGTAGGTATCCTGGTTCCTGGGGAATCCACGGGTGGGGTGACTCTCTAACCTTCTGTCTTCCAGAGGGTTTCTTCAGGGTCCACTGGGAAGGGTCCTTCTTCTTAACAACTGTTGACTTCCTGTTGAAAACTTCCTGTTGACTTCTATTGGACACGCGGCTGTGTTTCCACTCTGCACACAGCCTCCGTGGGGTTCCTAGGTGGTTCCTTTTGTCCCCAGCTCCGCTGAGTCTCCTGGGCCAAGTCCCGACTTTGTCGCAGTTTGCATTCCACTTTCTTAGTATATGGTTTAGTCTCCCCTTGGAGACCACTGTATTTTGTGCTACTTACCTTATTTCAAATGAAGTATTATTGTGTATTTGTGTTTCTATCTTGGAGTAGGAAATTTACCAATGTGTTAGTGAGTGTTGTGTAATAACTAGACATATTTTTTTATAAACACTGTGTGGTTCTTTTTCATTTTACCTCCACTGTAAGATTAAACTGGTAAAACAAGCTGCTTAACACTCCTTCAAGATAAGCCTGAAGGCTGCTCTCCACAGCTACCACTTTGAGAGCTTTCTATGGTTATCAAAGACCACTAAAATCACTATAAGGGTTGCCTTGATTAGTGCAGGGTGCTTCACTTAAATATACTAAGTCAGCCTCCTACAACGGACACCACCACCGCCATGTAGTAATGCAACAAACAGGGCAGGGTGGGGTCGTTGACCCTTTTGTCAAGAGGCTCTGCACATCTGGAAATGGCTGGAACATCAGTGTATATCCCTGGTGGTTCAACACGTGGCGAGCTCTCTGAATTCCAGGGCAGACGAACTCAGCCGTCAATGCCAAGCATATCACGAATGGCGTCTCCATCCAGAGGTGGCGCAAGGCCTCTTCCAAGAATGGGGATATCTTGGTTGGAAAGCCCAATGTCAGCAGTTTTGTGCATTGGAGTTTCCAAGGCGGCTCTCACTCAGAAACGCTTTTAGTCTCAAGTGGAACTTAGTCCTCCTGTATGCCTCTCAGTCAATACCACTCCTGCCCAGAGTTCTCAAGAAGATGAAGAAACGGCAGGGCCCAAGTCATTCTTGTGGCTATGGATTGGGCACGGAGAATCTAGTTTTTCGAGCTGTTGAGTGTAGGAAAGTAGTATCTGCTTCTTATGGTTACCCCCACTTTTTGCTGATGTCTCACTGTTTATGGACTAGTCTGACTGGGATCCTGCTATCCAGGACCCCAGTCTATCTGCTTTCTCCCTTAAATTGCTATGTATGTACTTTAGGTACACTCCAGATTGGATACTGGGGTACCCTTATCAGTCCCTTGTATATGGTACACCATGTACCCAGGGCATAGGTACCCCAGAGGCCTCCCATGGGCTGAAGCATGTATTATGCCACCCATGAGAGGCCATTCAAAATGACACAACAGGTCTGCTACAGCAGCTTGTGTAAGCTGGTGCTTGCACCACTTACTTAGATATAGGTTTACTATATCTATCTAAATCACTACACTTAAAAACCTATCAGTCACCCCTATGGCAGGCCTTATCAATCCTGAAGGCAGGGTGCTGGGTTTTACGTGAGAGGGTGCCCCTGCATGAGCAGAGCCCCTCTGCAGCCTTTGGAGACCATTCTCCGGGGTTGTCGGTGATGCAGCCAGACATATAGGTTAAGTTGCATTATAACCTCTCGGTAAATGCTAACTTTAAAACGGCTACTTAGAAACATGTCGTGTTTGGTGTCAAACACCTTGGAATCATACCTCCACACCAGTAACTGGTGTGGGAGGTATGATTCCACCCTTCTGAAACCACTACTGTGGGTCACCGGTCTACCCGGTACCAGCTTTCTCGACCTGGGCAGCACAAAATGGACGCTGCCAGCCACAGACACGATTCTGCTCTCCTGCTGCTGAGCCAAGCTCGAGCAGAGGAAGGCATGACAATAGGCATCCTGTCACAGGGAGGTGTGACCACCTCCCAGACAGGGTTTAGTATTTTGGGGCTGGGTGGGTGCACTCTGAGAGTGCCAGAAAGTCTGCACTGGGGGCACATTTGGTGTCCCTGTGCATAGTCCAGCTCAAGCCAGTTCTGGGAGCCATTGGCTCCTGCTCTGGCGCGAAACTGGACAAAGGACATGGGTGTAGCCACCCCTCTGTCCTGCCCCTCCCCTGGGAGGGTCCCTGAATCTGTCCAACCCTTTCCCGTGGGTATAAAGTGGGTAACCTGGCTACAGGACTTTAGATTTTACCTAGACAAGATTCTACTAAGAAGAAAACAAGTACTTCGACTGTCTGCATGATGCTGGACGACTGAAGAATCTCCCTTGGAGTAAAGGAGTTACTCCCCTGCACTAGCAGGCACCTAAGCGCATCTGACCGGCTTGCATCTCCCGAGCTCCTGAGGACTCTGAAGATTTCAGCAACACAGGAGGTGGGTTTCCGAAGGTCCCTGAGGTCGATCTGCCCTCTCAGCGATTCTGAGCCCAGTATCCCTCGTGGGGACCGCGTGACCCGAACCCCTGTGCACTGCGTACATTTGCAAGTGCATATGCTTGTTGGCAACCCCTGAGCTTGTGCATTGGACTCCGAGTAGTCCTGACCCCGAGCAGTATTTGCACTGAAGAAATCCGGCCTCCTCGCACTGAGTGCTCTGTCGGCTGATGCTTTGCAGTCTTGCTTGAGGTCTCCTCGCGATCCCTGGTCCGTTGGCCTGTGGTCCTGGCGAGGGTCACCTTGTTTGTTCCTGGGCTTCCCTGGTTGCTCCAGACGTGCCTTGACTCCCCATTGCTTGGAGAGTCCCCTGGACCTTGCTGGCCCACACCGTAACCTGTTTGTCCTTCCTGCGTGAGTTGCATTTGCCAAGGCTTGTTGGTGCTCCAGCCGGACATCGACCCCCTCAGCACTCGACATCCTTCGTGGGACAGCTCACCTCCAGATCCTGGTCGTCCTCGACGTTTCCTGGTCCCCGTGGCTGCAGAGTCAAGCATCCCTTCTTCGCACCTGAAGCACCCGACATCGGTGGGCATTCGACTACCAAGCCCCTGGTCACCTGAAGTGACCCAGACTCTGTCCCCTCTGCTTTCAGGTTCCTCTCACTTAGAATCCAGGCTTGGATTCCACCGGACACTCTTCGCCTTCCCGGCAGCAGTACTTCTTTGCAACTCTCCATTGAAAACGACAAAGGTTTCCGACACCACTTGACCCCTATGCACCCGGCTCATCTGGGATAGGTAACACGGGTACCTTGGTACTCACTGGTGGGTTGGCTCTAAAACCTCCTATGTTCCAAAGGGTTTGCTTGAAGTCCTCGTGGAAGTGTCCTTAAACTATAACTTTGCAACCGCGACTTTCCCATAGAGTTGTACGGAGCATGCAGTCGTGTTTCCTCACTGCACCCGTCCTCCGTGGGCTCACTGTGTCACTGCCTTGGGTGGTTCCTTGGGGTCCCAGCGATTCTACGTGCTCTAGGCACTGTGTCTATTGAAGTCGTTGTTGTTATACCATTTTTTTTGTATATGGTTCGGTCTCCCCCTGGAGCCCGTTGTATATTTTGCTACTTACGTACGATCTATTGATTAAGTATTATGTGCTTTGTGTTCTATTCTCGTGTAGAGACTAGTAGAGAGTGTTATATTAATAAATACATATTTTTATATAACTACTGTGTGGTTCTCCTTTCATTTAGTCATTCAGGAGGTGATATTCTGGTAAAACAAGCTGCTTTACATTCCTTCAAGACTAACTCTGAAGGCTGCTCTCCACAGCTACCACTAGGATAGCTTTCAAAAGGTTATCTTTGACCTCATACATCATAAGGGTCGTGTGGACTGGTACAGGGTGCCCACTTTAATTAGTGGACAGCATATACCAGGCCACCTTCTCACATTGAGCATGAGCATGAGCATGGGGCCTCCGATCAGGCTGCCTCTTTTGGAGGATCTTCTGTCGCAGCAAAAGGGTAGGGTTCTGCACCTGAACGCTTCGCCTTCATGCATGGAGATTAAGCGGTGACAGTTGACAGCTTTCAACCTTCTACCCGATGTCTGCGGTGTTATCTTGGCAGCCAGACGTCCCTCCACCAAGATGGCATACGCCTACCGTTAGAACAAGTTTGTGGCATGGTGTACAGATAAGCAAGTTGACTCCCTATCTGCACCACTTTTCGATGTTCTTTTTATTCTTACTCTAGCCCAGCAGGACTCTGCTTTGGGCACCTTAAAAGGCCATCTTTCTACAATCTTGGCATTACTGCGGTTGCCAGATCAGCCATCCCTCTTAAAGTCCCCTATTGTACATATATTTTTTAAAGGTCTCCAACACGTTACCCAGCTTCACCCTTCATTATGCCACAGTGGTACCTTAATTTAGTCCTAACATTTCTCATGAACTCTCCTTTCAAACCATTACACAACTGCCCTATCACGCTCCTCACTATTAAAAAACGGCTTTTCTAGTGGCAATAACATCTGCCCGGAGGATCAGTGAGCTTCAGGCTTTGTCATCTCAGCCTCCGTACTTTACCAGCTACCCAGACAGCTGGTCCTTCGGACCAGGGCATCCTTCCTAACAAAGGTGGTCACTCCCTTTCAAGCAGGCCAGTCCATCACCCTGCCTACATTTTATGCTCCACCTCATCCCTCTAAATAAGTGGAGAGATTCCATTGTCTGGTCCCAAAAAGAGTGTTGTTGTTCTACCTTGACCTTATGAAAGAGTTCCGGGTGTACGATCAACTATTTGTGGGGCATGTCGTAGCCAAAAAAGGAAATGTGGTGCAGAAACGGACCATCTCACGATGGATAGTGCTCTGCATCAAGATCTGCTGCTACTCACTGGCCAAAAGCAACCTCCTGAAGGTTTGCAAGCTCACTCTACCAGAGCCAAGGCTGTGACCAGTGCGTTAGCTCGCAGAGTACACGTCCTAGATATTTGTCAAGCAGCAAAGTGGGCTTACCTGCACACATTTATGAAGCACTACTTCCTTAACAGTAGGGTCCATCAAGATGGGCATTAGTTTAATCCATGTTGCAGTCACACCTCTGGGGAGTTAGTGCTTGGGTATCTATTCCAAGGTAAGGAGTCTGCAGCTAGAAATCTCTATCAGATGAACTAGTTACTTACCTTCGGTACCGCCTTATCTAGTAGGGAGACTATCTAGCCAGCAGATTCCTTACCGACCCACCCATCCTACCCGCTCTGCGAATGAATTAAGAGTGAAAGACTGCTTCCCTTTTAAGGGCCCTAGTTTCACACACCAGTGGTCAATGTTCTTCCTGGTTCTGCGCTTCTGGCATAGAAAGTCGTGAAAAAAAAACTGACGCCTGCAACCTGGGGAGGCGCCTATATAGGCCCCATGGGTTTGTAGAAAACAAGGGGACCCCAATATGTGAACCTGGGGTAGTAGAATATGTTTAAAGAACAATGGTTCAGGGATGGCCTCAAAGGTCCAAAGGGAAAACGGTGACCCGGAGCGGGGCACTGTTGTTTGAATAAAGTTAATTTTCAGAACGAAAATGGTGACCCAGCAAGGGGCACTACTGTTTACATGTATGAGATTTAAATTTAGTCAGGAGCAAAAAAGGATTTACAAAGGGTCATGTGTGTCAGAAAATGACGGACATTTATTTTTCAGATATGCTTAGTATTCAGGTGCTCACACATTAAGTGAAAGAAAGCGTGACGTGAGTAGTGATAGTGAGTTTTTTAAAAAAGGCATCGGATTGACAACAATATAGTTGAACTCCACAAATAATTTATACACAGTGAGTGGAGTTCATGTTGTAGAGTGGTCGACGACGTTTCGAACCCAATTAGTGGGGTTCATCTTCAGGACATAGGTGAGCTAGTTGAATAGTGTGCTCGTAGCTTGCACGTAATTGGTGGAAGGTCTGGCAGCTGGGCAGAAAATTATTTATGTGATTAGAAATGCAAAAGGCTGTACTGCTGGGCGGTGCAGAGATACGCGATGGCAGTGTTAATTTTGTTAATCCTGGCGACAGGGCAATGAATGGGGGCCTGAAGACATGAAACCGGTAGCGTCCTCCTGCTGCCGTGGCTGGCCATTGACTGCCGACCAGACGATACTAATAGGACGGTGTCCCCAGAGACACAACCACCAGGTACTTATCATGGTAGCCTTCAAAGCATAGCACTTGTGCGTCGACAGCAGGAACCTGGAACATAGACGTACGTCATTGGGCCGAATGCATGCCCTCACGTCTGAACGCCTCTTCCAATGATCCCAGACCTAAGGATATTCATTGCCTCTTTGATCTTGCGTCTTCTTCACATCACCATTTGCCCTGAAGAAGTTCATTTTATGTATGAACGAAACGCGTTGGCTGGAATCTGTATATTTTGATATTGAAAATAAAGGATTGATCACCACTTAACCAACTGAACATTTGGATTTATTGAAAAACTCTTTGGTAGTGCACCGCTCCACCACTTTCACAGTTTTCTCTCTGCCTGGCAGCTGGCATCCAACAACGGCAGGTGCAGGAGCTGTATGTGCACACCCAATCATACTACCCGCCACAGTTTCATATACAAAAAAGGAACAAAGCAGGGAGGTGCGGTTACTCAGATCCGCCGTTGCTCATCCATTCCCCCTAATCACAGTGTCGACGTTTCAACCCAATATGTGGTTTACGAGAGTCTCTTCAGGACAAAACAGTGCTGTCTGGCACAACATCTATTGGGTAATATTTGGAGATAAGTTATTAAATTCTAATGTCATCTTTGTACTGATAGTCCATAAATGGTAGGTAGCAACCTACCTCGGCGCAGAGTTCATTATTCTAAGGCAGAGGTGGTCACAGGTACTTGGCCCGATCTGTTCATCGTGTGAGTAACTCCCCGAGTGTCAAATCTCACCTGATTTTACTGAAAGCACGGGGGAAACAAATTCACTGACCTGTCAGACCTGCCAGATGGCCTTATGGGACAGGGTACATATGCGCGCCACTCTCAGGGGCAAGAACTAGTCCACAAAATAATCTAATGATGCCCCATATTCCTTGGCTGGCTTCATTCTCGTAGCAGAGCAAAGCGGAGCCCTTCTGGGGGACGGCGGTGAGCTGGATACACTCACTCACGCACCTATTACGGAAGACCCTGTTCGGGTCATACTGGCGTGAGGTTTTGGAAGGAGTAAGGTGATAGCTGGCATGGACCTGGTGAGGGGCCGCCCCCTCTGAAGTCACAGCGTAAAGGATGGGATTATATCTGTCCTTCTGGCCATTAGCGGCCAAGCAGACCCTCTGGTGACTTAAGAACAACGTGTCTTCAGTTCAGTGGCGTCCTGTGCGCGGTGATGTACACTTTAGTGTAAAGGAGAGCGGGGCCACGCCTGGGAATGGGGCAGGGGGCTCGTTTGGGCGAGGGAAGTTGACCGAGGATGACATGTTAAATATTCAATAAAAGTGTTTTAAACACTAAAAATCCTGCGGGTCACCGTCCGGTACCGACGCCCTGCCTCCCGGTACGTGGCGTTGATGCCCGTCGTTTCCGGGTCATTCTTCTCGTTGTGTTTAAATATCTGCCAATGAGGGAGACGAAACACAAGTCCAAATGCTCTTTTTTCACGCCACCCTCTTATGTCCACGGGTAGGTTTTAGCAGGAACGACTCCGACGCCTCCCTCCCCGCCCCCTTGCCATGACGTTTACCCACATAGGCATGAAAATGCCACATCTGGAGCAGTCAGTCCATCCTGCACTGAACCTGGGAGTAGGCGCCCCTCATCATGGGGGCGGGGAAGTTAAACTGGGGGTCCCCTGGTTCACACTCCCCTCTCCCCAGACATGCGGCGGCAGTCCAGCGCACCCCAGCTCCACGTGTGTGGTGACCCCCATAACATTACCAGGGCCGACAGCGCCTGCACTGTAGATACTAAACTAATCTTGTAAAAAAAAAAAAATACCCGTGATTCTAGGCTGACTGTGGTAAACAGAAGGCACAGCGGTCAGAAGCAGTGTCCGCCTGGGGCTGCCCAGCTGGGGCTTTCCAAGCTTTCCGTGGGGGCGGGGCTGGCTCTGTCTGTTACTGCGGTGCGCTCTGTACATTACATCCATGCATGTGTTGAAAGGTCGGAGGTTCTTTTCTGCCAAGGTAGACCCGGCTTCAGTGCATCTCGAGGCCCCCAGAACACGCCAGGCCCCTTGGACGCCCCCACGCCAGCCCTCCCCAACAGATGGAGGTCACTGCTCATTCACATCATGTCTACAGAGCTCGACTCTAATCGCGTGCCTTGCCCAGGGACACTTCTGTGTAGGGAGCGTGGGTGGGGGTCAGTGAGAGGGGTGATCATATGTGGGTAATTGGAGGTAGGCAGGCTGAATGACTTTCATGCATGGTTCGTGGAATTCCTCTACTATATTTATTTTATTTTTGCAGTTTTTTAATAGCGCAGGCGTGGCCCGAAGGCATCAGAGCTCTATACAACACACAGAATACAGGGTTACAGTACTAGTAGTTAAACTGGGACGTTTACACCAGTGGGTGTGTACAAGAGCTCCACAAGAGACAGTTACAAGCATGTCAGATCAAGGCGCAGTAGAAAAAGTCCTTAGGACGAGTCGAGGGTGAGTGAACCAAGATGTCTATCAACAGCAGGCGCTTGAGGTCCTTTTCAAAGGGTGCCAGGCAGGTGGTTAGACGAGTGAGGGAGGCAGAGTTCCAGATTCTAGTGGCGCTACCAGAGAAAGACTGGTTCATCTATCCGGGGTCAGATCAGAAAATGACTAGCCTAGGTAATAACATACTAGGCGACCGAAAGAGCACGAGTGTGTGGGTGTGGGCTGGCACGCTGCCCGCGCAGACACCTATTTGAATCATTCCTGGAGCACGAGAGCCTCTGATTGCAAGGAGGGAGTGGTCCAGGGAAAGGCTTAGGGAAATGACTGCAGTAGGGAGTGACTACAGGAAATGAATATTGAGAATGATTGTAAGTAGTGGAAGCACGGCAGGATTACGGGGAAGCAAATGTCTAGAAGTAATTACTGGAGAGCATGGCTGGTGCCCATATAGAATTAAGGCAAGGAATGACTGCAAAGAGCAGTCCTGGAATGACTGCAGGAAGTAAATGCAAATAAAGACTGCTGTAGGGAGTGTCCACAGGGAATGAATACAAGTAATACATGGAGGAGGTGACTGCCGAGACTGACTGCATGAAATTAATGCAGGGAATGCCTGTAGGGAATGGTTGTTGCAAATTAATGCAGAGAATGTCTGCAGAGAATACATGCAAGGAAAAAATGCAGGGAGTTGTTTCATGAAATAGCCGAAGGAATGACTGCAATGACTGAAAGCAGAGATGAACGACTGTATGAAATAAGAGTAATGGCAGAAGGGAATGAATTCAGGGAGCGTCTGACTGCGTGGACTGACTACGCGGAAGAAATGTTGATAATAATTGCAGGGCATGTCGGCAGAAAAAAACAGGGAATAAAGGCAGGAAATGACGAGGGGATAAATGCAGGGAATGACCTCAGGTAAGAGCTACAGAAAAGGAACGCGGAAGTGGCGGCTGGAAATGAATACAGAAATGACTGCAGAAAATTAATTCTGGCAAAAGCAGCAGGGATTGAATGCGCGGAATGACTGCAAGTAATACATGCAGGGGTGAATGTAGGAAATAGATTCAGGCAATAGTTGCTTAGATGAAGTCTGTGAATGACTGCAAGAAATAAATGCGCGTGGTGAAAGCAGAGACTGAGTCCATGGAATAACTGAGATGTGACTGTAGGGAATGAATTCAGTGATGACTGCAGAGAGGGAACACAGGAAATGATTGCGTCGAATGAATGCAGAGAGGTAATTCAGGCGACAGCTGCAGGGAACGAAGGCTGGGAATGAGTGCAAGGAATAAATACAGATGGTGACAAAAAGGGGTGAACTCGGCGGATGGCTGCAGGGAAGGACTGCAAATAATAAATATAGTGTGTGACAGCAAAGGCTGCGTTCAAGGAATACATGCAGGGATGACTAGAGGGAATGAATGCATGTGATAGCTGTAGGGAAGGTATGAGGGGTGACTGCAGGGAATGAATGAGGTAGTGACTGCAAGGAATCATTGCCAGAAGCGGCCTTTCGCGGAATACATTCATGTGGTGGGTGCATCGTGCAGTGACAGGCTAAAGGGGGCGGCTGCACGGAGAGTAGGATGGACAGGTGCTGTGCATGGAAAGTCGGTCCCAGCTCCTGAAAGGAACTCGGTGAGCAGGGCGCCCCTCTAACGATCAGACCCTGCCCAGGCGCATCACTACCGACTGAGCTGCTCAGAAGTGTCCACTTTGTGGAAGTCGGAACTAAAAATGGAGGTTTATTTTGTTTTTTTTAACAGGATTACGCGCGGTTCCAAACCCTAAGGAGCTGAGAAGTGGCCTTAATAGCAGGGGATGAGCGCAGTTTAATAATGTAGGTGTGTGTGTGGGGGGGGGTTATTCAGACATGCCTGCCTCCAGGGATTGCCAGGTTTTATTTGGAGAGCGGCACGTGCTTACAAAAGGATCCGATTTGAACTGCTGACATTTAAACGAAAATGTCTGCAATGTCCCTGTCCATGGGATACGTACCTGTCCCAAGCAGTTTGAGAACGGGATGTTAATATCTAACTGGCCCCGAGCTACGTAAAAGTGAAAAGAAATTAGAATTATGGAATGCAATCAGAGTATTCCTTATTTTAGCACCTTTAAAAAAGCGCCCACGGAAGACAGGATGGGATGGTGTCTTGGCGCTTAGGCATGAGCATGCATTTTTTAAGCGTGCGACATTCGAAGAGGATAAGCAAATATCTTGCGTACAGGAACTTTAGTACAAATTATGGAATAAAAATCGTGAAAATGTCCTATTGCACCACAGCATAATTGAAGCGGCTCCCTGGGCATAATAACTGAGAGGAAATCAGCGTGTCTTGTGTTCCGGAGAGGTGCCCAGTTAGGGGGATTAGGGTCAGTGCTCTCCAGTATAGTACCAAATACGCCCAACCACTAATATCGTGGAGTCTCTCAATCTCCCGCCCCCCACCCCCAGTAGGAACTGTCACAACGCTGGCCAGGGGGTTTCAATCTATGCAAGCAGAAATGCGCCTCTGCCTGCGAGCCTCATATCTCTGGAAATCAGGTGCAAAATTATCTTTACAGATCGGGTATCTGCCTTTATGAAGCTGGGCGTGAGCTCCCCTTGCATAACCACAATTAGTGTGCACTCCATGTGAACAATGAATATACTCGTTTCCGGTTGCCGAGTGTGCGCTTACTTCCGGAATCTCCTCTTTATAACCTCCTGACTGTGGGCGTCCACTTTTTAGCTGACATGTCAGGGATCGTGTTATTGTGCTTGCTTTTAATAAGTGTGTTTGTTTCCTTTCGATATAATCTCGCTATGTGCCCCACTGCCTTATCCTGGGTGGGCATGCTGGCCAGAAGTTTCTGAGGGGCCAGGATAGAATAGTACACGCGGCGCCCCACATCTTCCAATTATGCTAGGTTGCACAAGCACCGGATTCAAAGAATTAAAACAAATATTCCAGAAAAAGAGATCCTGTTTGTACAGTGCCTTCCACATAACGTGTACCTCCCTTTCTTAGCCGAGTGTGAGCTTCTCTTAACAACCCTCTCTTTACCTACGCTATGCTCCTCTTAGAATTAGAGGTGTCTGCCTACCTGCCATAACCTCTGGCTTAGACGTGTGCCCCCCTAACATGACCTATTCTTATTCCGTGGTCTGTGGTTCCACCTGCAGCCTCCCAGACAGGTAAGCTGCTCCCCTAGGGCGTGTTTCTCGTCCAACGTCTCCCCTTCCATAGGTGAGTGCGTGCTCCTGTGTTGGAGCCTATGTACTGTTGCGTGCACTTGTGCGTTGCTGTGTGCGGCTGTGTTCAGGTGTGTTCGGTGTGTGCTGAGGCCTGCCCGAGTGGCAAGGCCTGCTGGCAGTAGCCGGCCACAGTTCTTAACCTCCACCTGCTTGAGAGGTGTTCGGGGGTACGAGTGTGAGCAGCAGCACGTTATAGGACGCTGCCACTTCCGGGTGTGCTGTAGTAGATGTCTCCACACAGCAGTGGGGTGCTTTGGAACAGACAGGCACACCCTTCTACTGGGGACAGCCAGGTAGATGTCCGAAAAATAGGCCCTGCATATAAATGACACACTGACATGAACATGACTCGCCGGCTACAAGTAACAACCAAAAGGCTGATGCATTCCAGTTGTTTGTGACCCCCGTGCATACGCGGGTGCATTTAAGTGAGAGAGATGTATCTGGTGCACCTGTGGACAAGCCTGGGAATACTTCTGGGATGTATAAGTGGGACTCCCACCTGTAGTGAAACGTTCACTCGTGTTAACATTCTCGAGTGATCACACGCACATCCACGCACACTCCGTCACACCTGCACTTTCTGAAGGTGGGCTAAATCTCTGGAGACGTATTTGAAGAATAAACAAACACAGCGCCAGTTGCACGCGCACCCCTCCATAAACACCAACAGTTCGGCTTCCGACAGAGCGGGCTCTGCCTCGAGCCCCGGCACGTGCGGCTCCCGGGTCTGCAGGTGCTCAGAGGTCAACTGTCGCCTAAACACGTGCGGGTTGTGCAATGAGACGATAAAACGCGAACATTCGCGAACATTCTTGGCAGAGGGATAAACCACTCGCTGCCCGAGTGTAACGGTTTCCTCACGTAAACTTTTTCACAATATTCAAATCTTGTTCTTGGAAAATGTCGATATACATTATATTTTTTATAACGTATCATTCAATGATAGTGTCAGGGATGTATAATTGTTAATATAAATTCACAAAACTATGTAGAGCGATGATAGATATATACATACATAGCTATATAACACAAATATTTTAGTTGAAAACACACTAATATTTTCTATTTACAACTATATACCCCCTATGTCTGTAATAATTTTATAATTGTATATTCTAATATTAATTGACGCACACATGCATCCTTTTTATTAATTCGTAAATGCGCACATTCTTGCGTTGTTAATTAACAACTTTATTAATTAACACCTGTAAACACTCAAGTGCTTTTAAGTAATAAGCGTAAGCATCTGAAGACATATTGACGTAGGAATTTACTTTGTAATTATTGATTGATACCAACATATATCCTAACAATAGTATTTATGCGACCATCAACATATTATCGGTATATTTGCATATAATCTTATATTAACTGCTCATGATATATACCATAATTATAATCTCTAAGAATACTTCCGGTTATCATCTGCTGCTTATACACACTAAAATTATTAATTAATAAATGCATACGCACTAATATTAGTACAACTGCAGGGGCCCTAATGCCACTAATTGATATTTTCGAACACCCGAATATTAATTGTTGTATATTTAATCCCTAAAATGAATTGATAAACGTGTACAATCCCCTGTTAGTATATATGCATACCCCCAGACATATACAGGTATTATCCCTTATATTACCAAACAATTTGCCTAAACTCGAATATCACGTATTGATGCACAATACACAATATTAGCATAATTACTAAATGCACCATAATATCTTCTTTCCCACCATCTCAGTGTCTCAAAAGAGGAAGACGGCACACAAAACAGCGCCTCGATGTCTCGAAAACACTTCATTTTTACTTAAAAATGACATTTAAAAAAACTGTTCCACTGAAAGAGCGTAACCTTCTATATGTATATATTTCAATATTCCTTAAGGAAAGGTATTCATCTGCGACTCTACGACTGATATCTGAAATGTGCAAACGCTAAATCTATTGTATGTATGTATCTCCCTCTCTCTTGACATAATATATGCTCACACCCAGAACTGGTATTTGTTATATGCTCATATCCGATAAGTGATCTATTGATTTTCGGTAATAAAATATTGTTTTTATAAAGGTGCACCGAATACTATTAATTAGTCTCTTCACACTCGGCCATTATCTGTGCATACACCCTAGTATCGGCAATCGACAGATGCGCCCTGAAGCCTTAGTTAATGAAAGTAAACGCCCTCATATGATCTACACAACCGTCGGCCGTTCGTGGGTCTCCGCTACCCTCCTGGCTGTCAGCAGCGTACACCCTCCCGTTGCCCGGAGATGAATGGACACAACGTTGTTGTCTATGGTGATAAATGTATACGGGGTCCCCCCCCCCCCCCATCGGGGAGGCGATAGATATGACAGATGTGCAAACCTCTGTACATTCACGGGTGATGACAGTACACATACACAATGGAAGGCCCTGGCGCGGGTGTGCAGCGCGCTGGTAAATGCCTGCACGTGCGTCCAAAGTGAAGGGCCAGAGGTGTCCCTTTTACGAGGGGCACGTGCACCCCGAGGTATTGTGTGCAGTGGTTGCTGGGGACACACGTGGCCCTGCCAAGGACGGTGCACGGACCACGTGCCATATGACGTGGCTCTGTATATCTTGGCGCTACAGGCTTGGGCGCAGACTGATCCTGAATAATGTGTGACCCCCTGCGACTATTGTACGCACCCCATACACCCGAGTGAGACATACACACACTCTGCCCCTGCCATGCGTGCGCTCCCACAGTATTACATGGTGCATACTGCTCAACGCCCCTTCTCCAAGCAGGGTGTCCTGCATTTACACTTTTCACGATAGGTGTATTTCAGTGTCGCATGCATGCATACCAACCCTGGCTGTGAATAAGTCTACACCGAACAGTGGGCACACGCATGGTGAATGTGTGCAAAGCCACGCATAGCGTTTGTATCATGAATGTCCGCACACACACTTCTCCTGGTCAATGCAGTGACAGGCAGGCTTTCCCTTACAGGTGCATATTTAAGTGATTAAAGAATGCTCACGTAAAGCTACTAATAGTACAGATACCTGCACCACAGGGGGCGCGGCATGCATACTCCACCCCTAATAATGCGCGCACATCTGTGCATGTCAAGATCACAAACAAACACACGCACAACCTTCCCAGTGGAAAGGCAGGGTCTATCTTTTTTTTTTTTTTACAGATGCACGTCTAAGTGACTAATGCATAGGCATATACATTGTACCCCAGCGGTGGATGCACGCAAACCAGTGCGGACTAACGTGTGCAGATTAGGGCATATCATTACTATACACGCACTCAGGCACGCCCTTCCATGTGTCCGTGCAGCGAACACTTACTCTTCTATTGCCAGATGCATATGCAAGTGATTAATGCACTTGATAACAGGTATGAAGTACCCCTAGCATAGATGTCAACACGTCAACGGTGGGTGCATGCATTATAAATACGTACACAGATGCGTATTGTTATTGGTGAAGGCACGCCCTCTTCCTATTCCCGGTTCGGTGCTCTGAACAGGTGCATTATTAATTACCGATGCAGATTTCCAGAATCAGTGCACACGTGCACTAACTTTGACGGCGCGTATGCCCGCAGCCGGAACCACCCTAAGTAATTTATACACGCACTCAGACACGCCCTTCTGTGTGTCCGTGCAGCGAACACTTACTCTTCTATTGCCAGATGCATATGCAAGTGATTAATGCACTTGATAACAGGTATGAAGTACCACTAGCATAGATGTCAACACGTCAACGGTGGGTGCATGCATTATAAATACGTACACAGATGCGTATTGTTATTGGTGAAGGCACGCTCTCTTCCTATTCCCGGTTCGGTGCTCTGAACAGGTGCATTATTAATTACCGATGCAGATTTCCAGAATCAGTGCACACGTGCACTAACTTTGACGGCGCGCATGCCCGCAGCCGGAACCACCCTAAGTAATTATGCAGATCTGTGCAAGGTGTCAGTGCGCTCGCGCCGTGCCCGGATCAGTGCACTGAAGAGATGCATTATTAATTACTGATGCAGATTTCAGTAACCAGTGCACACGTGCAGCAGGCGCGGAAGGGCACACCTGCTCGCGCGCACAGTCTGCCTAAGTAATGCATGCATATGTGCGAGTACGCGGTGATTAATGTACACGGCGCCTGCCCTTCCTCGGTAATATATGTATACATACACCTTTACAATAGCTCGACAGCTCATTGTGCATGTCTGCTGTGCCGGGCTCCCAGCCTGCAGCCCTCTGTGCCTGGCTCCTGCCTCCCCGGCTGCTGTCCGTGCTGGGAGCCACCTCTCTCGTGCCCGGGCTGCGAGGGTGTGAGGATCCGAGCCTCGCGCTGGCCCGGGGCACCCTGCAGCCCCCGCGCACTCCGCCCGGTCCCTGCTCCGCCTCCCCGGGCTGTGCATCTCTGGGGCTGGGGTTTGTCTGCGCCGGTGGCAATGACCTCTGAGCCCCGGGCGCGGCCGGCTGCCCCCGCTCTGTCCGGAGGGGCGGACAGCCCTAGAAGCTGTGCCCGGTGCACGCCGAGCCTCCCCCGCCCTGCCCTGCGGAGAGGGCTGCCTCTGAACAGCTGACTCCGGCTCTTGGAGAGCGTTCAAGGACTTCGGGGCTCCCGGATCCAGGCTCCTGGACAGGCTCCACGGGGAGACATCCAAGAACGCATCCCTTGTATACGTCACCACAGTGAGTGCTTTTACACTTGGTTCTCTGCTCTATGTGTACGTTTGTATTTCTGTAGGGGGTCAGGCTGGACCAAGGAGGGGGAGGAGGAATTGGGCATTCAAGAGGGCTCTGAAGAAATGTCTCTATCCCCCCGGGTGAACCCTCATTTCCAGCCCGGGAATCCCACCTGACTCCCGATAGAGGAGGTGTACTTTTGGGATGCAGAAGACATGGGGTGCCAGTGTGCAATGTAAGGGAGGGATGAGATGGCAGCATGGGGCGAGCCAAACAGCAACAGGCAGGCCATCTGCTGTGATATCTACAAGAACAGGCCTGGTAAGTTATTCACACTTGGGTTCCAGTCACCACACAGATGCTTGCTTGGCATGAGGGCAGATACCTGTATTGACTAGGTTTGGCTGTATACCTTGTTTCCTTTGCCTGCCTGTAACATGTCACTTGTATGTTAAGAGTATGGAGACGAAGCGTGGCATACAGGGGCAGTCAGATGCTGTTCAGTGTTCATTAAGTAAAGTGGGAGCCTTGTCTTTTTCTCTCTGACATGGAGTCCATGCTGGAAATTCTTTTATGGAGGGGACACGTCTATTCCATCTGACATGGGACACGTCCCATACCTTCATGACCCCCAAGCATCAAATGACAGCCCGAGACCCATTTGTTGGTTTGCTTAGAAAATATAATATCAGTCCATATTTATTAACAAAAACACATCTCATCAAATTCAATATTTATTTTCAGGATTGTTACACAAATTCCTTCCCTGAATACATAGTTAGCTAGACATCGAGTTACCTAAAGCCTCGTAGTGCATCAAAACATTTTTGTGAACTCATGGTTCACCTTTCTACCTGGTCCCCTTGTCCTCCCAACCCTTCCGGACACACTATGGGCTCCGTCTCAGAGCAAAAGAAGTCCGTTCTTATGCAAAGCCAAGTTCTGTTCACTTATGCTAGAGGCCCATTCACCCAGAGCAACCCACCTAGGGTACTCTCAGCACCCACCGTAGAGATGGTCTGGGCAGCCCGGCCATAACTTGGTGCCCAGGTGCAGACCGAATTCCCCACCACCCCAAAGGGCCACCAACTATTAGAGCAAAGTGTAGGCATGGAAGGCTGGTGAGAACATCGTAACTGACTGACCCAAGCCCCAGCAAAAGTACAAGGTTTTTGAAATGCTGCAAACACCCCTTTGAGGTCCATGTGATACTGGGATTCTATGTGTCTTATTCATTGTGAAATGCTGAGGTGACCAGAAGTGTCCTCGCCAACCATGAATTCACTCACCCCAGATACAACAAAAGGTAGAGAACATAACATACAACCTATTACCTGCAGAGGAACAAAATTGAGACATGATGCCATCAGTATGCACCCGCAAAACTCTGTAAGACAAGGGATAGGTGGGTGAGGAACTAAAGGAATCCCACTGCCCTTAGTGGCTCCTGAGCAGTAGCTGTGTGGGTCACGGTGGCTGGAGGTGGCGGCCCACGAGCAGGGTGGAACAGATCGACTGAGCCCTACCTTGCTGTGCACTTTAAAGGTAGGGGCCTGAGACCACTGCCCATCTTCCCCCAGCTGCCGCAAGACTCCCACAGGATAGCACAACCGTAAGCAAGGTAGCGGCTCAGGGTACAAGAGGCTAATGTCTGCTGCCCTGCCATCTTGCTCCCCACCAGCCCCTCCATGCCCTCCAAAATGTCTGTTCTCCCCATTATGGAGGATAGACTTAGGACATTGGCTGCCATTGGCCTGGTTGCACAGATGTGAATTCAAATCTAGAGAGCTCTTCACTGCAGCTGGCCTTTCTATTCCTTGATTTGGGCTCTGGTCCAGGAACACATTGTTGCAGTTTCATGGCTGTT
The DNA here is from genome assembly GCA_963921515.1 of Calotriton arnoldi. NCBI lineage: Eukaryota > Metazoa > Chordata > Amphibia > Caudata > Salamandridae > Calotriton > Calotriton arnoldi. The sequence goes on from CAWUFW010000809.1 coordinate 852,807, forward strand.
CCTCTCCGACTTGGTTTCAAGTTTGGACAGACCTGTCAAGGGCAGCTGACCTCTCTGTTCCTTTTAACTGGGATTTAAAACATGAGTGACTCCTTGATCTCAGCTGATGCACTAGTTCATTTCTGGCTTGGGTTCAAGACTAAGGAAGAGTCTCAAAGGCACTTTCTCTCAACTTAGTTATTGCCTTCGATTCCAGTCAGCAAGATCAAAAGTCTGCAGTTGACCTGAATCTTGAGTTCGAGAATTTGGAGTACTTGACTGCAATTGGCCTGTCTGTTCCTATTCAGTTGGGGGTCAAGTCTTTGCAGCACTATTGACTGCAGTTGACTGTCCATTCAACTACCGGTGGGCTCAAGCCTTTGAAGAACTCTTGAATGCAGTTGTCTTGTTTTTCCTCCTTGGTTGGGTTCAAGGCTTCAAAATACTTTTGAATGTACTTGAATGAATGTTCCTCTTTAGTTGAGGCCAAGTGTTTGGAGCACTCTTGAATGCATATGGAGTGCATGTTCCTCTTCGGTTAGGGCCAAGGGTTTAGACCACCCTTGGGTGCAGATGGCATGTCTGTTCCTCTTCAGTTGGTGGTCACGTTTTCAGAGCATATATGAATGCACAGTTTTTCTTGGTAGGGTTTAAGTTTTCAGAGGTCTCTTGGATGCAGTTGCTATGCCTGTAACTCTCTGGCTAGATTCAATTCTAGGTGCAGCTCTTATCCGCAGCTGGCCTGTCTGTTGCAGTCTTTGGTTGAAATCAAAGAGACCTTTTGGCTTCAGGTGGCCTCCTTGGTTTGTCCTTCTGATTTGGGCTCACGACTAGGAAGTCCCCTAGGCCTTGATTTCCTGTTCTCTTCTCTCTAGGTTGGGTAAATGTTGAAGGAGACATCTTGTCGGTAGTCTATTGCACACCTTCTGGACTAGGTTTACGTCTGTGGACCCACCCTTGCTACAGTAGGGCTGGTAGCTCATCTTATGATGCAGGTCAAGTCTGAGGAGACCTGTTACCTTGACTGCCCTACCAGTTCCTACCGGGAATGGGAAAATGGCAAGTAGCTGAGTCAGGCAGGCTAGAGCAATATTGTACTCCAGATAGAGGCAATCCTACAGAACCAGCCTCTTCTTTATATTCAGAGCCACAAATATCACAATGATGCTGCAGCAGACTAAAGTCTTACATACCTTTACATGACATCACCACCATCAGTAAATCTAAGACTGAAGATTCTCATCAAAGGCACTTGGCTCAACAAGTAGAGCAGGCGGCATAAATCCAAAGACAGAAAGAGAGTGATAGGTGGCACCTTCACGTGCCACCTTTAAATCCCGAACACCAGGCATAGTGAGCTGCCGAGCCCACCTTAGTGTTAATGATAACCCAAAACAAAACCGCGAGCTCTCCAGGCCTTCAGAGCACACAATGATATCCAGAAACCTCGCGCGTATTTATTCTTGGGCCTTATCTTCATGTCATGAGACCAAGCTCACAGCACAAATGGGCAGCCATGGAGTTGGAGAATCAGTGACTGCTGGCAAGAATTGCTGTTCACACTCACTAAAGTGCGGTAGGAATGCTAAGTTTCACACTTGTTTAGTTTAAGTGGCATGTGCTAGATGTGTAAAAACTGGCCTCACCCGCAAGTTGTGGCATGCTTCATCATAGGACTTGCTGACTAACACCCCTGCGTAGACCAACGCCTGGGGTGGAGCAAAGGGAAGGGGAAGACAATACAAACATGAAATTAAAGGGATCAAAAAATAATAAATATGCAGATTGTGAAATCTAAACTAGCTCGGGTATATCCACCGCTACACTTTATTCCTGGACTACCCGGCCTGGATTAAAAATGAAAAATAGGATTGAGATGTCAGGGATTATTAGTAGCCCTTCACCCCTCCTAGCTGCATACTCGTCAACATGTTTCAGCCGATTCTTTAAGCCCTAACGCGGGTCTATACGGCTTTCTTCAGGACCTCTGATCTCATGTATGCCCCTTCTTTCCTACCTTGAGTCTATAGATTCGGGGTATATCCCCTAGGTTCTAGGGTTATTCGAGACACACTGCGGAAATACTGAGTTTCATAGAAGTAGGAGCTCGAATTGGTGTGGGAGCGGAAGCGGCTCCCTGTAGTCACACATTCATTAAGGTGAGACTGCTGCTCCTTATAGGACCCGGACCCCCCAGGTTGGCTCCCGGCCCCGCCCCCATCCAAACCCACAAATCAATACTTGACGACCAAAGCTGTGGGTAAAAGAGGCCATGTTTATTACAAACCAACACACAAACATGACAATATATAATTAATACAATTCGATACGATATGGATTTATCAAATTCAATCGTTAAGCAATATGTACATTTAAGTTGATCATAAAATCATAATCCATCAGCAAGTCTGACAGAACCTAATTTATATACCAGAAGAATGTTGTCTATTGCTCCAGCACTAAGGGGCCTTCTGGCTCGCGTCCCCCAACCAACTGAGAGCCACGCAAGGCGCAACCCACCTGCGTCCTTGAGAGGTGAGCCCCTGCCATCTGGTCCTTGTCCGCCACCTGAGGGGCCCACCCCTCCACCACCAGGCTGCCCATCGGGGCTCGTAGGGAATAACCAGGGTGTAACCGCCAATTCAAGCTCCTACTACTATGAAACTCGGTATTTCAGCAGTATGTCTCGATTGGGGAGGTTGGGGTAGGAATTTGTCCTCTTCCCCCCTTCTTTTTGTGTGTTTGAAGGATTGCTGTTCAGCTGCTGAGACTGGTGCTGCTGCGCTGCTCACATTAATTAGTCCTCCCAGAATTTAGCCATTAAGGAGCCCCTCGGAGACAGCATTGTCATATTTCCTTCTTTTACCTTGTGCTCTGGTGCGAATTGTTGCTGGTTATTTGATGATTACTGTGCTGACGTCATTGTACTCAGTCCATGTAGCTGCATGCTGGAATCCGTCAGCCTTCGGTCTTTGATTAGCAGTTTTGGTTTGTATGCTGCCTTGGTCTTTGGGCGCTATCATACATTCCATCCTGATAATATGCCATTTACCTCTTTTAATGGAACGAAAGATAAAATGATTGGAATTGTTGACTGATTTCCTGTTACACAGTTGTATACAGTTTTAAAATGATTGCCAACTTTTTACGCTTTTGTCTTCTTATATTTGGACAAACGCATATATAAAAGAAACTGATACCTGTTTTATAAAGTTCTTTCATGCCTCTTGCATTCTGATTATAACTTTTAAATAATATTTTTAAAATCGAATTGTTTGTATACCCAGTGCAACAATGTGCAACTTGAAACTGCAAGTCAATCTTTGATTTCCCAATTCCCTACCTGACTGCTTTTGAAGTAATTGTTAGTGGTCACGGTGTTGTTGAACTGCTCTAATTAACACTGAAGCTTTTGTTAAATGGTGTTTTCTTTCGGAATCACATGTTGTTCCAGTGTTTTACACATCAACACCACTTCAATGCAGATCGTTTATATTGAGCAAGGCAGCCCAGGTCTGTAACTCAGCAAAGCGTTTGCCAATGTCTCCAGAGCTCTACTACACACTGTGTGTGCCTGTGCCAGTCTAACACGCACCCCTTGCCACACAACCTGGTAAACACAATCCGTGCCCTGGTCTGAAACAGCAGTAGGAGCCGCACATTCCATTATGTCTCTCCTCATTTTTGACAGCAAGACCACATTTCCCATTATACATCAAATCTCATTTCAGCCATTCGAAATTTCTCATGACCCCCCAGATTTTTATATTGTGCAAGCACTCACATCTAAGCCTGCATGAGGGTTTTATATTGAGGATGTCCACGTTTCTGTTTTTCTAGCCTTATTTTGAGCAGATCTACTTTTCTAATAAATTACAAGGGTTTTAAAATGTGCAGATCCACAGTTCTAATTGTTTTCCTGGCCTTATAGTGACTTGGATCAACAAATGGAGCTTGAGGGACGAAATCTAGCGCACCCTCTACCCAAACAGTACTTTATTAAAAAAACCAAGATAAACCAAGCTAAATGTAGTACTAAAGCTAGCTATCTTGACTTGACACACTATTTCTACCATGGTGTTTAGTTTGCAAAAATCCTGTGGTGTATAGTTATTATGTGCTATACTCCTGGGCCAACATCAAAACTGCTTCAAACATTGAGAGGCCCTTCCTTATGAGTTTGGGGGCCTCCTATGCTAACATCATTTCTGAGGTGGCTACCTAGTGTAGAATGGGTAGCCACAAGTTGAAGTGCATGTGTGTCAATTCGAAAGATGAGAGCAGCAGTCTCCTTTAAAAATATGTCTAGGTAACACAGACCGACCTTTATTGCTGCGGACCGGATCACACATTGCAAAGTGAATGTCACATGCATAAACCTCCATGAGCTGAAGGTCCGTATCTTTCAATGTATGTGCAGCGAGGGCAGATTCATCAGGACCTGAGGGCACTACCACCTGGCAGCAGTGCACCCAAGTGTACTGTAGTCATGGCTGTGTCCTACAGACAAAACATGCAACACCATATCCCTGAGCACCAACATTCAATTCCTTCCACTGCTACTCTGGTTAAAATACAATGACATTGTCGAGGAAGGCATAGCCTGGATGCCAACAGGGATTCCTTCTTGTCATGATGGTGATTGAGGAGGGTTCCCTGACTTTGGGTGGTGGCAGCAGGTCCTTTGTGGTGAACAAATTGCATTTAAAAACGAACGAGTCCAACGTATTAGAGCAAACCTGCACCAGCCTCTGAGTTAGTGCAAGGGGCAGGAATATGAAACATAATTTCTCAGTGAAAAAAAACAGCAATGAGTGCCCCCAACTTAAAGCACCCCAGCCAAGCCCGCAACAAAAAAACGCATGGTTGCGTCCCTAGTTTTATCTGAAAAGAGTGATGCCCTCGATAAGCGTCGTGAAAGCACTCTGCACCAAAGAGTGTTACATATGGGTGAACTGGAGCATCGGGCCCTGTAGAAGGGAAATGACGTGGAGGTCACATGACCTCTATCAGAGGGTCGCTAGAGTGGAATTAATCGGCGCCGTTTTAAGCGGATGTCAGCTCTGGTGAAAACTATGGCTATAGTGTGCGCATCGTTCGTTATACCCAATTCCACTCGAGTCTGTGAAAAGTGGCGTTTATGTAAAATGGACTGTAGAGGCACTAGGATTAGTGGGATGTGTAAAGGGGGCTCTCAGACTGACATCACACTGGGAAGAAATACAATAAATAACGCTTTGTATATTTAGCTGTCTCATCATTTTGCAGATCTTTATGAGCAAGTCGGCAGTGCCCTTCAGCTCAGACATGTTCCCATTCCTAATAAGAGTCCATGTTACAGACAGCAGGCCCCACACTTGTCAGGCAGTAGGTCTACACGTCTCCTTTTGTCTCAGACCTTAGCCCACAGGCCCAGATTTTCATTTTTCTCCATATCTTGGAATGCCAGCGCACTTTTCTATTTTTTCCCATGCCCCTTTTCTAGGACCTTAGAACTATATTTTGCATTAGTCTTCAGATCTCACATAAAAGGGCTACTTTTGGTCACAAGGCCGACTTTTTACCTTATTTCCCAGGTCTTGCGGAACATGAAGAGTGCCACAGTCACAACAATGAACATACACAGTAGTAAGTGACCACAATTTAGTTTAGCAGTGCATTGACAACAATGAAGAAGCAACGTTGATTGATAAATAAACAAATGCATTAGCATCCCTTCCTCTTACACTAACGCTAATCTTACCCAAACTGTACCCTTAACCCTTCCTCTAAATCTAGTTCTTACTCTAATATTTATCCTTTATCTTAACTCTAATTGTTAACCACCCTTTCTCTTTTTAATAATAATGGTACAATATTTAGTTATTTTACTCATCATCTCCTACAATAAAATGTTTCATAGACAATTTCTTCATTTTTATTCCTCATTACCGGTTCCTCATTTTGCTTTATTCATTTTCACACAATGCCAGATTTCGCACATTATAGGCCCACACATTTCTGTATTCGTCAGGTCTCATGCACTGCAGGACCACAGTTGTCATTACACCCTAAGACTCGTATCCAGCAGGCCCACAATTTCTCACAACACATCAGGTCTTTTATCCTGTAGGGCCACAGTTCGTTAGGCCTCGTATATACAGGACCACAGTCCTCGTTATGTTCGTGATATAAATCCAGACATGTCCACCTTTCTCTTTATGTCCTAAGTGCCATGTTTCAGATGTGGTATCAGCAGACCCCTGTTTTCCTACATGCCCCAAGACCAACTATTCCCACTGTGCCACAGGTCTTGCGTAGTGTTTGCCCACATATCACTCAGTGCCAAAGGTCTAGTATTCTGCTTGCCCACCTATCCCTATATGTTCCAGGTCTCGTATCTTGCAAGTCCATATTTTTTACTATGGTAACCATCTCCTACTCTTAATGACCATATTCCTCATTATTCTCCTGGCATTATACCATGCAGCAGATAGTTCTGTTTATTTCCTAGACGTCGCATCCTTCAAGCCCACATTTCTCACTATGTGCTTGGTCTCATCCAGCAGGTCACATTTCTGTTCATGCCCCATGATTCGCAACCAGCAGACTCCTATTTTTCTTTATGCCTCAGTTCTTGGATCCTGCAGGCCCACTTTTTCCATTATGTCCCCAGTCTTGTATTTGATAAACCCCAGATTTTTCGAAATACCTTTAGTCTCATCCTTCCGCCCCGCATTTCTCAAGCCTTGTATCTAGTTGTCCTTATGCTCAAGGTCTTATGTCCTGCAAATCCCCATTTTCTCCTTTTACGCTGGGTCTCATATACTCCAGACCCTCATTTCTCTTTACACCCCTGGTCTTATTTCCTGCAGGATCACATTTCTGTTCGTGCCTCAGGGCCTATCCTGCAGACCTATAATTCCTATTTGTGCGTTAGATCTTGCATCTTGCAGGCCAATACACCTCTTTATATGCCAGGACTCATATCCTCCAATCCCATATCATTTTATTATGGTACAGATCTCGTACCCTGCAGGCCCACAGTCCTTCATATGCCGCTTGCACCATGCAATGCAAGCCAACATATCTATTTATTCTTAAGATATTGTAACTTGTAACTCACTTTTCTCATTAAGCACCAGGACTTTTAGCCTACAGGCTACATTTCGCATTACACCCATGGTCTCGTACCCTGCAGCCCCCCCTTTCTCTTTATGCCACAGACCTTGTGTCCCAGGTCCCATTATGCCAGTGGCCTTTTATCTGTAAGCCCTGGGTCGTATATTCTACAGACCCTCATTTCTCTTTACACCAATAGTCCTTTGTCTAGTGGGCCCATGTTTCCCATTTTCTTAAGACTCTCGTCTTGCAAACTCACGTTTCTCATTTTAGCCTTGGTGCTGAACTTTGCTAGCCATATTTCTCACTATACCGCTGGTATCTTACACTGCAGGCACACATTTTTTTTATTTTCCCAGTTGTATTATAATGCCTACCTTTCATTACTGAAGCATGTGATAGCTGTTTTTGATTTCCTTACTTACTCAAGAAAGACTACCATTTTGGTGCAACACAACATGTTGTTATGGGTAGATTAAGAGTTAGGGGTAGGTTAAAGGTTAGGTTTAAGATTAGATTTAGGGTAAGGGTAGTGGCAAGGTTTAGTTTAGCTTTGTGGCTAGGCTACTGTATGCAGAAATATTGTCTGATATAAATATAGTATCCTAAATATCGTTTACAAAAGTAATGTCCCAAAAAGAAGCACATTACACAGTAGCTATAAGGTGCTGCATAAAATAGACTGAGTGGATGAAGCCAAATATTAACATATATGGTGGATCTCTGTGGTTAATGGGATAAACTAAATGATATTGGTAGGGAAAGTCTTGAAATTCTCTCGGTCATTAGTTAGGGATGAGAGAGGCCTTTGTCATCTCTGGTGTGAGTAAATCCAGTGCACCTTCGCAGCTCAGGAGGTGAATTTCGTGGTTCACTTTGAATTTGTTGCATGCGGGCAGTACGTTTATGTTGAGTAGTATGTTCCAGGGTGGTGGGCAAGAATGGAGGACAACTGAATATGTGAGGATGTGCATGAGTTGGTGTGTGTGTGTGTGTGAAACACACTGATAGATTGTATGCAGTTTGGGTTTGATGAATGCGGTGTTATATTGATTCTGCAAGGTTGTATGAGTACCGGAGTGGCAGGGGTGGAATGGGATGGAATTTGATGGTTATGGCCTTGGATTGATGTGAATCCCAAAGTGAAGAATTTGAAAGGGGGTCTGTTATACTTGGTCTTCTTCAGAAGGGGTCAGATCCTTTTTTGCTGGTAGATCTTAGGTAGTGAGGGTACTACCTTTTCAGTCGAAGGCCAGTGCTTGCTTGTGATCTTTTAGGGACCAGTCTCATCCTCACTGTATCTAATTGCGTACGAGGTGAGGTGCCCCCTAACGAGTGTTACCTATGCATGTGCCTGGTCAACTTCGTTGGTTTTGTAACTCTTCCCATCTTTTAGTGGTGAACATCAGACATTTGTGGATTGCCCAACACCATGGCGTAGGAATGGAGAACACCAGACTTAAAGACTAAAAAAAATAGTTGGGATTGAGAGTAAAAAAATCGACATCGAACTAACAGAGGCTCCTCAACTGGTGAATGTGATGGAAGCTGTGTTTTTACGCTTGAAGTTTCTTCTGAACATTCAGCTTTTATTACAAGTGGTAGTATTTGTGCTACACAGATTACATTCTGCCACTAGCATATAACCTGGATCCCGGGAATATTTACGGGATACGTCCCAGCTATTACAAATTGGGGAAGTAAGGCTACTGACTTCCTCGAGTTGTGCACACTTTTTATTACGCAAGTGTAGTTTTCATTATTATTGAGCTTCACGTAGCTCATGGAGTTTTCAGTTTTACCTTCCCTTACGCACAAGCTAGGTTTTTCTTAGGCCTTAATGGTAAAGCATGTGAATACCCCGCACATAGAGTAGATGAAACTGTGTCTGGTTGCAACATTTTCTTTGCCTGTGCTGCCTGTAGATATTCACGATGAACCTGCTGCCTGTAGATATTCACGATGAACCTGAGTGTACATAATATTTTCGCACAAGTTTTGGTGCTGAAACTGTATATGTTGCTATCCAGGACTCTACTGTGAAATCGACCGACGAAGTGGGAATGTTGCGTAGCTTTCCATGGCACCTGACTTCACTCTCGCAATGGAAAATTACGCCAAATTACACTGAAGTACAAAATGTTGACAATGGGGGGTATGCCATGTAAAAAGCTTTGAAAAAGCGTTGCTTTTTATTCAAAAGCCCAGTCATAAAGCACTTTGGCACCTTTGTGTATTTTGGGCCAGATGTACGACCAAGGAATTTGCGACGTGCAATTTGCGAGTCGCAAATTGGTATGTACAACAGTGTCTGCGACACTGATTGCGATTCCCAATGAGGTCGCAAATTGCATGCCTCATGCATATTCATGAGGCACTCGCAATTTACGACCCCATTGGGAATGGCTGGCCCTCTCAGGTATGGTGGCCTGCTGGGCTCAGCAGACCTCCATGTCTGGGACTGCTTTTCAATAAAGCAGTTTTTTTTTTTTTAATGTAGCCCGTTTTCCTTAAAGGAAAACGGGATGCATTTAAAAAAAGAAAAATGAAACATTTTCGTTTCATTTTTTAAGGGCAGGTAGTGGTCCCTGGGACCACTGCCTACCCTTAAAAAATATTTTTAGAGCCAGTCACAAAGTGGAATGGGTCCCCTGGGGACCCCTTCCCGTTTGCGAGTGGTTTACCACCCTTCTGTGAAGGGTGGTAAACTTCGACTGCTTTGCGACCGCAATTGCGGTCGCAAAACAATCATACATGGCATTTGGGGTCGCTATTAGGAAGGGAACGCCCCTTCCTAATAGCAAGTCGCAAAACACTATTTTGCAAGTCGCAAATTTTTGCGAGTCGCAAAATAGGGTTTGTACATGGCCAAAAGGATTTTTGCATACACAAACGGGTCTAAGACCCGTTTGCGCATGCAAATATCCGTTGTACATCTGGCCCTCTATTACATTTTAGCGAGAAATTTCCAGAAGTTGAGAGAAAAAAACTCACAACTTCGCATACCCCTACTACTGACTCACACAAAGGGGCAGATTTAATTTTCTTTCACGCAGTGCAGCAGAGCAAGACAACTTGCTGCACTGAGCTGCGTTGCATGAAAGGGAGAGAACAGAAATATGCCATATCTACCAAGATATGGTGCAATTCTGCTCTCCCCCAGCGCTGGTGCACTGTGTGCTGCCAAGCATCAATGCAGGCACCTTTGCGCCATGGTGAAAGGGTACTTGCGCTATGGCCAGGATGGTTTTTGTGCACAAAAACGATCCTTAGAGGCATATTCCTCTTTCTGTGAGCGCTGCAGAATACAGCACACATGGAAAGAGGAAGTAATGAGGAAAAAAATAAATATATTTCTCGTCATTACACCTCTGTCGTGTAGGGGCACCTTTTTGGAGCAAACCCAGGTTTACAAGTCTTTGTAAATCTGGATTTGCTTCAAAACACATGGCTGGATGCATTGGAACGCCCATGCTCCACCCATGTAACTCCTAACTGACGTAAAGTAACGCAAGGCAGTGCTATGCACATCACTGTGTAGTTCTAGTTCAGCCGCACTTCAAAAATACATTTTTTGATTTGGCGTTTATAACTTTTGACCCTGTCGACAGATTACCCAGTCAACTAAGTTTCAGCATGGTAAGTGTCATGAAGATCGATCATAGGAATACAAGTTAAGGGGTGGTGATAAAGTCTTATCATTTCATATTTTATCTCCCATTAGAAATTTTGCCAAATGATAGAGCAAAAGCAGTTGAACGGATTTACATCAAACTTGGCATAAACGTACAGCTTTACTCACAAAGCGTGCCTTTTTTATCTGGTGTAAATGTATCAAATAGTTTAAAAAAAGATGCCAGGTGGGATTAAAAGGGTTAACGCTTTTGTATATCTTTGTTAAAACTCGCAAGTCAATCCTGTAAATCAAACTTTTAAAAATATCTTTTCAAATGTGATTGGGTGCATTAGGGCCCAATTTAACTGCTCCAAAATAAACATGTAATATAACAAGCATTGGCAAAGCCAATGGGTCTCGTCTACACGAGAGTTTCTCTTTTTGTTTTCTCTATTCTACAGTAGTTGTGTGGATAGTAAGTGTAGATTGTTTGTGCTAATAAAGTAGTTTTTAATGTTTTGCTGATATAGTGATGTATGTTGGATGCTTTGTATGCCTTGGTAGACCTGTTGGCTTTGTAAATGTTTTCTGTCGATGTAAGCCAGCTGAGTCATTAATGCCTTGCACTACCTCAATGAATTTTGAAACCTTACTGCAGATTACATAAGCTCCCTTTGGCATGTGTTCAGAGAGCTATAGCACATGCTTTTGTTAAGCCATTTTAGCACAGCACACAGAGGCCTGGTTCTTTCAATAAGAGAGAGGGTTTTATTTTAGCCTCCATTCAGTACAGACGTTGTATGTATAAGGAATTTATATATAAACCTAATTGAAAGGTAGCAGAGCTCTGTATATTGTCAAGGCAGAGCCATCACAACATATGATAGAAGTGGTAGCTGGTTTGTGGAGCTGATGCGGTTTGACATAAAAGTGTGACTAGATGTCTGTAAATCAGTCACCTTTTGCAGTATCATCTCTGCAGAACCCGTCAGCGAACTTGAGTCATGTGACGCAGCATGAAGAAAATGAAGTAGACTGCTTGCTCAACTGCTTTCCTTGCTCCTGAGCGTTAACTTTTGGATCACGCGGGCTAGCCACAGGACTGTGCACTAATGGTTCCTTTTATAAAAACATAGCTGTAAAGTTTTGGGTTTTAATATATGGTTGTGATATTTATTTTTAATGCATTGTCCTTCTGTGTGATGATTGGCGGTCTCACATGTGTGTGTAGCTCTCCATTGGAAGCAGTTGTAAAGAGGAGCCGGGAAGCTAAAGTGGGACTCAGAGGGGAGGCGAAAGAAAGAGCGGCCGATAACGGAGGTGGGAAGCAGCGATGAGGGAAAACCGCAAATGTGACGAGATAAGAACAAGATTTACAGGGCTGTTTACTGAAACGGTGCTAGGAGCATCAACACTACAAAGAAACAAAAAGGAACCTTCCCAAAGCGGGCTCAAAGAAACAAAAAAAAATAGTGCGCATACACGAACTACAATACACTCAAGTGAAAGGATACAAGTAATAGGCCCCTGCTCCGCGGGAGGGAGTAAGGCACAAGAAGGAGGGACAAAAAAAAGAAACAAATCAAAAGCAATGGGCAAGCTGTAAGCCCACAGAGTGGATACAGCATGTCTCGAAGACACAGCAGATGCGCTGCATAGGCGAAACCTAAAAAGTACATAATAGGTACCATGTATAATGTGGTCCTATTTTATCATCTCTTGGTTCTGGTGACGTCTACAAACCACTCGACGTTCAGCCTTATGGTTTTATGATGATACCAGAACCCCTTGATGGCTATATTGGACCCTATTACACAGTTACCCATTATATGTATGTATATATAGCAGGGCTACTTGAATTATGAGATTGCGCGGCTGCAGGACTTTCCACACAAACATGGATTAGCCGCATCTGCCACTTAATCCATCATCTGTTGTATAATCTGCAGATTGTAACAAAAAACCATTTGTTTATAGCTCAGTCGTATCAAAAGTTACAAAAAACCTGGCAACACATGTTCTCTCGCAGTGGAAGGCCCTACGTAAAGGTTGACTGGTCATCTTTTGGTTGTTTATTTCTGTATTTGGTTGTTAAACTTGTACTAATGAGGTAAAATCTTTCCCCATTGAGTGTGGCCATGTGTAAAATACAGAAAATAATTAAGCAATGCTATAACAAAATGGGCCTCAACACGCCACATAGTTTGCCTTTTCTTGCCGCATAATGTAGTGAAACCTGACACATAATTTGGTCCTCCCGTCACGTAATTCCAGTGGTCCTGCTATATCATGATGGGTAAACCGTGTGCATACATATATATGTATATATTATATAAATATATATTTTTTTATATATATATTTATATTGGGTAAACCATGTACTATAGGCCAACACTGACATCAAAATGTTCTGGTAATACCATAAACTACAAGGCTCTAAAGGCCGAGTGGTTTGTAAATGCCACTAGAACCCCACCAAGAACACAATACAGGGCCATATTAAATGCTACCTGTTATGTAGTTTTTTATATTAATTGTTTATGTTAGGATAGCTGTCCTGGAAAAAAGCTGTTTTGTTCAAAGTGCATCTAACAATGAGCGCTGCTTGGAATTCGAATGTTTTGGTTTTGTTTACCTTTTATGAATAAATTGTTATTGATCAATGGACAGTGGTTTATGTAATTCTGTGGCTGCAATTTGTACCACATAAATACGAATTTACCATATTAGCAGATTATACTAAAGAATGTTGTTTCTAATTCAAATGGATTAAAAGAACTGCCAGAGAGTTGCCACATAATTTGCATGTTTAGCCACATAATTTAGATACCCTTGCTGCATAAGTTGGTCCTTGATGCAGCATACGTCTTTAGCCCTAATAGTGGTAAAGCTCTGTGGAGTGGTTTGAGTGTCTGTCATTATGATGATGAAATCTGTATTTCATAGAGATCCTGATCCACATTTCATGACTTCCTATGAAATATGGGTTTTTAAACTACAGCATTTGGTGCAATATAAGAACCAGAACATGTAGTTAACATAATGAACATAACACAGATACACACACACACACGCACATGCACACACACAGACACACACACACACATGTATATGAAATGAAGTTTCTCCACACCAATCCGGTCGCTTCCACCAGCGGGGAGAGTGTGGGTTAGCGGTTGTGGAACCCGCTCAAAATCCAACACAGGCCAATCCTTGGAAATGTTAGAAAAGATCAGCGACCCGCACACAGCATGCCTGCTTCAACAAATCTTTATTGGCAACGAGTTTTAACCCAAACGGGCCTTCGCCACGGCCAGTTACAGGTAAGGATTGGCCTGTGTTGGATATATATGTATATCTAAAAAATAAAAGACCTTATGACGTAGAAAACTTACTCCGAGTTACTTCAACAAATTTTTAACCTCTCATCATAGCCTCATGCAGTACTTTTTGCATGATGGAAAAATACTAATTGTTGTACATGAAGCCATTCCAAAGTGGAAATATCGGTTAATAGACATCAGTAAAAATAAGTTGTACCATCATCAACAATTTCATTTATTTCAATGAGAAACAATTATTCCCCATCATTCTGAATCCAAATTTCATATAGTACGAAAGTAACTCCATTATATATGGGAAAATAATCCTTGCCACTTCTAAACTTGTAATTAAAGAATATATATTTTCCCCATTGTGAAACTCGCAAGTCACCACATCACAAAGAGGAAACAATCTCTAAATTCATCATTATTTCAATGTCATATTTTTTATGTCGTGCCCTTGCATGCAACATCCATTGACTTCTATTTCGTGGACCATTCTTACGTGTTTCACTGGCTTGTTCCTGTTTTCTAAATTAAACACCCTAAATCTTCCGATTGTTCCCTGACTATAATGAAAACTAAAGATAAAACCACTTAAAATACTCTAATACTGCTATAATCAGAAAAAGACATATAACAATTCCTCTATGTGCAAACAGCTTTTACTCCATATTTAGTCCTGTAGAGTACTTACATCTATTTCTAATGTATACTTTAACTCACGTATTATAAACAAACGTTCCCTATTCCCACCTCTTCTTAGCTTGTGTACACTATTAGTGATGGAATACTTGACAGGATCTTCCCTCTTTCCATGGATTGCTTCAAAGTGGTGTGCTACAGGGTGATCTAGATTTTTATTAGCTCTTGTATGTTGTAAAATCGTATGTGCTTGTAGTATAGTACTGATATATACGTCTTTGAACATGGACACATTAGCATGTATACTACAAGATTTGTTTTGCATTTTAATAGTTTGTTTGATCTTCTGGAAATATCTGAAAATGGCATTTCATACTTTTTGTAGTCTACGCTACGTTTGCAAGCTTTACATTTTTATAGCATTTGTAACCATGTGTGTCCTTAAGCTAAGTTTGTGTAACAATTTATCTTTCATTGATTGCACCCTTCAATATGTTATAGGCAGGGCCACTGGAAATATGCAGCAGGATTGACTAAAGTATGAAGCAAGAAAGGCAAATTATGTGGCATAATGCTGCACATGTTGTGATAGTATTAACTAATTGTTTTGTAATTTTACCCATGTTAATACTGCCTTAGAAAATATATCACCTGCCTAGTACCACTTTAACACCCAAATACATCAATTAACTACTGAAAGATGACCAGTAAACCTTTGTGAAGGGCCTTCCACTGCCCAGCATCATTTTGTTTTGTTAAAATCTGCAAATCATGCAACAGATGATGGATTATGTGACAAATGCACCAAATCCATAATTATTCCAAAAACGCTGAAGCCCCAGAATCACATAATTCTAGTGACATTGGTTTACAGGTGGCTATTTTAGAACCCAATGTCCTATAATTTTATCTGAATTAATTATCTTTAAGTGTCTAGTCAAAATCGCTCTCACTGTGTTGTGATGAATACCAAAGTTTATCAGCCTCATAGATTCCTCCTTCTTTTCTTTTTCAAACAACATTTCCTCCCTTTTCCTTCCCGACACCATCACTGCATTCCTCAATGTATGTTGTCTATAACCTCTGGCATGCAAACCTTCCATCATTTTATATTGTTCATTTTTGAACTGACATTTATTACTACGTACTTCCTGTACGGAAACACACCAAATTTTGCAGGAAGCGTGCTTTGTGTGATTCGCTGTAAATCTGTTCAGTAGTTTTTGAGAAATTAAGGTTCAAAATGTATGTATATGTAGAACGATCAAAATAACAACTTAACAGTTTTTTCAGTGAAATTCATTGGGGTTTTTTTCTGATGTACTTTATTTTCAACCCATGCTGCACACAACCTTTGGTTCTGTGCATCAGGGGTTGGGAGCAGGGCTGGGCCCTCCTCCCAACCACACATGCCCACCCGACACACCCTGACCACAAGACAGAGGTTGGTCACAAGGCCTGTCCGCCAGCCAGGCCCAGTATCACAGTTGTTAAGCATGCAACAAACAACATTCAGTAATTCATTGTCAAGCCAGGATTTTAATTATAAAACAGGGATGTACTTTTATTACACACACACTACTCAATACCATGGTTGAATTCACAGATCTATACAGGTAGGCAGGTGGAAATACCTATGGTGATACACTTTAGCAGTTGATACCCCAGTAAGGCTTGCACCCTAAGCACACGCTAGCCTCCCGCCCCCACATACAAAAAACACTTTAATATGGCACAAGTATTAAAACCAGGCCTACTGGCTTTGTCAGGAAGCAGAACCCTCAAACTCAATGCAAATGACTATAAAACCTTCTATGATAGTACCATCATACAATGGCATTCAGTACTATAGCTGTTCATCCCCTGTAAACACTTTCATTGTTAATAAAACATTACATGATTCAGATACTGTGTACATGAATGTTGTTTCTACCTTTACCTTACTGTAAAGCTCAACACCAAAGGGCCCTGCACCTTAAAGGCATGAGGTTAAAAGCCCCAGCTCCAGGGATACTTCACCCATTGAGAATCCTCTCTCTGGTAGACTTGGGGTGACTTTTTTGTTTAAACTCTTTCAGCCTTTTTAGGGCGGCAACTTCGCTGCTAACAGCCAACATACACCATAGGATCTTTCCTAGTGGCAGCACTGCCCTCCATCAGGCACCACCAGGCCAATATGCAACTTTGAGAGGTGGTCCCAATGCTTATGGAGCACACCTTTAGCTTGGGTGTCCGGCCCCATATGTGCACCTGAAATGTTCAAGTCGGGGACCGTGGGTGAGCCCTACAGCCCCAGCAGTTTCTTCCAGCTCCCTTGTGCCCGACCTTCCTCTCAGGGACCGTTTCAAGAGCCAGAATTACTGTTATTTGGTGGCTGCAGTCCGCGCAGATGAGGAACTGTCGCACCCAGGCACCTGTTCCACACAGATATGGGTTAAGTAGCGGGAGGCGGCACAATGTTTGAAGGGCTTTACCCCCCCCCCCCATCTCTCCTCCCCGAGCTACCAGGTTGTGAGAGTGCAGTGGCACTTAATCTTCTCTTCGGTTCCTGGGAAGGTGTGGGGGCTCTCAGAGACACAGCACAGAGAAGGAGTGGTACAGCACTCACTTGTTTTCTGTCTCTGGGGCGGTTGCAGATTCCTGGGACATCTTCTTCAAATAATGCGCACCTGGTCTAGTTTTTGTTAGTAGTGTCGCCCGCGGTGGAGGGGACAACCGGGGACACTTTTAAACTTGTAATTAAAGAATATATACATTTTCTCCATTGTGAAACTCGCAAGTCACCACTGACTAACAAGCTTCAACAAATACATACAAAAGCGTTAACCCTTTAAATATCTGGAACCTTTTTTTTTTTTTTTTTAAAGAAAACATCTTAAAACCTAGTGAATGGATTTGCATCAAAGCAAAGCACTCTTTCTAAGTAAAGTTGGACGTTCATGCCAAGTTTGGTGTAAATCCATTTAACAGTTTTTACTCTATCTTTAGTCCAAGTTTTCTATGGGAGCTAAAATTGAAATTATACACTTTAACATCTCCCCCTTATAGCTTACTGAGCTATTAGATTGCCACTGTTGTGCAAATCCATCCATAGGGTCAAAATTTATAAGCAAATAAAAAAGGCCTTTTGAAGGGAAAGTGCGGCTGAACAATAACTACACAGTGGTGACTTCCTCTGTGTAATTAATATATGGTGCATGTGTATACTTGTGTAGTTATAGTTAGGATCACATTTCCATAGGAAATTGATTTTTTGGTTTGCTAATAACTTGGTGACATTTTACAAATCTTCACAAAACTTTGCAAAAAAAGTCTCATCCACCTCAGCTTCTTTATTTAAAGCTTTGGGGTGATCCGTCAAGTGGGGGCTGAGAAAAAGGGGGTCTCCTAAAACTCATTTGCCCCATAGCATTTTTCATAGGAAAATTGAATAGCAAAACTGAAAAACTCCTGAGCGGATTGACACCAAATTTAGCAGAAAGCTAGATCTTGATCCATAAAGCGTGTTTTTTGGTGCAAATCTGTTCAGTAGTTTTAGGAGAAAATAAGGCTTAAAATGTATGTATATTTCACGCCGCAGTTCCACTGCAGATCCAATGTAGTGAATCTGCAGAGCCGGGAGCTCAAGCACACGTTGTGATTGGCAGGCCGCAACTTGTAGGAAAAGTTGCAGCCGCCATCTTAGGACTCAGCAATTCAGTCCAGAGTCCTACAAAATAAAATGAAATAAGTTATTAGTGGGTGGGGTAGGTGTACCTTGACCACCTGGGTCTTTTGAGGGTGAGGGGCCCCAACAGAGGGACCCCACTGGGGCAAAATGTTTGGGATTCCGTGGATCTGCTGAACCACAGCAAAGCCCAGTGTGGCCCGTGGAGAATAGCAGTGGATCCGCAGTACCACAAAGTAAAAGAAAAGGGTGTTGGCCGCCAGTGGGGACTGGGTGCAGGAAGTGGCCGCAGGTCAGGCCCTGTGCCCAACCCCACATCACGTATGGTTGAAAGTTGTGCGTGGTGAGGGGGGGGGGGGGGTTGGCCGCCGGCAAAAGTTGGGTGCAGGACCTACCCACATGCCAAGCCCTGCAGCCAATATCACGCCACGTAGAGCAAATGGCCGGCAAGGCGGGCAATTGGGAACTGTGTGCCCAACTCCGCGCCACACACAGTGATGGACATCTTACTTTATGTTAAAAAAGGTATAGCATTTCACTGAAAAAGAACAAGGTTACAGTGGCGTTATAGTAAGGAATTGTAATATTTTACTTTACATTAAAAAAAACATAGAAAGTAACTTAAAAAAACAAAGGTTAAAGAGGCGTATAGCTAGGTGAAAATGTTGGTTACAATAAAAGTTTTAACCTAACAAAGCCATTGAAATTCGCCAGTTATAGTTATATCAAATAACTAGATGTCATGCCCTAAAGTAGCTACAACTCGCCTCCTCACCATGCACAATGTTATTATCAATGATGTAATTTCTGATGTCATTAGGGATGTTATCAATGCAGGCATTGAACATGTCATGGCAGGGAAGCATCAAATTATGTGGCAGGGTTTACTAAATTATGCAGCAAGAAAAGGCAAATTATGCAACATATTGCAGAACATTTCTTTTAGTATTACTTGATTATGTTGTCATTTTTTCATATGGTAATACTGCCTGGGCAAAGATTTCACCTCATTAGTACCAATTTAACAGCCAAATACAGAAATAGGCAACTGAAAGCTGACCAGTTAACGTTTGTGAAGGGCCTTGGACGGCGCGCGGACACATTTTGCCACGTTTTTAGTAACTTTTGATCTTTTTGATCTAGAAACAGTTTCTTTTTGTTATAATCGCAGATTATACAGGCGATTATGGATTATGTGGCCAAATCCATATTTATGCAAAAAAAAGCAGCAGCCTTAGAGCCAGATAATTCTAGTGGACGTGCTCATGAGTGATGTAGGATGTGAGGGTACAAATAGTGAATGGCGAGAGCACAATTTATAGTCACTTATTATATTGCTGGTCAGGCTGAATTGTGAATATTAAGTATCGCTTCAAATATTCCTTTTGGAATCTGTGTGTAGTTCTTTACGTTAAACTTTAAAATATATATACTTATGTAATGTCAATATATTAGCCCATATTAATTAATATGTGAGCCTAACTTAAGGATAAACTTCACAAGACATCTACTCAGTTATTTTCAATCTTTTCTTTTGTTGCCCATATATTTTCTTAAATTGCTATGATCTTAAGGTTACTGCTTCCTTTGAGCGCAGTCTACAGCTATGAAACCAGAAATTACTTTGAGCTAAAAACCCTTGAGCTGATCAGCTGACCTTCTCTAGGGGTGATCTAGTGGTAGCCTCATTATAGTGCTAGCAAAAGTACATTGTATATAGCAGTATCTGATAAGAGACATAGCAGCAGATTCTTTACATTTGAATTCGCCACAGGTGCCAGATTGGATCCGGAAAATGTTTTCAGCAGTACCTCTGCGCGTCGGTAGAGGGTGTCATGTGACTCCATAGTGATGGAGTCCATATATAGCCCTTCCAAATGCGCAGACGTCAGTTTCTTTTCCGCGCTTTCAATGCGGAGATGGTAAGTGGCTCCTCAGGCCATTTTTAGGCCTACTTCGACATTTTCGTCAAACTGAACAGTGTGCTTTAAAACAATCCTCATGTCCTCTGGGTTCAAGCCTTGTGGGTCCTGTGGTCAACAAATGTCTGCCACGGGCCCTCATTCTATTTGTATATGGTGCCTGGTGGAGCACCATGACTCTGAGAAGTGCGACTCCTGTTGCCAACTTCGCCCGAAGGTGCTGTGGGAACGTCAAATGAAGCTCCTAGCGGCGCGCATGTCACAATATTCCAAGGCTTCCCGTCGACCTCGGTCCTCTTCATGCTCCATGAACCACCCGCGGGCCCACTCCAAGAGCCGTTCCCGTGGACGTCACTCTCCATCGACGTCCAGTGGTAAGTCACGACATGGGCGGTCAAAGTCGCTGCACCCCCCGACTTCACCGCATAAAGCCTGCTCCTGATCTTCGATTGAAGAGTCGGTGCACAAGTCTACCCCGCGCCTCCCTACCTACCCTGGAGCCGGAGCGATTCTGACCCAGATGCGTGAATATTACAATTCTCTTCATACTATCTTTGGGTCTTCACCTTCCCTTGGAACGCCCTTGGGCCCCAAGAAGGTGCGAGGAGCCATGACTGTGTCCAAGCCAGCGGGTTCGCTCTCAGCCCCAGTTCGGCCTTTGGATTTCAAATTTGTTTCAACGCCGGTGCACAGCCCTTCGGGGTTACCATCTTCAGTGCCTGGGTCGGATCAACCAAAGATGGTGCTGTCAGCGACACCCACTTCCCCATTCCGATGCCTAGACGTCGCCACTTTGGCACCGGACTGCATCGGATGCGGCACTGGTGAAGCCATCTATCTCAGACACCTTTCCTCAGTTCTCTGTGGAGCTCCCTCCTGTTTTTCCTTCTGAGGAACACCATTTTGGAGGTGATGAAGAGGAATTGGGTTCCCCCCCATCTCTGACACTGTCCAACCTCCTCTGGAGGACAGCTGGCTCACTGAGTTGGGTGAAGCTAGTGGCTTGGAGTCTTCCCCAGCCTCAGGCCTCCTTTTCCCTCCTGACCTCGCTACAGAGGCGAGCCCCTCTCTGTCTGAGATGCTCATGCGAGTTTCTGAGGTTTTGGATTTGCTACTTCCTTCTGTGGAAATGACGGCTGATCCCTTACTAGGCGTCCTCCATCAGAGCCAAACAGGGGTAGAGCCGTGCTTCCTTATAGTGAAGCTCTATTTGACATTTTGTTGGGGGCTTGGCCTAAACCCGATACGGGGTCCCCTGTGGATCGTTCTATATCTCACAGACACCGTCCGGCCCCCGGTGATCCGACCTGTCTTCTCTGACATCCTACTCATTACAGTTTTGTGGTACAGGCCGCTTCGGCCACCCAAAATCTCAACTCTCTTCTTACTGTCCCTCCAGACAGAGAGTCCAGAAGACTAGACACTTGTGGCAGGCATATTTTCTCCTCCACCAGTTCTGCTCCGCAATCCCTCAATACTTCTTGCGTTCTCAGATGCTTCACCCATATGTTGTGGGATTCATTAGCACATCTGCTGCCCTCCTTTCCAGATGTGACCCATAACGATCTTGCCCTGTTAATACGGGGAAGGCAACAGGCAGCTAAATTAATCATTCAATGTTGTATAGATACCCCTGACTCCGTAGGTCAGGCTATGGCTTCTTCAGTGGCACTACGTCAGTGTGCCTGGTTCCACACCACGGGGTTTTCGGAGGTTGTTCAAGCCACCTTGATTGACATGCCCTTTGATGGCGCCCGTTTATTCGGCGCCCATGCCGACTCTGCATTACAGCAGTTTCGGGACTGTCAGGTGGTGCAGCCTCTTCATTCTTTTTACTCTGTACGTCCGTCTTCCCAGCTGACTTGTTTTCCTAGCTGCCCCACGGACTTAGTCAGGGGTTGCTTTTCTTTCTTTCCATTGAGCCATTGGCATGCTTCTGTTTCATTTTAACCATTCCACTTTTGGATGGCACCCGGTGATGTGTTCCTGCCTTCAGCAGGTGTTATTTTTTCTTACGAGAAGACGGATTGTAGTCCCCGCTCTGTGAGATATTTTTTTATTTGATGTCTCTGAGTGGGTTTCAATCCCTGATGGTATAGGGCTTTTTCTTTTTTCCAGGCTTCTTACAAGTAATTATTATTATGGTAAATTGATCGCTTTGTACGGATGCACTATTGCCTTGTTCCCTGTTCCTCGCGGAACATCTTCTGTATGCCTCATAGGTGTTTCTGGGTATACTTATGGTATTTTAGTTTCCCTTATATGGGATTTCCTATTGTAACACTGGAACAATCGTGCGGCTTTTGGTCACTTACGCCCTATTGGGGTGTATCTCTAGTCCAAGCCCCCTTCATTTTATGGAGTTTTCCTTCCGCTTTATTATAGCGTTAAATCAGTATTTCCTGACACACTCTCGTTTTCCAACCTGAGTTTTGGGATGCGTATTATAGTCCCCTCCCTGCGGCATGTTGTGTCCTATCAGTGCGTCTTGCACTGCTTTAGTGGGCTGCTGTTGATATTCTGGACGGGATGACCTTGGCCCTCCCTTCTTGGGCACCTGTGGTGCTTGTTTGTTTTAAAAAAATTAAAAAACAAACAGGAACATCATATTCATCAAATGTAATACAACGATATATATATATATATATATATATATATATATATATATATATATAGATAGATATATATATCTATATATCTATATATATATACTTCATACATGAATACATGAACATGGGACGACTTGTTTTTTCTCCCTTTTTCTGCTGGCCTTGGCCCTCCCTTCTTGGGCACCCATAGTGCTTGTTTGTTTAAAAAAAAATTTAACAGGAACATAATTTCTCATCAAATGTAATACAACGCTATATTTATATATAGTAAGTTTTATATATATATATATATATATCAAAACAATACCCTTTCAGGCATAGAGTGATGCATAAATTATGCAAAAGAAGCAGAGAACTCTGGGTAGTTCTCAAGTTTAGGTGGAGCAGCTCCTGTATAGAGCACTCTCAACACCAGCGACACTCTAGATCTGCTCACCTCAAATGTCTGCTTTTCTATCAAAGTCTTTAAGCATAGGATTAGCAGTGTGCCATCCACGCCGAGATAGAAAGGGACAACGTCTTTTGCCATTTCTACAGCAAAGTCTTTAAGCATAGGACTAGCACAATGCTGTCCATGACGAGCTGTAAAATGACAAAAGCCAATTGCCACTTCAGGCACAGTATTACAGCTTCGAATTGGTAAAATACCAACCAAGCCAACCTGAAATGAGTAAAAGCAACTCCTGACACAGTGTTTCACTCTACTTGGAGGTCTTCAGAGAGGTATAGGTATAATGGCAAAAGACTTTGTCCCTTTCTATCTCGGCGTGGATGGCACTGTGCTAATCCTATGCTTAAAGACTTTGATAGAAAAGCAGACATTTGAGGTGAGCAGATCTAGAGTGTCACTGGTGTTGAGAGTGCTCTATACAGGAGCTGCTCCACCTAAACTTGAGAACTACCCAGAGTTCTCTGCTTCCTTTCTTTTTTGCATATATATATATATATATATATATATATATACATATATCTCTCACTTCGTACATGAACATGGGACAACTTTTTTTCCTCCCCTTTTCTGCTGGTGTGTTTTCAGATTGTGGCAGTTGCTCCAACTCCCCCTGTGAGTCCATCATTTTAAGGGCCTGCTCTCTTGTACCGCCGCCCTTGGTCTCTTTTAGCTGCTTCATCTTTGCAGACCAATGTCCGTCTTATCGCTTTGGGGACCTACCTTGTCCCTTCTTGTTATCACACCATTCTTCGAGGTCATCTATCACCCATGGCCTCTACTTGCCTATCACTTTATTCTTCAGCCCTCATCATATACTCCTTGTTCTGTGGGGTGGCTGTTGTTTAACTCGTTTAGCGAGGGTGTTTCACCCTTGCTCCCATTTATTCTCTTAGAGTGGTTTGTCAGGAACTTGGTTCCTCTTTTCGACTGCTCTTTTATTCGTGGTTTTCTCTTTTTCCAACACGGAACGTACTTATGTGTCTAGCCCATTCAAGCTTAGTTGTACCAGTCCTTCATGATTTCGTACTCTCTTTTCATCTTGTTGTGTCTTCACTTCCATTTGGAAGCTGTGGAGTTGTTTTTTCTTCATATACGGTGGAATATTTAAGGCTTTTTGTGATCTCCATATGTGGTATTCTGCAGAATTTCTCTTGCAATAGATTTATTCTTCTTGCACTTTTATACCCATACTTGTATTCTTGTTTGTTCTGTAACCTTTTTGGGTTAATCTTTTCATGCATGCTATTATTTGCACTTCTGCTTCTTAGGTACTTTATCCTTGTTTGATGATGTACCCTCTCTGTCTTTTCCGATACCCCAGCCAGTTCCTCCTCTATCTGACTCTCTTACTATTGGATGTTTCTGATGTTTCTGAGGCATTCTATTCTAATCTTCCCGGTGTTAGCATTTCATGAACACGGATGCAGGTCTAGAATTCTCTCTAGCGAGGTTTGTCTACCTGCAGTCTTCCTTCAGGAGATTACCCTCTGGATCTGTTGCAGCTGCACCAGTGAATTGGCTTTGTTTTCCTGTGTCAGTGGACTTTCTTTTCCTTCTTCGTGTGATGCTTCTCACACTTTCCCTTTTCTTTTCCAGTTGCATGGCTCATTTCGACCTAGTACTCTTGTTGTCTCTGACATTATTGTGTCATAATTGTGTCCTTGCCCACATGTATATATCATCTATATTATATATAAAAAATAAAAATTAAAAAATATATATATATACACACCTGTGTATGTATATATGTGTGTACATATATATATACTTATGTCTTTATACATATATATATATTTATTTTAAACAAAGTTAAATACCCATACAAAACAGAAAAACATGCAAAAAAAGTAGTGCTTATTTATTTAAAAAAATATATTACATATGTATTAAAAAATGAAACAATTTTTTAAAATAAACTTATAACATATTTAAACACATAAATCACAAAATGAATACACAATTTCACCAATTAGTAACTAAAATTACATTTAAAAGTTATTACAAAATATATTTCTAAACACTTCCAAGCTTACTTCTATACAAACACAGCAATACCTCAAAAAAGTTAAAAATAACAATTATTCAAATTTAACAACGATATGAAACACAAAGGGCCTCATTACGATGTCGGGCGGAAAGTTTCCGCCCGACACCGTCTCGGATTCGAGAACCAACTGACTCGCGGTCGGCGGTTCCGCCCGACCGGTTACGATGCGACCGAACACTGTTCTGTCGGAGTCCCACTGTTCCCTATGGTAGCCCGTGTTCTGCCCGACAACACAGGCTCCTATGAGGAAATGGGGTGTGTGTGTAAAACCATGCACCCTGTTGCAGGCACCCCATGGTGCCAGCCACACAGTGCAGGGTTTTACAGGGGGTCCCTTAGGTACCCCCTTGGACCCCATCCGGAGGCCGCAGGATGAAGGGGGCCCTGCTAGGGACCCCCAAAGTCACTTTCCGACAGCCTTTATGTGTCGGACAGGCCAACTCGGAAAGGCTTTTAGAAATCGACATCGTAATCGGTCGGTAGGAAACACTGTTCGTAGAGGTCCACGATGCGGTTCTGACCGACACAAATACTCCAAAAGCCAGTCCGAACCAATTCGGAATAACCGCGTGGTTTACTTTCCGACCGCGAACATCCTAATCGGTCGGGTGGCTTGTAAACCGACCGAGTTGGTCGAAAGGGTTCTGACACGGTCTAGGAAATTCCAACTGTTGGGCAGAGGCTTTCCGCCCGACATCGTGCTGAGACCCAAAGTAACAATAATACTTCCCACTCCACTCATCTACAAACCCAACAATCTTTAAAAAAAAGAACAGAAATATATGAACTGTATTAATTTATGATATAGAAAATACACAAACATTACACTAAAAATGACAATTAATAAAAACAATATTTAAAAAAAACAAATACACAAAAAGTACATACAAAAATATTTTATTTAAATAATAATCAAATTAATCAATCAAAATGTTTATATTAATTGACAATGTATTAATTATTATAACTAATATATTTTAAGACACTGCCCTCCCTACTACCTCACAAACCAAACAACCTTTAAAAAACAAATATGTATTAAAATATTATTTTATGATGTAGAAAATACACAAACATTATAGTAAAATACTAATCTAATTTATAAAAAAAACATATATTTTGTAAAAAAAAAACTTAATTCCCTACTCCCCTACAAATTCATCAACCTGCCAACAAAAAATATATACAATTCTTTAAATATATACCAAATCATAAAAACAAACTATCCTAAAGATAATTACAAATATTTATAAATAAATAATAACCTAAAACACTCAAACTAATAAAACATTAAAAAATACTGTATTGCATACAGCAATATTAAATAAAGCAATATTAAATGCTTCTATATGTTTAACAAAAAAACAATATACTTATCTGCGGTGTTATGTCCCAAGACACACTGAAAAACACTTTTGCAAGGACCAACGATATTTTTTGAGGCAATATTAAAGGAGAAGACCATGGAGATACCATCCTCTTCACAAAAGATTCCAAGAAATATATACACATATTTAAGTTTTATCTAGAAATAATTCTTGCTGATTGTTTGAAGGTGGAGTACTTATAAGGGTGGGTTCAAAAGTTGCATTTTCAAGTCAAATTCCTATAGGATATTTTGCGCTCTGCTTCAGTAAAAAACACCACTCTTGGCATGAAGCTAGAGCTTATGTCAAAGAGCATTTGCATTTTTGAAACAGTTTAGTAATTTATGAGAAAAAAACTACATTTTTTGATAGCTTTTCAGCTGGGGTTTTAAACTGCTTCACAAATCATATCTATAGAATCTGAACACTGAATCTGTTTATAAACAGCTGATCATTTTAGCTACTAATCTAGACTGAGGCTTTCATTGTGGGGGAAAAAGGTGTATGGCAAACTTTAAATCATTCCTTTTACCGCCAAACCCGTGATTGCACCACCTGCCAGATTACGAGTTTCCTCGTGTCTGGTGGGCTGTTTTTGGCGGTTCCACAGCAGTGCCTCTGAAAATGGGCACCGCAATGGGAACGCCAAAAACTGTAAAGTCCATGCTGAGCAGGAAATGGGGTGCATGCACACAGGGGGGGACATGTAGTGCCCCCCTGTATGCATCCCCATACAAATGGGCAACAGGGGGCCCTGTAGGGCCCCCTTTCTTTCAGGACCCCTAGCCTTTTTATGGAGGAAAGACATCCATGACACCGCTGGCGATCCTGAAACTCGTAATATGCATGGTGGTGACTCAGCAGCACCACCAGCATTTTACTGAGGCCTTGACTGCCATGCCACCGAAGGGATCGGCGGTTCCTTGGTGGCTGCGGCGGTGCAATGACAGTCTGACCACCCTACTTGTAATGGGGCTGTCGGACCACCAGTGCGCCAGTGGCTGGACAGCCACAGCGACGTCCCACGAGTCTGGCGGCCCTCGGACCTCCAGACTCGTAATTAGGCCCTTAGAGTTAAGTACATGTACTCCAATCAAGATATCGATGAGGACCATGCCCTGTTCCCAGTACCAAATGATACTAGTGTGTACAGCATAAAGCCATTTTATGACTTGTGATTAACATTTGCCCTGTATGGCAAATCCGCATAAACTTTCCAAAAAACAAAATATGTCCACCTTGCTTTGATTTTGGAAAGCGGCATGCATATTGTTCAGAAGCAGGAAGTTATAGGTGGGTCCTCAAGTGCTTTTTCTATTTAATTTCTTATAGTTATTCCATGGAAAGTAAAAATACAACAGAAGTCAACATATTGGGAACAAGGTATGGCCAAAAGTTGTGTTCAGCACGTATTTGGCACAGGGGAATGTGACACAGGGCAGTACCAAAGTCCACACCCTGTACTCATTCACTGCAGATAGGTAGAGTTGGGCATAGCGAAAAGCTAAGCCGCGTGACCAGTGCCAACAGGATACTGGATGCATTTATGTCAGCGCAATTATGCCATTTTCGATGCCATCAGTGATCTTCTTGGTGATATTATTTGAGAAGATAGTGGTGTCATATGTGAGGTCACAAGCAGTGCATGGTAAGGATGTGGGTGTTGGTTTGCATAATTAACAATATTGAATAATTTCAGTGCTTTTTAGATTTTGTTTCAAAACCATAAAGTCACTTTAAGGTGTTTTTTTCAGGGAATTTTTGAAGTTGTTTTAAACATTTGTTATTGTCTTAAGGGAACAAGGAACCACAACAGACTCCTAATAAAATTTTGTAGTGATTTTTGGAGGTTTTTCATGATGTAAGATTTCCTCTTCCTGTGCACCCAAGCAAAGTTGCTTGTGGCCCTTGGTCGTCCTCAGTGAGGGAGTTTGGTGGATGGGTTACTCTGTCACAAATGTGACAGATATCCTGCCTGCCTTATTACAAGTGCTACAGGATATAATGCACTTGTAATAAAGTAGATGGAATATCTGCCACGTTTGTGAAGGAGTAACTCATCCACCAAACTTTAAATCTGGCCCTGAGGGTTGACTATAGGACATTAAGGTCCTGCCTACTTCTCCATGCATTCATACACAACAGGAGCTACAGAGGGACTGTAAAAAATACCAAGGGCACCCTCCACTCACAGAACCAGTACCACGAGAAAGGCGCTTAGGACTCGTCACACCCAAAAAATATAACTATATATGGGACACCACTCTCAGGCAAACGTCATCTATAGGTTTAGGTCATGCTCCAATAACAACTCAGAGTCAGACCATATGTCCAGGTGTGATACTTATCAAAACCGGTGCCAAGGGACCTACACAGACTACACATCAAAATGTATAGAAAATGTATAGGACGTGCCTCAAGTAAGCGACCACCATGAGCTGGTTGGCTGATGCTCACCAACTGGCTCGCTGTATCATCATCGGCAACTTTCCTATATTGGCAGGATGAACATGTACCAGGTACAACACTAATGGTGCTCAATGTGTATAGCTACCAATTTTCAATAAACAAAAAAAAATTCATCCTCCTGTAGGTCTTTATCAAGGAAGAACATAAAATAATATCTTCCTCAAAAAAATAATAAAAC
Source organism: Calotriton arnoldi (assembly GCA_963921515.1). Lineage (NCBI taxonomy): Eukaryota > Metazoa > Chordata > Amphibia > Caudata > Salamandridae > Calotriton > Calotriton arnoldi. The sequence continues at coordinate 882,181 of CAWUFW010000809.1, forward strand.
TCAGTCAAGTATGGCATATCACATACATCTTTATGCCAATGCTCATGATTAAAAACAAAATTACATGTTTAGACCATTTTATTGTGAACGGCTGACATGATTCATTCCCAAACAAAAACTTGCAGGCAAATTCATCAGGGCATGAGGACCAATATTCACCCAATTGTGCACCGGACATGCAAAAAGAAGAAGTGGACAAACAAAAAGGAGTGGAAGAAAACACATTCAGAAAAATAAAAATGAGTACAAATTCACCTTAACCCCCTATATTTTCCTTAAAAATATATTTACCATATGACCACCGGGTGAACGCCTACCAGTAGGCCTTAGGAAACAGTTCTGGGGTATGAGTTATGGTCACCTAAAAAAGACACATGCAATGTGAATGAGAGTAACAATACCTGAATCAGGTTTTATACATGGGTCCGCATCAAAACATATCTCTCTATACTGATCTTCCTAACATACATGATGTAGAGAGCCACCCGGCCTCTGTTCGACAATGTTGCACCTTGTAACATTTCTTGGGGTGGGCTCTCCCAGAGGAGATAAATAAAGAGGCTGGAGAACGCTCGAGGTCTGTGCCCGCACCAAGTATTACTGTGTGGTGTGTACTCCTGTACGTGGCGTCAGCTAGGCCTTCCTGCACACGAGAGACTGGGCCCTAGAGAAAGCCCGACCCTCTACACTGGCGACGAGGCCGATACTCAACCGCGCCCTCCAGGTCATGTCTCGGCTGCCCTGCACATCGGACTGCACCAGTCCCATCCCCTGCAAGGCTCAGCGAACCGCCGTAATCGTTCCGGTTGCACCCGGCTGGTGGCTGCCCGCCCATCACTCCACGTCTGGCACCCTCTTGGCATCGTCTGTGGCGACCTCCGGAAGTACCTCTGTGGTGCGCTGCCACCCAATCGTCTCCTACACCAGGTGAGGGTGCAGCTACTCGCCCGACCCTCGCCCACGTGGGCTGCCAGCTCACTGTGGTTGCGACCCCGCCCTGCCTCACTCTGCCCGGCGCTCCATCTCCGAGGCCGTCTCAGTAGGCCCTGCCCCGCCCTCCTTATTAGCGCGCATCAGCAGTAAAGGCCCCGGAGGCCACGTGGCGCAGCGGAAGCAGCCCAGCTGACACCTACCACCTAGCGAGAACATGAGGGCGGCCCCGCCTACCGGCAGGAATGTGGCAGCACACCAGGTCGTGAAAAGAAAAAAGAAAAAGGGAGACATATACAATAGTAACAGAGAACAACCAAACAAGGACAAAGGCAGATATTAAAGAAAAAGATTTATACAATATTCGTAAAGAAATAGGATGGGGCACATGAATCTTCAGTAACAAAAAAAGAAAAGGAAGGGACTAGTCATCTGGAGCATACCCTGGTGCAAAGGCCACAACACCCCTCCATCACTCAAAACCACAGGAGGTGCGAGGCAACAAACTAGGAAAGAGTAGCCAGTGACACGCACAATGGCCTGCGGTCAGTGGCCAGGCCCATCCTCAGTAGTTCTCCAACACAACCCCACACATTCACAGGACCAGCTCTTGCACCATGAGCACACCGGCACAAGCCAGCACGGGCAGACCGCCAAGGGATGCTGCCTCGCCACCGCAACACCACAGCCACACGGCGGTGATGCCCCTCTCCGACCCCGTGAAAGCGGCCACCTGCTGGAGATCATTGATCAGGCCCCTCAACCACTACTTCAGAGGCACGAGGGAGACTGACGGTGCCGTCAAGAGGTCTCTCCCAGACACAGGTGACGACGATGATTTCGACGCCGCGGTGATGGCGCTGAACAGGCATTTTGACCCCCAGATCAACCCGTACTTCGAGCGGCTCAAATTACGCCAAGCAAAACATTCCGACACCGAATCTGTTGATGTCTTCTACGCACGCCTGAGAAAACTCGCAAGCATGTGCACCTTCCAGGACCATCAGGAAGAGATACGGTCCCAACTCATACAAGGGTGCCGGTCGGTGATGCTACGTCGGCTAATCCTCAGGCAGCCAGGAATATCACTCAACGACATCCTTATATTAGCTCGATCACACGAGCTACGGAATTCTCGAGCCGAAGAGATGGAAGCGGCCTTCAACTGGCATCAGTCCACACCCAGCGCCTCCTGGCCAGCCCACATCAAGGAAGAGAGGGTGGATGCCATCCAGAAGCGCCGAGGCCCGGCCCGCGCAACCCGGAAGACGCCTGCGGGCGGGCCCTGCGGAAACTGTGGTGCTGAGCATCCCTTACCCGATCTCTGTTACGCAAAAGGGAAAGTCTGCTCCAGGTGCGGCAAACCGAACCACTTCGCAAAGGTCTGCAAGAGCGGGAGATCCAAAACCACCTTCAGCAGGCCGCGTGGAATGCCAGCCAACATCAAGCAATTTTCGCTCAAAGACTCACTCGGGCAGGAAGACGCCACCCCATCAGGTCCGGGTTTCGACGTGGAAGGGGTAGAAGACAACGTGTTTGTAGTGTCCTTTGCCAGCCGCACTGGCCGGTGTTGGTGGCCACCTCCCATGTGCACCATCCAAGTGGCGAGCTCCATGGTAAAAGCACTCATCGACACTGGAACGTCCGTAAATGTGATGGAGTCAGAGCAGTATTAGCGCCTCACACCCTGCCCCCTTCTCTCCCCCACCAGGGCGAAGATCTACACCTATGGGGGCACGGAACCCCTCCCTCTGCAGGGGTGATAGAAGTGGAGGTGGCCAGCGAGAAACATACCACCTGGGCAAGATTCCATGTGACAGACAGAAAGAAAGGCACCCTTCTCAGCTGCGACACGGTGGACGACCTAGGGCTGGTATTCTTCGCCAACCAAATCCACGACTCACATGCATACACCATTCTGCGTGAATTCCCTCAGCTGTTTGAGGGTCTTGGCAAGCTCAAAGATAAACAGTTCAAGCTGCACATTGACACCTTGATCCGGCCGACAGCGCTGAGACACCGAAGTGTTCCCTTCCATCGACGTCCACAGGTGGAGGAATAACTACGGAAACTGGTGGACTTAGGCGTTATCGAGAAGGTCACAGGCCCCACCCCATGGGCGTCACCCCTGGTCATCGCCCTGAAACCCAAGCAGCCAGGAGCTATCAGACTCTGCAGAGACATGCGCCTCCCCAACAAGGCTGTGAAGAGGAAACGGCACCTGCCGCCCATCATGGACAATATTGTGGCTGACCTTAATGGGTCGAAATGGTTCTCTAAGCTCGACCTCAACTCAGGGTACCACCAGCTTGAACTTGCTACTGAGAGCTGGTACATTACCACCTTCTCTACTCACGTGGGTTTGAGACGGTACAAACGGCAGAGCTTTGGGGTGTCGTCAGCTGCTGAAGTGTTTCAAACGCCATCCGGGAGATGCTGTCAGGCTTGAAGGGCGTCCTGAACCTCAGTGATGACATTCTGATATTCTCCAGCAGTCTAAAGGATCATCACAAGCACCTGCGAGACACAAGCCAACGGCTGGCGGTCAGTGGCCCCACCCTGAACAAAGCAAAAGCTCATTCTACCAAGAGTCGGTTGACTTCTTCGGGTATATCTTCTCACATGATGGCCTCCAAGTAGATCTGAAGAAAGCTGTCACTATCCAGACCGCGGAGATCCCCACCACCCCGACTGAAGTCCGCAGTTTTCTGGGGATGGCTACCTACTGTGGCTGTTTCATACCAAACCTTGCCTCGCTGTCAGAACCTCTGAGAGCCCTCACACACAGCGGTGTGCCCTGGTATTGGACCTTGCAAGCAAACGCAGCCTTCCACGCTATCAAGAATGCTCTGATGAACAAGACAGTCATGGCCTACTTTCACCCAGGAAGGAGCGCAGAGTTAGTCGTGGATGCAAGCCCAGTCGGCCTTGGGGCTGTCCTCTCCAGGAAGATGCCAACAAGGACTGGTTGCCAGTGGTGAATGCCAGCAGAGCGCTTTCAGAGACTGAGATGAGATACGCCCAGATCGAGAGGGAGGCTCTTGCCATCAAATGGGCCTGCCAGCACTTCCACCTGTATTTCTATGGACACGAGTTCAGGGTGGTAACAGATCACAAGCCGCTGATTCTTTTGTTCGCTGGTACCACGCGATTGGCACCCCCTAGGATAGAAAGTGGGCAGTGCAACTCCAGGCCTACCGGTTCGACGTTGTGTTTCACTCGGGTGCCAGCAACCCAGCGGACTACATGTCGTGCCACCCAGTCGCGGCGGACACACAGCAGCCCCGCCAGGAAGAGGAGGAGTTCGTAAAGATGGTCACCCAAGAGGCGTGCCCCAAGACACTGACGCTGAAGGAGATCGGGGCAGCAACCGACCAAGACGAGCATCTGGCAATGGTCAAAGAGGCGTTGACACACAGAAAGTGGCAGCACTCTCTGGATGGCGCTCGGTCGCTGACCACAGAGGACCGGTTCACGAGACAACAACTGTGGAGAGTCCACAGTGAGCTCAGTGAAGGAAACAACGGAGTAGTACTACGGGGCCAAGTAATTGTGATCCCAAGCGAGCTGCAGAACTGCATAGTCGAGCTTGCCCATGTGGGGCACCAAGGGGTGACAAAGACAAAAGCCCGCCTTCGCAGTAAAGTGTGGTTCCCAGGAATGGACACCCTGGTAGACGAAGTTCTTCACCGGTGCCACTCCTGCACGATCACCGGGGGAGATCCAACACCGGCACCCGTCCTCACCGAAGAACCCAGCCGTAAACCATGGTCGAAAGTCAGCATTGACTTCGGATGTTTCCCCGACGGCCACAGCACCTTAGTCATGATGGACTCCCACTCAAAGTTTCCTGTGGTCAAAATTGTCTCATCCACTGCCTTTCCCCACGTCAAGGCAGTACTGGACAGAACATTTGCAATGATGGACCTCCCCGACGAGATCAAGTCCGACAACGGACCCCCATTTCAGGGTCGAGAGTTCCAAGACTATCTAGCTTCCCTTGCCATCCGGCACCGTAAGATTACACCGCAGTGGCTGCAGGCAAAGGGCGAGGTGGAGCGTTTCATGCGGACCCTCAACCGGGCGCTGAGGATTGGGGTTGAAAAGGGAGAAGATGCTGAAAGCTGTCTCCACCAGTTTTTAAACGCCTACCGACACCCCGCATAACACCACTCGCTGTGCCCCGTCTCATCTGCTGTTCTGACGGGCCCCGCGTGACAACGTCCCAGCGGATCCCGCCTGGCGCCCTGCAGAATTTCACAGCCAGGCCACCCAGGCAATGAGAGAGGCGACCAATCAAAAGGGCAAGTCCTGCGCGAAGTGCACAGCTCTCCTCACTATGCGTGGGCGACTACACTGTCATCAAGGACAGGTACCAGGGGGGAAGTTCCGGATGCCATACGAGCCCGAGGTCTGGAAAGTCATCACCACCAACGGTACCATGATATCTGCACGAAGGGGTGCGCGAGTGGTGACCAGGAACGTGTCCTCGTTCAAGAAAGTGATCGGACCTCGACCAGGAAGACATTGGAACGTAGATCCTGAAGCGGAAGCAGACAAAGTTACTGATCTAGCGCCTTTCCCTGCAACGGGTAACGAATGCTGTGTGCCAGTGAGCGTCGAAGGAGCGACTCCCGTTGAAACCCAGTCATCCCAAGCGCCTGGCAGTGGCACCATCTCAGGCAGCCCCGGGGGAGCAGGACCCAACCCCAGCTCCTGGAGCCAGATGTATGGTCTCTGGCCGAATCCTGTTCCGAGTCAGCGACTTAGAGACTATGTGTGTTTCCTGCATCCGGAGGGGCCGCTGAGTGGGGTGTAGCCACTAAAAGAAAGGAGGGATGTAGAGAGCCACCCGGCCTCTGTTCGACAATGTTGCACCTTGTAACAGTCCTCGGGGCAGGCTCGCCCAGAGGAGATAAATAATGGGGCTGGAGACCGCTCGAGGTCTTCGCCCGCACCAAGTATTACTTTGTGGTGTATACTCTTGTACGCGGGGTCAGCTAGGCCTTCCTGCACACGAGGGATCGGGCCCTAGAGAAAGCCCGATCCTCTACACATATCAAGGTTCGAATTCGCAAAACCACCTCCATATTTAAAGATGGTGTAATGGGCTAGAGCGTCAGCCTCACACAACAGCTCAGGACAGATGTCCAAATCCCCGTAATTTCCTATATTTACACACTCACACTGGTGTGCAGTTCAGCCCCCCCCCCCCCTCCCCTCCTCCAGGGGAGAAGCGTCACATCTCTAAATCATCCACTCTCGTAACAACACACGCCTGTTCGAGTCTTCCCTCCGGTGCTGGCAGAACGCATCAAATTCCTGTGTTGTTTTTTTCTGTTTTTTTTTTGTTTTCTTTATCCATTATTTGTTACATGTGTCCTCTCTTGTGTTTCACCTTCAAGTGTCCCTTAAAAGAAGATGGTCCAAATAATTACCCAGCTGTGTGTCTCTGGCACGAAACATGGTCACAAAGTTTGCATGTGTCTTTCTGTGCATTCTAGGCCCCACATACCTTAAAAGTTGCATCAGTTTCCACAACTTGACCAGAAACCTCTGCTCGGCCAGCCACCTGCTCACCCACGTCCCCCGAATTCGAATATCTAGAGCCGGCGGTCGCACTTTCTTGTACCTGCATCTAAAGCCTGGAACGACCTCCCCCTGGATATCAGAGCTGTCAGCTCAGATTGAAAGAGAAAGCCCTGCTGCCACTTCTATCTTACGTGAGTCCACAGATAGAAGGAGAAAGTCCTGCTGCCACTGGTGTGTGACCTGAGTCCACAGATAGAAAGAGAAAGCCCTGCTGCCACTGGTGTGTGATGTGAGTCTACAGATTGAAAGAGAAAGCCCTGCTGCCACTGGTGTGTGACTTGAGTCCACAGATTAAAAGAGAAAACCCTGCTGCCACTGGTGTGTGACGTGAGTCCACAGATTAAAAGAGAAAACCCTGCTGCCACTGGTGTGTGACGTGAGTCCACGGATAGAAAGAGAAAGTCCTGCTGCCACTGGTGTGTGACGTGAGTCCACAGATAGAAAGACAATGTCCTGCTGCCACTGGTGTGTGACGTGAGTCCACAGATAGAAAGAGAAAAGAAAGAGAAAGCCCTGCTGCCACTGGTGTGTGACGTGAGTCCACAGATAGAAAGACAATGTCCTGCTGCCACTGGTGTGTGACATGAGTCCACAGATAGAAAGAGAAAGCCCTGCTGCCACTGGTGGGTGACCTGAGTCCACAGATAGAAAGAGAAAGCCCTGCTGCCACTGGTGTGTGATGTGAGTCCACAGATTGAAAGAGAAAGCCCTGCTGCCACTGGTGTGTGACTTGAGTCCACAGATTAAAAGAGAAAGCCCTGCTGCCACTGGTGTGTGACGTGAGTCCACAGATAGAAAAACAATGTCCTGCTGCCACTGGTGTGTGACGTGAGTCCACAGATAGATAGACAATGTCCTGCTGCCACTGGTGTGTGACGTGAGTCCACAGATAGAAAGAGAAAGCCCTGCTGCCACTGGTGTGTGACGTGAGTCCACGGATAGAAAGAGAAAGCCCTGCTGCCACTGGTGTGTGACGTGAGTCCACGGATAGAAAGAGAAAGTCCTGCTGCCACTGGTGTGTGACGTGAGTCCACGGATAGAAAGAGAAAGCCCTGCTGCCACTGGTGTGTGACGTGAGTCCACGGATAGAAAGAGAAAGTCCTGCTGCCACTGGTGTGTGACGTGAGTCCACGGATAGAAAGAGAAAGCCCTGCTGCCACTGGTGTGTGACGTGAGTCCACAGATAGAAAGACAATGTCCTGCTGCCACTGGTGTGTGAGGTGAGTCCACAGATAGAAAGACAATGTCCTGCTGCCACTGGTGTGTGAGGTGAGTCCACAGATAGAAAGACAATGTCCTGCTGCCACTGGTGTGTGAGGTGAGTCCACAGATAGAAAGACAATGTCCTGCTGCCACTGGTGTGTGAGGTGAGTCCACAGATAGAAACACAATGTCCTGCTGCCACTGGTGTGTGAGGTGAGTACGCAGATAGAAAGAGAAAGTCCTGCTGCCACTGATTATATTTTTCATAAACGTAGAGGTGGGGCTTTCTGCTTCAGGTTATCTGGCTTCCTCGTGTATTGCTAGTCTTATCAACAATTTGAACACAGGTTTTTCCTAAATACTCATTATGAGGCGCATACAATATGTTTATATATTTATATATAACAAGTCCTTTTCTGTATGTTTAATGCCCACAGACCCTGGGCATAGTCCAGTAAGCCCTGCCACTGCTAGTATCTTCTTTATAGATTTCGAGGCTGGACACCTGGTTCAGAGTCCACAGATCTTGTGCCTGGGACCATGGACCTTCTGCTTCTTTTTTTTAACTCAGTCTACTATTAATACATATTGTAGACACCAAGGCACACGTTCATTTCAAGGTAAAAACGATATGTTTATATATCAAAGGCCCCTTTGGAGTGTCTAACGTCCACGGGCCCAGGTTTAAACCCCCTGACCCATATACAGGAAGGTCCTCCGAGAGGTCTGTGAATGGGCATCAATGGTGAATATTTAATTAATCTTCCACCCACCTTGAACCATTGCAGACTAAATCAGTTTTAGTTGATTCTCAGTGGAAAGGCCCTTGGTCTGTTGGTCCACGTGTCTTTCTCTTCTACAGTGGGGTTTCAGCTAAAAAAAAAAGTCATGGCTTCTTCGGAAGACAACAGCGCTGACCTCACCCAGGTCCAGAAACTGAGGAGAAGGTGTCTGATTTGCAGATAGTGGATGAGGGAGTTGGAGATACCGTAAAGTCACCCTTCAAGCCTATCATTTTGGGGGGGTTTTTCCCATCGAGAGGGTAATAAAAAGAATAATGATTGACATGTCACATATCCACTTTGTGATGAAAGCCTGAGCTGAGGCAAAACTGATAGACATACTTTTGGCACTTCTGTGAGCAGGTACTTGACTGCTGAACGTGAAAATGCTTTTCAAGTTGATAAAAGAAAGAGACACTGTAAGGAAGAGGTGCCTGTTCTCAGTTCAGTACCTGCAGCACCACTTCCAAATTCCGTGGACGATACTGTGCCACCAAGTGTACAGTCCCAGGAGAATGTATGATTGAACAACTACTGCCTAAACCACGAATTCCTTAACCACGAAGGCTAAACAACGAGCAATCCCAAACAACTACATTTTTAACCACGAGTTCCTAAACCACGAAATATATTTAAATTGTTCAATACCCATTTTCACCACTATGTTCTTTTTAATCCGCATATTTTTGTCATTTTAACTTAAATAAATATAATAATAGATGATTTTATTAATAATCATTTGATGATCCTTAAATCAACATATATTTTATTATATAGTCATATTTTTGAAAACCAGATGAAGTACATAAAGTCAGTAAACGCTTGGAAACACTGAAATAAAAGTCCATCATCTATTTTTACATTACTGACAACACAGCTCACTAAAATGGCTGCATAACCAAACCTCCAGCACCAAAGCAAAAGCATTCCCTGTGACGCTATACTCCGGACGTACTGCCGAGCTGAAAGGATGAAGCCAGGCTGCAGCCCCGCGCTCGTCAAAGCCCGCCAACCTTGTGGCTGCATTTCTGTGTAAATCATAGAAGGGGGCAAGAAGCATGTCAGATCAGGGGGTGAAGAGTCAAAAGACACACGGGCGCCCTGTACCCGATCACCAAACCACAAGCACCAAAGCATTACCTGCGACGCTATGCTGCAAGGATGAAAGCAGGCCGCTGCCCCGCAATACATAGCCCGCATGGTTTTCTACATGCTGCCAAGCTATATGAATGACACACGGGCACCCTGTACCCAATAACCAACCCGCCAGCACGAAAGCAAAAGTATTCCCTGCAACGCTATGCTGGAAGGATGAAGGCAGGCTACAGCCCCACAATAGTCATACCCCACATGGATGAAAGCAAGCTGCAGACCCGCAAAACATAGCCCGCATGTTTTTCGACATGCTGCCAAGCTATATGAATTACACACGGGCGCCCTGTACCCTGTATTTTGAACTTCCAATGAAGGAATGCATTTCCTGTAATGTCTATTTTACAGCCGCTTTGGATGTCTAGGTTTTTGAGGGTGGTGAGTTTCGAGGTGAAAGTCTCCTGCAAATTTCCATGATGCGAAAAATAAGAGGTCTGTAATTGTAATGCTAGTTTTTGTGCTAGTATAGTGATCTGTGATCAGGGTCTGCGGGGTTTTGTGAATCACAAGCATATTTGTTCGCCCACCGAGTGTGTCATACAAGGGGGCGAAGAGCATTACAGTTCTTGGGGGGGCGGATGGGACACCCTGTACCTAGTCACCAAACCTCCAGCACCAAAGCAAAAGCATTCCCTGTGACGCTATACTCTGGACGTACTACCAAGCTGAAAGGATGAAGCCAGGCTGCAGCCCCTCGCTCATCAAAGCCCGCCAACCTTGTGGCTGCATTTCCGTGTAAATCATAGAAGGGATCAATAATCATGTCAGGTCAGGGGGTGAAGAGTCGAAAGACACACTGGCGCCCTGTACCCAGTAACCAAAAACAAAAGCAAAAGTATTCCCTGCGACGCTATCCTGTAAGGATGAAGGCAGGCTGCAGCCCCGCAATACATACTCCGCATAGTTTCACGACTTACTAAGCTAGAATTATGACGTAACTTTTCGTGGTTTATGTAAGTCGTTGTTTAGGATGTCGTTGCAAAGGCTGTAGTGGTTAACTGAATGGTCGTTGTTCGGGATTTGTGGTTCAGGTAATTCGTTGTTCAAACTTCGTTGTTTAGGATGTTTCCCGTCCCAGGATGCTTATTATCCGGTCCAGGGAGGACCGGGCCTGGCAGTTCAGGCTGGACTTTTCCCATGGGGAGCAGGGTCAAGACTGATTTGCATATAAAAGGGTCCAAACTGGGGTGGCATTGTGAGCAGAAAAATGATGGACTTAACCCAGATCTTGTGACTGGGGGTGAATGTTTGACAATGTTCAGCATTCCGTCCATCATCTTTTTGTGTTGCTATAGTTGCCCCAAGTGGGAAGGGTATGCCCAGACGTGGGTCTCGTGCTTGCTATGCTACTGGATTCACGCTAGCTTGGCTGATGAGGGTTGATACCCCAAAATCGGCCCCAGGATGCTTGTTTTCCGGTCCAGGGAGGACCGGGCTGGACAGTTCCCATGGAGAGCTGGGTCAAGATTGATTTGCATATGACTGGGTCTAAACTGGGGTGGCATGGTGAGCAAAAAACTATGGATTTAACCCAGATCTGTAACTGGGGGTGAATGTTTGACAGTGTTCAGCATTCCGCCCATCATCTTTTTGTGTGGCTATAGTTGCACCAAGTGTACAGGAAGCAGAAAAAATAATTTTGGACAAACGCTTATGGTACATAGCAATGTACTCCCTACAGCAAACTGACCATAGTGTGTGAATTGCACAACATCTTGCATTCCCAGCGAATGGGTGCTCCTATTCAGCGGTACAGGCCTTATTCATCCTTACCAAGGACCAGTCTTCAAGCAATCTTCATCATAGAATCATGGTTGCATGAATACTCCATCACCATACTACACCTCCTGGTACCACAAGGATACACAATTTTAGGGCTGGTGGACATCATAAAGAAAAAGGGGGTATGGAAATACTGATTAGGAAATCCATCAGAAGAAAACATATGACACATTTTGGTGTACAAAACTACTCATAAGTCCATCATCAATCGTCACTTTATATCAACACCAATTTAACAACCAACAAAGACCAACACCACATTTGTAGATGAATTGATGCAATATGTAACAGAAAGCTGTATGCTCTCTCTCAGAACTCTGCTGGTGACTTCAACATGTCTAGGGGGATACCATGACCAAATACTATGTGGTTCAAATGTCCTACTTACGTAAAATGCAAAATGCTTGACCTCATATTTCATAACTCTAGCTGTGTAAGTTGTTTTCCTCCCATCGCCACAGACTGGTCTTTTTACCTGTCCCATTTCACACACTCTCCCACACCAATCCCCATGCCTGAAATCCCAACACCAAACGATTCATCCATTCACAGAAATAGCTCACTTATGCTACAATATAATTGCACACTGCTCCCAAGCTCAATTTACTTGCCCCTTTCAAAAATATCAAAGGGCCAGCTAATCAATATGGGCCCGATTCACAAAAGTAATTTGAGACAAAATCCTAACTTTACGACTTTCGGTATTCACAGAAGGAATTTAGGAGTACTAAAGTTAGGATTTTGTCTCAGTTAAACTTAAGTTTTGGTCTTAAGTTAAATTTAAGACAAATTTAAGTTTAACTGAGACAAAATCCTAGCCGTAAAGTTAGGATTTTGTCTCAGTTAAACTTAAGTTTGTCTTAAGTTTAACTTAAGACCAAAACTTAAGATTGACTGAGACAAAATCCTAACTTTAGTACTCCTAAATGCCTTCTGTGAATACCGAAAGTCGTAAAGTTAGGATTTTGTCTCAGATTACTTTTGTGAATCGGGCCCTATGAGATTATTATTAGTCTGGCTCCTCTGAAAAAACAGGCACAAAACCAAGTCAACCTTGGTTCTCTGATTCAGTAGCCGTAGCAAGAAGCACCATCAGGAAAACTGAAAATGAATGGAGAAAATCGAACCCCACCAATTAACTTTCTAAGCTACTAAAACTAACGCAAACATTTAAACTCATCGTATCCACAGCGAAATCCACTAACACTCGGAAGCAAATAGCGTTCTCTCAAAATAATACATGGCTGATCTTCTGGAACATAAAATATCTCCATATTAAGACATTCTCACATCCACAACTAATGAAAACTGCTAAGATTTCTCATGAAATTTCAGAAAGAAAAAAATCTTATAAGGGTCAACTTTAATAGAAAATGCTTTGCATACCGCACCTCCTCCTAAATCCACTCACATCTAGGACTTCTTTGCTCCAATTTCAAAGGGGGAGCTAGCAATGTCCACCAAACTCCAAAATATTGAAGTGACCCTATACCAGACATGATAATTCAGGCCAACGTTCCTGTTTTTCAAGATACATGGTGTGATATGCTCAGTGTCTCCCCAGATCAATGGATAGTCTCTAATACAATGAAGACCAGCAAATCACCCCAATTATTAAAAAGCCCAGTCTTGTATTGCTCAGCTGACTGGTTTTGGAAGGTGGGACTTAAGCTGAATTTTCAAACTGGGTGTTATGTGGCAGGGCTCACAAATGAAGTAATTCCAGATGTTTCAAATGGAATTCAGTTTACATAAAACACAGTCTTATAAATATCTTCAACTGCGGCATGTCCTTACTGCCTGTCAGGCAGACTTACTCAGCCTCCCAGTGTATAACCTGATGGAGGCTAACATGGCTGTTGGTCCAATGGGTAAGGGTGACCTATTGCAGATACAAAAATCCCTCGTAATAAACATGCCAGACCCGTTTTTTGATCTTATTGACAAATGGGAGGGTTGGATGGGTCCTCCAGATCAAAGTGGTTTGGAGGGACGCAAGTATGGCACCCAGAGAAACTACCATCGCCTCTAAACTGAGGCGCATACAATTGAAATATCAGCACATTACGTTTTTTCTTCCCTTTACGACTGTGGCATTGTGATAGGATCCCTTGGTTGCACTGTTTTCGATGTGGCTCAGAGGAGGGTAATTTCTTCCATGTGGTCTGGGATCACCACTGAGCAGACCAGTTGCCTTGGTAGGCATACATGAGGATCTCTGAGCAACAGAGGAGAGGATGCACTGGTTGGCATTGGCACAGTAATGGGCAAGAGGAACATCACCAAGCACTAGAAAGCCGCAAGCGCAACCCCAATATCAGATTGGTTGAGGGTCATGGACAGGTGTGCAAAGCTGGAGGAGCCCATATATAAAGCTAGGGTTTGTCCCGACAAATATGAGAAGATCTGGGGATGACAGTGGAACTATTTTGGTATCCAGAATATTTCAGACAATGTTTGTCTCTACTAAAAATACTTGTGCAAAGTATTTTTTTGTTTGTGACTTGCTTCTTCCTGGTGTGCTATGTAAAACTGTTATCACCACCCTTAAAATAATTAAAATAAGGTTTATTTAAAAAAAAAGCCCACTCTTGATGCTACCAATCAGCAAGCGTTCAACTACTATCCAACTTCCCATGGCTTGTGAAAGTGATAGAAAAAACAGTTACTTACTTATGCCTACTACCCCTCCTGAGGAATAGGCCATCAGCCAGGACTCTCCAGCCACCTCTGTCCTGGGCTTTTCTTTCAATCTGACTCCATGTGTAACCCCTTCCCCTTGGAGTCAGCATCGAAGCCTCAGCAATACGTGTTTCGTAGCCTTCCTCTTTTCCTTTTCCCTTGAGGGTTCCAGGTCAAGACTTGCACGGTGGTGTTTGATGAATGAATGATAGCACTTATATAGCGCACAGCTACTCGATGTGTATCCCGGCACTAAAGTGTGTACAGGTAAAACTGTGATATCATAGGCTGAAACAATATGTTTTTAGTTGTTTGTGAAAAGCAGTCTCGTTTGACATGTTTCTGAGATGCACAGGTATATGGTTCCAGTTCAAGGCCACACAAACTGAAAGGGACGAACCGCCACGTCTAGATCTTTTAAAACGTGGGACCACTATCAGTCAAGGCTTTCCAGATCGGAGGGCCCCTTCCAGGAGAATAGAGCTGGATTCTCCTATTCAGATAGTGTGGCCCTCCTCCGTGCAGGGCATGGTGGGCAACCAATAAAGCTTTAAAAGTGATTCTTTTATTAACTGGTAACCAGTGGAGCTGTTTTAAGTATGAGGATATTGGGGTGTACCTAGAGAGATTGAAAAGGAGGCGCGCCGTCGTATTCTGCACTACTTCCAGTCGTTGAATCAGGAAAGCAGGAAGACCCAAATATAAGATATTGAAGTAATCCAATCTAGATATAATAGATGCCTGAACAACAATTTTCTGGGCTTCCCAGGAAAGAAAAGACAATAATTTTTTCAAAGCCATCATTAGCCAAAAACACACTTTTACTACTGAAGAAATTTGGCCCTTGAAAGAAAGCTGGTCATCAAATGCAACCCCATGATTTCTTGCTGATCCCATAGGTGGGAGGGTGGGGGGCGGGGGGGGGGTGCCATCCCTTGGCCAACAACCAGACCAACCAGGAGACGGATTAGGCCCAAAGAGACGGATTTCTGTCTTATCCTGATTACACTGCAGGTGATTTACTTTCAGCCAGCTGATGACAGCCCTCATACATGCAGAAAAAGGTTCTCTAGCTGAATCCAAAGCTCCCTCATATGAGAGTAGAAGCTGGGTAGCACAAGAAATAATCTTGATACCGTATGACTGCACTAGGAAGGCATGCAGGCTTGTGGAGGTTGTGACCTATCAAGCCCCTCCGTCTTTTCATGATTTCTTAATGAGCAAGGAGTTGGAAGGTCTGCTGCCATAGGACATTGTTGCTGATGGTGTTTGGACAGCGGATCTGGAGGATTTCCCCCAGACAGGTGTTGATGAAGGTCTGGACTTTGTTGGGGGTGGTCACTGTTGTCCTCCAAGTTTCTGCTCCATACAGAAGGACCGATTTTATATTGGTGTTAAAATGTCCGATCTTGGTTTGCTGCGTTAGGTCCTTGGAGTCCAGATCTTCTTTAGCTGCATGAAGGCAACCCTTGTTTTGCCGATTCTTGCCCTGATGTCGGCATATGTGCTGCCCTGCTTGTCTATGACACTGCCCAGGTAGGTGAATGCCTCAACCTCTTCCAGTGCATCGTCTACAAATGTGACTGCAGTTGCGGTAGCTGTGTTAGCCTTCAGGCTCTTGGTTTTTCCCCTGTGGATGTTGACGCCAAGTTGTACTGATGTGTCTGCCACCTTGTCAGCCTTCTCTTGCATCTGCCGATGGGAAAGGGAGAGTAGGGCCAGGTCGTCTGTACAGTCCAGGTCATCTAGCTGCATCCAAGGTGTCCACTGAATCCCATTTCTTCTCCTAGCTGTGGATGTCTTCATGATCCAGTCTATGGCCAGCAGTAAGAGAAAAACAAGAGCAAACAACCCTGGTGGACTCCGGCTCTCACTTGGAAGGCTTCTGTGAGATGTCCTCCATGGACTATATTGTAGGCCATTCCCTCGTAAGAGATCCTGATGATTCTTACGAGTTTATCTGACACAACGTAGTGGCAGAGGAGTTCCACAGATTCTCTCTATCCACGCTGTCGAATGTCTTCTCGTAGTTTATGAAGCTGACATAGAGGAGGGAGTTTCATTACATCAACTGCTCAATGATGTGCAGTGTTGCAATCTGGTCTGTGCAGGATCTGTCTTTGCAGAAGCCAGCTTGCTGATCTCGCAACTTAACGTCGACTTGTTCCTTCATTCTGTTCAGGATGACTCTGTTGAACACTTTGCCTGGGGTTGATAGAAGAGTTATTCCTCTGTAGTTCGCTCAGTTACTCAGGTCACTGTTCTTGGGGAGCTTGATGAGATATCTCTCCTTCCAGTCCTACTACACCTTTTCCTCTTCCCAGATCCTTCTAAGCATGGGCTAGAGCATGTCTACTGATGTTTCAATGCCTGCCTTCAGTGCTTCTGCAGCAATGTTGTCAGGTCCTGCTGCCTTACCATTTCTCAAATGCTTGATGGCTTGCAGTATTTCTTCATTGGTTGGTTTGCTGCAGTCGATTGGCAAGTCCTTGCTAGATGGCTGTATGTCTGGTGGAGACTGTGACATGGACTGGTTCAGCATTTCCTCAAAGTGCTCCACCCATCTTTGTTGTTGGCCTTCGTTACCCATGATTGTCTTCCCAGCTTTGCCTTTAACAGGTCTTTCTGTCTTGCTGTATGTCCCGGAGAGTTACCTTGTTATGTTGTAGAGCTCTTTCAAGTTTCCATGGCTCGCTGCTTCCTGGGCTTCTGTGGCAAGACTATCGATGAATCTTCACTTGTCTGCTCGTAAGCTTTTCTTAGCTTCCTTGTTGGTTTTGGTGTACTCACCTTGAGCTTTTGCTTTTCTGCTCTTGTTCGGCTGATGTTGACTGCAGCTTTCTTTTCCTTTTTTCTCCTGGATTTTGCGGAGTGTCTCACTGGACATCCTTCCTTTATGCTGGTGTTTCTGCTACAAAGTATCTCCTGGCAGGTTGATTTCACTGTTTCTTTGATCTTCTCCCACTGACTTTCTACTTGGTCTCTGTTGTTCTCTAGTTCGTGCAGGACTTGAAACTTGTTACTGAGGGTGACTGAGTATTCACTACGTGTCTGTGCATCTTTGACGAGGGTGGTGTTATATCGCGGGCGCTGGTTTGTCGGTTCCATCCATGCTTTCTTTAGCTTTAGTCTGTGTCATGCCTGCCGCGATCCGTAGTCCGGATGCAGCAGGGGCAGAGCACGCATAGAATTAAACAGGTGGCGACAGAAAGGATGCTGGTTGGCGTTCTAGTTGTGCCCTGCCTTCTGTCGGTTCGCTTACCTTTTGCTTCTGTGTCTTCCACGCTGCTGCGGTGTTCTCTGTGGCTCCTTGTCGGGTCTCCCTCGCGGCTTGGCTTCTCTCGTCCGCCTCGTTGGAGTTCTCTCTTGGCTGCTGCAGCTCTTCGGACTTGAAATTCCTGCAATATAAAGAGATAATAAACCAAACCATTTAAAATATCAATGCTCTGCACGCTCACTTATTTAAAGTGAACTATAGATACTTATCTGATACTGCATCTTGTCTGTGGATTCCGTATATGAACTCTTGTCTCTGATGAAATAACCTATGGACAGAAAATACAAATGATGAAAATGCTTTGTTTCTAAAAAATAGAAATAATTTCCACATATTATTACTTCACTGTTTTCTTTTTTTATACTATTCTTAAGGCTCTATATTTTTGCTTTTTTTGACTTTAGTCTTATGACTAGAAATGAAATACATGTAGGAATGTATATACTTTCCTATTCATTTCTTTCTTTTGTCTAAATTTCTAGTCAGTACTTTTGAGCCTTCTTATCTGACAAGAAAAAGTAAAACATGAGGTATGCTTTACTATGAAGTATATGTTCTAATCTCACCTGTTGCTCCTATACTACATATACAATTACTGTATCTCTTTTTTTAGATATGCAAAACCATCACTAGCTCCCATTTGTTCCTACTGATAGTCGTAAGAGGGGAATTGCCCAGGTATATAGTCACACGTAAAAGAGCCATATGTAAATAAGAAACTCATCTGAATTAGCGACATTACCAACACCCTCTTTCTCTTCTAGCTCATTTAGGAGGAGTCTTGTATGGCCCGGGTAGACACTTGCACGACAGCACAATCTCCTTGGACACTTTTTTTTCTCTTCCCTGTCAAACTTGATTGGCTTTGACTATTCTTGGGTTACCTTGGTTGAGGGTGAAGTTGGGAACTAGCATTGTGACTTCCTCTTGCGGAAAATAAGGTGATATTCTGACACCTGACTATGACAAGGTGATGGCCCAACGCCATGTCTGCTCCTCTCATCACTTTCACATCCTGCAGGAACCTCCGGAACGTCTTGGCAATGCAGACATGGTCGATTTGATTCTCTTTTGAATGGTCTGGTTACACCCATGTTGCCTAGTGTATTCCTTTGTGTGGGAATATACACTAGCGCCTATCACCAAACTGTTCAGGGCACAGAGATCTGCAAGCCTTTCACCATTCTTGTTCATGTCGCCAAGGCCATGGTTGCCCATGACTTCTTCGTACCCAGTGTTGCGCTTCCAATCTTCACATTGAGGTCCTCCATCAGTATGGTGATGTCTCTCTCAAGGCATTTCTCTAGGATGGACTGGAGTCTGTCGTAAAAGTGTTCTTTTTCCTCTTTGGTGTCATTTGTAAGTGCATAGCACTGGATAACCTTTATGATGATCCTCTTTTTCTTTGTGTGGAAGGTTGCTGTGATGATTTTGGGACTGGGGCTTCCCATCCAATCAGAGCTCTGTTGGTTGCTGGTGTTAGCATCAGTGCTAATCCCTGAGTATGTGGATGTTCTGTTTTTCATGTCCGCTATGGCCTGTCCCAAGCCCAGCTGCGAAAGGAGGAGGGTTATGCATGGGGCTAGCTACTCCATCATGTAAAAAAATCCTAGCTACAAAAACGTCAACCAAAATACTAAAAGACATCCCAGTCTTGGGGAGAGAGGAACCTCCTTCACAGGGAGATATGGCATATTGTGGTGAAAGTCAGCGATCCCTGGAAGCCACAAAGCTGATCCACCTGCTTTCGACCAAGACCATCACCATCGGGACATGGAACGTGAGGACAATATAAGAGACAGGCAAAATAGCCCAAGTGGCAGTGGAGATGAAAAAATACAACCTTGCCCTGTTTGGCATCAGTGACACCAGATGGATACAGTCTAGACAGAAAAGACTGGCTCCAGGAGGAATGCTGCTGTATTCTGGAAAAAATAGTTGACCACAAGCTAAATTTCTTTCATTCAAAGTTCGATTTCCTGGGTAACTTCTAACCAGGATTCAGGATAGACTGCAGCATTAAACTATTAACCTTGGAAGTCCTTGACAAAAGAGGCTCATGTGTATTTGTGTTGCTTGATTTATTGTCTGCCTTCGACACGGTATATCATGGAAGGATGTTACAGAAAGTAGAATATCACTCGGGGTTCTGAAACAACATTCCACGTTGGTTTTACCTATTTTTGACAAATAGATCTCAAATGGTAACTAACGAAGATCTCATTTCCACCACAACCAAAACTGTCTGTGGCATTTTCCTTTTGGTCAATACCTATGCCAACATTATTTAATCTTTTCATGGAACCATTAAGCTTATTCATAAATAATTTAGGCAATGCCTTGCACCAATATGCTGATGACCCCTAAGTGTACCTAAAAACTGATGCTCATTGACATTATCATTCTAAGAAATTGCCAATTCCAACTACAAATATGAATGTGAGAGAACTTTCTTGTTCTAAAAACACACAGACACTTAATTCCTTCTCCTCTCAACATCTATTAAGAGTAATTTAGACCTCAGTCGTTTGGGGTGCAAAAACTGCATAGCTTCTCACCTGCACCCGTCCCACCTGTCAACTCATTAGGCTCTACCTTTTGATTCACACTTATCCCTTGTAAAAGCAAGATGGGTAAATGCAAATTTTCATCTCCCCACATTAAAGGAGATATGTCACATCATCTCCCCGAACCATATAAAAATAGCGATCACTCACTTTTCAACTCGAGACTAGACTTTGGAAATGCGATTTTTTCAGGAGGTATCCACACATCCGTTGCTCCAAACATTCAACACTTGGCAGCTAGGCTAATTCACACTGCAAGCAATTTAAACAACATTGCTCCCATACTGTGTGACCTCCACAGGCTCCGCTTCTCACCTTCTCAGACAAAATCCAATTGTAAATTTGCTGCCTTGCACACAAAGTGCCCTTTAATGTCTAGTGAACATATCAGACTGTTCAAGAGGTTGCCAAAGTCGAAAAAACTGGTTTACTTGAAATTCCCAAATTTAGATACTCCAACCACAAAGAAATCATTCTCTGGTGCAGCCGCCACAGCTTGGTACTCTTTTACCCCGATAGCCACCTTCTGGAAGCAGCTCAAGGCCTAACTTTCTGAGAAGTCCTATACGAGTCTAAAAGGGCTCTATAGAATTCTAATGCAGTATATAACTATTAAAAAAGCTTCTGATTATTAATTTTAATTCCCCATATCAATGTAAATCTTGTTATATGTTTAATTTGTATAAATCGAAAGCAGCCTCTTTCCACTATGTAAATGATTAAATAAACAGTCTTACATTTTTTCTTATCGTCTTGGCTGTTTACTACCACTTTATTTTTATAAACCAGCAGTACAAGCTAAATAACATTTTTCAGTTGAAAAACAACAAAATGCAAAACAAAACGCACACAATTGAAAAATCAAAAAAGACTCTTTTGAGAGACACACTTACTAGCCCGAAAATAGAACTTTTTCTCCTATCTCCAATATGTGTGGCTTTATTGGCTTTATTAAAGATTTCACTACAGAAATCACATTCATAAAATAATAGAAAATCAAGATCCGGCTTTTCATTTGAGTGCTGGTCCTTGTATTCCCGCTGTGTGTAGTCTGGCGATGAGTGTGTGGTGGAAGATGGTGTTGAACGCGAAGGAGAGGTCAAGGAGGATGAGGCCAGTGGTCTGTCCACGGTCGAGGATGGTGCGTATGTCGTCTGTGGCAGCGATGATGGTTGTTTCGGTGCTGTGGTTGTTTCGGAATCCTGACTGTGAATCGTCTAGGAGTTTGTGGCATTCTAGGTGATCAGAGAGTTGTCTGTTGATGGTTTCCTCTATGACTTTGGCTGGGAAGGGGAGCAACGAGATGGGTTGGTAGTTGCTAAGTACTTTGGGGTTGGCTAAGGTTTTTTTTAAGGAGGCTGTGACTTCAGCCTGTTTCCAGCTATCTGGGAAGGTGGCTGTCTTGAGGGAGGTGTTGATGATGGGGGTGAGTGCAGTGCTGATCGTGGCCCTTCCCAGGTTGTAGATATGGTAGGGACAGGGGTCTGTAGGCACCTCTGACTGGACCGTCTTCATTATTGCTGCAGTGTTCTCTATAGATAGAGGATTCCATTCTGTCATTTGGTAGTCTTTGGTTGATGAGGTTAGCAGGCTGGGAAGGTTGATGGGAGGTGGCTGTGCTTCAAAGTTGCTGTAGATTCTGGTATTTTTTTGTGTAAGAAGTCAGAGAGGTTGTTGCAGAGTTCTTGTGTAGGGGTGATGGTGTTGGTTGCGGCTGTTGGGTTGGTGAATTCCTTGACGATGGTGAAAAGTTCCTTGCAGTTGTTTGAGCTAGATTTGATTCTCAAGTTCAGGGCCTTTTTCTTAGTCTCTTTCACTTGATGGTGACAGTGTCTAAGTGCGGCCTTGTAGGTGTTTCTTGCAGTGGTTCTCCATTTCCTTTCGACTTGTTTGCAAACGCTCTTGGACTCTCTGAAGTCAGCGTTGTACCAGTGTTGTGTAGTTCCTATAAACCTATATAGGATCTATGCGTTTAGCCAATATACACTGTAGGATTGGTGTCAGACTGATTCTAGACACCCCTACCGGATATGTTAGCCTATATACCAGCTTGCTCACAATGCCACTAGAAACCCCTCTTACCAAGGAGAGAATAGTTCTCAGCAACTATCGAACATGACAACCCTGATCCCTCAGGATCGTGGAAACAGTATATTACTTTTCGCTCAGTCACTCGTGCTCACTTAGTCTCAGAGAGATACACAGAATAAACGGTGGGGAGGTTTTTCAATAAGCATTTATTGAACCAGCGTCATTCTAGTGTAAAATAGGTGTGCTGAAACAAACATTAGACAGTAACAGATATAAATGATTATAAGCACTAACAGAGAAAAAGGATGATAGAGTTCTACCATCGTGCTAAAACAATGAATACAGTTAAGTATATAAAATACATGACAGTAAAATGCGTACTCCTACGATGCGACCCTAACTAGATGTACCTAGCATGTATGTAGGTGTAAAAGCCAAGAATCCCTTTAGGATAAAGTCAACCCCATTACCTGAAGTGAGAGACTGTAGGACCCCGTCCTGGTCTCGAGATGGACACCCCGCTAGGGATGTCAGACCACTGCGAGCTGGACTGTCTGCGTGCAGGAACCTCAGCCTCTCGCGTCAGTGTGTCGGCATGGAAGTCCTTTTCTCAGCAAGATATGGTGTTTATATACCTTCTACCTTGCTGTGTCATGTTGGACTTAGGATGACGGAAGGAATGACCCTTTTACATAGTTATTATGGAGGAGATTGTAGTCCTGCTGATTTTCCAAGAATCCTCATGCATAATGAATGAGGCTAGTTTTCAGGGAAAACCCCACGTCCTGTATGCATTACCGTAACTAGGCAAAAGGTCAGTCCCAAGAATCGTTATGTAGTGTAATGGTAGGGGATAATATAGGTGAAAGGTTAGGTGACTACCTGAGCCTATGTTGGGGTACCTATATGGAACATAACACCCACTCCTCATCCGACTGGACGACATACTAAAATTTCTGACGTACGGCTAAATGTTGTACACAAACTATCTGAAAGAGACAGTTAGTTATGGATTCCTCACCTTAGAATTACCCCCAGGCGTCAGACTGGATCCGGAGAATTTTTCTTCAGCAGTCCCCTGCGCGTCGGTAGGTGGCGTCGGTCGACTCCGCGTTCATCGTTGGCGTCGTGGTTGCCGGAATGACGTCGCTGTATCTACTTAGACGCCGCCCCTGTGCGCTGAGATCAGTTCTTTCTTTTTTCAGCCAGCCAGCACAGATCCGGAGAGAGCGGTACCTCGAGTCACTTTTTGACTCTCTTTTTGCGATTTTTTTGTCGACATCTTTTCGAGTGCATGCAGGGATATCCAGTCCTCGAACCGGCTTCAAGGCTTGCGACTCCAGTCACAAATTGATGTCGGTAACGGACCCACATCTTGTGTGCCTTTGGTGTTTGGAGCGCGACCACGACCCGAAGTCGTGCTCCGACTGCCAGGACATGAACCCGAAGACTTTGCGGGAGCGGTCCTGAAAGCTTCTCGAGGCCCGGCAGTCTGCTCCGTGCCGCTGGAGGTCCCGGTCGAGAGGGAGGTCGCGGGACCAGTCGCGGAGCCATCACCACCACTCATCGTCGAAGTCTTCGTCTTCTAGTAAGTCGAAGCACAAAAAGAAGACGAAGAAGCATCGTCGCTCTTCGCGCTCTCCCCATCCGTCGGCCGACATGACGCGGGTTGAGGAAGGTAGTCGTCAGACTCCGCCCGCGGAGCCTGCTGGGTCGACCCCGAGCCTTCCTCCTTTTCCAGGAGCCGGGGCGACCCCTGCCCAACTTCGTAGTTTTTACGAAGCCCTCCACTCGATCTTTGGGCAGCCCGACTCCGCCGGCGCGCCTTCAGGCCCGCGGACTCGGCTGGGGGCTCTAGGCCTTCGATGCCAGCAGCTTCGGCTCCGGCGCTGCAGGGCGCCCAGGGATCCAGGCCTGGATCCGGATCAGCGCCGGTCGACCTCGTGACACCTCCTCCGGCGCCAAATCCAGTGGCGACACCTCCGACGCCGGTTGTGTCCCCAGCCGACATCAACCCCAGCCTCCCCCTCGATGTGGACATGGAGCTGGACCAGCGTCGACCGACGTCGGGACCAGCGCCGACCGGTACTTTTGTACCACTGTTCTCCCCAGGTGTTCCCTATCGCCCTGAGTGGCTACCAGAAGAGGGTGAGGAGGACTGGGAGGGGTCTGTGGACCCTCTAGCAGACCAGTTAGAAGAACCGGACTGGAGAGAGGAGTTGGGTGAGGCCAGTGGTCTGGACACCTCCCAAGACCTTGGCATGCTATCTCCCTCTACCGTGGCTACGGAGGAGGGTGCGTAGGGCTGCTGAGGCCTTAAACCTTGAGCTTCCTACGGTGGCGGACAGGACTAACCTCCTGGCCTAGGTGCTTCAACCGGCAGCAGCCTCCACGGAGCCCCTGCTGCCGTTTAATGAGGCCCTCACGGACATCCTTTTGGGCACTTGGTCCAAGCCGACACAGGGGCTCCTGTGGATAGGATGATTGCCCAACGCCACCGCCCGGCCCCGGGCGACCCCATTTTCCTCTCCCAACACCCCACCCCTGAGAGCTTGGTGGTCCAAGCCTGGACTTCCAAGGGCGCATTCCCTACCGCACCACCTGATAGGGAATCCAAGAAGCTGGACCACCTTGGGAAGAAGATGTTTTCTTCCTCCAGCTTAGGACTGCGGTCAGTGAACACCGCATGGCTCTTGGGCCGTTACTCCCACTCGGTGTGGGACACGGTTGGGCAGGTGCTGCCACAGTGCCCAGAGGAGACCCGGGCCGTGCTCTCCTGTGCAGTTGCCGAAGGGAGAGACGCAGCGAAGTTCGCCATAAGATGTGGGCTGGACACCGCCGACTCACTAGGCAGGACGATTTCAACGTCAGTAGCCCTGAGACGCTACGCCTGGTTGAGGTCCACTGGCTTTTCGGGTGATGTCCAAGCTACACTTTTGGACATGCCCTTTGATGGCCGTCGCTTGTTTTGCGACAAGGAAGACAACGAGCTTGAGCGCTTTAAGGACTCCAGGGCTGCGGCCAGATCCTTGGGCTTAGCTTCAACCTCCCGCCGAGCGCAGTCTGCTTTTCGCCTCTTTCGTGGCTACGGAAGTGGTGCCTTGCCACGTTCTGCCCAGAGCCACAGGCCTGCGCAAGCTGTCCAGCCTCTGCGTGGCCCGGGACGTGGGTCCCACTGTCGTGGGTCCGGGGGCCACTCCACCAGTGCCCCCTCTGCAGCAGCCTCCAAGCCCTCCTAGTCCGACCTTTTAGGGACACCTTTCGCCAGTGGGCAGCAGGATGCGCCATCACCTCCCCCACTGGCTCACCATCACGTTGGACAGGTGGGTTTTGCAGATAGTCCGAAGGGGCTACTCCCTCCCCTTCGAGACTACCCCTCCATCCATGCCACCTCAATTCCATTGCATGTCGGAGGATCACTTGGCCCTTCTCCAACAGGAAGTTACGGCTCTCTTGGTCAAGGGAGCCATCGAACAAGTTCCTGCCCCAGAAGTAGGTCGAGGGTGTTATTACCACTACTTTCTGGTGCCCAAGAAGGAAAAGGGCCTGCTTCCTATCTTGGATCTCAGGAACGTCAACCGCTTCCTACGGAAGGAGAAGTTCAAAATGTTGACACTGGCTCCGGTCCTGTCTGCCCTCGACCCTGGAGACTGGATGGTAGCGTTGGACTTGCAGGACACTTATTTTCACATCCCCGTCCTGCCGGCCCATCGGCGTTACCTACGGTTCACGGTAGGCCACGAGCACTTTCAGTTTACCGTGCTCCCATTTGGCCTTACCAGCGCCCCTCTGGTGTTCACGAAAGTGATGGCGGTGGTCGCAGCTCATCTGCGCAGATCAGGGGTTCCAGTCTTCCCCTATCTCGACGACTGGCTGTTGAAGGCAGGCTCGCCCCAGGCTGTCGTCTCCCACCTCCAGACTACGGCCGACCTCCTGCATTCGCTGGGGTTCACCATCAACGTACCGAAGTCACACCTGATTCCCTCTCAGCAGCCCTTTTTCATCGGAGCGGTTCTGGACACAGCGCAGTTTTGGGCTTTTCCTCCCGAGCAGCGAGTTCAGGATATTCAGGCTATGATTCCGATCTTTCAGCCTCTATCCCGGGTTTCGGTCAGAATGACCCTGAGGCTACTGGGCCTCATGGCCTCCTGCATCCTGCTGGTGGACTATGCCAGGTGGCATATGCGGGCTCTGAAGTGGGACCTGAAGTTCCAGTGGGCACAGCATCAGGGGAATCTTTCCGATTGCGTGAAGATCTCGGAGGGCACTGCATGCCAATTGCAGTGGTGGCTAACGAACCAAGATTGGGTCAACGGCAGGTCCCTCTCCCTTCCCCAGCCAGAGTTCACAGTGGTGACAAATGCATCACTTCTAGGGTGGGGCGGCCACATGGGAGAGGCGGAGATCAGAGGCCTCTGGAGCTGCGGGTGATCTGTCTTGCACTGAAGGCATTCCTTTCTTCTGTCAAAGGGAGAGTAGTGCAGGTGTTCACGGACAACACCACCGTCATGTGGTACTGCAACAAAGAGGGCGGGGTGGGGTCGTGGACCCTATGTCAAGGAGGCACTTTGTCTCTGGAAGTGGCTGGAACATCAGGGCATGTCCCTGGTGGTTCAACACCTCGCAGGTTCTCTGAACGCCAGGGCGGACGAACTCAGCCGCCGGTGCATGATGGATCACGAATGGCGTCTTTACTCTGAGGTGGTGTAAGGTCTCTTTCAGCGGTGGGGATTGCCTTGGTTAGATCTATTCGCCACCGAAGAGAACGCGCAATGTCAGCAGTTCAGCAAGTTGGAATTTTCAAGGCGGCACTCCCTCGGCGAAGCTTTTCGTCGCGAGTGGAGTTGTGGTCTTCTATACGCCTTTCCGCATATACCATTTCTACCCAGAGTGCTGAAGAAGATCAAGCGCGACCAGGCCCAAAGTCATTCTTGTGGCCCCAGACTGGGCACGAAGAGCCTGGTATCCCGAGCCGTTGCACATGGCCATCGATCCTCCAATCAGACTGCCCCTTCGGGAGGATCTTCTGTCGCAGCAGCAGGGGACGGTCCTCCACCCGAACCTGTCCAGCCTCCACCTCCTTGTGTGGAGATTGAGCGGCAACAGTTGACAGCTTTCGACCTTCCTCCTGAAGTCTGTAACGTTATCTTGGCAGCCAGGCATCCCTCCACCAAAACGCTATACGCCTGTAGATGGAACAAGTTTGTGGATCCCCTTTCTGCCCCCCTTTCAGAGGTTTTCCTCTTCATTCTTTCTTTGGCCCAGCAGGGCTCTGCTCTGGGCACTCTAAAAGACTATCTTTCGGCCATTTCGGCCTTCCTTCGGCTTCCTGACCAGCCTTCTTTTTTCAAGTCCCCTATTGTAAATCGCTTCCTTAAGGGCATTACTCACTTGTTTCCTCCAATTCCTTACGTAATGCCCCAGTGGGACTTGAACCTGGTTCTAACCTATCTTATGTGCACTCCTTTCGAGCCGCTACATAACTGTCCTCTCAGACTTCTGACACTTAAAACTGCCTTTCTGGTTCCCATCACCTCTGCTCGCTGGGTGAGTGAGCTTCAGGCTCTTTCTTCCAAACCTCCTTTCCTGGCTGATCATCCGGACAAGGTTGTCCTTCGCACTAGGCCTTCTTTCCTTCCCAAAGTGGTTACCTCTTTCCTCATAGGACAGACCGTCACTTTGCCCACCTTCTTTCCGCCCCCGCATCCTTCCAAGGAGGAAGAGAGGCTCCACCGTCTGGATCCAAAAAGTGCGCTTTCATTCTATCTGGATCGCACAAAACAATTCCGGGTGGATGACCAGCTCTTTGTTGGCTATGTGGGCGCCAAGAAAAGTCGGGCGGACAAAAATGAACCATCACCGATGGGCCATTCTTTGCATCAAAATCTGCTATTCCTTAGCGAAAAAGGACCCTCCAGTGGGGTTGCGCGCCCATTCCACCAGGACGACGGCAGCCACTACTGCTTTGGGACGTTGGGTCCCCCTTCATGACATCTGCCAGGCAGCTACGTGGGCTTCCTTGCACACGTTTACTAAACCCTACTGCCTGGACAGCCAAGTCCGGAGAGACGGCTTCTTTGGCCCTTCAGTTCTCCAGGACTTCCTGGTGTGAACTTGGTTCGCAGACCCACCTCCGGGGTTGGTATTGCTGGGGTATCTATTCTATGGTGAGGAATCCATAACTAATTGTCTCTTTCAGATGAACAAGTTACTTACCTTCGGTAACGATATATCTGTAAGAGACATAGATTAGTTATGGATTCCTCACCGCCCCACCCAACCTCCCCGTTCTGCGAACTGACTTCTAGGGTAAGGGACCTCCCTTCAGGGCCCTAGTTTTGTGCACCAGTGGTCAGTGTCTTGCATGGCTCTGCGCTTCTGGCGTGGAATGTCGTGTAAAGAACTGACGTCAGCGCGCAGGGGCGGCATCTAAGTAGATACCGCGACGTCATTCCGGCAACCACGACGCCAACGACGAACGCGGAGTCTAACCGACGCCCAGGGGTACTGCTGAAGAAAAATTCTCCTGTTCCAGTCTGACGCCTGGGGGTAATTCTAAGGTGAGGAATCCATAACTAATCTATGTCTCTTACAGATATTTCGTTACTGAAGGTAAGTAACTTGTTCATTAATAAGTCCATTAAAAAATAGTACTTAAAAACGTACAATTTCTAAAAAAAATGCTAAAAAAGAAAAAAATATTGGATGCGATAGAAGTCTGTACTAAATATGTTCGTATATATAGTCTGAACAATGAGTGACTGAAAGCCATGCAGTTTAGAAAAAGTGTCCTTTTTTAAAATTCCAAATTTGGTTGTTTAGAAAAAGGCCAAATTTTTCCCAGCACACGATGAGCCAAATGTTTATGTGTCCTGGCTGGGAGACGCAACATCACTGTTGCTTGCCATCGCAGACGACGATCCCTGCAACACCTTGCAGATTAGGTCAGTCGAGCACAGATGTTCTTCTGCACTATCCACAGCTGATGCTGGGGTAGCCTGTGTGCCATCCAAGACCTGAGTAGTTGTTGAGCAGCTGGTATCCGTTCCAACAGGAGCCGTAGCATCCTGTGGTGGCTCTAAGAATTCAGACATCAACATGGGAATACGCTGAGGACACAGCACAACATGGGCCATTACCGGGTCCAGTAAAGCATCAACGTCCGGTGGCACAACTGATGGAAGTGTTAGACAGAGGTCTAACACGCATTCTTGTCCGCAGAAGAGGTCTCGAAGGACAGGCAGAACACAGTTGATCCAGACTGGTCTAAATGACAGGAACCAAGACTCGCTTAGTTCTCGAAGACGAGGTGTGCCCAGATGGATTACCATGCGATCACAGTATCGGCGCTCCAAGAGCATTCTTTCCATCTCCTTGGTGACAGGGACGTCCATTGCGTAGCAGAAAAATGACAATCAGGATACCTGCTATAAGAAACAGGATCCGAGGAAGCCCTCCAAAAATGCTTCTGATTACGGAGTGTATAAAGTTGAGAATAACTCTGAGGATTGTCTGAAAGGTGCTTAACAGTCCAGAACCTATGGTCTTAAATAGGTGGACTCTACCCGTCCTATCAGACATGTTAAAGATACGTTATACCATTTCTGTGAAATGGAAAGGACAGTTTGTCTGTACTAGTGCCTGTATCTCAGCCGAAGACCTTGCAACCTGGAGATCATAAGTTTCTCGGGCGGAGTTTAAGGGCACGGTTTGCTGTAAAAGCATGGCTTTCTTTTGGCTCAGAGTATCAAACCGTATAAAGGAAACATTTAATGAAGGCCATAACGGCACCTCCCTGATTGTATGGGTCGGTGGAAACAATACTTGCATACAGCAAGTAACCCTGGAGCTTACAGTGACAAGATATGCGATGCCCGGGAGCATCCCACAACAACCTTGATCATTCAGCATCAAGTAACTCCCATTTGAAAGTAGCTTGAACACCGGATTAATCACGGCAGCCGGGGACCCTTTCAAGTGACATGATAAGTTAGCAACTGAACCATTAGAGGCCCCATGAAGCATGATATCCTGGCATATGAGAGATCCACTTAAAGAGTTCTCGCAGTTGTTACCCCTAAGAAACACTTCCATGTCCACATTCCTACATCGAAATCTGTATGATAATTCCCAAGATTCCTGGATGAATTCCCTACCCATCGCTTCATATCTGCCCCCCTGTTGTTGTTCAAGACAGTACTGAAACTGGAAAGTTGTGACCGATAGTGTTATATGGCCATGGATTAACCATTCTGTGGATGGTGACTCTGCCACAGTAAAAGGTAGCTTGTCCAGTTTTTCAATACGCAGCATTGTATATTTTGCACCCCTTTGTGCCATTGTTTCTGTTTGTCTGTTAGATTATATGCAGAAAAGAGTGATGTACTGTTGATAAATCGCCAAGGCACATAACCAGTGCGCAATGATTGCAGCGTCCAGCTTAATAGCATAATAGAACGTAACTGGGATTGTCCGTGTTGTAGTATGAACAAGTCTTGTTCTAGTATATCTATAGCAGAAGATACAATGTTGCCCAGTGAATAAATCCTGGATGTTAATGTAGTCATACCATTGTCAACTACAGCTAACGCCTTTCATGGTTAATTTTATCTATTTCACGAAGTCTCTCCGCAGCTTCTTTTTGAGAGATTTTCCAGATTTCATTATAGACAGTGTAATAGAAACGTTTCTGACGTGGCTTTCAGGGACCTAACAAAAAAATCCCTTAAATCCACCTCATCTGAGAGTAAGGATAAGTGCTGTTTCACCTGGGACGGTGTCGAGGGTCTTAGCCAATCGAGGCACAACTTCCCAACACTGTATGATGTTACTACCCCCGGATGTTCTTTTTGTACATAGCATTGGTCTGGCCTATAGATACTAAACCCTTCGGTAGTACCCCTGAATCTTGATTGACATCTGTTTGTGTCTGTGGGCCAAACTAACCATCCCTTCCAATTGGGGCTTGAAGTATTGTACTGCATGATGTCATCTATTGTATCCCCTCGTGATGTGAAATTGATGTGTGATGGTGTGGGAATCCGAGGTGTGTTCAAATCCTTTGTCTTGCCTAGTCCAAGACAGGAAGTCTGTTGCACAGTGTCATTCAGAAATATTATCTGCTGTGGAATGAGGCACGCTCTAAATAGTGCTTCTGTTCCCTGAACTTGCCATTCCTTAGAACCCCAGACCGATTTTGTGTCTGTAGCGTCCTTCCATAAGTCGAAACCCTGTTCTGACAGTTGGAAAATAAAGGATGCAGAATATATCTGTTTGGTGTTAGTCAGCATATTTTTCTGTGCAGGTGTAGGTGCAACCTTATAGTAATATGAGGTCGGGTCAGAAGTGTTAAACCCTGAAAAATACAAAAATTTCTGTGCAAAGGTTTTCGAACTACCTTTTGGTGGCGTCGGGTAAAGTTCCCATTGGTGGTATGTGAAAACATTTCGTTGGGATGCTGGATTTGTGTAAAAAGTGATGACCGTAATGATGGTAACAGTACATATTATCGAAATCAGATGTGTCCTCTAACATTTCATTGCTTGAAAATGCAGCTGATTTTTCTAAATCAGACAACATATTATTCACAGTGTCAAAATCCCAATCATCAGAAAATGTACTGGAGGTAATGATATCATTTAAAGAAATTTTGAACAAATGTGGTATTTTCAAAAGCTCTGTGGGGCCAAATACATCATAATCAACTTTGTCCCAAACTATACCATCAGGAATTGGAACAGCTGTAATGTTCACGGAAAACAGGTCTCTTTGTTCACAATGAGATGATGTATGAGGTAACAAGACCAAGTTCACATTTGATACTGCAGAGCGTTCTGGGAGATATTTTCCATTTATGAGTAAGCAAAAGACAGTCACTAGGCCAATCCAGAACAGAAAAAACAGTATTCCAGTTATGATCCAGAGCTGGAGCCAAGGTGAAACTAAGTAAGTCTTTTTCAGAAAAGTGTAGAATTCACGAATTTGTTGCTTACGGGAAACTGGGGCTGGCGTTGTCTCAGGTTCACTGGGATCAAGAGAGAAGGTATCAAATCGATGAAGTAGCCAGATGCAGTTCGATCTATCTTTGGTAGCTCGGCAGGTTTTGTGGAACCGGCAGGTGTCTCTTGTTGAGGCATATTGATGTAGACATCGGTGTTTGGCCGAATTGAAATTTGTCTTTCATTTGTGCTTTGAATTTCTGTTTCAAGAGGAACAAGTTCCATTTCATTGTTGGAAATTCCATCATTTTGTATTGGTGACTCTTCGAATGTTATGAGTCTTTGTGCCTGAACTTCCTGTATGGTAGCGAGAGGAGAGCGTCGGCTACCCAGGAGCCCACGAGGCCTACCATTCAGTATCGGCCACATTGTGTGGTTTGATCAGATCAAGGGAGACGAATCTCTTTTCTTTTTTGCCAGCAAGAGGCGGAAGAAGTACTGTTCTTGTTACTTCGACAGCCAGGACAGGTACAGGCTTTCTGTATGATGGCCCAAATTCATTTTTGTCCTTGATCTTTTCTCTGACCAGATCCCCGACTTTTGGGATCCAGACAGGTCTTGCCGTGACTGATTTGACTTCCCCAGTGGCGGAGCGTTTTACTTGCACGTTGCTTAGTAGTGCCCGGGATTCTTTCAGATCCTGTAAACCAGCCAAACGTTTATTGATATCAAATGGTTTTTCATCCGCCACTGTGCTTTCATAATTGAGATCAGGTACCCACATTCTCGTCCCAAATAGGACCTCGTAAGGAGTGACACCCCCTAGAGAACTTCTTGGCATGTTGTTGAGGGCACGTTGTACCCCACATAAGTGATTGACCCAACTACCACCCGAACCTAATATTCTTGCTGTTAAAGATTGCTTTAAGTTTCGGTTTTTCCTCTCCACGACCGAATATCCCTTGGGATTGTACGGAGAGGAGTACCGCAATGCTACACCCAAACCTTCCATGGCTTCCTTGTAAGCCCTAGAGCTAAACGCGGGGCCACGGTTAGAATGTAATGTGCCAACTGCGCATGTCCCTATAAAGACTCGCAAATCTTTTATAACAGTTCGAGCGTCAGCCGAGCTCTGAGGCCATACCCATAGGGCTCTAGAGCATGAATCCACTGCCACCAAGATATACTTGTAAGCCCCATCTGATTGTAGGGGGCCGCAGTGATCCAAATAGACACACGCAAGTGGTCTGTCTGATATCAGTAGTGGTGTCTGTGCTGGACGTGCCACGGTGGAACCCTTCATTTGCTGGCAGATGTCGCAATTTAGGACAAAATTCTTCATCTGTTTTGTTAAACCAGGCCACAGATAGCGTTGTTTCAATAAAGAAACCGTCGCTGTAATCCCTACGTGTGCAGAACCTAGACCATCGTGTGCAACTAGTATTAAACCCAATCTGCGATCCATGTTTGGTATTACTCTATCCCCCACTCCTTGAATCTGAGCATACGGAATGTTGTTTGTATCTAACTTGTAGGAGTATTTGAGTGGAAAACCTTTTGGTAAGGCTGGGCTGTTTTTGCGTGAAGCAATGACAGCTACTATTATCTGTCCGTCTATTCTCGTTTTTAAACGAGTGATTGCAGCTACTGCAGCAGTACGTACTGCCCCCTTTGCGGCTTCATCGGCCAATGAATTCCCTTCAACGTGAACGCCATCACGTCGATGACTCAGCGTGTGTATCACGTGAGCTCTTGGTAGCTCGTTTTTCAACTCGGGTACCTGTTCCCATAGCATTTCATGCTTAATTGTGCCAACTTTTGAGTCTTTAAACCCATTTTGACCCCAGTAGTGAAGATATTTGTTGTATAACTGGACACAATAAAAAGAATCGCACACAATCAGTGTGGGGAATTCCCGATCCGTATTTATTAGTGCCAGTATTAGGGCTTTTAGTTCTGCCAGCTGAGCCGTACAGTCTCCTAGAGACTGTGTCTTCGTATCGCTGGGATGGAACAACCATCCTGCATACGACCCTTTACAATCGCACATGCGGGGCTGGATTGCTGTTTACTTCCTATGGCCGGCTGAGCAGATCCGTCAGTGTTAATAATGTATTCATTCTGATCTAGAGGCATTATTTCATTTGGGAGAGGATATTCTTGTTCATATTGCAGGAATGCTTGTGTTTTTAGACTTGGGTCATATCTGTATTCTACATCTGTTGCAGTGAGAGAATGAGCCCATTGTATCCATCTTGGATGTAAGGCTTTAGCATTAGGAACGCTAGCCTTTGTAGCAGCCTCTAAGGCTACGACAATTATTCATTTCCCCTGAGCCAGTGCTCTTTCTCTTACTACAGCGGTCTGTACTGCTGTCAGGATTTTTTCTGTAGAAGCAAAACCCATTTCAGCATTAGTATACAAGTGTGATTTGTATGCTATGGGTACTGTTTCTCCTTCATTGAAGGTTAGGTAAGTGTACCCAGATTGACCCGCTATAACGCGGATCACCAGGTTGCGGACGTTTACTTGTGTCTGCAAGTGTTTTGATGCTATCATATCAGCTTGTAGGGAACGAAGGATATCAGTGTGTTCCTGTGTCCATTGCCTAACTGAAAAATCAGGTCTTATTAAGTCATAGAAAGGTTTTACTTTTTCTGCGTAATCTAAAATGTATGTTCTGCCAAAATTTTAAAATCCCAATATGGATTGTAAATTTTTCAGCGATTTAGGAGGTTAGAGCAGCGCACACTTTTCTAAAAAGTTAGCTGCCAGGCTTTTTCCTTCACTTGATAACTCGTATCCCAAAAATAGGACATTGAGGTGGGCTATTTTTGATTTTTTAAAGTTGAATTTGTAGCCCTCAGAGGCGAACCCCAAAATTATGTTGCCCACCCTGGCCAAGTGATCCTTTAAATCATCATCCGTCAGATAAATATCATCTACATAGGACAATGCCTCTTTATCCAAATTCTAAAGTAACTCTGTTACCCTTGCGGAAAACAACCCGGGGCTATTCTTATACCCTTGGGGGATCGACAAAATTGACGCTGAGAACCTAGCGCGGAAAATGTGGTTAAATACCTGCTTTCAGGCGCTATATTTTGGCAGAAGAATCCATTTGAGATATCTAGTGTTGTTTTGTATTTTTTCCGCACAATGTTATTCATTAATGTGGCACTGTGTGCATTCTGTACTGCAAATGTTTTAGTGTATGTGTTCAGATGTCTGTAGTCTAAAACTAGACGGTATGAATTATCGGGTTTCATTACGGGAAACAAAGGATTATTCATTGGAGAGGTGCAAGTTTCAATTACACCTTGGTATTCAAGTTGATCTAAGATCTCCCTGACCTGTTTTTTCGCTTCTTGTTTTATTGGGTGCTGTCTCTGTGGAGTTGGAGTAGTTTTTACTGGGATTACATGGTGTGGTGACTCAGCATCCCACCCAACATGGTTGCGATATAGTGCTGGAGCAAGGGCTACCGCCCACTCCTGCGCGTATCTCTGTTTTAAGTAAATTGGAACGAGTTCGGAAAAGGATGGTAAAATTACTGTTTCTCCCTTTGTGCAATCCATAACAATTTCAGGCGGCCAATCTTTTTTAGCTAAAAGGATGTCATAGCCAAAAGTCAGGTTCTCCCAAAAGAGACCTTTAATTTTTCTTGGTTTGTCCCCCTCCATTTGGAGTGTTATCTCATGTAACCGATGTGGGACACTTACCCTTCTATCAGGTGTTTCCACCGTGATATGCTCATTTAACTCTGCTGTCACCAGAAATTCCATCAGGTTCTGGCGAGTTGTTGTTACTTCTGCTGCGCTGTCTAGCATCGTCAGAGCCCATTCCCCATTCAGAAGTTGAGTCCTCAGAATTCTGGGTATGTCTAACTTTAAGACGTGCTACTTTCTTCTTTTTAAATTGAGGTTTAGATTTTGGCTTCTCTTCTTTCTTGGAAGTATAATCTGAAGTGCGTGGCGTGTCTCTGGACTTTGTACGCTCTTCTTGTTTGTGTTCTGACCGTCCTTCTTTCTCTGAGTTTCTTGGTGAACCCTGAAAGGAACGAGATGAACGTGTATCAGTATCCTGATACATGTCAGGTTTTTTAATGTTATCTCTATTCCTAAGGTTGTACCTCCTTTCGGAGGGCTCCTGTTGAGGAGACCTACCCCTGGACTGAGATCTATTCTTTTATTTTTTATTGTTATTATCCCATTTCTTCTTGGAAGAATCAGGTGCTTGCTTGGTATTATTCTTTTCAGGACCACCCATGAGTTGAGGTTTTGTTGCTCTAGCTCCCAAACTATCTCTACCTAATTCTGCATAGGTGTCTTCAATAATTTTAGGTAATTCATGTTCCTGTTGTAAAGAAGTGAAATCCCTCAGGCGTTGGCGTATTGCCACTGCTGCTGCCACCCCTTTTATATTTGCTAATATTATAGCTGATACCTGGGCAAAATTACCTAATAATTTCATCCCCAAGTTCAGAGCAGGTTCTGCTCCATACTCAGTTTGTATTGTCTTAATACGCCTGGTATTACTGCTAATGAAGGGATACCATGAGTTTTGGTATATATGGCAGCGAAAACTGTACCCCAAGAGGTACAATCCTCTATCTGGGGAGCTATCCCCATTGGCAAGCAGATTGTTAGCATTCTGTGTTTTTCTTGAGGGCTTGTATGTGGAAATACTGCCTCTAGCTGTGCTATTTTCTGAGCTATCCAGAATGGCATTTGCTCACATTTAGTGGGCATCTTACCCATAACTGAGTGTAGTTGTAGA
Organism: Calotriton arnoldi; assembly: GCA_963921515.1. Classification (NCBI taxonomy): domain Eukaryota; kingdom Metazoa; phylum Chordata; class Amphibia; order Caudata; family Salamandridae; genus Calotriton; species Calotriton arnoldi. The sequence goes on from CAWUFW010000809.1 coordinate 918,896, forward strand.
TCCCTGAAGTGTGAGTGTTCTCAGCACGAACTGTGTCAGGTTTCTGTAAAGTTTTATTATTTCTTTATGAAGTGGACGTAAGTCTACCACTGGCATTGAGTCAATGTCTGGATGTGGTGTGTAAGCTGCTAGGACAGGCCAAGTGGCTCCATCTCTTCCGAGCGGACCTAGTCTTACTTTGTCTTTTGTGTGGGGGAGGGTGCCTTTAAACCAGTTTATATGCTCCTGGTAGGTGAGCGGAACTTCCATGTCCTCATACGCATAGTATTCCTCTGGTGCTTCATCTTCAGTGTAAGAATAAAATGTATTTGATTGTGCATCTGCTTGTGGGAATTTAACCCATGAATAGAGTACCTCTGTTCTATATGATTTGTGTGCCTCAATCACGAAGGTTACTGTCCCACCCCTAGCTGTGATTCCGTAGTCTGTTAGTTTTTGAGTAAGGGCAGTTCTGACATTTTCTGAAATGTTTATTTCACTTTCCTCTTCTTCCTCCCTGACTACAGCACGTTGTGCTCGCACAGCGACGTCTTCATCAGCCATTGTTTTGAAGAAGGAAAAAGTTTCAAGGAAACTGAGATAAAGGTTTTATGCACAATAGGAACTGTTTGCCCTTCAAGCTTGATAAACCTACAGCCAATACATAGGATATGCCTACTCAGCTGTTGCGGATAGTTCCCTTCCCACTACAGACGTCTCTGAGGAAATGTGAGTAGGGGTCTCTGAGAATAGCACGACTGAACTTGTCAGATTTTACTGTTAAATAAGTACCAAACCAACGTTGGGCGCCATGTCGTGTAGTTCCTATAAGCCTATATAGGATCTGCACGTTTAGACAACATACAATGTAGGATTGGTGTCAGACTGATTCTAGACACCCCTACCGGGTATGTTAACCTGTATACCAGCTAGCTCACAGTGCCACTAGAAACCCCTCTTACCAAGGAGAGAATAGTTCTCGGCAACTATTGAACATGACAACCCTGATCCTTCAGGATCGTGGAAACAGTATATTACTTGTTGCTCAGGCACTCGTGCTCACTTCGTCTCAGAGAGATACACAGAATAAACGGTGGGGGTGTTTTTCAATAAGCATTTATTGAACCAGCGTCATTCTAGTGTAAAATAGGTGTGCTGAAACAACCATTAGACAGTAACAGATATAAATGATTATAAGCACTAACAGAGTAAAAGGATGGTAGATTTTTACCATCGTGCTAAAACAATGAATACAGGCAAGTATATAAAATACATGACAGTAAAATGCATACTCCTACGATGCGAACCTAACTAGATGTACCTAAGCGTACCTAGCATGTATGTAGGTGTAAATGCCAAGAATCCCTCTAGGACAAAGTCAGCCCCATTACCTGAAGTGAGAGACTGTGGGACCCCGTCTTGGTCTTGAGAGGGACACCCCGCAAGGGATGTCAAACCACTGCGTGCAGGAACCTCAGCGTCTCGCGTCAGTGTGTCGGCATGGAAGTCCTTTTCTACTCTGACTACCTCAGCAAGATATGGTGTTTATATACCCATAGTGGTACCCTCAGGGGTTCTACCTTGCTGTGTCATGTCAGACTTAGGATGACGGAAGCTATGACCTTTCTACATAGTTATTATGCAGGAGATGGTAGTCCTTCTGAGTTTCCATCCTCATGCATAATGGAAAATCCTCATGCATGATGGTAAACCCCACGTCCTATATGCATTACCGTAACTAGGCAAAAGGTCAGTCCCAAGAACCGTTATGTAGTGTAATGGTAGGGGAGAATATAGGTGAAAGGTTAGGTGACTACCTGAGCCTATATTGGGGTACCTATATGGAACATAACACCAGGTAGCTTGTTTGTTGCATCTTTTGGGTCTGGTGTTTTTCAGGGGGGCCGGAGTATCGGCGCAGGTGGTGATCCAGTTGTTGAAGTTGTTTGTGTCGTTGATGAGGTCGTTGGACCAATTGGCTAATAAGTGATGACAAAATTGGTGCCGGAAAAGAATAATGATCACCAGGCCTGCCTTTGAATCACACACATCGCAATCTTGATTTATGCATGTATTTTGTTTCAGAATAGCACAAACTTAGCCGAAAGGCAGCAAAGTGCTGTACAGGGTCAAAAGCAAAGATACAAATGAGTTACAGGAGAGGTAGGTGAGTTTTGATAGCTGACGTTGACTGCATTGTGATGTAGTGTTCCTTAAAAAGATGTGTCTCCAGCTTATTCCTAAATTGGAGCATGGTTGGTGCGGTACTGATGGATATAGGAATTTCTTTCCTGATCCTGGGTGCAGGTGCATAGATGAAGAATTCCTGTTGCCTTGCTTTTTATTTTTTACACATCTTTGTCTCCAGTCCAATGGTGTTTTGGCTGCATCAAAGCAAAAAGCCCCTGAATATCATGGACTTGATAGCCAAGTAGCCATGGCTTCATAGATAATGTGTATGTTTTTCAAGCTGGTGCAGTCCAATAAGAAGAGCCAATGGAGATCCATCAGGGTGAAGTGATGCATTTCTTCAGGGTCTTGATGAGGTGTGCTACAGCATGTGGGATGCCGCTAAGGCAAGCCAGTATGGAGTCTGGGAGTCCCAGGAGCAGGGAGTTGTCCCCATCCAGATGCAAGAGAATCAGTGTCTGACAGCAGTTTTGAAGTCGCTTTCTGGTAGGGACAGTTTCTCTTTCTTAGTAGAGACTGCTGTATCAGGCTGTCTTGATTTTTTTGGCAGTGTGGGCGAGGTTGGTCTTCAGTGAGAATCCTGAGTGCTTGGAGTTGAGTGAAAGTTTGAATTGAATGAAATCTGTTGTTCAGTGCATTATAGTTACTGTTGCCAGTAATTGTTGTTTGTTCATACTACTTCATGGTTTGCAGTAAACTACACTGTCCTGCCCACAATGCATGGTTGTAGGGCATGCACTTTGGGAATTGTGTACACAGTGTGGCTGCAGGCTACACACCGACTGCAGCATGCCTACCAATAAATACCGTGCATAATACACCATGCCTGCCTATTTACCATTTTTGGGGTTCAGAGGGAGCGTTTTTCAGGTCATCTTAAGTGAAACAGGATTACGTAATATTTGCTTGGCCCCACCCCCTTGTTTTCTTTTGACTCAGTAAAGAAATGTTCGATTTCTTTGCATCATTCATAACTGAGATATATGCCAGGTTCGTACTCTCGTTACTCAACCCACCATGTCTCATCTTCAGCCTGTTACAGCGCCTAGCTCCCCCTATCTCAGCACCCTGCTGGGACTTGTGCCGAGCATTCTCTGGGGTCAAGATCTGGCTGGCTTTAACCAGAATCCACACTGAATGTCTCCACCTCAAGTGTCCAGAGGGCGTGTGCTCCGGAAGTGTGACCTGGCCTTCTGTCAGGCCATGCACTCACCACTCCTTTCACAGAGGTCACTGGGCAAGATCTACCACTTTCCATTGTAGATTCTGGGCAAAGGGCCTAGCCGTTGGCATATACTGCACTCTGTACCCCACACTCCAAGAGCATTATGGACATTGTCTTCAGCAATAGTAAGGGCCTGCATTTAAAGGTCCTAGACCTGCACTTAAAGGCTTTGCCCCCCCTCCCCCCTTGGTCCGATGGGCACAACCTTTGGTCTTTTTAGTTTGCCAGACAGCTGGCATACACATTAATAAACATTTGTGTGTACAGCAATGTCAGTAGTGACGTCAGTGATGTGATATGTGACATTGCCAATTATATATGGGATAAAGTACCCCTTGCCATACATTATAAATATATTGCAAGTTATGCGAGGAGTTTCTTGACCATAAAGAGGAATGAGACCGAAGGTAGAGTCCTTTTTAAAGGCCATGGAACTCTGAGGTGATTTGCAATGTCCTTTTAATGTAGGGCACAGATGGGTCTTACTAAAGTCAAGTTAAAAAATGCTGTGGCTCAGATTGTGTAGAAACATGCAGAGATTTTATCTTTCCTGTAATGACCCATGGTGTAGAAAAAATAAACATGCTGCATTAAATATCTCATTTCTGTTGGTTACTTTTTCTTTTTTAGAAAAACATATCTGATAAAGAAAAGCCAGTTTCTGTTTTCTTTGTTTAAACTGCATCTGTTATTATGTTCTGTAACCTGTCTTTTACCCTTGCTGCTGGCTCCAGCAGCATGCATTGTGACATTAGAAGTCAACTGTAATAAGACATTACAGTTGAGCAGCCATGTCATTTCTTTATTATAGGTGACTAATGACTTCACAACTCAACTGTATTAAGGAATTACTTACATGCCTCTATCCAGGGATTGTAGGTTCCTACACTCCTATGTATTGTGTAATTGATAATATTGTTTGTAATGTAATATGCAACATCATGTGTGAGTACTTTACCAGTGCACCTGGCCGGGGAAATTGAGGATGGTGATGTAAAATTATCAACACAGTGTTTCTTTAAGTGGCACTTTTTTGAGCAATCTGTTATTATAACATTATTTTGTCTTCTGGGATAACATCCTTAACTTCCCTTTAAAAAAGTTATTTTTTGTAGTTTGGCTCAAATATCTCAGAAACGTATCCTCTGCAGATGGACTATAGTGATGCCCTGTGAGGTTTGGGTGCGGTATGTGGCCATCTCCCACTCCTTGTACCCAAGCTTCCCCACCAAGACCCCTTTGCAAGCCCTTCAGCTGTACCCAGCTGGACCTGGACACGGATATTTATAGTTTGGCTCACATTTCTGATAAAAGAATCCTCTGGCTATGGACTAAAGTCATGCCCTGTAAGCTTTGGATGCAGGATGTGACCATCAACCACTCCTTGTTCCTGAGCTCCCCTACTAAAACCCCTTTATAAGACCTTCAGCAGAACCCAGATGAACCTAGACACAGATATTGCTTTTAGCCTTGCCCTGTACTCAGTCCCATACTGCGGAAATCCCACAGGACATGATATTCAGAAATTACAAGTGGAATCTTGGTTCCAGGCATGGCCTTTGGTCACAATCTGCACCCAGTCAATGTGCTCCCCGTGTCTGCTGAGTACAACCGTAGGTGATGTCCAGTGGGTGCTGGATGGAGATAGTGCGCTTCAATTTATCACTATGCTCCATATCACTGCTCCCAGAGGCCATAGTGCCCCTGATGCCAGAGCATTCTGTGTATGGCATTTCCCCATGCTACCAGAGACAATTGGTCATGGTCTTTACCTGTACCCACGGGACTAGAAGCAGAGTGTACCCCTTTGCAACCCTATGCTTTCTTCCCTGTGACCCCCAAGGTCTCGGGCATGTGCTCTCAGTTAATAATAGATGCTAGTTACCAGGCAAGGCTTTTGATTTGACCAAACCCTGCACGTAGTTGTCCCGCTCCTAGAGTCCTTTGCACACATCTTTCATCCATATCCAGCAGGCTCTGAAAGCAGTGTGACAAAGGTCATTGCCTGCACTCAAACAGCCTACAGCTACAGTCCCTGCCACAGAAGCTGCTGCACATGGCCTTTGACCATGTGCAGTGTGCTCTGGGCATGGGTTGTGCCTACGATCACTCCCTGGTTCCAGTTCCCATGCCCAAAGACCTCACTGTGCATAGGTGAAACGCCTGATGTTTGACTAAGACCCTCGCCCAAAATGTTTACTCCCATATCTCACTGCAGACAGCCTTTGGTTCTGCACAGCGAATTCTAGATGCAGGATCTGGATGTTCCATAGAACCACTCTGTAAGGCCTTCAGCTGTGCACAGTAATCCCCTGCCTTGGTCACCACACAATACTTTTGGTCATGCGCTCCACCCAGTCATAGTGCTCCTTGAACCAAAGGTCAAGGATACCGCATTGAAAGTCGAGGTTATGTTTGCTTAGCTCACCCTAACTGGCAAACGTCACTAGAATTTGTTTTTTGGGTCATATGAATGATGTCTCTTTAACTGGAGTTTTTAGCAGCAATTTCACTGTACCCCAAGGTGTTTGGTACCAACCACCTTGTCTTAATAAACCCCCACTGATGCCAGTGCTGGATTTATTAATAAATGCACACAGAGGGCACCTTGGAGGTGCCCTCTGAAAACCTAGCAAGTACTAGTGTGTTGACTGACTGGTCTTGACCAGCCAGCCACCATAGACAGGTTTCTGACTTCCTGAGGTAAGAGCCTTTGCTCTCGGAAGACAGGAACAAAGCCTGCTCTGGGCAGAGGTGTTCACATCTCCTCCAAGCAGGATGGACATTCCAGGGCGGGAAGCTTCAAAGGCCCTACCACCTTTGATATGCGACCCCGGGCCTCTCCAGATAGTGAAGGTGCTCAACCCCCTGTCCTGACCCCACGTGGCAAAACCGGCGGTGAAAATTAGTTAGATTAGGAGGTGTGCCCACATTCAGCCAGCACCACCCCTAAGGTGTGCCAGCCGAATCGGACCCCACTTTTCAGAATCCTCCATCTTGTGTTGGAGAGAATTAGCCTATTAGGGCAGGGGTTATGCCCACTTCTCACAGGAAGTGCTCATGTAGAGGGTGTAGTTGCCCTACAGGTAGGCAGCCCATTGGCTACTACCCGTTACTCCCCTTAATGCCCCTAAATTGAGTATTTAGGTGGCACTCCTAGACCCTGAACTTTAGATTCGACTGGCCTAAAGACGAAGAGGACAAAGAATAGCTGCTGAACCCGAGAACTGAGTGCCTGCCACAGAGTTTTTGCACAAACCCCTGCCTGCCGCTTCATGATTTGACAATCAAGGTCTACTCTCTCGTCCTGCTGCTGTGTGGCCTTTAAGAACCCTAGAGGACTACCAGCCTTTGTAAATTGCCCAAGAACTTCTTTGGATTAGAGGAACTACTCCCCTGCAGACCACAGGCACCGAAACCGCAGAGTCCGGTCCACCAACTTGCAGCTTCCCGTCCCAACCAGCGCAGCAACCGACCAGGAAGAGGTACTTGTGCTCTGGAAGGTCAGACTGTCTCCCCACCGATTCATAAGAAATACAGTACTGACCTTTGATCGTAGTTCTTGGTTCGAAAATATATATAGAGTTATTTTTCAAAATTTTCTTGCATTTATTCTTTGAGTGTGTGTCTCAATTATTGCCCCCTGTGAGAACAACAGATGCTTAGCACTGCCCTCTTATAGGCCTTACTGCTCATGCACACTACCACAGAAGAGCCTCGGTAAACCAATTGGGGACTCACTGGACTCTCTGGACTCTCTGCACAGTGTACTTCGTTTTAGTACTCTATATAGAGAGCCAGCTTCCTACAGGCTGTTACTTCCATTCCCTCTGAGATGCAGTTACGCAGATGCTGCCTATGGTCCCGGAGGAGGCCCAGGCCATACTCTCCCAAGCTATGGCTGATGGGAGGGACACAGTTAAGTTCACAATCATATGAGGGCTGGACCCGACCGACTCGCTAGGCAGAGCAGTTCCTTCGTCGATGGCCTTACGCTGCCACGCCTGGCTGAGGACAACTGTTTTTTTTTAGGGGTTGTCCAGGCTTCGCTTATGGACATGCCCTGATGGCTCCCATCTCTTCGGAGATAAGGTGGGCTTAACGCTAGAGCCTTCAAGGATAGCAGAGCTACGGCCAGGTCCTTAGGCCTTTCCATGGCCATTGCCCCCCTATCAACCTCAGTCTGCCTTTTACTCCTTTTGTGGCCACGGAAGGGGTTTCCAGCAGTGTCTCTACCCACCCTGCCACATGGCCCGTAAGCTTCCCAGCCCCTGCGAGGCTGGGGATGCCGCACCCACAGACCCCATGGGTCAGGCAGCCAGAGGTCGACCCAGTCTATGCCCCCCGCAGCTGCAGCCTCCAAACCTTTATAGTCTGCCCTCTTACCATCATGGGCATCCAGTGGGAGGCAGGATAGACCATCACCTGCACAACTGGAGGTCAATAACATCAGACCGCTAGGTTCTCCAGATTGCCCAAAAGGGCTACTCCCTCCCCTTAGTGATTAACCCTCCTCCTATGCAACTCACGTACGACAGGCTAACGGACGACCATCTATATTTGCTACACCATGAAGCAGCTGCTGTCTTGGCCAAGAGAGCCACTTTCTGGTGCCCAAGAAGAATGGAGGCATTGATCCTATCATAAACTTGCACCCTCTCAATTTCTTCCTGAAAAAGGAGAAATTCAAAATGCTCGCGCTCACACAAGACTTGCATGCCCTCGACCCGGGAGACTGGATGGTAGTGTTGGACTTCCAGGATGCTTTTTTTCACATCCCCGTCCTGCCTGCCCACAGACGTTATCTGTGGTTAACAGTAGTCCACACGCGCTTTCAGTTTTCTGTGCTACCCTTTGGCCTTACCAGCACCCTTCGGGTGTTCACCAAGGTGATGACGGTGGTTGCAGCTCATCTGGCCGGATCAGGGGTTCCAGTCTTCCCCTATCTCAATGACTGGCTGTTGAAGGCGGGCTCGTCCCAGGCAGTCGTCTCCCAGCTCTAGAATAAAGCGGACCTCCTGCACTCGCTGGGGTTCACTAGTAACTTGCCGAAGTCACACCTGACTCCTTTTCAGATGCTCCTTTTCATTGGATTTGTTTCGGACATAGTGCAGTTTCGGACCTATCCTCCCAAATGGCGAGTCCAGGATATTCAGCCTATGATACCGATGTTTCAGCCTCTATCTGGGTTTCAGTGGGACTGACTCTGAGGCTGCTCGGCCTTATGACCTCCTGCATCCTGCTTGTGAGACATGCCGGTTGGCATATGCGGTCTCTCCCCTCCCCAACCAGATTTGACAGTAGTGACAGGCGCGTCACTCCCTGAATGGGGCGGTCATCTGGGAGAGGTGGAGATCAGAGGCGTTTGGTCTCCAGTAGAATCCGGACTCCACATCTACCTATTGGAGCTCTGAGCGATCCAGCTGGCATTGAAAGCCTTTCTACCCTCCATCAAGGAAAGGCTAGTGCAGGTGTTCGACATCACCGCCATGTAGTACTGCAACAAACAGAGCGGGGTGGGGTTGTGTACCCTATGTCAAGAGGCTCTGCACCTCTGGACATGGCTGGAATGTCAGGGCATATACCTGGTGATTCAACACCTGGCGGGCTCTTTGAACGTTAGGGCGGGCGAACTCAGCCAAAGAAGCCTAGCGGATAACGAATAATGTCTCCATGCGGAGGTGGTGCAGGGTCTCTTTCAGCAGTGGGGAGAGCCTTGGTTAGATCTGTTTGCCACCACCAAGAACATTCAATGTCAGCAGTTTTGTGCGCTGGATTTTTCAAGGCGGCTCTCGTTAGGAGCTGCTTTTCGTCTCCAGTGGAGCTAAGGCCTTCTGTGCCCATACCATTCCTGCCCGAGTTTGCAAAAAGATCAGGAAAGAACAAGCTCAAGTCACCCTTGTGGCTCCGGACTGGGCTCGGGGAGTTTGGTATCCCAATCTGTTGAGGATGGCCCCTACAGGAGGATCGTCTGTTGCAGCAGCAGGGGAAGGTTCTCCACCCGAACCTGTCAATGCTCCACCTTCATGCGTGGAGATTAAGCAGCGGCAGTTGACAGCTTTTGACCATTCGCCTAAAGTCTGCAGTGTTATCTTGGCAGCCCGGCGTCCCTTCATCAAGACGGTATACGCTGGCTGTTGGAATACATTTGTTGCGTGATGTGCTGAGAAACAGATTGATCCCTTATCTGCACCCTTTCTCAGGTTTTTCTGTTTATCCTTACCCTAGCCTAGCAGGGCTCTGCTTTGGGCACCTTGAAGGGTTATTTATCCTCCATTTCCGCCTTTCTGCGGCTGCTAAATCAGCCCTCTCTCTTCAAGTCCCCTATTCTAAATAGGTTCCTTAAAGGTCTACAACACATGTTCCCCCCAGATCCCTTTGTTATGCCTCAATGGGACCTTAACTTGGTTCTTTCTTTCTTAATGTGCCCTCCCTTTGAGCCGCTTCAATCTTACCTCTTAGGCTTCTTGCCATGTAGACGACCTTTCTGGTGGCAATTACATCTGCCCGAAGGGTCAGTGAACTGCAGGCACTGTCCTCTCAGCCTCTCTTCTTCCCTGACAAACTGGTCCTTCGGACTTGAGCATCCTTCTTGCCGAAGGTAGTCACCCGCGTAGGCAGTCCATCACTTTGCCTACCTTTTACGCTCCGCTTCATCCCCCTAAGGAAGAGAAGAGACTCCACCGTCTGACCCAAAAAGAGCGTTGTCGGTCTACCTTGACCGCACAAAACGGTTCCGGGTGGACGATCAACTCCTTGTGTGGTATGTCAGGGCCAAGAAAACGAAGACCATGCAGAAACGGACCATCTCCTGATGGATCGTGCTCTGTATTAAAGTCTGCTACGCATTGGCCAAGCAGAAACCACCAGAAGGTTTGTGTGCTCATTCTGCTACAGCACAGGCTGCAACCGCTGCGTTAGCATGCAGAGTTCAGGTCCTGGACATCTGATAGGCAGCAACGTGGTCTTCACTGCACACGTTCACCAAACACTACTGCCTGGACAGTCAGGTCTGTCGGGATGGACACTTTGCCCGTTCCGTCCTGCAGGACTTTCTGGTTTAAATCATGTTCACAGACCCACCTCAAGGAGGGTATTGCTTGGGTATCCATTATAAGGTAAGGAATCTCTGGTTATAAGTCTCTATCAGATGTACAAGTTACTTACCTTTGGTAATGCCCTATGTAGTAGAGACTCTACCTAGCCGCAGATTCCTTACGGACCCACCCATCCTCCCTGTTCTGCAAACAGATCTCTTCGGTGAAGGCTGTTTCCCTTTCAGGGCCCTAGTTTTCCACACCAGTGGTCAGTGTTCTTCATGGCTCAACGCTCTTGGCGTGGAAAGTCGCGAATGGAAACAGAGTCAGCTCAATGGGGTGGCACCTTTATAGGCACCCCACACGTCACATCCAGCACCAACGACGTCAGGTGGACTTAAACAACACCACCTACTGGCGTGCATGGGTACTGCTCATGAAAATTTCCACATCCAGTCTGACACCTGGGGATAATTCTAAGGTAAGGAATCTGCGGCTATATAGAGTCTTTACCAGATAAGGTAAGTAACCTGTTCACCTGGATAAGTACTTGGAATTTGCCTGGATCCCTTTCCTCAATGTGCATTCCCTCATACGTTATTAATCATGTTCAATAGGCTCTGGATGCAGAATATAGTTTTGGCAGTGCACTGTTCTCATTCTCCTATTCTTGTATCCACAAGGAGTCCTTAAGCTGTGCTAAGTGGGCTCTGTTCACTGGGTTTGACCTTCCTGCAATGCCCTGCTCTCAGTCAACTGCCTGCAGAGCTGGCAAAGCATGGCCTTCAATGAAGTCATTAATGATGGCAATGGCATAGTGGTATATAATATCACAGGTGATGTCATTGTTGTGTCTTTTGATGTCACCTATTGTAGGAAACCTGCTTTTCTGCATGGTCACCCCTGATTTTTCTTAGTTTGCTGGACCCTATTTTTCGTTGCCTTTAGAACTCTGTGCACTTTACTCCTGGTAACTAGTAGTAAAGTGCCAATGATTCCTCTTTAAACAAGGTCGAATTGATATACTCCTAATTGGTATAGTTAACTTGCCGGTCTATAAATCTGTAGTATATGGTACAAAATGTACCTAAGGGTTTGGAAGTTAAATGCCACTAGCAGGCTTGCAGCACCTATTGTGTCATCATTAATAGTGGCAGTGCAAACATGGCTTCAGGCCTGCCACTGTAGCCTGACTGTAACAGTGCAAAACATGCACTACAACCTGTCAAAAGAAAACCTTTTTGACGGGTAAAAACCTCACCTCCCTTTTAAGTATTAGTAAGTCACCCCTATGTAAGCCTTGTAGCCCATAAGATAGAAAGTGTGGTATGTAAAAGTAGGACATGTAGTAACATTTATATTACCATGCCTGTGCAGTGACTAGCACCCAAGAGCTATTTCCATTATGGCAGTACTCGCTGCACTATATAGAAAACCAGAGTACAGATTAAAATACTAATTCTGTATCTCTGGAATGGTACCAGCTTGAAAAATAATAATACAACTATTAATAATAGCTATTAAAAATCGAATTCAATGAAGTCAAATGTTTGATAATTATTAAGGAAACGTAACTATCTGATAGAGACATCTAGCCGCAGATTCCTTAACTTAGAATATCCCCAGGTGTCAGACTGGATCCGGAGAATCTTCAGCAGTACCTCTGCGTGCCGGGGGACGGCGTCGCATGGCTCCGTCCTGACGTCGTCCATGGATATGATGTCAATGGAGCCATATAAGTCCCTCCTGGCGCGCTGACGTCAGTTTTCCCTCTTTTCCGCGTCCCAACGCGGATCCAGGAAGCGGTTCCTCTGGCCTGTTTTTGTTTTCCAGCCTTATCGACGCCTTTTAGCATCCAGGAACAGTGTGCGATGCCTAAGGGCTTCAAGTCGTGTGAGACCTGTACACGGCAGATGTCGGCGACGGATCCACACGAGATCTGCATGTGGTGCTTGGGAGAACACCACGACTCCGAGGAGTGTGACGCCTGCCGGCAGCTGAAGCCAAAGTCCCTGCGGGAGTGTCGGATGAAGTTGTTGTCTGCCCGGATGTCCCGTTCGGAGTCCTCGCGTCGCCGGTCTCCATCTCGAGCTGGGGCTTCTGTTTGGGACAGGTCACAGAGTCATTCCCGCGGACGTCACTCGCCTGACGCAGGTAAGCACAGGAAGAAGTCACGGAGGTCGTCGACCTCACATAAACGTGATGCCGGGGCCCGCTGCTCCCGGTCTTCACCGGACACGGGCCCCCAGGAGTCGGCCCCCACCTACCCACCCACCACCATTCCCTTGTGTTAGGGCGACTAGATCCCAGATGGAAGCCTATTCACTGGCTTTACAGGCCATCTTTGGGTCACCAAAAGGAGGAAAGGAAAGCTAGAGCCAAGTATACAATATTCAAAAAACCATTAATCTGTCAGGACAACATATACTTAATCAAAATAACATTGTGCGTGTATTTTATCAAAAATCTTTTTATGTTCATGATATTTGTTATTGTTTAGGTATCAAAACATTTTCATTTCATTAAAATCATCAATGCATCAAACGGATTATATCGTATATAACATAATCATATTATTAGAGAAGATCATATAGTACAATAGGATTGTATATGCGGTACAACACTTTGTCACATGTATTAGAAACAGGGTCCAGATGGTTCATGGACAGAAAGGAGGGCTGGCGGTAGAAGGGAACTACGCGCGTTTCGGCAGGTTGCCTTCGTCAGGGGACCGTCTCAACTTTCTCTATTCCTGTATATATTCATTAATTTGTAGGTCGATAAATTAAGATATTTCTGTTTTCTGAAATTCCTTGTTCAGAAAGGGCACTAGGGCCCTTTGGGTCACCTCCTATCCCTGGCGCGCCTTCGGGCCCCACAGAGAGGATAGGGGCTCAGATTGGGAATTCACCGGCGAGTCCGCCCTCGGCACCGATCGAGTACCCTGATTCCGGTTCCGGAGTCGCTGCGACGTTGGGACATGGCCCGGAGGGGCATCCCAGTCAGACGTCAGGCGCTCCTGTGGCATCACGGCACAGCCCTGTGGGGATCCCTGCGCCGGCGCCGGATGCGGCTGCAGAGCGAAGCTCGATTCAGAGTTGACGCCGTTCCTCACAGCAGTTTCCCATCTCGGTGGAGGTCAAGTCAACGCCAGCCCGACGCCGGCCGGACGAGTCATCTTCGGTGGTCGTTGACGTCGATACGACGCCGTCTCGACGTCGGGCAACGCCGGTGCCATCCCCTGCTGTTCCTCTGTTGGTGGAGGAGGATAAGGCCCCTGAGAGTTCACCACCCCCAGGGTTGTTTCGATGCTCCTCGGAGCAGGTGCCCATGGAGCACTGGCAGGCTTTTGGTCGTACTCGGGCTGCAGAACCTCTGCCTTTTGGTGGACGGGTTAGCCTACAACCATCCCCTACAGATGGCTTATTATCGCCACCTAGAATGGCCGCGGAGGCTAGTGCAGCGTTTGCGAGAGCGGTTCATAAAGCTGGGGATATCTTACAGATGCAGCTTCTCTCAGTCTTTCTGCCTTCTGATCCCTTGTTTGATCTACTCCACCAGGAGTGGAGCCCTTGCTGCCTTTTGGCGGGTCATTATATGACATTCTTCTTGGGACTTGGGCGAGACCCTCATCAGGAGACCCTGTGGGTCGTGCTATTGCACATCGTCATCGCCCGGCTCCAGATGACCCTGTCTGTTTGTCCCTCCATCCTAGGGCTCAAGGGCTGGTAGTCCAGGCAGCCTCACTCTCGCTACCTTCCTCTCCTCCTCCATTACTTCCTCCCACTAGGGAGTCTCGTTGGTTGGAGTCTTGTGGCCGCCATGTCTTTGTGTCCACCAGCTTGGCCCTTCGGTCCTTGAACACGTCTTGCGTGTTTGCATGGGCTACTTTTACCCTTTGGGACTCGGTTGAGTGTCTCCTTCCATCTCTTCCAGAGGGCCCTCGGGCTGATCTGGATCGGCTGCTTCATGATGGCCGGGAACTGGCACAGTTTTCCAACCGGTCGGCCATGGACACCACTGACTCTGTGGGTCAGGCTATGGCCAGGTCAGTTGCTCTGCGTCACCATGCCTGGCTGTGCGATGGCAGTTTTCCTGCAAATGTTCAGGAGCGTCTTCGGAATTTGCCCTTTGATGGGGTCACCCTTTTTGACAGTCATGCCGACTCAGCGGTCCAACGTCTCATGTCTGGGTTTCCATAAATCCCGTGGTTTTTAGTCCTTGTTGCGGACTTTTACTTTGGTTGCAGTATTGTCACTGTTTTTTCTGGTATCCGTCTATGGGTTCAAGACGTTATTTACCAGACGGACTGTACGGCTAATCAGCAGTTTTTTTGCCCTTATTTGGTACAGCTAACCAGCTGTTTCTGCATTTCTTTTTGAGTCCTCTGTCTATGAGCTAGTCTCAAGAGGTGTCCCTTGCTTTTTATGGGAATAAGACATACTGTTAGAAATAGGATTCTTGGTAGGCTAGGGCGCTGGCCAAAGCCAGGCAAAGACCACCACTCTAGTCAGGATAAGGGAGTTACACTTCTAAAATAACCCCTGCTCACCCCCTTGGTAGCTTGGCACCAGCAGCCAGGCCTATCTTAGAGGCAGTGTGTAAAGCATTTGCACATAACCAACAGTAATACAGTGTACACACTACAAAAGGACACCACACCAGTTTAGAAAAATATCCAATATTTTTATATAATTAAAACAAGACCAAAAACGATAAATAACCACAATACTATACTTAAAAGTTCACTATTCAAAAATACGCTGATTAAAAAGAGTTCCTTGTGTGGATAGCGCCGTCCGGGCTACCACGGCGTCGTGAACACACAAATCCAAAACAGTTCTGGCTGACCGCGGGGTTGCAGGCCAGCTACGGTGTCGGGAAGACCCGCAAACAGTACCTTTCAGAGATGCAGGGCGATAGGGCCCTCGAGGTCACACGCGTTGCAGGACGATCTCCTCTCTGATGGAGTCAGGAGCGCTGGCGTCGGCAGGCGTCGGGTGCTGCGGTGCGAAGTGCAGCGGTGCGGCGTGCGGTGCCCTCAGGTCGCGGTGTGAGCAGCGGCTCGGTGGCGGCGTCAGATGGCGTCGTCGGTGAGACCAGGGTCGTGGTGCGAGATGAAGGCGGTGCTCGTCACGGTGCTGGCAGATCACGGTGCAAGCAGCGGCGTCGTCGTTGCTGAAGTGCTGTCGTCGGCTGATGAACTGGAGTCGATGGCGCTGGCGTCGGTAGGCCAAGGCTGCGGTGTGGGATGAGGGCGGTGCGTCGTGTAACTTACGAGTGGTGCCCCCAAACCAGGGTGCAAGCAGCAGCGTTGATCTCGGCGGGAAGTGGCGGCGTCAGGCAGGCCACAGCGTCCTCGTGAAGCCAGGCGGTGCGGAGTGCGGTGCCCACAGGTTGCGGTGCGAGCAGCGGCTCGGTGGCGGCATCAACAGGCGTCGTCGGTGAGACCAGGGTCGCGGTGCGGCGTTGCGGCAGTGCCCTCTGCGTTGCCAAAGCTTCGGCGTGAAGCGAGGCGGTGCGGAGTGCGGTGCCCACAGGTCGCGGTGCAAGCAGCGGCTCGGTGGCGGCGTCAACAGGCGTCGTCGGTGAGACCAGGGGTGCTGCATTGCGGCGGTGCCGTCTGCGTTGCCTTCAGGACACTGAGTCGGCAGTGGCGTCGTAGACGTCGTCGAGTTGGTGTTCTTCGGGTTGCAGCACAAAACACACAGTCCCCAGTGCTGCGGGTCAAAGAACTTGAAGTCTTTGCTGTTCCTGAGACTTCGTGAACAGGGGGCAAGCTCTACCTCAAGCCCTTGGAGAGACTCACAAATTTAGGTTGCAGAAAGTCCAGTCCAGGCCTTTCACTACCCAAGACAAAAGCAGCCACTGCAGGTCAGCCCAGCAAAGCACCCAGCAAAGCAGTCGTTTCTTTTGCAGCTTCTCCGGCTCTTCTTCTTGGCAGTCTTCTTGTCCAGATGAGTTCTAAAGTTCAGGGGTCTGGGACCCAGCATTTATGTCCAAAATCCTTTGATCTCTTAGGCAGAGAGGGCCCGTGCCCGGTCAGGACCAGTTCTGCCTTCTCTGGTGTGAATTCCTGGCAGGAGGTGGAGACGGCATTTGTCAGAGGCAGAGCAGGCCCTTTGAGGTGCAAGGAAATCTCCTCCCCCTTCCCCCATCGTAACCCAGGTCTCTTCAGCCCTTTCGTGACCTACCTAGACCATCTGGCGCCCCTCCTGCTCCCCCAGCCTTCTGTCATCCAAAACCCAGACAGGCAATCCACATTCCAGCAGAGGTGCACGGGATGACTGAGCAAGAAAATACCTACTTTCTAAAAGTGGTATTTTCAAACACAGAATGTAAAAATCACCTTCACTAAAAGATGCATCTTTAGATTCTGAGTTCAGGCATACTAAATTCTATTTTCTTACCGAATTCCCTGGGCCAGTTATGTTTATAAGATGTTATAAACAAACCTCCCATTCTATCCTATGGGGAACTGGTAGCCTTGCAATAGTGAAAAACGAAATTGGCTGTAATTCACTATCAGGACATGCCACACACACCAGGGCATGTCCCCCCTTTCACTTACACTGCACCCTGCCCACAGGGGTACCTTGGGCCTACCTGAGGGGTGTCTGACATGCAAGAAAAGGGAAGGTTAGGGACCGGCCAGTGTGTGCACTGGCCAAGTCGACATGGCAGTTACAAACTGCGCGCAGACTCTGCAATGGCAGGTCTGAGGTACCTTTCAGGGCTACTCACGTGGGTGGCACAATCAGTGCTGCAGGCCCACTAGTAGCATTCGATTTACAGGCCCTGGCTCACTCAGTGCACTTTACTGGGGACTAACAAGTAAATCAAAGATCCAATCATGGAAACACCAATCCATAACACATTTTACCACAGGAGCACTTGCACTTTACCACTGATCAGCAGTGAGAAAAGTGCGCAGAAACACGAAGCCAGCACATACAGAGTCAAAAACCGAGAGGTCAGAAAGCAAAAAACTCAGGAGAAACACGCCAAAAGATGCCAAGTCTAACACATACCCTATGTGAGGTTGTTCGTTGGCTATTGTATAGCCGCTCTTCCTTGCACAGGAAGATTCGAAGGCTCCCGCGGAGTCTTCTTTGGATGGTTATCTTCTGTCCCTCTGGGGAATTGTCCTATAGTTCATGCTGTAGGCTTCTCACTTTGTCGCTGTTACTACTGTTGTAGCTCGTCCCCTCTGGTGAGACCCACAAGATTGGCGTGGCTCTCTCCTAGGGCTTATGAGTTGTGGTCTACGGTTGGTCCGTAGCACTCTTCTGCCTCTATGAATGCAGACTTCTCCAGGGTATTGTTGGGTTTGTGTCACACCTGGCTCACCCCGGCGTGTTCTGTCACCTTTTCGCTGTGCTCTTTTTGCCTACGTTGGCTGTCTTAGACGTAGGCAAGTGCCGCTTGTGGGCATGTTGTCCTCTTCCGCTCCGGAGCAGTTTCTTTCTGTTTTCTGTGCGGACACGATATATGAGTACACACTGGGTATGTTCACAGTTACGGGGTGCCTGCGGTACACCTTGCGCCACTGTCTTGGCTGCGTTCTATTCTTATGGTATTGTCTACTCTTCATTCTCTGGTGTTGGGACGTGCATAGGTCTTCTCTCCCGGCTCCGACCCTGTCTTGTTTTTGCCTATGGGTAGTAGAGTCTACGCCGGACACGTCACTGCTGCACGTTGCCTTGTGCCCTTTTCCCTATGCACTTCCCAGGCAGGGGCTCTAGTCCCTCTGCTCCTTGCTGCGCAGGGGCTCAGGTACTCCTGTTCTTGGCACCTGCTGATGTTATCAGTGGAAGTATTCTTCTTCAGGATATTCAGTGCCATTTCTGCAGTATCTGTATATGAATATGTATAAATTTTTCTGACTATCTATGTATGTGTATTACTAACTCATTTATCGTTAGTGTGTTGGTCAATATCTCCGCCTGTCACGCGGGCAACCAGGGTTCCTACCCCGACGGGGAGGATGATGTTGCTTTTGAAGCGTCTTGACGTATGTTATATCCTGTTATGGTTCACATCGGGCCATTGGTACCAATTGTGCGGCCTCCTATATATATATATATATATATATATATATATATATATGTATATATATGTATCTCTCTCTCTCTCTCTCTCTCTCTCTCTCTCTTTCTCTCTCTCTCTCTCCCCCCCCTCATGGGAGCGAGTCTTATGTGTGTGCCCGACCTGGCCAGTATCCATTAACCATTGTACCTCTGGGTACGGTAGGCCGGTTGCCTACCTGGTGATGCGCCTGTCTCTTTCTGCCGACGCATACATGCTGTTGATGCTACATTTCATTAGGCTTTTGCATATGTGTGGTGTAGTTCCCGGTCCACACTGTCTGCTTATGTGTATCCCTGTCATCCACATACATGTATCTCCTGGTAGTCATGGTTCTGTATATTTCAGCATGGTGACATCTGTCCCTCCACATGTCATTTTTGACATCCACTGTTGTGCATGCTCCGTTTGTATGCTCTTACCCTGTCATACTGTTTTGTTCTTTCTCTGGGACTTTGTCTCTTGCAGATCCATGGGACCCTGTGCTCGGTTTAACTTCTTCTTGCAGAAGTTGGGAATTTCTTCCATTATGCACTGGCCGTTCTGGTTATGTGATTCCCTTTCGTCCCTGTCTGGACGAGAGAGGTCTCGTACCGTCCTCTGAGGGATTGTGGTGCCTTTGCCTCCCCTTGTTAATGCTCCCTTACAGAGCTTAATGGGTCTGGTGTCAGCCACGCTGGCATGGCTGTCCCCACCGTGTTTTGGTCAATGTTATTGACGGATGAGTTCTCTTTGGAACTTGGTGGGTTTCAGTCGCCGACCCTCCTCTAATGGGGTATAGCTTTGGTATCTATTCTAAGTTAAGTAATTTGCGGCTAGATGTCTCTATCAGATGAACGAGTTACTTACTTTCGGTAACGATGTATCTGGTAGAGACACAGTCTATCCGCAGATTCCTTAACGCCCACCCATTCTCCCCGGTCTGCGAGGGCCTTTTCACTTGTCTCCTTACTGATGGCCTTTGTCTTCCTGCGGGATGGTCTGCTTCGCCTCCCTCCGGGGTAGGATATCTCGTGCTGTTTTATCTGTTGCTTGTCCACCCGTTCTCGTAATTGGGTGGTGGGTTCAAATGTACTTCCACTCTCCTCCACCCTGGTTCTTCCAGTGTGGGGATTGATCATGTTCTTTTACCCTCCCTTCCACCCTCTTCTATTTTTTAACCATTACTTGGGGTCTCCTTGACTATGTTGCGGTCAATTAGTTTAGGGTCTATTTGACTGTGCTAGGTCATTTATGGGGTGTATGATTGCACATTCTCTGTTGTTGCAGAAATGTGGTCAATTACCATGAGTCATGTTGTTCCAGTTCTGTTGCCCTTACAGTTACATTCTGTGATTGCAGACTGCCTATCGTTTGCCATGACATTCATCTCCAATGCCGTTTTGCCTCATAGGAGGGCATGGCTCTTCGCTTCTGCGACACTGTTTCTAGGGGCGAGTACTCTGTTCTCCCCCTTCAGCCCCTTACAGTATAAGTACTCTTTCACTGATATACATGGTGATGTTTCTCATCATGCTCTGATTTCTTGTCATTGTTGTTTCAAAGATTTTTGATCTTTTTTAGCACATTGTTCCCACCCTCTCACGGTTTTGGTAGTGGATCCGCGGAAAACCTTCACAGTAGAAAACTGACGTCAGTGCGCCGGGAGGGACTTATATGGCTCCATTGACGTCATATCCGTGGACGACGTCAGGACGGAGCCATGCGACGCCGTCCCCCGGCGCGCAGAGGTACTGCTGAAGATTCTCCGGATCCAGTCTGACGCCTGGGGATATTCTAAGTTAAGGAATCGGCGGCTAGACTGTGTCCCTCCCAGATACATCGTTACCGAAGGTAAGTAACTCGTTCTTTAGAAAGTTACCTTGTACCTGCCTAGGGTTCCTGTATTGTAATTTGCATTGGCTCTTCAGCTTCTCCCTGCCACTGATTAGCCTTGAATAAGTGTGAAAAACATGTGAAATGCCTCCAAGGAGCAAACATTAGGCTGACCTTGATGGGCAGAGATGACTCCTCTGAATTTTACAGAATATGCAGGGTGGGGGCTATGGGCATTCTTTGTAACACTACAGTGTCAAGCCCTGCTTCACAGGTCTGCTTGGTTCACATACAACATTTGGGATGCATTTGAAAGGTAGAACAGAATGCCAAGACAGTTCTTGTGTATCCACTGTTTTGTTGCTGAAGGACCCTGCTTTTGTCCTACCTGACTTCTAACTCTGGGTTTGTTGTGGGGTACAGCACGATGTGGGATGACACTAGGATTATCATAGCATACTCCACACACACAGCGCTCAGAGCCCAAGTTTAGTGTGGCTGAAGACTTTCGCTATCTTGAAAATACCCTGACACATTGCATTTTGGTTCTTTTTGCAGTAAAGTGGGGAGGGTTGTCCTTGGGTACTTTTACTCCATTGGATAGGAAGGGGCCAGCTGTCACCCCATCCCCTAGCCCATGACAGGCATAAATGTGGCATCTCCAGGCACCCACTTCAGAACACTTTCTGGACCTGTGGAAGATCAGAAGAGGACAGGACTTGCAGTCTGTGACCTGAGAGGAGTTCTGGATCTGCTCTCTTTTGTACACAGGACAAAGAAGTGGACTCCAAGAGACAGTTAGCTGACCTCTTGCGTGATTACAGGGAGACAACAAGCTGCAAGAGACCTTTTCCTGAAAGTACCCTGCTGACTAATGGCAATTGGACTTGGACTGAACCCTGCTGTTGGCCTCTGCATGACACCCTGTGTGTCTCCAGGTGCCTCCCCTGAGGTCCTGGGGGGCTTTAGACTTGTATTCCTGTGGTGGTTTGGAACTTAAAAGAACATGGGCCTGATTTTGATCTCAGCGGATGGGTTACTCCATCACAATGGTGAAGGATATCCCGTTCGCCGAAATATAAATCCCATGATACCCTATGGGATTTATATTTCGGCTGATGGGATATCCATCACCGTTGTGACCCGCCGAGATCTATATCAGGTCATAAGTCAGAAGATAAAATCTTTGATGGAGACGATTCTGTCTCATCCCAGACCTGTGCACCATCAAGGTTAGTCTAAAATTGTGCCTAGGTCCTAGTATACAGTAACCATGGTCTATTATTGGCACCTTGCGCTTTTTGGAGTTATTCCCTTTTAAAACTTTAAAAATTCATATCACTGGTTCCCCTTATTGGATTTTTGTCATTTGGTGCTATTTTTTTAAATTATTTTTCACTCATTTGGTTTGGGATTTGTTATTGTTTTCCCTATTGATTTTATTACTTTTTTGGTACTGCATAAATACTTTTCACATTGCCTTAAGATACGCCTGTCTGCTCTGTGCCATAACTACCAGGGGGTTGAGCTCTGGTTAATTTAGTGACTCGGAGGGTACACCCTCACAAGGTTTGTGATTATTCCTTTAGGTTTGTAGTCCTCCATCCCAAAAAATAATCCAGTTTCTTACTTCTGTGCAAATATAAAATAAGGACTGGTGCAATTGCACACACAAACTCCATATCTTTGGATACATTAATTATAAATCAAGTTTTTTTTAAGGCGGTAAGATGGCGGCTGTGTGTGCGGCCAGTGCGGCTGCTCCCCTTACCTTGCCTGACGCTGACTCGGCCGCTGCCGAAATGCTGGCGGTTTCGGCTTGCTTCATGCTGCGGCCGTAAAATAAAGGCATTTAGATGTGTACACGCTTGCTTTGTTTCGGGTGGCCCGCCAACCCTATCGATCGGGAGCCTGGAGGCAGCAATGGAGTCTGCGGATGTGTGGCAAAGAAGTCTCGGACAGCGTGGATGCTGTTTGTGCAGGCCACATGCAACGTGTTCCAGTCGAGCAGGCAGAAGTAGAGCCTGTGCTGGATTTCGCTATGCTCACGACATGGGAATATGTCCCTAAGGTTGCATGGGGTACCAAATCTCAGGTCGGGGATAACGTGCCTCACCCTAAGGCTGGGCTAAGACGGAGTGAGGCACTTAAGAAACCATCAGATGTTTGTGGAGTGGTAAATACAACAACATCAATGGAATCTGGAGGATCAAAGAAGGTGGTGGGAGCAGTGTTGGCTTTCTTTAAAAAAAACACAATGGAGCTTTTAGCAAACAAAAAAGATTTGAGAGGCAATAAATCTCCCCAGAGTGGGCAGGTACAACAAACCTTACAGAGGCATGGGGCCCAACTGGCACCGAAGCTCAGATGTGGTAAGTGTCCCAGCAGATACAGCCCGAAATCTGTGATCAGGGAGTTGAGTCTAGAGGAACTGGGCGCAAAACTGTGAGTACGGAGGTGAGTTGTAATGCTGGCGGGAAAAACTGACTGTGATGGGACCGTGCTCGAGGCGATCAGGCCAACTCTGGGGAATCTGAGCCTAGTAACCAGCAATGGAGTGCCTTTAAGAAATCTGTTAAACTCACTAAGACAAATGATGGGGGTCAGCAAATGTCGAGTAAGGAGGGACTGATTCAAGCTGGCGCACGGGCTGACGTGGCTGTAGGAGAGCTCTTTTTTTCTCTCTCTGACCATTCAGATGGGCTTGAGAGGGAGCTGAATTCATTTGGAGATTTCTTGGGCAGGAGATATTTTCAAGATAGTGTCTCCAGCAACAAAAGCTGCACTCTAGACAAAGAGAAATCCTTAGGTCCCCTAGGAGCTCAACAAAGGGAACTCACGACTGTGAGAAAGGCACCCCATGATTTACAATGGGACTACACAGGCACACCGAGCTTAAGAGGAAGAATCCTCGCTGGTCAGGAAGCAGAGGGATTGGAGGGATCAACGCTTCCAGCTACGCTGACACTGGAAATAATTTATCAGAGTATTATGGCTCGCAGGGAGGAGACGCGCTCGGAGATCCGGAAAGCTCAAACATCAAATAGGAATATACAAGCAGCTATACGGAGGGTGGCAAAAACCTGCTCTGAATTTTCGGAGCGAGCAGCTGAGATGGAAAACAGGGTGATAACCCTGGAGAGCGAAGCAGCGAGCAACAAAAAAGTGACAGAATCCCTGGAATCCCATGGAGAACAGGCTGAGAAGGAATAATCTCAGAGTGGTGGGTGTCCCTGAAGGGGTGGAGGGGACTGATCCACGGAAATACAGTATTGATTTATTTAAGGGGGCTTTCAAGGAATTGGATACTTGGATTTGGGAGAATTAAATACTGGCACGGAATTTAAGATCGGAATTTAAGATCTAAAGGGACTTCCTTGGTCACAGTGCCAAGAATTCAAAAAGTCAGGATGGGAGCTTGATCTTTTGGATACCTCACAGCCAAGAGCTGGAATACTTTGCCAGTGTTGCTGAGAACTGAACCTTACGAAAGCACTTTCCGCAAGGGATTAAAGACCTGGTTGTTCCCGCCTTCAAACTAGAAACTTGATCACTGAGAGCCGCTATATGTTCTGGGGACTCATAGCTTGTAGCTTTCCTGCCTACTCCACTTAGAAGTCTGTGTTAGCGCGGGGACACACTGGTGGTGTAACCATGTGCTTTATAAATTGATAAAATAAAATAAATTCAAAGCTCATAGATTCCCCTTTAAGCAACATTCATGACATGTACAGGAGGGGGGGGGGGTAAACCAAGACCCCTATTGGTGTTTTTCGGGAATTTCCTCCTCCGACAAGCAATATTTGAAGCTGCACATCCAGATCAGAAAATGCACTTTCAATAATTGCTCCTTTTTTGTAAGATCTGATTTTTGCCACACTACAGTGGAAAGAAAATGGCGGTTGAGACAGATGATTCAGTCCTTCTAGAGTAAGGGGGGACAGGCTTTTTTACTGAGTCCTGCCAAGTTGAAGGTCATAATTGGGACAAAACCCACTATTTTTCATCAGAAATCAAGACTAATTAATTTATTTAGATTTTTAAATGATTGTGATAATAGTGGGTTCTGATCAAAGCAAGTGACTCAGGGAAACGGATAATCTGGTTTGGTTTTCTTTTCTTATTGGGGTAGGTGATTTATGTAGGATTACGAATATGCCAGATGGAATATTATTATGGTGGTTTTGTTTTGTTGTCTTTGGGATGGAATTGATTGATGATCAAATAGGCACCGGGTGAGGTTTGGGGGGGACAGTGCTGTTCATGATTAATGGACCAAGTTGGTCCATCTGCCTTGTTTGGGTGGTGGGGTGGCGGAGTGGGGGAGCTGGGCTGAGGGTGGGAGGTGGGGGGGAGAAGAAGGAGCACTCATTTGGAGGTTGGCAGGCAAAAATTCTTTCACATTAGTGAACTGATCGGTTGTTTAGTTAAGTCCCTTCTTGTGGGTGCGGGGAAGATAGAAACTGTGGTGGAATTCGGTCAAATAATAAGATGCCAACTACAGACTACAGATATCGGGATGGTAGAGTGGGAAGAGCAGCAAACTCTGTACAATTCTTTAGGTAAATTTATGAAGTGCACGGATTTAGCAGGGCAATATGGGAGATAGCAGGTTGCGTATTGCTACACTTAATATCTGTGGTTTAAATGAGAGCCAAGAGATGTAGGGTGGCGTCAGCTTTTAGGATGTGGAAATTTGATATCATTTGTCTTCAAGAGACTCATATTCCCTGGTGTAAAAGGAGTGTTTTGTCTGATCTCGGATTCGATTTTCTGGGTTGTACACAACAAGGATTAACATCTATTGGGGTTGCTATACTAGTCAGAAAGTCCTGCTGTATTGCACTCTGGAAATTATCTGATAAGATGGGCAGGTGGGTTATTTTAGACTGCAGGATTGGGGGAGGACGGTTTACATTATGTTCAAATCTACAGAGCAAATACTGATGAGGCTGATACTTTGGATTTTTTGAATATCGAATTATCAAATTGGCCGACCCCACTGATAATCTGTGGAGACTTTAATATACATTTAGAGGCTGATAATAGACTGGATGTTTCTCAGACATATGCAGGGAGGAAGCCTTTGCTCTTTAAGGCTCTCTGCTGCTTGGTGAACAATCATGGTCTTGATGACATTTGGGGGAAATGTATGGCTCCTGACCCAGAATACACATTTTTTTCATGCCCACATAGCAATTTAGTCCGTTTGGATCCTTTTTTTATTTCCAAGGCACTTCTATAATTGAGAGATATCCTAGGGTCCTGTCAGATCATAACCCTTTGGTTATAGGGGTCCCAGTTATAGGGGGTCTGTAAACCGAGAGCTAAGTGGACGTTTGATAAAAAGCTTTTATGTAATGAGGAGTATCTAGATCATATGCGAAAATGGATTGTCCAATTTTTGGAGATCAATAGGGGATCTGCCAAAGGGACGGTGGTTTGCGACACATTAAAGGCTGGGATCCGAGGAGAAACTCTAAGTTATACACTATAACAGCAAAAGAGGAAACGTAGTGAGATTCAGACCTTATTTAAAGATCTTTCAGCTCTTGAGGAACTTCAGATTCAAGCGATTTCTCACAGATTGAGTAACAACGAGATCCAGCAGAAAATAGCAGATGTAAGATCTAAAATCACACAGTTTTTTAGTAAGGAGGCTGCTGACAAATTTCACACACGGAAAATGGAGTGTTATGAATATGGGGAGAATGTAGGACATCTCCTGGCTCTTCGAATCAGGCAAAGTGAGGTGGCTACAGGGATAGAGGCAATTGAAGATGAGCTGGGATCTAAAAAGGTTTCACCTTGTGAAATTGTGAACGTTTTTAAAGATTTCTATGAGAAACTGTATACGGAGGAAGGAGGGCCTCTGGTGGGAAGTTATAATGAGATGTTCCAGTTAATTGACGGGGATAAACTCAGTCCGGTAGATCGGACCGCCTTAGAGCAATCAATTTCTGCTGAAGAAATCACAGTAGCACTTAGTTCATTAGCCGCTGGGAAGGCTACAGGCCTGATAAAATACCCCTTGAACTATATAAGGTATTGTATAAAGAGCTGGCAGAAGATATGCTGTCCGTTTTTCAAAAAGCACAAGCAAGGGAGACACCAGCTTCATGGGGAGCAACACATATAATTGTATTTAAGAAAAAAAATAAGCCCCCGTTGAATCCAGGGTCCTACAGACCGATAACATTAATTAACTGTGATGCCAAAATGTATTAAAAACTTTTGGCGAATCGATTAGGTAGCATAATTTCTACGCTAGTATCCTTTAGACAACACAGGTTCATTCCCGGCTGTGGGACAGTTGATCATATTAAAAAAGTGATCACTTTATTTTACATTGCTGAAACTATCGGGGGAAAATGGTCTTGATCCTATTAGATGCCGAAAAGGCATTTGACCGGGTGTCATGGACCTTTTTGTGAGCAGTGTTAGGGAGATATGGATTTGGCCTGGGGTTTATTAGAGCTATTAAATCTTTATATTATGCCCCCAAGGCAAAATTACGGATTATGGGGATAGAATCGGAAGAGATCTGCATCTCCAGGGGGACAAGACAAGGCTGTCCATGTTCACCACTTCTTTTTGCCTTGTATATAGACCCTTTGATTATAATTCTGCAAAGGAATCAGCAGATTAATCCGATATCTGTAGGGCAAGCAGAATATAAGTGACATTTTCCTTGGTGACTTTAATCTGCACTGGAATGACCCCAATGACCCCCAGGTCAACGCGGTCAAAGTCTTCCTTGCTGACCAATCACTCACTCAAGCCTGCACTCTACCAACTCACACGAAAGGCTCCACGCTGGATTGGATCATCGCAAAGCCATCAGCAGTCAGGCTTAACTCAATAGATCCGTGCGACTGGTCAGACCACCACGCCATTACCTTCCTAATACCTGGCTTCCTCATGAAAAGGCCAGGGCAACCTGTGAAACCGAAACGCTGGCTCAGAGACACTAAGAGCCTCGACCTCAAGAAGCTGACTGCTCGCTGCGAGAATGACCTACATGCCCCCCCCCCCCAAATCTTTCTAAGGTCAACGACCTCACAGAGCACAAGAACTCGACTATGTCCAACATAATTGATGATCTTGCCCCGTTAAAAATAAAAAGATCCCAAATCAAAGACAAAAACCCCTGGTTCAACGGACCCCTCAATAACGAAAGGAGAGCTCTCCGGCTAACAGAAAGAAACTGGAGACAGCACCCCTCAGCCTCCCAACTAAAACTTCTCCGTCAGACCAGAAATACATACAACAGGAACATCCTCAAATCCAAAAAAGAGTTCTTCACATCTGAACTGGAAAACGCTAAGAACAGACCCCGCAAGCTCTTTGAATATGGTCAAACACCAATCAAACAAACTAGCTAAAACCTCCAAAGAAACTACAAAATCCCTAATAACCTGTGAGGAGTTCTCCTACTTCTTTACAGCCAAAATTAACTCTCTAGGAAACTAACTTAATTCCGCCTCAAACTTCCCACCTCCTCCTGCCGGGACCCATCTCTCTTCTCATCCCCCCCAGGCAACACCCAAAAACCAAGCTCACTGGTCCAACTTCAAGTTATATGACGACCACTCCATCTCAAAAATTCTATCCTCCTTAAAACCGAATAGCCACTTCAACGACCCACTCCCCTCCAACTGCTTGGCAGCAACCTCCCCATTCATCATTCCCATTTGGACTACAATCATCAATACCTCCCTTCTTCAAGGGTCCATAGCTGACTCCCTGAAAACCGGGCAAGTCATCCCCATCCTAAAAAAAACCATTTTGAATCCTGCTATTCCAGACAGCTTCGGACCAATATCCAATATTCCTCTTCTTGCGAAAGTGCTGGAGAAATGTGTGCAACTTCAACTGAGCCAACACATCGCTAATTTCAACCTGTTAGACAAATTCCAATCTTGTTTCAGGCCTGGGCACAGCACCGAAACCACTATTCTTCACATTGTAGACGACGCTCTTCAAGCCCTTGACCAAGGCAAAACCTGTCTCTTAATCTTACTGGATTTATCCTCGGCATTCAACACAGTCAACCACGAGAAACTACTTGAACGCCTCGAACACAGGATGGGAATAGGAGGTACCGTCATCAAATGGTTTGGTTCCTTCCTCCGGAACCGCTCCCAGAGATTCATAGTTAACAGTAACCTATCTGCTCCTTCCCCGATAACAATTCGTGTCCCTCAAGGCTCAACTCTGTCCACTACCCTCTTCAATCTCTACCTCGAACCGTTAGCTGAAATACTCCGCACTGCCAACATCTCCTTCCACATGTACGCAGACAATACTCAGATCTACATCAAAATCTCATCTCTAGAGGAGATTAACTGTTTGAATGAGGCTCTCAAGTTGACTGTTCAATGGCTCGCCAGCAACCAGCTCAAACTGAATGCCCAAAAAACAGAGTTCTTTCTCATCTGCCCCCCTAAAAACACTACTGACATCCTGGAATGGACTAACTCGATCACAGCACTTAACTGCACAACGACCATAGTGGAATCTTCCAAATCTCTCGACATAACCCTGGACAGCAACCTGAATATGGGTGACCACATCAACTCGATGGCCAAAACTGCCAGGTTCCACCTGAGCCATTTGAGAAAACTAAAACCCTTGCTTGAAGCTGTGGACCTAAAAACCGCAGTTCAGGCGTTAGTTATCTCCAGAATTGAATACAGATGCTTAACCCTATCTGGCCTACCCAAGATCTCCACGGCCCCCCTAAAAGCATGCCTCAACGCCGCAGCAAGACTCCTAACAGGCTCAAAAAAATTTGACCACTTCTCACTGCTTCTGAAGGCACTGAACTGGCTTCCTTTTGAAGCCAGAATCCAGCTCAAACTGGCCTGTATCATGCACAAAGCACTATACACAAATTCCCCTGCATATCTCACCCAGAAACTCTTGGTATCTGGGGGAGTCAGAAACTCTCCGTCCGCCAGAGACCTTGTGCTCCAGCCACCTCGCTTCCGTAAGGATAAAACCTATAACCATGCCTTCTCTGGGGCGGCACCAAGAATATGGAACTCGCTGCCGTCCTCCATCAGAAGAATCCCTTCTCTGTCAATATTTAAAAAGGAAGCTAAAACCTTCCTAATGAGCAAATTCCTCCCATAATTCTCTTTCACCGCGCACTCCGCTCTGCAGCATTGCTTTTGTTCTTCTAAAAATTTCTTGTCTGCTTGGTTGCTCCTATTCTTTGTACTGATTTATTATTCCCTCAAATGTAATTGCTGGTTCTCTCTGCATATTGCTGACATGTCACCCCTCATATGTAATTGCTGGTTTTCTCTGCATTTTGCTGACATGTCGCTCCTCTGATTATTGTATATACCCTGGTTATGTCCTAATATAGTCACTTCCCTCCATCCCTATCCGTGTTTATCGCCTTTGTCAAACCTGTATACAACGTGTTATCCCTGTAAAGCGCTCTGATACCCTAACGGGTCACATTTGCACTCTATAAAACCTTAAATAAATAAAACTAGCACACGCAGATGACATGGCAATTATTACAACAGACCCTCAGCAAGCTTTGGAAGAGATAGAGGAAACGGCAAAGGCATTTGGGCCTTCGTCAGATTATAAATTGAATCAGGAGAAAACTCAAGTGTATGTACTAGTAATATTGGGCAGTTTGATCCTTGGGTAGTGGAAGAGGCAACCTATTTGGCGATTCGTATTTCGTTCGCTGTGGAGCATATAGTAGATTTAAACATGACTCCCCTGATACGCTCAATTGAACAGCATCTCGGGAGACTGAGTCATCTCCATCTGTCACTGGTGGGAAGTAGGAATGTTTTAAAAATGACTATTTTACCCAAATTATTATATCTGTTTATGGGAATCCCATTGGCGTTCAATCGTAGGTGCCTAATGAAAATTGAGAGCTTGTGTTACGGTTTTTTATGGGGATTTAAAAAAATAAGAAGGTCTTCTAAATTCATGAATCTCCCCAAGAATCGTGGAGGTTGGGGTGTACCTAATATAGCTTTGTATTGCTGGGCATGTAAGTTGTAAAATATGGGAATTTTGATTACGGAAAGTACACACATGCTCAGACCAGCCGAATCCCTGTCAATATATAATAGGGGAGGAGGCTAAAGACAATTTGCTGAAAAATATCGAACACAGTTATCACAAGAAAACAAAATGTAAGGTTTTGCAAGGTGCATTTCGAATGTGGCAGCAGCTTAGAAAGAAAATGAAAATTGCCAAATAGAATTATTATACACCTTTGTGGGGAACACCTACTCTACCATTGATATTCCAAGACCCGAATGTTAGGAAATAGAGGCAGAGAGGTAGTTTTAAGATG
This sequence comes from Calotriton arnoldi, assembly GCA_963921515.1. Classification (NCBI taxonomy): domain Eukaryota; kingdom Metazoa; phylum Chordata; class Amphibia; order Caudata; family Salamandridae; genus Calotriton; species Calotriton arnoldi. The sequence goes on from CAWUFW010000809.1 coordinate 949,569, forward strand.
GGGGATCTGTTTGATGGAGAACATCTATACTCATTCAGGGACCTTCAGGAGAAATATAGGCTCACTAAACAACACCTTTTTAAATACCTCCAGATTCTGGACTATATTAATAAATCGTCTAGGATTTTAGTGTCGGTGACTAAAATTCCTATTGTAAAGGCAATTGATAAGAGGATTAAGATTGGTGCCCTCTATTACTTACTGGTACAAGAATTACCGGATGATTTGGAATCTCAAAATGCTAAGTCGGAGAGGAGGCTTCGAATGGAGGGGCCGATATTGCAAGAATCATTGGATATAGGTAGCAAAGTATTATTAACAGTTGGATTAAAGAGCCAAAATTTTAAAACTATTTTTGATCTGTATTATACCTCAGAGAAATGATTTAAGTGGGGTAGGAGATATAATGATTGCTGCCATCGATGTGGTGCTGTGTGTGCTGAAATAGTACATATTTTTTATTTATGTCGGTATTTGGATCTTTATATCAAGAGATTGGTAAATTTTTAGAACAGGTTACTGGAGGTCAGATTAAAATGAATTCTACAGTGGTGGTATTAGGGGTTGTAGAGGACTCAGTGGATAATGAGTCAGCCTAAAAGGAGGGGTGTATGGTTTTCATTGCCATGGCAGTTTCACGAATGTGTATTGCTACAAGTTGACTAAATCCAGAACCCCCCACATTTTTTGAATGGAGATCTAGGTTCCTGGCTACCTATAACATGGAGATTAAGTTGTATGAGTGTAAAGGACAAAAGGCGAAGAAATGGGGAGCCCGGATATAGCGCTCTGTCACTCAGTGGATTGAAGGTTTGGTCTGAAGATCATATGGTGGGGTCCCATTTATAGACAAGGTGGCTTGGGTGTTGTTTATACATTATGATTATCTGTTGCATTATTTGCACTGACCTGTTAAATTTACTAGAGAAGTCCCTATGGTTCTGTATGTATGATCTCCTAGATTAAACTACCTCTTGTAAATAGGAATACTATCTTGGTGTATATCTATGCATAATTTCTGGAAGTACTGTATGTTGCACTCACACTTTTCAGGGATCTCTGTTATATTGCACTAATACGGACTGTACTGAATATATTTATTGTTAATTTGCACAGTTGTTAAAAATCCATCTGTTACATTCCCAAAGGGTACAACCGATCAGTTTTCACTTGGTGGGAAACTGAATTGTGCTCCTTCTGTGGTTTTAAATGCAAATAAAATCTAAATTTAAATTTTTTTATAAATCAAGTACTGCAGTACCACTTTCAACAAATTGAAGCCCAGACAAGGGATACATGGAGAAAGTCTGTAATTTCATTGTTAGCAAATAAATGTGAAAAATAGCACTCAGCTTATGTGATGTCACCAATGTTTCAAATGATGTCTCTGATTATGTCATTTGGGATGCTGTTTAGGATATCATATGCCAGGACACGTTCAGTGCACTGGGGAATTTTTGGTAGTGTGAGCAACATAACTGGAAAATGCATGTGCTTTTTAGTTTCTGGATAGCAGCCATAATGCTATTTTAAGGGGTGATTTTAGGGGATGACGGTGTTGAGGAGGACCAGCTTGACGTGAACACTCATAAAACACCGTAATATCCAAGTTGTTTATTTCATGAGCCAAGACACGACTGCTCAACAGGGGCATAGAGATAACTGTCATACATAGAATCCCATGATGTCAAAGGGCATTCTATGACCTAGTGACACTCTGTTTTCTACATCACCACACTTCTCTTCGCATTGGCTGCCTGAAATCATGTAGTTCTGTGGAAGAAGGAAGCCATGTGTAGATTATAGCAGGCCCAGTTTCCTGCTCCTGGGAGGGAAAAAAATACAGTGTAAAAATGAAAAAGCCACAGAAGATGCCCCAGAGACTATGGGGAATGGGCTATCCCATTGTGTAAAAACTTGATAACTAAAATGCTCTGCAAAATAGCTCAGCCTGGCAGAGTGAATAATTAAAAAAATAAACATTGACCGGCCATTTCGCCATCACCAGAAGTTTTAAAAAGGAAACATTATCAGAGTTGTTAAACATGCATCAGGGAATAGAAACGCAAGAAGAACTACACTGATCAATGAGCAGCTGCCATTTCAAAGTGACATCAAATGCTTTCAAATTGTGCTGGCATTCATAAGCCAGACTTAAGGTTTGTGAGCTTTGTTTTTTTACAAAAGCTGCTTCAGTGCCAAAATGAACAATGAGCGGAGGGAGCTGGGTGCAGGGTATGGCTGAAAGTCATAGTTGCAGTTGACGTCTCAAGTGCGATGGGGTATATCCAGACGTGGGTCCCGTGCACACTGTGCCACTGGAATCAAGCTATACCTGACTGATCAGGGTGCCGGTCCTAGGTTGCTCGTGTTCCGCTTCAGGGAGGACCTGGCCTGGTTGTTTGGGCTGGGCTCTTCCCATTAGAGCAGGGTCAAGACTTATTTGCATATGACTGGGTCCAAATCGAGGTGCCAGGGTGGGTGAAAAACGAGGGACTGGGATGCGGCACAGAGCGATTGCCAGTGTCTGAGATTAATACAAACATACCATACATCATCGTGTTGTTGTTGCAGTTGACTCCCTAAGTGCGATAGGTATGCCCAGACATGGGCTACACTGTCCCTAACCATGCCGAAGACTTTTCCATCCAACAGTAATGGAGGCAGTTTTCTTTTTTATTTTTTTTATTTTGAATGTAGCATATAAAACATTTAATGATACTTCTTCCATAAATTACACCAATTAATTACAAGAATCAAGAAACATGCTATACAAAATGAATATAATAGGCATAGAAAACTCTTAAAAATTGCACATCACATCGAGCTAGAAACTTTCCATTATTTCCATTCTTTCCATATTCTATTTACTTTGACCATAGAACCAATTCTCCCTGCATACATGGTTTCCCGATTAAAAATTTTATTCATTTTATGTATCCATTGGGAGAGGGTTGGGATTATTTCTGATTTCCATTTTGCCAAAATTAATGATCTTGCTACCAAAGCGGCGATAAAAATAAATTGACGTTGAGAAAATGTTAAGAGGTTCTGAGCTTCAGCTAAGCCTAAGAGAGCTGTGGAAGCCTTAAAGGGGCGATCGATTGCCAATAGTCTTCTTACTTCTAAATCTGCCATTTACTAAAAAAGGCCATCCTCCTTAAGTTAGCTGCTCTCACTGCCTTACAACTCATTTTATTTAAAAAAACGCCATTGCTGAAGATTGAAACGATAATCAATTGATTGAGAAATTTTTTCCAAATGGGTTAAGACTATTTGATCGTTTTGCGTAGATTTGAGCAGCCTGTACCAATTCCCAATTCTCCGAGTTTTCAGTATAAAATGAGCTTTACTTAATAGTAACCCTTTCGAATTAACCAAATTCCTCAAACTCACACAAAACTTATTTATCTGATAGTGACTGAAAAAAAGAGACGTCTTGATGTTGTTATTAAACAATCTAATTTCCTGCCAGGTTCTAAATCTATCATTTAAAAAAAAAATCCTGAAGCTTAGAGAAACCAAATTTAGCCCAGAGATCGCAAGTCCGAGTGGACATGTGTAAACCGAAAGGGAGGCATTCCACTAATCTCAGCTGTGAATGTAACCAAGGGATATTAAATGTCTCCCAGATCCTCTGGAATTGAAAAGCCACTAATTTAGGAAATGTATATCGCAATCTCTTTGGAAGCTTCGGAATTTGTAAAAACGGTGCTAAAGCAATCTCCATTTCGCCTACCATTAACTCAAGAAAAAATTTACGGAAGACATTCCTACCGAGTTGTTATAATTAAGCCAGTTGATCAGTGAAGCTTGGTAGTATAAGCGTATATTAGGAAACGCCAGACCCCCATCTATGACTTCTAATTGCAAAGTTTCTAACTTTAATCTTGGTTTCTTACCCTGCCAAATAAACGATCTCAATTCTGAATTAATTTGCTCAAAAAAGACTGAGGTACTTTAACCATCAGATTAGAAAATAAAAATAAGAACAGGGGAAGTATATTCATTTTAATGAGAGCTACTCTGCCCATAATAGTCAGAGGGAGATCCTTCCATTGAGAAAGCAGGTTTCGCATTTTATTGAATGTAGGAATATAATTAAGCGAGAACAGATCTTCCAAGTGCGATGAAAAAAAATATTCCCAGATACCTTATAGAGTGAGATCTAAGATGTTGTCCCTGCATCGAAAGGGGTAAGACAGCTGGCGAGCAGTTGAAAAGAAGTGCCTCTGATTTTGCTTGATTGATTTTATAACCCCCAATAACTGTAAATTCATTTATTTTAGCCAAGGCAAGTCTGATATTATCTTCCTCGGCTGCCAAGTACAAAGCCATATCATCGGCAAAAAGCTTCAGCTTGGCTGAACCTGAAATAGGGGGTAAAATAGAATGATCTTGCCTTATTGCACAGGCTAGGGGCTCCAAAAACAAGGAAAACAATATTGGAGAAAGGGGGCAGCCTTGCCGCGTCCCCCGGCTGATGGAAACCGCACTTTTGCCATTTATCACTATGGACGCCTGAGCACCTAGATATAGGTTACTTATCGCTCGACAGAGCTCAGATGGAAGCGCCAATTTATTTAAGATTGAGAAGAGAACGTTCCACTGAACTCTGTCGAAAGCTTTCTCCGCGTCCAACATCATAATGACTGCCTTCGTCTTATTGGTATTGAAATAATCAATCGCTTGGCATAAATAATGAGAGTTAGTAGCTAAAGGTCTACCTGGGATAAACCCATTCTGGTCACCATGTACAAGAGAGGTGGAGACTAGAGATAGGCGATTCACCAGAATCTTTGAAAAAGTCTTATAGTCGTTATTTAACAGACTTATTGGACGATAAGAATTAACCTCCTCTGCTTTGCCTTTTTTAACGAAGCTAACTACCACAGCTTGCGTAAATGAAGCTGGGATCAACTCGCCTTCCAAAGTTCCATTAAATAAAAGCTCCAAAACAGGGCTGAGCTGAGGTAGAAAAAGCTTATAAAACTCAATAGGGATCCCATCGCATCCGCATGCTTTCCCAGAGGGTGAAGACATCACAGCGTTTTTTATTTCTTCTTCTGTAATTTCTGCAATTAAGCTATCTTTCTTTGCCTGTGACAATGAAGGGCAATTAATACCGTTAAGCCAGATATCCGCTGCCTCTACTGAGCTATTGTAAGGATCAGAGTAGAGCTTCTTATAGTGATCCAAAAAAATGGCCGGAATTTCCTGAGGATGGGAAGTAGATCTACCAGTAACTGGGTCCTTTATCAATTTAATAGTATTTCGATTAACCTTGCGTTTTGCTGACCAGGCTAAATATTTGCCTATATGCTCATTCTCCTCATACCTTTTCTGTAAAACTGCGTCATGTGCTAGAATTTCTTTGGAGACAAAAAATTATTGTAGATTATACTTAGACTGAGACAGCTTAATTTTATTTTCCCTGGAGGGTGCTGCTAAATATTGGGCCGTCAATCTAGAAAACTTATTCTCGAGCTGCAACTTTTCTTCCTTCTCTTTGCTTCTCTTGTATGCAGTATAATTTATTGCTTCCCCTCGAAAAAAAGCCTTCAAAGCCCCCCAAACTGCAAAAATTGAAGCCGTGTTTCTATTACGTTTCCAGAAATCCTCTAAAAGCAAACGTACATTTGCCACCCAATTCTCGTCAACTAGAAGAGACTTATCTAATGACCATCTAAACTCGGTTTGGACTTGAGTTTGAATTGAAAATTGAACCGAGATTAATGCATGGTCAGAAAAAGGATTTTAAATGATCTCTGATTTGGTACTTCAAAGAGCGTGTGAGACAAGAAAAAAATCGATTCGTGAGGACGAGTGATATCTCTTTGACTGGCAAGTGTACTTCCTCTCATTGGGGAATTCATCGCGCCAGCAATCAACCAGCCTCAAATCACATAGTAGATCTCTACATAGCCTGATAGATTTAGGTTTAGACTGAGATTTCTGGGGTCGTGACGAGTTAATAGCTGGATTAATTAACAAATTAAAGTCTCCTCCAATGACGAGATATCCTATTTGAGCAGAGGCAAAGTCGTATAATGACTGAAGCGACTCTGTTGAGTCATCTGTTGGACCATAAAAACTAACAAAGTTGAATGTTTGGTTGCAGATCTTCATTTGCAACCAGAGCCATCTTGCGTTATTGTCCTTCTGTACCATTGTAATATCTCCCTGAATCTTTTTGATGACTAAAATAGCAACCCCCCAATAGCCGCATTTGCAGAGGCAAAGAATTCATATTGAATGGAGGCAGTTTTCATGGAAGGAGGAGTGGGCAAGGAGCTTTGGGCAAGAGTCAGTGCTCCGGTTAACCTTGAAGCGATGGATGCATGGATGAGAGTATATCCGGATTGATTAGCAGCTCCAAGACTGCACAAGGGAGTTACAGACGGTTTCACAATAATATACGAGTGCCCACGACATTGCCACTGGGCTGACAATCAGAAGTTGATTAAAGGTGTTTCAGGAATACTGTCAAAAGAGATTCAGCCCAGGAGGATAGTGTGTTATCTACAAAAAGGTAAAAGGAAAATTTAGGCTGCTAGACCATCTGTCCTGACCTGAAGAAGAGTCAGTGAGTGAATACATTGCTCATCGTCTTTAATATTGTCCTTTAATATTGATGAGGCCATCGAAATGGTGCGAAAATGAGGGGTCAGCACCAAGAGAGGGAAAAACAGACCTAAAGTTGATGATTTCTTTTTTAGGGATCTAGTTTGAAGGGAAGATTTTCGGTGACAAAACAATGCTAATGGGCTTGTTGTGTGTTGTTTTTTTAAATGATTTTCGAGGTAGGTAACCTCTCTCTGCGCTGGAACCATTGTGGAGATCTGGGGAGGAGGTTGGAGTGTATGGCATTAGCAGCAGTTTGGGTGCCTGCTCTAGCGCAGTGGGTGGAGAGCCCAACATCCTTTCTGTTGCATAAGTGGAGGCAGGTTGGGAGTAGTAAGTTGTGCATGTGTATGTTATCATTGGAAGTAAGCGGAAGGAGAGAGCTTAAGGTAAGGCAGGCGGTAGCCGGGAGGGTTAGCAAAGGAAAGCATGGGGAGAAAACTTACCATTGAAGTAGGAGCCAGCCTGGTCCTAGAGCACGCATTATGGGAAGGAAGTTGACAGGGATTCAGGAGTAAGGAATGAGAACAGTTAAACTTTTTAGACGTGTGTGGCATTAAAGGAAAGGAGGCTTTTGAATCTTAAGGGGTGGATAAATAAAGTTTAAGAGTGGTGTCGGGTTATGAATCAATGTTTAATGTTAGAACGTTGGTTAGGGTTATTTAGAATGTGCAGCTAATGCCGAAGGTTGTAAGGATTGAAAAAGGAACAAGAACTGAATTCAAACTGATATTCAAATAAACGACAAATAATGTCAGGAAAAAGCAAGCTGAAGGTCATGAGGACACTACCGTTGTTTTACCAGTAGCGGCTGGTGTCAGGACAGAGTGGTGGGGGGAGTGGTAAACGATGATCAAATAGAAAAAAAGAATTTACCTTCCACCCGCCGCATCGCAGCTCTTCTGTTCCTTTCTAGCTCCACTGCAGCATAAGCTCGCAGACTCCCCTGCCGCCAATGCAGACGCTGCTCTCATGCTGCTGGCAGCATGAGAGCAGCATTCACACAACCTGAAGGGGGGAGAGGTTACATCCCTACTCCAGGCTCCCCGTTCAATAATTGAAACACACTTAAAGGAGTAGGAAAATATACATAAACATAGTGGCACGTGTTCAATTTGAAAAAACTGCCCTCACTCACAAGATTGTGACATGCTTCATCATAGGGCGTGCTACTAACACCCCTGTGCAGACCAACGCCTGGGGTGGAGCAAAAGGGAGGGGAAGAAAATACAAACAATGACATTTTTGGGATCACCGAAGAAAAGTGCAGCCAGTGAAGAGTAAAACTAGCTCGGATGTGTACCCACTCAAAAGTTTATTCCGGGGCCATCTGGCTAGGTTTACAAACGTGAAGGATGGAAGTGAAAGGAGAAAATTAGGATTCCTTCACCCCTGTCTTGTGAGTGAGGGCAGTTTTTTCACATTGAACACGTGCCACTATTTTTATGTATAATTTCCTACTCCTTTAAGTGTGTTTCAGCATGAGAGCAGCATCAGGATTGGCCTGAGCACCCTGGATTTGGGCTCCCAGAGAGACTGGATTTGGGCTCCCAGCAGGCTCCAGTCTCTCTGGGAGCCTGCTGTCTCCAACCCGGCAATGCAGCTTGGGTTGGAGACATCCCAGTGCACGTCGGCTTGGCCGTCCTATGACGGCCGGACAAATTTCATTGATCCACTGACTTCTCTTCCTCATGCTGCCTGCACCTGCTCCTCTGCTGCGCTCCCATCTTTTCCGTTGTGTTCCTCCACAAAAAAAATGTTTCTTTTTAGGTTTTATGGAGGTCCCGGGAGCTACTATTTTCTGCCAGGCTTCTATGTTTTTAGCATGTGGATCTGAAAGAAACACGTTAGTTATAGATTCCTTACCTTAGAATTACCCCCAGGCGTCAGACTGGATCCGGAAAGTTTTTTCGTCAGCAGTACCTGTGCGCATCGGAAGGTGGCGTCGGTCGACTCCGCGTCCGTAGTCGGCGCCGGGATGACGTTGCGGCAGCAACTTAGACGCCGCCCTCGCGCGCTGACGTCAGTTCTTTCTTTTTCCGCGCCAGCCAGTGCAGATCCGGGAAGAGCGGTACCTCAGTCATTTTTTGACTAACTTTTTCTCGACTTTTGTCGACTTCTTTCTTCGAGTCTCCGACTCCGAAAAGGTGCACGAGGGATGCCCGGCTTCAAGGCTTTCAGTTCCTGTAGCCGACTGATGTCCGTGACGGATCCGCACCGCGTGTGTCTTTTCTGCCTGGAGCGCAACCATGACCCCAAGTCGTGCTCCGACTGCCGGTCGATGGCGTCGATGGCGCCGAAGGCTTTGCGGGAGCGGTCCCGAAAGCTGCTTGAACATCAGCTCCACGCCGTTCGAGGTCCCGGTCGAGAGGGAGGTCGAGGGACCGGTCGCGGAGCCACCACCATTCCGGTTCGAAATCATCGAAGTCTTCGCACTCGGGGTCGTGTAAGTCGAAGCACAAGAAGAAGTCGAAGAAGCATCGTCGCTCTTCGACTTCTCCTCGTCGGTCGGCCGATCCGACGAGGCACGCGGGTGGTGCCCCTCCCGCGGCTCCACGCGCGGAGCCTGCAGAGCCAATTCCGAGTTTCCCTCCCTTTCCGGGACCCGGAGTGACTCCCGCCCAGCTTCGTACATTCTACGAGGCGATGCATGCCATCTTTGGGCGAACCGACCCCGCTGGCGCGCCTTCGGGCCCCGCAGACTCGGTTGGGGGGCCTAGGTCTTTGCTGCCGGTGGCTCCGGCCCCGACGCCGCAGGCTCCCCTTGGATCCAGGCCTGGTTGACCTCGTTACGCCTCCACCGGCGCCGCTTCCGACGGCACCACTACCGCGTCCGATGCCGGTTGGCCCCCCGGTCGGCGTCGACCCCGGCCTCCATCCTGATGTGAACACGGAGCCGGACCGGCGTCGTCCGACACCGGATCCGGCGCCGGGTGGGGTTTTCATGCCCCTATTCACTCCTGGGGTCCCTTTTCAACTACAGTGGCACCCAGAGGATGATGGAGAGGACTGGGAGGGGTCAGGTGACCCTTTAACTGACCAGTTGGAAAGTGAACAGGACTGGAGAGAGGAACTGGGGGATGCCAGTGGTTTGGACACCTGCCCTGACCTTGGCATGTTGTCTCCTCCTACTGTGGCTACGGAGGAGGGAGCGTCATACGCAGTGGTGTTGCGTAGGGCGGCCGAGGCTCTCAAGCTCGAGCTTCCTACGGTGGCGGTCAGGACTAACCTCCTGACGGAGGTGCTTCAGCCGGCTGAGAGCTCTTCGGAGCCCTTGCTGCTGTTCAGTGAGGCCCTCACCGACGTCCTTTTGGGCACCTGGTCCAGGCCCAACACGGGGGCTCCCGTGGATAGGATGATTGCCCGACGCCGGCTCCGGGCGACCCCACTTTCCTCTCCCAACACCCCACCCCGGAGAGCTTGGTTGTCCAAGCCTCCACTTCCAAAAGCGCATTCCCTACCGCTCCCCCGGAAAGGGAATCCAAGAAGCTGGATCACCTGGGGAAGAAGATTTTCTCTTCCACCAGCTTAGTACTGCGGTCGGTAAACACCGCATTGTCTCTTGGGCCGTTATTCCCACTCCATGTGGGATACGGTGGCGCAGGTGCTGCCTCAGTGTCCGGAGGAGGCCCGGACAGTGCTCTCTCAGGGTGTGGCCGCCGGGAGAGATGCAGCAAAGTTTGCCATACGTTGTGGGCTGGACACCGCCGACTCTCTGGGCAGGACCATTTCAACGTCGGTAGCTCTTCGGCGCTACGCCTGGATGAGGTCAACTGGCTTTTCAGGGGATGTCCAGAACACCTTGATGGACATGCCCTTTGATGGCTGTTGCCTTTTTGGCGACAAAGCAGACAACGCTCTAGAGCGTTTCAAGGACTCACGGGCTACGGCCAAGTCCTTGGGCCCCTCCACCCGCCCTGCCAGTCTCCTTTTCGCGCCTTTCGTGGCTACGGAAGGGGTGCCCCGCTCCGTCCCGCCCAGAGCCACAGGCCGCAGCAAGTTACCCAACCTTCGCGCGGCCGGGGACGTGGGAACAACCGTCGTGGTTCCGGGGGCCAGCGGGCGGGCCAGTCCACCAACCCCCCCTCCGCAGCAGCCTCCAATCCCTCCTAGTCCGACATTTCAGGCCCATCAAACGCCAGTGGGCGGCAGAATTCGTCATCACCTCCCCCACTGGCGCACCATCACGTCGGACAGGTGGGTTTTGCAGATAGTCCGAAGGGGCTACTCCCTCCCCTTCGAGACTACCCCTCCAGCCATGCCACCAAGATACCACTGCATGTCGGAGGATCATCTGGCCCTTCTCCAGCAGGAAGTTACAGCTCTCTTGGCCAAGGGAGCCATCGAGCGCGTTCCTGTCCCAGAAGTAGGTCGTGGTTGCTACTCCCACTACTTTCTGGTCCCCAAGAAGGACAAGGGCCTCCGTCCTATCTTGGATCTCAGGGACGTCAACCGCTTCCTCCGGAAGGAGAAGTTCAAGATGTTGACGCTTGCTCAGGTCTTGTCTGCCCTCGACCCGCAAGACTTGTTGGTAGCGTTGGACTCGCAGGACGCTTATTTTCACATCCCCGTCCCGCCGGCCCACCGGCGTTACCTACGGTTCACGGTAGGCCACAAGCATTTTCAATTTACCGTGCTCCCCTTTGGCCTTACCAGCGCCCCTCGGGTGTTCACGAAAGTGATGGCGGTGGTCGCAGCTCATCTGCGCAGATCAGGGGTTTCAGTCTTTCCCTATCTCGACGACTGGCTGTTGAAGGCGGGCTCGCCCCAGGCAGTCGTCTCCCACCTCCAGACTGCGGCCGACCTCCTGCATTCGCTGGGGTTTTCTATCAATGTGCCGAAGTCACACCTGATTCCCTCTCAGAAGCTCCTTTTCATCGGAGCTGTTCTGGACAAGACACGGTTTCGGGTCTATCCTCCCGAGCAGCGAGTCCGGGATATTCAGGCTATGATTCCGATCTTTCAGCCTCTATCCCGGGTTTCGGTCAGAATGACTCTGAGGCTGCTGGGCCTCATGGCCTCATGGCCTCCTGCATCTTGCTGGTCGATCATGCCAGATGGCATATGCGGGCTCTGCAGTGGGACCTGAAGTTCCAGTGGGCGCAGCATCAGGGGAATCTGTCCGATTGCGTCCAGATCTCGGAGGACACTGCACATCAACTGCAGTGGTGGCTCACGAACCAGGATTGGGTCAATGGCAGATCCCTCTCCCTTCCCCAACCAGACCACACTGTGGTGACGGACGCGTCCCTTCTGGGATGGGACGGCCACATGGGAGAGGCGGAGATCAGAGGCCTCTGGTCTCCGGCGGAGTCCGGGCTCCACATCAACCTTCTGGAGCTCCGGGCGATTCGTCTTGCACTCAAGGCATTCCTTCCCTCTGTCCGGGGAAGAGTAGTGCAGGTGTTCACGGACAACACCACCGCCATGTGGTACTGCAACAAACAGGGCGGGGTGGGGTCGTGGACCCTATGTCAGGAGGCCCTCCACCTCTGGACATGGCTGGAACATCAGGGCATATCCCTGGTGGTTCAACACCTGGCAGGTTCCCTGAACGCCAGGGCGGACGAACTCAGCCGCAGGTGCATGATGGATCACGAATGGCGTCTCCACTCGGAGGTGGTGCAAGGTCTCTTTCAACAATGGGGAGAGCCTTGGTTAGATCTATTCGCCACCGAATAGAACGCGCAATGTCAGCAATTCTGCGCGTTGGAATTTCCAAGGCGGCACTTGCTAGGCGACGCCTTTCGTCGCGAGTGGAGTTGCGGTCTGTTGTACGCCTTTCCGCCTATACCACTTCTGCCCAGAGTGCTGAAGAAGATCAAGCGTGACCGGGCCCAAGTCATTCTTGTGGCTCTGGACTGGGCACGAAGAGTCTGGTATCCCGAGCTGCTCAACATGGCCATCGATCCTCCGATCAGACTGCCTCTTCGGGAGGATCTTCTGTCGCAGCACCAGGGGACGGTCCTCCACCCGAACCTGTCCAGTCTCTACCTCCTTGCTTGGAGATTGAGCAGCGGCAGTTGACGTCTTTCAACCTGCCTCCCGAAGTCTGTGACGTAATCTTGGCAGCCAGGCGTCCCTCCACTAAGACGGTATACGCCTGCCGGTGGAACAAATTTGTGGCATGGTGCACAGCAAAGGCTGTGGATCCCCTTTCTGCCCCTCTTTCTGAAGTACTCTTGTTCCTTCTCTCCTTGGCCCAGCAGGGCTCTGCTCTGGGCACTGTCAAGGGCTATCTGTCAGCCATCTCTGCTTTCCTTCGGCTGCCAGATCAGCCTTCTCTTTTCAAGTCCCCGGTAGGTAACCGGTTCTTAAAAGGCTTAACACATCTTTTTCCTCCAATCCCCTTCGTTATGCCTCAGTGGGACTTGAATCTTGTACTAACTTATCGAATGTGCGCTCCCTTTGAGCCGCTTCATAGCTGTCCCTTACGGCTCTTAACTCTTAAGACTGCTTTCCTGGTAGCCATCTCTTCTGCTAGAAGGGTGAGCGAGCTCCAGGCTCTTTCTTCAAAACCTCCTTTCCTATCTGTCCATCCGGATAAGGTGGTTCTCCGTACCCATCCATCCTTTCTTCCTAAGGTGGTCACTGTCTTCCACATTGGGCAGACCATTACCTTGCCCACCTTCTTTCCGCCTCCGCATTCTTCGAAGTAGGAAGAGATGCTCCACCGTCTGGACCCAAAACGTGCGCTCTCCTTCTATCTGGATCGCACCAAACGGTTCCGGGTGGATGATCAACTTTTTCTTGGCTACGTGGGCGCAAAGAAGGGTCGGGCCGTACACAAACGCACCATTTCACGGTGGGTCGTGTTGTGTATTAAAGTCTGTTACTCTCTGGCTAAAAAAGAGCCTCCAGTAGGGCTACGCGCTCACTCCACCAGGGCGACGGCAGCCACTACTGCCTTGGGAAGAGGAGTTCCTCTAAATGACATCTGTCAGGCAGCTACGTGGGCATCACTGCACACGTTTACGAAACACTACTGTCTGGACAGTCCAGTCCGGAGAGGCGGCTTCTTTGGCCATTCTGTTCTCCAGGACTTTCTGGTGTGATTTTGGTTCGCAGACCCACCACCGGGGTTGGTATTGCTGGGGTATCTATTCTAAGGTAAGGAATCTATAACTAACGTGTTTCTTTCAGATGAACAAGTTACTTACCTTCGGTAACGATATATCTGTAAGAAACATTAGTTAGTTATAGATTCCTTACCGCCCCACCCATCCTCCCCGTTCTGAGAACTGATTTCTAGGGTTAAGGTCATCCTTTCAGGGCCCTAGTTTTGTGCACCAATGGTCAGTGTCTTGCATGGCTCTGCGTTTTTGGCGCGGAAAGTCGTGTACAGAACTGACGTCAGCGCGTGAGGGCGGCGTCTAAGTAGCTGTCGCAACATCATCCAGGCGACCACGACGCGACGACGGACGCGTAGTTGACCGACGCCACCTTCCGACGCGCAGAGGTACTGCTGACGAAAAAACTTTCCGGATCCAGTCTGACGCCTGGGGGTAATTCTAAGGTAAGGAATCTATAACTAACTAATGTTTCTTACAGATATATCGTTACCGAAGGTAAATAACTTGTTCTTTAGTGCACGTTTATATTTTTTTGTTATTTGGTGCTCCAAGTGGACTCTGCGAAGTTGAAATGGTAAATAAAAAAAGAAACAAAATTAAGCCATGCAATGTCGTATGTGCACAATTGCCATACGTTATCGCACTGGGCCATCATAGCTTCATGATGCACATGTCTGTATACCCGTGTAAATGTCATTGGACTTTTTTCTTTCTTTTTTTTACCGATGCTGCACAGCACTACCAAAAAGCATATGTTTTTTTTGCCATTTTTGTAAAAACTGCTGAATGGATTTTCACCTAACCACAAAAGGATCATGAGTTGGACCAGGCCATTTTACTTCATCAAACGTTTTCCGCAAATTGGTCTAGTGGTTTGTAAAAATTATTTTTCCCTTTGTGATTAGAGATTGGATTTGAACTTTGGCAACCTCTATAACTTTTTCCTCTCTTGACATATTCTCTAAAACCGTGGGAACCAAACTCTAGAAAAGCTAGATAGAGGTTTGTTAAACTGCAAAAGTTATTTTAAAATTCCCCCAAATAATTTTCAATTGGGTGTGTAAATATATTATTAACTACAAAATTGCTACTGCCAACTATAAGAAAGAAACAAACTACTCAAACAGATGAACTTACAGAAGAACAAAAATATATATTTCTACTACAGCATATCACCTTCTGCTTATTTAGAAAGTACAAGATTGCTTGCTTAGTGACTGCTCTGTTGACAGTGATGAATATTCAAAGAACAATGGGGATTAGCTTCCTGAAAATGGATAAGCACCCATAGGCCATGACTACATGCTTTGCCCATCAGCCAACCTCTGCTGTGCATGGCTGAAGACCATGCGCAGCGGGGATTGGCCACCTGTAGGAAGTTAGGCACCGAGCCTCACAGATGGCCAAGCCCTGCAGTCAGTCTCCAATGCACATTGACATAAGCCGTGCTCTTCAAGTATTGTTGTCCTAGAAGATGGATGCTGCGTACCATTAAAAAACACAGAGATTCACTGAAAAAACTTTGTTAAAGGGAGTTTATGGTTTCTTCTCCTCATAACACCATAATGTATGTTTAAAAAAATCTGAAAATCCATTAAAAACACAGTGAAAGCGCATTCACATTTATCTAATAGATCCTGAAGTCGTCTGGAATTGATCAATTATGCTTGAATACATAAACCATAAATCTGAAAGAGACACGTTAGTGACAGATTCCTTACCTTAGAATATCCCCAAGCGTCAGGCTGGATGCGGAAAGTTTTGCGTAGCAGTACCCTTGCGCGTCGTGCGGCTCCGCGTCCGTCCTCGGCGTCGGGATCGCCGGGATGACGTCGCGGGCAGTACTTAGACGCCGCCCCTGCGCGCTGATGTCAGTTCTTCTTTTTCCGCGCCAGTAAGCGCAGATCCGGGAAGAGCAGTGCCCTAGTCATTTTTTGACTACGTTTTTGGTGAATTTTTCACTGTTTTCTCGAGTCGCTCGACTCCAAAGGTGTCGGTAGGGATGCCCGGCTTCAAGCCATGCGACGCCTGTGGTCGAATGATGTCGATCACGGACCCGCATCAGGATTGTCTCTACTGCCTCGGGCGCGACCACGACCCCAAGTCGTGCCCCAACTGTCGGGCCTTTCATCCGAAGTCTTTGCGAGAGCGGTCTCGAAAGCTCCTCGAGGTCCGGCAGTCGGCTCCGCGCCGCACCAAGCCCCGGTCACGTGAGAGGTCGAGGGGCCGGTCGCGGAGTCCTCATCGGTCATCGGGGTCCAAGTCTTCGCCCTCCTCCGGTAAGTCGAAGCATAAGAAGTCTAAGAAGCGTCATCGCTCGACGACTTCGCCTCGCCGGTCTCGCGACTCGGCTGAGGGTCCTGTCGGCACCGTCCCCGCGGCTCCGGGAGTGCCTGTGGAGCCGCCCCGCATTACCCGTCCTTCCCGGGTTCGGGGGCGACTCCGGCCAAGATACAGGAGTTCCTGTCGGCCATGGCCCGCCTCTTCGGGCCTCAAGGTCCCCCCGGTGCGCCTTCGGGCCCCGCGGGCCCTGATGGGGTTTACCCGGCGCCGCCGGCGAATCCGGTCCCGGCGCCGCCTGTCACACCAGCCTCGGTCCCGGCTCCGGCCCCGGCCTCGACCCCGGCTCCGGCGCTGCCACAACCCCGATCGACGCCGGTTGACCTAATAACACCTCCACCGGCGCCGATGTCTCCGGTGCCGTTTCCGACGCCGCCCGGGGCTCCGGGCGGCGGCGTCCCCCGGTTCGATCCGGACACGGCGCCGGACCGGCGTCGCTCGACGCCGGCTCCGACGCCGATGAGACCTTGGGTCCCGCATGTCCCTCCTCCTTATTTTGAACCAGAGGAGGACGAAGAGAACTGGGAGGGGTCGGATGACCCTCTCACACAGCAGTGTGAGTTCGATCAGGACTGGGCTGAGGAGCTTGGGGATGCCAGTGGTCTGGACACCTCCCCTGACTCTGGGGGTGTTGCGTAGAGCAGCTGGGGCCTTACACCTCCAATTGCCTACAGTGGCTGTCAGGACTAACCTCCTGACGGAAGTGCTTCAGCCGGCGGCTACCTCCTCGGAGCCACTGCTGCCGTTTAATGACGCGCTTTCCGACGTTCTTTTGGGCACCTGGTCCAAGCCCGCCACAGGGACTCCTGTGGATAGGAACGTGGCCCGACGCCATTGCCCCGCTCCGGGCGACCCCCTGTTCCTCTCCCAACACCCCACTCCTGAGAGCTTGGTTGTCCAAGCCTCTGCTTCCCAAACCGCCTTCCCTACCGCTCCTCCGGATAGGGAATCCAAACGCCTGGATCAAATTGGGAAGAAGGTCTTTTCTTCCTCCAGTGCTGACTTGCGGACTGTCAACACCGCTTGCCTTTTGGGCCGATATTCCCACTCTCTGTGGGACTCGGTGGCGCAAGTTCTGCCCCAGTGTCCTGAAGAGGTCCAGACACTGCTTTCCCGTGCCATTGCGGACGGAAGAGATGCGGCCAAATACACCATTAGATGTGGCCTTGATACCGCCGACTCGCTAGGCAGATCGCTTGCGACGACAGTGGCGCTGCGCCGTCACGCCTGGCTGAGGACCACTGGTTTCTCGGGTGATGTCCAAAACACCCTTATGGACATGCCCTTTGATGGGGTCGGTCTTTTTGGAAACAAAGCAGACCATGCGCTGGAGCGCTTTAAGGACTCGCGGGCTACGGCCAAGTCCCTGGGCCTTTCTGCTGTACGCCCTCCGCTACCGTCTGCTTTTCGCCCCTTTCGTGGCCACGGAAGGGGCGCCCAGTCACGTCCGCTGCCCAGCCACCGGCCCGCGCAGCAAGCGTCTTCGCGTGGCCGAGGACTTGGCTCCCGCCGTGGCGGGTCAGGCAACCAGCGTGCGGGTCAGGCCACCAACCCCGCCCCGTCCGCGGCCTCCAAGCCCTCCTAGTTCTTCCTTTCAGGTGCACAGCACGCCAGTAGGGGGCAGGGTCCGCCATCACCTTCACCACTGGCGTGCCATCACCTCGGACAGGTGGGTCTTGGACATTGTCCGAAGGGGCTACTCCCTCCCCTTCGAGAACATCCCCCCAGCCATGCCACCTCAATTCCACCGCATGTCAGGGGATCACTTGGTGCTTCTTCAGAAGGAAGTTGCGGCCCTCTTGGCCAAGAGGGCCATCGAGCGCGTTCCGACCCCAGAAGTAGGACGTGGTTGCTACTCCCACTACTTTCTGGTGCCCAGAAAGGACAAGGAGGACATGCGTCCTATCTTGGACCTCCGGAACGTCAATCGCTTCCTCCGGAAGGAGAAGTTCAAGATGCTCACCTTAGCTCAGGTCTTGACTGCCCTCGACCCTGGAGACTGGATGGTAGCGTTGGACTTGCAGGACGCTTATTTCCACATCCCGTCCTGCCGGCCCACCGGCGTTACCTGCGGTTCATGGTGGGCCTCGAGCATTTTCAATTCACCATGCTCCCCTTTGGCCTCACAAGTGCCCCTCGGGTGTTCACGAAAGTGATGGCGGTGGTCGCAGCTCATCTGCGCCGGGCAGGGGTTCCAGTCTTCCCCTACCTCGACGACTGGCTGCTGAAGGCGGGCTCGTCCCAGGCAGTCGTCTCCCACCTCCAGACTACGGCCAAAGTCCTGCACTCGCTGGGGTTCTCCATCAATGTGCCGAAGTCGCACCTGATTCCTTCTCCACAGCTCCTTTTCATCGGAGCAGTTCTGGACACGACGCAGTTTCGGGCCTATCCTCCCGAACGGCGAGTCCGGGATATTCAGGCTATGATTCCGATCTTTCAGCCTCTATCCTGGGTTTCGGTATGGATGACCCTGAGGCTGCTGGGCCTCATGGCCTCCTGCATCCTGCTGGTCGATCATGCCAGATGGCGTATGCGGGCTCTGCAGTGGGACCTGAAGTTCCAGTGGGCGCAGCACCAGGGCAACCTGTCCGATCACGTCCAGATCTCGGAGGAGACTGCAAAACAGTTGCAGTGGTGGCTCTCGAACCGGCAATGGGTCAGGGGCAGATCCCTCTCCCTTCCCCAGCCAGAGCACACAGTCGTGACGGACGCGTCCCTTCTGGGATGGGGCGGTCACATGGGAGAGGCGGAGATCAGAGGCCTCTGGTCTCCGGCAGAGTCCCGGCTCCATATCAACCTTCTGGAGCTCCGGGCGATCCGACTTGCACTCAAGGCATTCCTTCCCTCTGTCAAGGGGAAGGTAGTGCAGGTGTTCACAGACAACACCACCGCCATGTGGTACTGCAACAAACAGGGCGGGGTGGGGTCGTGGACCCTCTGTCAGGAGGCTCTGCGCCTCTGGACATGGCTGGAACATCAGGGCGTTTCCCTGATGGTTCAACACCTGGCAGGTTCCCTGAACGCCAGGGCGGACGAACTCAGCCGCAGGTGCATGATGGATCACGAATGGCGTCTTCACTCGGAGGTGGCGCAAGGTCTCTTTCAGCAGTGGGGAGAGCCTTGGTTAGATCTGTTCGCCACCGAAGAGAACGCGCAATGTCAGCAGTTCTGCGCGTTGGAATTTCGAAGGCGGCACTCGCTCGCCGACGCTTTTCGTCGCGAGTGGAGTTGCGGTCTGTTGTACGCCTTTCCGCCTATACCACTTCTACCCAGAGTGTTGAAGAAGAATCGGCGCGACCGGGCCCAAGTCATCCTTGTGGCTCCGGACTGGGCTCGAAGAGTTTGGTATCCCGAGCTACTCAGTATGAGCGTCGATCCCCGATCCGTCTGCCTCTTCGGGAGGATCTTCTGTCGCAGCAGCAGGGGACGGTCCTCCACCCGAACCTGTCCAGTCTACACCTGCTTGCGTGGAGATTGAGCGGCGGCAGCTGATTCCTTTCGACTTGCCTCCCGAAGTTTGTGATGTGATTCTGGCAGCCAGGCGTCCCTCCACTAAGGTGGTATACGCCTGCAGGTGGAACAAGTTTGTGGCATGGTGCACAGCAAAGGCTGTGAATCCCCTTTCTGCCCGTCTCTCTGAGGTTCTTCTGTTCCTTCTTTCTCTGGCCCAACAGGGTTCTGCCCTGGGTACCAGCAAGGGCTATCTTTGTGCAATCTCGGCCTTCCTCAGGCTTCCTGATCAGCCCTCTCTTTTTAAGTCCCCTGTTATTAACAGGTTTCTTAAAGGCATTACTCACTTCTTTCCTCCTGTTCCGTTTATAATGCCTCAGTGGTACTTGAATTTGGTTCTTACCTTCTTAATGTGCGCTCCCTTTGAGCCTCTGCATAACTGTCCTCTTCGTCTTCTGACTCTGAAGACAGCCTTTCTGGTGGCCATCACCTCCGCTCGGCGGGTGAGTGAGCTCCAGGCTCTTTCATGCAAACCCCCCTGTCTGTCTGTTCATCCAGACAAGGTTGTTCTTCGGACGCGTCCGTCCTTCTTGCCTAAGGTGGTTACAGCCTTCCACATTGGGTAGACCATCACTTTGCCCACCTTCTTTCCACCTCCGCATCCTTCCAGAGAGGAAGAGAGGCTCCACCGTCTGGACCCAAAACGTGCGCTTTCCTTTTACCTCAACCGCACACAACAGTTCCGGGTGGATGACCAGCTCTTTGTTGGCTACGTGGGTGCCAAAAAAGGTCGGGCGGTATACAAGAGGACCATCTCCCGCTGGGTCATCTTGTGTATCAAGGCCTGTTATTCTTTGGCTAAGAAGGAGCCTCCTGTTGGTCTGCGTGCCCATTCCACCAGGGCTACGGCTGCTACCACGGCTTTAGGCAGCGGTGTTCCGTTGCAGGATAATTGTCAGGCAGCTACGTGGGCCTCGCTGCACACGTTTACCAAACATTACTGCCTTGACAGCCAGGTCCGGAGGGACGCTTCTTTGGCCGTTCTGTCCTCCGGGACTTCCTTGTCTGAATCTGTTCGCAGACCCACCACCGGGGTTGGTATTGCTGGGGTATCTATTCTAAGGTAAGGAATCTGTCACTAACGTGTCTCTTTCAGATGCACAAGTTACTAACTTGTGTAACGATATATCTGTAAGAGACAGTAGTTAGTGACAGATTCCTTACCGCCCCACCTATCCTCCCCGTTCTGCAAACTGATTTCTAGGGTTAAGGACATCCCTTTCAGGGCCCTAGTATTTTTCAGACACCTCTGTCAGCTTCTTGCATGGCTCTGCGTTCCTGGCGCGGAAAGTCGTGTACAGAACTGACGTCAGCGCGCAGGGGCGGCGTCTAAGTACTGCCCGCGACGTCATCCCGGCGATCCCGACGTCGGACGCGGAGCCACACGACGCCGCCTACCGACGCGCAAGGGTACTGCTACGCAAAACTTTCCGGATCCAGCCTGACGCCTGGGGATATTCTAAGGTAAGGAATCTGTCACTAACTACTGTCTCTTACAGATATATCGTTACACAAGTTAGTAACTTGTGCCTCAGGCGCTACCCCGAAAAAACCATCTAGCCAACCAAATGAGCAGCTTACGATGTCACAATATTTATGCCAATGAATAGAAGGGTAGAACATACTATCATTAACTAACAACACTTCTTCAAACAAAGAAATGATACTGTATTCACAGTGAAATCATTCAGATTTTAAATGCTATGGTGGTGTCCAATGTCACCAGTGAGGCCATCACTTGAATACAGAGCTGTAACCGTAACACTGCAATACAGGGTTCTGGAACTCACAAATGGCACAGCCATTAACACCACCATTAATGACAACATCATCATTGTGACAAAAAATCACACTTTTGCCCAAATTATGCGAGTTCTAAGAATATGTCTGGTCGTTTCTAGTATGCAATGGAGGTTTCAGAGAATGCACTGGCAGTTAGGGATATCACAGCACTACTTTGGCAGGTGACCGCACTTCCTGTGCATATCAGAACACTGTGGAATCTTAGAGAATTCCTTGGGAGCATGATGGTAGGTATGTTACAGCATATTTGCTGCATGTAACAGAAGTTCCTTTTCTATCCATGTAAACTGGATGAGGACATTTGTTGACTAGCAGTCGACGCTCAGTACTTGTGTTACAATGGAGTATCTTTGAAGACATCTGTTGATTGTTAGTGGTAGTGCAGCCTTCAGTCTTCTTGTAGTGAAGCTACCTGTTGACGGTCAGTGGATATGCTAATTAATGTGTGATCATAACAGAGCTGTATAATATCTCTCTGATAACGATTTTCGGTGAATTCCACGGGTTTTGTAATGATATACAATTTTAACTGCTGCCAGGGACAGTATTGATGATGTCAATGACAATATGACATGAGTTGTCACCAGTGATGGTACTGATTATGTCTTTTGTGATGTCATTTACTGCGTCATGTGTAAGGTATTGAGCAGTGATTACTGGAGTGCTGATTGTATAACTCATCAGAATGTATCACTTTGAGTGTTTTAGGCTTTGGATCATAACCAGAACATCTGTTTGAAAAGATTTTCTAATTTTTATACAAATGAATCGTAGTTTCATGTATTGTTAAACATGTGTTGCTTGTTACGTTCCCTATTATATGTATGGCCTGTGTCTTGGAAGACTATCATATGCAGTTCCTTTTGCTGTCTCATTTGTCTCAACCTGTTGGTGTCTCGTGCTCGTGTCCTTGTGTTGCCTGTGCATGTTTGATGCAGATTTGTTAAGGGCGGGTTGGACTCGGAGTTGAGGGGTTCTTAATAAAGTGCCTGGTTCAACTTATTTCAGCCTTCTGTCTTCTATACATGGCTATTTTCTCATCCGAGAAAATAATAACTTTCCCATAACTGCTCGATATTCATTTATTATTCGTTTTTTAGGTCTCGCCTGGCGTTAGCAGCGCGCATGCGCTGCTCTCGCCATGCGAGGGCTTCTTGGAATCAATACGGTTCCAGAAGTCGTGTCTCTGCTCCGACTGCACTTTTCATTTGTGCGCGTCGTTTTGCATCATGGATTATGCAAAACACAGTGTAATGATTGCACCTGAGGCATTTTAATCCCTCCTGGTTGCCACCCTGTCCGCTTTTGGCTCCGCCCACCGGGATTGGATCTTATACTTGCGGCGGGAGACAGTGTCTCTTAATTAGCCGCTAAGCACTTTTTTTTTACCATTACCGCGTTTATCTTCAACAAAGAGAATGCCTTTCCGCAATGGCGACAGCTTGTTTATTTTTGCATCGCGCTTTCACTTAAAGTGAAAGCGCGATGCAAATGTAAACAAGCGGTTGCCTTTGCGCAATGTCGAGAGCTTGTGTTTATTGCCGTGTGCTTAAACTTTCCTTCCGGCCGCCCCTTGTTTGAGCTTGTGTTTTTTGCCATGTGCTTAAACTTTCATTACGGGCGTTCCTTGTTCACTTTACGCGCGCCGTGTTACATTTTTATTTCACTCTTTCTTGTTTTTTATCGCTATCTTTGTCTTTCTTTCAAACTCTCTTGCCGCGCTCCTCAATATTGCTTTAGCTCGGAGTCGGATACTGTAAAACAAACCCGCTCCCCAAAACTGCTCACAGCGCCTGACCAACGTAAGCACCGGACAGAGCAGGCACATTTTGGCATTTCTGACGCGGGCCCCCACTGCCTCAGCGCGCGGCGTTCGCAGGGAGTTATTGTCCTCACTATCGGCCCTTAATACAAGAATCCGGCCTGCAGCCTTTTGATGCAGAGCGGAGAGCAATCCACTTCGAGCGAGAGAAAGGCCGCACACACACACAAAATGGGTTATTTTGCCCCATTTTGACTAAAAAGTTTCATGACTCAGATTTATTCGCCCCATTTTTTAGTACGTTGGGTATGGGCGGAAGTGGGGAACGTTGTGGAGGCCGTTATGTTACACCCATAACCCGCTCCGTTGTCGATTTTTGGGGGCTAGGACACACAGACCCCTCTTCCCACTTAAGAGCTCAAAAAAACTGTGGGGAATACATGAAAGGGCCGTATACTAAGAAAGGAGGCGGACATCTGCAAACTCTCCGAGAACAAACAGTGTTGCCTTTAATGTCTCATTGTGTCGAAGTTGTTAATTGCTCCGTGCATCATTTCCTGTGTCTCCCTTCTCCCCCAAGCACTCTCCCACCTGGCTCCTTTCAAGTGCAAACACACGAGAGAGAAGCAACACTTTGAACTGAAGCACACACACTGCTTTCCAGTACACACACGAACTGTATACAAACAGAGAGGAACCCACAAACAGAATACCGCCATACAGCGGGAAACACCAAAGCATTAAACGCACACAATAACACACACCACATCTACAGTCCAAAAATGTACTGACACAGAAACAGGAGAAAAACAAATAAAGAGGAAAAAAAACAGTTGCAGACAGTATGTACACAGAGAAACGCGTACACAAATATACACAGAATCATTAACACTAACAGAAGGGAACATACATAGAAAAGACAAACAAAATACACGCAAGGAGAAGCACGCACTGCGCACACAAAGTGAACATACATGCTTATGCACACAAACAGGTTAGAAACGCACATAGAGACACACACACAATCCCGCACACATATCAACAGTATACATAGAAACCGACAACATCCACGTAGTCTGTTTTTAGGTCTCGCCTTTGATTAAGTTAAAGCCATTTGCTTTGCTATACAATACCATTAGCAATGCAAATGGCTTTAACTTAATCAAAGGCGAGACCTATTGCATTTTCAATGCTTGTTTTAACAGCTAAAGTAAGAGCCTGCTGCACATGGCCTGTGGGTGTGTGCAGCGGGCTTTGGGCACAAGGCGTGGTCTTTGGCAATGCTGTGCTCGCCAGCCCTGTGATACCAGAACGTGTTGTATATGGCCTTCTGCCATAAGCAATAGGTCTAGGGCACAGCGTGTCTTTTGGCCTCACCCTAGACTGTCCTACACCTCCAGAACCCAGTGCACATGTATAGCAGACTCGGAGTACCATCCACCCAGTCACCCTAGCCAGAGCATTGATTTCAGGCTCTAGTTGTGGTCCTTGGCTATCAGCCATGCTCTGCACGCTGTCCAATACCTCCAGACCCGCTGGCCCCAGCAACCATTGTAAATGGCCTTGTTCATGTGTGGCAGACTTTGGGTGTAGGGTATAACCTTTGGCCATGCTTTGAGGTCTGTTCTATACTTGGAGACCCTGTTCTGCACGGCATTCAGCCATCTGCAGTAGCCTCTGGGTGCTGCGCGTGGTCCTTGGCCATGACCTGTGCTCGCTCTGTATGGCTGCAGCACCAAAAGCACATGGGCTTTGCCATAAATAGTTAGTTCTAGGCACAGGGAATAGACTTTCGCTATGCCCTGCAGCCCATCCCATGGCATCGGAAACCTGATGTGCATTGCCTTTGTCCCTATGCAACAGGCTCTGAGCACAGAAAATTTGTTTTCCATCTCCACGAGGAAAACAGACCGTGCAGAGATTTTTTTTAAATATTGTTCCCGCTCTACGAGGGCAGGTTTTGCAGGATTCTTTGTTTAAGAATTAGTGCTTGATAATGTTGCAGCTGCTTTTATCCATTCAAAATTTTGCTCAAGGAGACTCAAAATGATTACTGGAGCTAAAATTGCACTGCATCCAGATATCTATATATTTCTAAGTAGTCAATATTTTGAGAAATGTTTTCCATACAATCATCAAAAGCACACGCAAACCTTTGAGCTCTGTCTGCATGCAAAATATGGTGTCATTGCGTCAATCGTTTTTTGGGTTATCATCCAACCAACACTCCTATTGGAAACTGAAGTGGAAACACAAACTTTGGGGCCAATCTCTTTAAGTTCCCCCACCAATTGTTTAGTCATTTTCCGTGATCGAAGTGCATGAACTTTTTTTGGTAAGGTTTTGTGCAGATTCATCAAACCAAGCCAAAGTTGATTGCAATCCATTAAAAAAAAACTATGCCTGGTTGAAGCATAAAGTATGGTTTCTTACCTGTAATCCCAGTTATTTCTTTGGGGAATCTCCATTGAAGTCATAAGCATTGGAATAGCTCGGCCCACGTGCGGGAATCCCAAAGCACTTCTTCATAGAATATCGTCTTAAGCGTAAATGCTCGCCTTTCTTCAGGAAGGCCTGCAGAAATACTTACGAAGGAACATTATATGCAGCCTAGAAAATAGGCTACAGTGGTGAAATTCTTCAGATTGTACTTAGAAAAGGGTCAATGTACTCAAATAAATGTATAATTTGCGGTAAATCTTTTTACAAAACAGCTCAGATCTCTTTCACAAACCCTTCTCTGAAAAAGTAAGAGGTGAAGGATAGTAGGACAGTGTAGCCTCATAAGGCTGCTATTATGTGAGTTTTAAACAGTGCCTGTGCCTTTAAGGATCCAGAGACCCCCAATATCCCATCATGCCTAGCAGGTGGCAGTTGCCGTAGTTCTTTTTGATGAGAAGCTTCAGTGATAGGTAAGTCCAATAATATCCTCTGATATGTCCACCGGGGAGGAGGGAGGGTTGCTTATGATTTCCCAAGAGAGAACTGGGATTACAGGTAAGAAACCATACTTTCTCTCTTGGGGGATCTCAATTGATAGTCATAAGCATTTCAAAAGAACAACAAGCTCATCCCCACAAAACATGGTCGAAAGAACAGAGAAGAGAGAAGATAGGACTGAATTAAGCAAATACATTTCTGAGTGAGTCTTGTCCTACTTGAGCATCTGCTCGAGGATCCGAGTCTAAACAATAGTATTTGGTGAATGTGTGAACAGATCTCCATGTAGCCGCTTTACAAATCTCGGCAATAGGAACTTTTCTCATCAAAGCGGCTGTAGCTGCTTTGCCCCTAGTAGAATGGGCGTTAGGTCTAGCTGGCAAAGTCTTGTTGGCTTTTTGGTAACATAACAGTATTCAGGAAACCAAACAGCAGGAGATAGATTGTTTGGAAGTGGCTAAACCTGTATGGACTGGGCCATAATTTACAAAACGTTGGTTCAATCTGTGTAGGTTTGCACGTCTTATATAGCTAAAACTTTAAGACTCACCTTACATCAGCCGGGGTTGAAAGATTCTGAAAGAAGGTTGCAAAGAAATTGTCTGATTGACATGAAAATCCAAAATAACCTTGGGAAGGAATTTTAGGTGAGTACTCATAACTACCTTTTTTAGAGTGGACAGTTGTATAAGGTTGGTTAGAGCATAACGCCTGGATTTCGCTAAATCTATGAGCTGATTTGATCGCTACGAGGAAAGCGGTTTTCCATGAGAGATGCTGCAGGGATGCCTTACGAATGGGTGGCGAAAGGATTCTGCATGAGACATGAAAGGACTATGTTAAGCTCCCAGGGAGTGGAAGAATGCCTGATGGGAGGGAAAACCTTCTTCAACCCTTCTAAAAAATCATTGATTACTGGGATTTTGAAAAAAGAGGTTTGTGAAGGACATTTTCTGTAGGTAGTAAGAGCCGCCAAGTGAACCTTTATGGAAGAGAATTGCAAGCCAGATTTTGCCAAATAGAGAAGGTCGGGAAGAATTACATCTTCCTGGCAAGATGTAGGGTCTATGTTCTTGGAAGAACACCAAATGCAAAATCTCTTCCACTTGAAGGCATATGCTGAATGGGTTGACGGACGTTTTGTCTCTTTGAGGATGTCCATTCAGTGGCAGGTTGAAGTGTCCGTACTGCACTAGCTCAGCAGCCATCCTGCCAAATCCAAGGAGGAGAGATTGGGGTGAACCGTCTGTCCTCCGAACTTCGTTAGCAGGTCTGGTCTGCATGGCCACTTGAGATGTAGGTGAAGAAGGTACGTGAACCACCATTGACGTGGCCACTCCGGGGCAACCAAGATGGCTCTCAGTAGGACAGCTTAAGGAGGACTGCTGGGATCAGGGGGATCAGTGGAAAGGCGTAGAGAAAGTTGCCGGACCAGTCGATCCATAGTGCATTCCCCAGAATCCCTTGTTGGAAGTACCTCAAGGCAAAGTCTTGTCATTTTTTGTTTTCTGCAGTGGCAAACAAGTCGATGTGCGGAGAGCCCCATAGCTTGAAAGTGTCTTGCACGACATCATCGTGGGGGACCCATTCGTGGTTTATTTGCAGAATCCTGCTGACGGTGTCTGCCTGCACATATTGTACACCTGGGAGGTGAGTTGCGGTGATCTGCAGATTCCTGTCTATGAGCCATTTCCAAAATGTCTGAGCGTCATGGGATAAGGGTCTGGACCTCGTTCCCACCTACTTGTTGAGGCAGTAAATGTGGTTGTATTATCCGTCTGAACAAGCAAGGACTGGGTCTAATAAAACGGGCGAAAAACATTTAGCCTGGGTGGACTGCCCAGAGCTCAAGGAGATTGATGTTTAATGTCATCTCCCTCGGAGACCAAGTGCCTTTAATTTAGAGATGATCCATGTGGGCTCCCCACCCTAGTAACAGTGCATCTGTCATTATGGTTTGAAGGGAAACTGTTGGTGGAAAGGCATCCCTTGAAGCAGGTTGGTCGGAGAGCACCACCATGTTAGAGATGTTTCACATGAGGGGCGAGAGTGATATTGTCCTCCCTGCTGCCTGGTCCCATTGATCCTTGAGACATTCCTGAAGAGGACGCATGTAGAGACGTGCATTAGGGGAGAGGAAGATGCATGAGGCCATGGAGCCGAGAAGGTATGGCACTGACCTCACCATGAGATAGGTGGCTTTCATTAGAGAGTGGCATTTCAGACGGATCAATGAAAGTCTCTCCTCTGACACACTCTTGCCTGCATGGTGTTGATGGTAGCCCCTAAATACTGCAGAATCTGAACCAAAGTGGAAAATGACTTGTTGTAGTTGATGTGAAGGCCCAACCTTTGAAGAACTTCACATGTCCAGTTGTAATGCGGCTGGGCTTCTTGTGAAGTTGACATTTTTATTAACTAATCGTCTAGGTAGAGGTAGACGAAGATTCAGTGCCTCCTGAGGTGGGCAGCAATTACTGCCATGCACTTTGAGAATGTTCTGGGAGCTGACTTGAGGCCAAATGGAAGAACCTGGTATTAATAGTGTTCCTGCCCCACTACAAACCTCAAGAACGTGCTTTGTTTCTTGGTGATGGGTACATGGAAATGCGTGTCTTGGAGGACTATGGAGCAGAGGCAATCTCCCTGGTGTAGTTGGGGATAGATCTGATACAATGCCAGCATCCAAAACATTTCTCGACAAATTCATTTGTTGACTATTTTTAAGTTGAGAATGGGTCTAAATGCGTTCTTGTCTTTTTTCTTCACCAGAAAGTATCTGGAGTAGATGCCTGTACACCGTTGTTTGTGAGGAACAACCTCCATTGCATGCTTCTGCAGCCAGATGTTGACTTTCCTTCCGAAGCATATGCAGATGTTGATTGGATGTTTTTGGTGGTATGGTCGGGGGAGGACTGGTGAAACTGAGACAATACCCATTTTGAACAATATTCAGAACCCAGGCATTTTTTGTTATTTTTAGCCACTCTGCCAGAAAATGAGAGATGCCTCCCCCTACTGGAGTGGGTAACAGAAGAGGGGGAAGGTAAGATTCATGGCCTGGCGCCTGTTGTGGGTTTACCCCCTTAGGCAGGCTGTTGGGCGCATCGCCCTCTAGACTGCCTTCGTTGCTGCTGATGGTAAGGTCGTTGCTGGCACTAATGGAAGCAGTGGTCTTGACGCTGACCGCTGATGGAGCATCTCAAAAATAGCAGATGTGGGGATCGACATCTGTATATTACGTTTTGACACCCCTCTCACCAACACCTCCTGGAAGGTGGTGATGTCATACACTGGAGCGAAGTGAGGTGGTGGAGAATCCAACAGTGTTGGTGAATATCAGCATGCAGACGAAGACGTCTGCCTTCACTGATGCCTGGAAGTTGTACGTGTCCTGGTTCTAGAACAGGATCTGTGGCTTCAATGGCGAGAGCACCTGGAAGACAATGAATGCTTGGAAAACACCTGTGGCGACGTGAACGATGGTGCGTTCTAGAGCGCATTCTAGGCCTTAGCAGTTCCACAGGTGGAAGAATTGGCGCTGGCGGAGTAGGCGCAGGTGGAGGAGGAGGCGGTGGTGGTTAAGGAGGAGGAGGTGGTGGAGAGTCTGGTAGTACTATCTGTGAAGAGGGACTGTATGCCTTCGAGTAATCAGAATCCGGAAAAGAATAGATTCACCTCCTTTTCTCCTCTTTTCTTGTGTCCTAGATGTCTAAATGCTTTTTGACGTTGACCTCCGTTGACGACTCGACGTCGATCTGCTCCTTAACGGTGATCTCCTCAATGTCGAACTGCTCCTTGGCTTTGATTGGTCTAGCTGCCTTGTCATCAGTACACTCCTCGACATCGATCTTACAGTGCGCGCCAACAACGTATGAGTTCTATGTCTCTTCCTCGACATCAAACCAGCCCTGGACGGCGAGCAAATCTGTGCCGTACCTGGTCTCTACGTTGACCTTCTCAACCTAGAAAGATGTCATTTTTTGGGCTGGAATCCTCTTTTTGAACCTTCCACGTCCCTAAGAGGTAGATGTAAGAACCTTAGTAGAGGATTGACCCTCTCCTCACTCACTTGCAGCCTGCGCCGTTCCTCCATGCCATGAAGGTGAATTTTCTCTCTCTCAGGGTGCAACGTGAAAATGTGTTGCACTGCTGGCAATGCGCCGGAACATGACTAGATGTAAGGCAGAGTATACAGACGATGTGAGGGTCAAATTTGGCATTCTTTTCCCACAGGCATGGCACATGTCAAACAGAGAAGGCATATAAAATGACAAAATGCCACAATTTTCTGCCAGAAAAAGTCAGAAATAGTAAGAGAATAATGAAAGACGTCAAGTGAATCAGATTTAACAAAATTCCACAGGTGATTTTTGAAGAAAAAAAGCCTAGAAGGCCAGCCAAGCTCAGTGCTTCAGGATCCCGTCACCGGGTGCCGGAAAAAAGAACTGAGGCAACTGCCACCTGCTAGGCATGATGGAATACTGTTGGTCTCTGGATCCTTAAAGGCACACACACTGTTTAAAACTCACATAATAGCAGCCTATGGGGCTACACTGTCCTACTATCCTTCATCAATTATTATGACAGAAAAAGGTTTGTGAAAGAGATTTGAGCTGTTTTGTAAAAACATTTACCTCAAATTATACATTTACGTGGTTACATTGACCCTTCTCTAAGTACAATCTTAAGAATTTCACCACTGTAGCCTGTTTAGTAGGCTGCATATTATGTTCCTTATTAGGTGTTTCTGCGGGCCTTCCTGAAGAAAGGCGAATGTCTACACTTAAGAAGCTATTCTATGGAGAATTGCCCTTGAGATTCCTGTTCATGGGCGGAACTATTCAAATGCGTATGACTATAAACGGAGATTCTGTCACTGTGGCCACCTTTGAAATTAGCATATACCCAGGAATCGAGTGTGGTAAATTTTTCAGGAGTCCCAGGGCAATCAGGGGTTACTGGTTTGTGACAGAGCCTTTTACCACTGGTGTCCTGAGGCTTACCCTTGGCTGGTGTTCAGTCCCATGCTTATACTCTACTTGCAGATAATGTTTGTGTATTGCAACAGTTAGCCCTGAGACCATTTTTCAGGCAATTCATACATTTTGCTTATTTCTCTTAGACTGGTCCAGCGGGAAGGTGGGGTGGAGTTGGAACTCACCTGTCAGGGGGACTAAAGCATGGGCATAAAATAAGGAGACGCTAGCTCAATTGACTAGTTAATTGTGGGGCTAGCCATTCCAGTGCAGAAAGTGGCATGGGGATTTTCTTAAGCTTGAGTCTCCTCTCCTTCACACCCAAAGGTCTGACCCACTACAAAGGATCCTTGGTATATATTGAAGGAACCCTGCAATTCACATTGCTCTCCCAATCCTCCAATTTAGGGGCAACTTGGGCACAAACATGGATTAGTGTGTGGCTATAATCACGTGTAACATACAAGCTCCACACAAGGAAGACATATAGATGTCATCCACACCCTGCATAGTTGGAACAAAGGACCGGGGGCCAGATGTACGACCATAGAAAATTGCGACTCGCAATTTGCGCTCCATTGCGAGTCACAAATTGTGAGTCGCAATTTACTATGTACTACAGTGTCAGACACACTGATTGCGATTCCCAATGGGGTCTCAAAATGCGAGGATCATTATTATTAATGAGGCACTCGCATTTTGCGACCCCATTGGGAATGGTTGGTCCTCCCAGGGATGGTGACCTGCTGGGCTCAGCAGACCACCATGTCTGGGTCTGCTTTTAAATAAAGCAGTTTTTTGTTTTAAAAATGCAGCCCGTTTTCCTTAAAGGAAAACGGGATGCATTTTAAAAACAAAATATGAAACGTTTTCGTTTCATTTTTTAAGGGCAGGCAGTGGTCTCTGGGACCACTGCCTGCCCTTAAAAAATATTTTTGCATGCATTTGCAAAGGGGAAGGGGTCCCCTGGGGACCCCTTCCCATTTGCGAGTGCATTATCACCTACTTGAAGTAGGTGGTAATTTGCAAGTGTTTTGCGACCGCAATTGCGGTTGCAAAACAATCATACATGCCTCATGAGCCGCTATTAGGAAGGAAACGCCCTGTCGTGTAGTTCCTATATCTGCACGTTTGGATAACATAGACTGTGGGACTGGTGGCAGACTGATTCCGTGCACCCCCACGTGCACCCCCACCGGGTATGTTAGCCTGTCTGCATCAGCTAGCTCACAGTGCCACTATAATCTCCTCTTACCAGGGAGAGAATAGATTCTGGCAACCTCAGAACATGACAACCCTGATCCCCCAGGATCGTGGAAACAATATACTACTTTTCGCTCAGTCACTTGTGCTTACTTAGTTTGTCTCAGAGAGATACACAGAATAAACAAACTGGGCGTTTTCAATAAGCATTTATTGAACAGTTGTTATTCTGGTGTAGAATAGATGTGCTGCAACAACCGTTAGACAGTATGGGATATAAATGATTAGCAATACTATAAAAGTAAATGGATGGTATAGTTCTACCATCTTACAATAATCATGAATACATTAGAGCATATAAAACACATGATAAAAGATGCGTACTCCTACGATGCCTCCCTACCTAGATGTACCTAAAGTGTACCTAGCATGTATGTAGGTGTTAAGCCAAGAATTCCTCTAGGATTTATTCAACCCCGTTACCTTAAGTGAGACTGTGGGACCCCGTCCTGGTCTCAAGCTGGACACCCTGTGAGGGATGTTAGACCACTGCGAGCTGGAGTGTCTTCATGCAGGAACCTCAGCGTCTCTGGTCAGTGTGTCGGCCGGGAAGTCTCGGTCTCCTCTAACTCTCTTAGCAAGATGTGATGTATATATACCCATAGGTCTCCCCAGGGGTCCTACCTTGCTGTATTACTGTGTCGGCCTAAGGATGACGTTGGGCCTGAACTTTGTACATAGATTTTATACAGGAGCTGGTTGCTTCCAAGAATCCTCATGCATAATGTATGATATTTCGAACTAGGGAAAACCCGTGTTCTGACTGCAGTGTAATATCTAGGTAAAAGGTCAGTCCCTGTAAACCGTGACAAGTGTAATGTAAGGAGAGAATATAGGTGGCGGGTAATGAGATTACCGGGGCCTATGTTATGATACCTATATGGAATATAACACCCACTCCTTTTCCGAATGGACGACATAGTCAAATTCTAAACATACTACTAGGCTGACTAGATACTGGTACGCAAACAGTAAAAAAACATTAGTTTCTTTCTATGCTTAAAAACAATGTTTAAAACGTTTTGTTTTTTTAAAAATCTAAAAAGAGGTAAAAAATGAAAATTGACCCTCAAGTTATAGCTCTAATATGTCCGTAGCTATAGTTCGAACTACTATAAACATTTGAAAGCCATGCATGCTCAAAAAGTATGTCAATTTTGAAACAGAGTTTCAATTTTCCGTTTGTTTTTCAAGAGTCTAATTTTTCCCCAGCACACGACGGGCCAAATGAGTCAAATGTT
This sequence comes from Calotriton arnoldi, assembly GCA_963921515.1. Taxonomy (NCBI): domain Eukaryota; kingdom Metazoa; phylum Chordata; class Amphibia; order Caudata; family Salamandridae; genus Calotriton; species Calotriton arnoldi. The sequence continues at coordinate 983,104 of CAWUFW010000809.1, forward strand.
TGTGTCCTGGCTGGTAGACGCAACATTCTCGTTGCTTGCTTCTGCAGCTGGCGGTCCCTGTAACACCTCGCATATTATGTCAATTGAGCACAGATGATCTTCCGTACTGTCCACAGCTGGTGCCGGGGCAGCCTGTGCGCCATCCAGTCAGTGTCAGTGGAGGAGCCGGTGTCCATACCAACAGGAGCAGATACTACCTGTGGTGGCTCTAGGAATGCCGCCATCAACATTGGAATACGCTGGGGACACTGCAAAACATGGGCCGTTATTGGGTCCAGTAAAGCGTCAACGTCCGGTCGCGCACATGATGGGAGTGTCAGACAGAGATCCAACACGCATTCTTCTCTGCAAAACAGGCATCGGAGGTCAGGTAAGATGCAGTCCATCCAGACTGGTCTAAATGACAAGAACCAAGAAGCACTTAGGTCTCTTAGGCGAGGTGTGCCTAGAAGTTTTACCATGCGATCACGGTATTTTCTCTCCAGGAGCACTGTTTCCATCTCCTTGGTGACTGGGACGTCCATTGCGTAGCAAAAAAATGACAATCAGGATACCTGCTATTAGAAACAGAATCAGCGGCAGCCCTCCAAAGATGCTTCCAAATACAGAGTGTATAAAGTTTGGTATAACTCCGAGGACCATCCTTAATAGTCCCGAACCTATGGTCTTAAATAGGTGGACAATGCCTGTCGTATCAGACATGTTAAAGATACGATTTACCATTTCTGCGAAATGAAAAGGGCAATTTGTACGTATAAGTGCCTGTATCTCTGCCGAAGACCTTGCTACTTGAAGATCAAAAGTCTCTCGAGCGGAGGTTAAGGGCACGGGTTTCTGTATAAGCATGGCTTTCATTCTGCTCAAAGTATCAAACCGTATTAATGAAACATTTAGTGAAGGCCATAACGGCGCCTCCTTGACTGTATGTGTCGGTGGAAACAATACTTGCATACAGCAAGTAACCCTGGAACTCACAGTTACCAGATATGCGATGCCCGGAAGCATCCCATAGCAACCTTGATCGTTCAGCATCAAGTAACTCCCATTAGAAAGTAGCCTGAACACTGGAGTGATCACGGCAGCTGGGGCATCCTTTAAATGACAGGATACGTTTGCTACCGAACCATTCCAGGCCCCATGAAGCATTATATCCTGGCATATAAGTGATCCACTTAAGGTATTCTCGCAGTTTGTACCGCTCAGAAACACTTCTTTTTCCCCACTCCGGCATCGAAATCTGGGAGCAGTGCACATGGCCTGCTTCAGGTCATCAAATGCCTTTTGACAGCTAACTGTCCACTGAACTTTCTTAGGCATTCTTTTGGAAGGTAAGTCATTTAAAGGGGTCACTATGGATCCATATCCTTTGACAAACCTCCTGTAGTACCCAGTCAGGCCCGAGAAAGCTCTGACCTCAGTCTGGGTAGTTGGAGCAACCCAGTCCATGATGGTCTGGATTTTGCTCTGCAATGGTTGAACCTGGCCTCCACTCACAAGGTGGCCCAGGTACACAACTTTACTCTGCCCTATCTGGCACTTGGTGGCCTTGATAGTGAGGCCTGCTTTTTGCAGGGCCTCTAAAACATTTCTCAGGTGGACCAGGTGATCCTCCCAGGTGGAGCTAAAAACAGCAATATCATCTAGATAAGCTGCACTATAGGCTTCCAGACCTGTAAGGACTTTGTTCACCAACCTTTGAAAAGTGGCAGGTGCATTCTTCAAGCCAAAAGGCATCACCACAAATTGGTAATGCCCACTAGGGGTTGAAAATGCTGTTTTTGGTTTTGCTTCATCAGCTAATCTGATTTGCCAGTAACCAGCTGTCAGGTCAAATGTGCTTAAGAACTTGGCTGAGGCCAAAGTATCAATCAGCTCATCTGCCCTTGGAATAGGGTGAGCATCAGTCCTAGTGACTGCATTGAGTCCCCTGTAGTCAACACAGAACCTCATCTCTCTCTTACCACCCTGGGTGTGAGGTTTTGGTACCAAGACTACTGGACTAGCCCAAGGGCTGTCTGAGGGCTCAATAACTCCTAATTCCAACATTTTCTGGACTTCAGTCCTGATACAGTCCCTGACATGATCAGGTTGCCTGTAAATCTTATTTTTAACAGGCAGACTGTCACCTGTGTCCACCTCATGGGTGCACCAGGTAGTCTGACTTGGAGTCAGTGAAAACATGTGTCTATACTGATTGAGGACCTTCCTACAATCAGTTTGCTGATGGTCAGTGAGGCTGCCTGCCAAGGCTACACCATCAACTGAACCATCATCAGGGTTCTGTGAGAGCAGGTCAGGGAGTGGATCACTCTCTTCCTCCTGTCCCTCATCAGTAGCCATGAGCAAGCCCATGTCTGCCCTGTCCACATATGGCATGAGCCTGTTCACATGGAGCACCCTGTTGGGGCTCCTGGGAGTACCAAGGTCCACCAGGTAGGTAACCTCTCCCTTCTGCTCAAGAATAGTATGGGGCCCACTCCACTTGTCCTGGAGAGCTGCTGGGGCCACAGGCTCCAACACCCATACTTTCTGTCCTGGCTGATACACAGTCAAAACAGCCTTTTGGTCATGCCAGGCCTTTTGCAATTCCTGGCTAGCCTCAAGGTTTTTGGATGCCTTCTTCATATACTCAGCCATCCTGGAGCGGAGACCAAGTACATAGTCCACTATGTCCTGTTTAGGTGGTTTGAGAGGTAACTCCCATCCCTCCTTCACTAAACATAAGGGACCCCTAACTGGATGTCCAAACAGAAGTTCAAAAGGGCTGTAACCAACCCCTTCTGTGGAACCTCTCTGTAGGCAAAGAGAAGGCAGGGCAAAAGGATGTCCCATCTACGCCTAAGCTTTTCAGGGAGACCTTTTATCATGCCCTTGAGGGTTTTGTTGAATCTCTCAACTAACCCATTGCATTGTGGGTGATAAGGGGTGGTGAATTTGTAATTCACACCACACTCCTTCCACATTGCAGTCAAGTAACCAGACATAAAGTTTGTACACGGTCTGATACTACCTCCTTAGGGAAACCCACTCTGGGAAAAATTCCCAGGAGGGCTCTAGCCACAACAGGAGCTGTGGTAGTCCTTAGGGGTATTGCTTCTGGATACCTAGTGGCATGGTCCACCACCACTAGTATAAATCTGTGTCCAGATGCAGTTTGAGGATCCATGAGACCAACAATGTCAATCCCAACCCTCTCAAAGGGAACCCCCACCAGAGGTAGTGGTATCAGGGGGGCCTTTGTAGTACCACCTGCCTTACCACTGGCTTGGCAAGTGATACAGGAGCGACAAAACTCCTTTGTGTCCTCAGACATGTGAGGCCAATGAAAGTGAGGGACAATTCTGTCCCAGGTCTTGTTTTGGCCTAAGTGTCCTGCTAATGGGATATCATGTGCCAGTGTTAATAGGAAGCCTTTAAACTTCAGAGGTATAACCAACCTCCTGGTAGCACCAGGCTTGGGGTCTCTACCCTCTGAGTATAAAAGTCCATCATCCCAGTAGATCCTATGGGACCGAATGGCACTCCCAGCAGCCTCAGCAGCAGCTTGCTGTCTGAGGGGTTCAAGAGAGGGGCAGTTCAGCTGCTCCTGGCTCAGATCTGCCCTGGAAGGGCCCCCTGTCCCCAAGAACTCAACCTGGTCAGGTTCAAGTTCCTCTGAGACAGTTCCTTCTTCAAGACTAAGATCGGCTCCCTCGAGAGTCTGATCCTCACTCTGAGGCAAGGGGGAAGACACTGCCTTACCCCTACTGCTCCTTCTCTTGCAAGGCACCTGGTCCATTATTCCAGGATCCAGGGCCTGTTCAGTGGAAGACATTTTTGCCTGTGACCTAGTCATGGCAAACACATCTGCAGGGATGCCCAGCATTTCTGCATGTGTCCTGAGTTCCACTTCAGCCCAAGCTGAAGTTTCCAAATCATTGCCCAATAAGCATTCTACAGGGAGGTCTGAACTTACCACAACCTTCTTAGTGCCAGTTACCCCTCCCCAGGTGAAATTCACAACTGCAAGGAATGGTCTGTCCTGACATTGCTTGCATTGGTCACTTGGTACATCTCACCAAGTATGATCTGGTCAGGGCCCACAAGTTCTTTTGTCACCATGCTGACACTTGCACCTGTGTCCCTGTATGGCATGGCCTCCTTACCATTGATCAAAGGCTGTTGTCTGCATTTGCCCAAGTTACTGGGACTTACAAATAAGGATGCAATATCCATGCCTCCATCACAGACTAACACAGCCTGAGTTGGAGTTCTGACTAGGCCAGAACCCATCTCAGATCCCAAGGTTAACCCTACTATACCCTTGTTCTGTGTACCACCACTTGGAACTGAGCTAGGGGGAACAGTTGCCTTAGGGGCAGTGGTGGTAGGAGTAGAATCCTTGGCCCTTGGACAATTGGCATCCTTTGTCAAATGGGTCTTCTCTTTACAGATATGACACCAAGGTTTCTTTTTGCCTTCACCCTTGTTTGATTGTGACTCACCCCCAGATGCAGGTTTTTGGGGCCCTTGTGAAGACTTCTGGTCTTTACCCTTCTCCCCACCCTTATCTGTGGTCTTAGCATCTTGCTTCTTAGAGTCACCACCTTGGTTCTGAGCTTTCTGCTTCACCCTGGTTCTGACCCATTTGTCTGCCTTCTTTCCCAATTCTTGGGGAGAGGTCAGATCAGAGTCCACCAGGTACTGATGCAACAACTGATTTTGGCAATTATTAAGGATCTGCTCCCTCATAATGAAATTGTACAATCCTTTAAAATCATTCACTTTACTGCCAAGTAACCAGCCTTCCAGAGCCTTAGTAGCACAATCTACAAAGTCTACCCAGTCCTGAGTCTGTGTCTTCTGGGTGTCTCTGAACTTAATCCTGTATTGCTCAGTGGTTAAGCCAAACCCATCAATCAGAGCACTCTTCAAGACTGAGTAGTTGTCAGCATCCTCTTCTCTAACAGTGAGGAGCTTATTTCTACCTTTGTCAGCAAAGGAGAGCCACAAGATAGCTGCCCACTGCCCCTGAGGGACCTTCTGTACTTTACAGGCCCTTTCCAGTGCAGTTATCCATTTGTGGATGTCATCCCCCCTCTGGTAGGGAGGGACTATCTTGTTCAGGTTCCTATGTTCATGAGTATACTCCCTACTTCTAGGAACACTGTTGCTGCCACCATGGGACTCTAGTCCCAGTCTTTTTGTAGCTCTTTGGAGCTCTAGGGATTCCCTATCTAGGGCCAACTGCTCCTTCTTGAGCCTAAGCTTGATTCTCTCAAGCTCCAGAAGTTGGCACTGTCTATCATAAGAGGATTCCCTCTTCTGGGATATGGAAGTCCCTACAGAAGTACCTGAATGATTAGACTCCACAGAGGGAGTTCTGGATCTTCTAGGCAAACTCTGTACTCTTCCTGGTGGAGTAAAGAGAGGGCCACTGGGGCCTTCTCCCCCACCTGAAGGAAGAGTTGGATTTTCCAGGTAAGAATCATTTTGATCCTCCTGGCCAGGGTTTGAGTCCAGCTCAAAGAAGGTTTCACTTCCTGGCCTTGCCTCATCTCCTGTCCCACCCACTCTTTCTACTTCATCAGACCCTGGGGTCTTTCTGAGGTCATCTAAGAGCAACATCTCTATAAGACGTTGGGTGCTTGCACTTCTCCCTGTCCTCAGCTTCCTAGATGTATACATATTTCTCAATTCTTGGAATGAGAGATGGTCATACCTAGTTGGCAGAGAGCCACTGGCTTCTCCTCTAGAAGACATACTAGTGTTATGTGGTGTAGGCACCTACCTAACCTAGTGGAGACTAAAGTCTCTTGAGTTGGAGAAAGGGTTTGCTAGGCCCTTCACTTACCCAACTCCAAGTTCAGTAGAACTTACTTATTCAATCTTGATGTATTATATGCACCTAATACTTTAGTGGTTTTCAGTTAATCATTCAATGAGATTTTTCTGGTAAAACATTAGCAAGCTTAAACCCCAACCACGAGGGATACTGGTCTCAGAATCGCTGAGAGGTCAGATCTACCTCGGGGACCTTTGGGAACCCACCTCCTGTGTTGTAGAAATCTTCGGAGTCTGCAGGAGCTCTGGAGATGCAAGCCGGTCAGATGCGCTTAGGTGCCTGCTGCTGCAGGGGAGTAACTCCTTTACTCCAAGGGAGGTTCTTCTGTCGTCCAGCGAAGTATAGACCGTCGAAGTACTTGGTTTCTTTGCAGAGTCTTGCCCAGGTATAATCTAAAGTCCTGGAATCAGGTTTCCCACTTTATACCCATGGGAAGGGGTTGGACGGACTCTGGGGACCCTCCTAGGGGAGGGGCAGGACAGAAGGGTGGCTACATCCATGTCCTTTGTCCAGTTTTGTGCCAGAGCAGGAGCCAACGGCTCCCAGAACTGGTTCTAGTTGGACTATGCACAGGGACACCAAATGTGCCCCCAGTGCAGACTTTCTGGCACTCTGAGAGTGCACCCACCTAGCCCCAATACACTAAATCCTGTCTGGGAGGTGGTAGCACCTCCCTGTGACAGGAAACCTATTGTCAGGCCTTCCTCTGCTCGAGCTTGGCTCAGCAGCAGGAGGGCAGACTCGTGTCTGTGGCTGGCAGCATCCATTTTGTGCTGCCCAGGTCGAGAAAGCTGGTACCGGGTAGACCGCTGACCCATAGTAGTGGTTCTACAACGGTGGAATCATACCTCCCACACCAGTTACTGGTGTGGAGTTATGATTCCAAGGTGTTTGACACCAAACACGACATGTTTCTAAGCAGTCGTTTTAAAGTTAGCATTTACTGCGAGGTTATAATGCACTTAATCATATATGTCTGGCTGCATCACAGACAACCTCAGAGAAGGGTCTCCGAAGGCTGCAGAGGGGCTCTGCTCATGCAGGGGCACCCTCTCACGTAAAACCCAGCACCCTGCCTTCAGGATTGATAAGTCCTGCCATAGGGGTGACTGATAGGTTTATATGTGTAGTGATTTAGAAGGGATATAGTGAACCTATATCTCCAGTAAGGGGTGCATGCACCACCTTACACAGGCTGCAGTAGCAGACCTGTTGTGTCATTTTGAATGGCCTCTCAGGGGTGGCATAATACATGCTTCAGCCCATGGGAGGCCTCTGGGGTACCTATGCCCTGGGTACATGGTGTACCATATACTAGGGACTTATAAGGGTACCCCAGTATCCAATCTGGAGTGTACCTAAAGTACATGCATTGCAATTTACAGGAGAAAGCAGATAGACTGGGGTCCTGGATAGCAGGATTCCAGTCAGACTAGGCCAAAAACAGTGAGACATCAGCAAAAAGTGGGGTAACTATAAGAAGAAGATCCTACTCTCCTACAATGTTATTTTGGGTATCATAGTATTTAGAGAGTGGAAGTAGAGGATATATTGAGAGAGGTATAAGGTGAGAAATAGGGTAGTGCATTGGAGAGAGTAGTAGATTGAGGTTTGGGATGAGTCAGAGTCGAGGTAGAGGATATATTGAGAGAGGTATGGGGTGAGATATAGGTAGTGCATTGGAGATGCTGAATTTGGAGTAAAGTAATATAAAGATACATAGGCACATGTATGTAAAAGTAAGGTGATATATCTAGATCTAAGTTGTATTCAATAAACTCAACTCAGACTTTCAAGTGTGCTGTACTTTAAGCTAATTTATTTGTTTTTATTTATATACTATACTATATATATATATATATATATATATATATATATACACATTTGCCCCAATAGTGAAGCAATTGTAGATAGTTATTATAAAAACATTACGTATTTATGCAGTGACCTATATACATGTTAAACATAAAAAATATAACCATACGTAATAGGTACATGTGTTAAGCAGAACTTATGAAAATCTATATATTGATAAACAAGATTCTTATAGACATTTATTCAAAGGAATACACATATCTAGGTACACATATATAATCCACATAACTGTTTAAATACACAGGGATATGTTGTATATTTATGTTTGAATATGGTGGTTATGTGGGGAAGAGCCAACTCTTGAGTAGTCTTCTGAAGATAAGGTAGTTATCCGTGGATCTTATGGTTGGGGATAAAGAGTTCCATAGTTTGGCTGCTTGAACACAGAAGGATGTGCCACCTATGTTTTTTGTCTTGTATGGTGGGATTTTGAGGCAAGGTGCCAATCTAGAGCGGAGGTTCCTTTGTTGAATGTATTTGGTGAATTTATTCCGGATGAAGAGCAGCCCTGTTCCATGTATCGCTTTGTGGGTAATGCAAAGCAGCTTGAATGTGGATCTTCTGACAACCTGTAACAAATGTAGGGCCTTCAAGGCAGGTGAAACGTGGGCTTGTGGCTTTGTATGTAAGAGTAGAAGGCTGCAGAGTTCTGAATCCGTTGTAGTCTATTCATAGTTGTTACAAATGACCCGTGGTAGAAGCTATTGGCGTTATCGACTTTTGATAGAACAAGAGAGATAGTAGCCTGGACCATTGGTGGAAATCCCGGGTGGGGAAAATGCATCGCAGACATCCTCTAAGCCCCCCATGACATCACAAGTTTGTCCTCTTTTCCCACCCTTAGCCCATCAACAGCCTCCTATTTGCTGCTGAGGGCATAGGAGAAGGACAAAGAGTGGAAACAACAGAAAGTAAACCCAATTGTTAAAAGCCTGTTTACACTGAATACATGAATGTAATAGTACTTGTAAAGCGCCCAGCGCCCTCACTGATGTATCGTGGCACTAGGCATTCTGTTTGTGCGTCTACCTCTACCTTTTTGACCTCCGAGACCAGGAGTCAGTACCTACCAAAGGAATCAAAGAGTAAGTCAGAGTAAGCAGGTACTACCCCCGTCTGCCCATTGTTGAGTCTGTGGTTCAGAATGTTATGACAACATATAGTCCAGAGAGCAATGGGGCAAGTGTCTCCTGGCACTTTCATGTGTGGGCTGTTGTTCTGCACTGAGGGCGAGGAGGTCCAATATTCCATCATGCCTTTATCCCTTGCATGCCAATCTCCATTCACACTCCAGAGTAGGAGATTGGTGCCAGGTAGCCACTGCCTTCAGTGTCTCACCTCTAGTGGGGCAGAGGAGAGAAGATCCCAGGTCTCTTCCCTCTTTGAACAATTCGATCATAACATCAAGGTACATCACAGACAAAGGCAGTGAGCTGCGAGTGAAATGAGGATTTAGTGCCCTCATTGGGATATGTTCATATTTAATTTGTATAGCACACACTGCATAACGTAATTGCTTCTAGGAGCTTTATGGTGGGGATATGAGGGTAGACGGCAGAAGCTATGTGAGGGAGGACAACAGGAGCTATCTAGGAGAAAACAGCAGGACCCATATGAGGGGGGAGAGCAGGAGCCATGTGAGGAGAAGACAGCAGGAGCCATGCAACGGGAGACAGCAGGAGCTATGTGAGGGGAGACAGCAGGAGTCACGTGATGGGAGACAGCAGGAGCTGTGTGAGGGGAGACTGGGATAAGACAGCAGGAGCCATGTGAGGGGAGACAGCAGGAGCTATGGGAGAGGGGACAACGGGAGCCATCTAGGAGAAGACAGCAGGAACCATATGAGGGGAGACAGTGGGAGAAGACAGTAGGAGCCATTTGAGGGGAGACAGCAAAAGCCATGTGAAGGGAGACAGCAAAAGCCATGTGAGTGGAGACTGCAGGAGCTATGTGAGTGGAGACTGCAGGAGCTATGTGAGGGGGGCTGTGGGAGAACACAGCAAGAGCCATGTGAGGGGAGACAGCAGGAGCTATGTGAGGGGGGACTTTGGGTGAAGAAAGAATGAGCCATGTGAGGGGAGACAGCGGACTCGTGTGAGGGGAGGACAGCAGGAGCCACGTGAGGGGAGACGGCAGGATCCATGTGAGGGGAGACGACAAGAGCTATGTGAGGGGGGACAATGGGAGCCATTTAGGAGAAGACAGCAAAAACCATGTGAGGGGAGACAGCAGGAGCCATGCAACGGGGGACAGCAGGAGGTATGTGAGGGGAGACAGCAGGAGTCACGTGACGGGAGACAGCATAAGCTGTGTGAGGGGAGACTGGGATAAGACAGCAGGAGCCATGTGAGGGGAGACAGCAGGAGCTATGGGAGAGGGGACAACGGGAGCCATCTAGGAGAAGACAGCAGGAACCATATGAGGGGAGACAGTGGGAGAAGACAGTAGGAGCCATGTGAGGGGAGACAGCAAAAGTCATGTGAGTGGAGACTGCAGGAGCTATGTGAGGGGGGCTGTGGGAGAACAAAGCAGGAGCCATGTGAGGGTACACAATGGGACCCATGTGAGGGGAAGACAGCAGGAGGCATGTGAGGCGAGACAGCAGGAGCCGTGTGCGAGGAGACAGCATGAGCTAAATGAAGGGGGACAACTGGAGCCATCTAGAAGACAGATGGAATCATGTGAGGGGAGACAGTGGGAAACATGTGGGGGAAGACAGCAGGAGCCATGTGAGGGGAGACCGCAGGAGCCATGCAAGGGGAGACAGGGTGAGCTGTGTGAGGGGGGACTGTGAGAGACGACAGCAGGAGCCATGTGAGGGGAGCCAGTGTGAGCTACGTGAGGGGGATGTGGAAGAAAACAACAGGAGTCATGTGAGGAGAGAGCAGGAGCTCATTGAGGAGAGACAGCAGGAGGTATGTGAGGGGAGCAGTGGGGAAAAACAGCAGGAGCCATGTGAGAGGAGACAGCAGGAGCCATGTGAAAGGAGATAGCTGGAGATATGAGAGGAGGGGCAGCTGGAGCCAGGAACCATGTGAGAGGAGAAAGCGGGAGTCATGTATTGTATTGTAATTGCATTTATATAGCCCTTACTACCCCTGACGAGGCGCCAAAGCGCTTTTTCGGCGAGCAGCACACTACTCTGGAACCCATAAAGGATTAGTGGTGAATTAGTATAGTGAAATATGAAAGTAATTTGAGTGGTGGATATGTTAATCAGTTAGTTGCGGGAAGACAGCAGAAGCCATGTGAAGGGTGACAGCAGGAACTATGTGAAGGGAAACAGCAGGAGCCATGTCAGGGAAGATAGCCGGACCCATTTGAGGGAAGACAGCAGGGCCGACTAAATAAATGTGAAGACAGCAAAGGGTGAGTGAGTGAAGAGAGGTCCATGTGAGGGGAAGACAGCTTAAGCAGTCTTAAAAGGGGAGACAGAAGGAGTTTTGTGACAGAAGGCAGTGAAAGGGCTGTGAGGAGAACCAGGAAAAGAGCAGTTTAGTGAGAGAACCTGCCTCCCTGAGAAGAGGATGTTTGGTTTCTGTTAACTCCCTGGACAGATGCTCCTGGTATGTTTGCACTTATGGAATCCATATGTTGACATCGTGAGAAATGAAAGTTTTGCAGCAGTGCACATCCAACGAACCCCCTCCATAATGTGATCCGTGGGGGGTGGGGGTGAGGAGTAAAAGCAACGGGTAACATGTATCTAACATCGAATGAGGTTTGGGATGGCTCGACCCCTCCCGCCCCCGCCCCTCGTGTTCTCTGTGCCCCCTCCCATCCCCATTCGCAGAAAGCCCTGTATGAGGACGGGAGCACAGTCTGCTCCTCGTTAGAGTGTGACTTTCCACCCCAGAACCAGCGGCACCTACTGCAGCAGGCGCCATGTGTGCCGCACATGTACCCATGTGCTTAAGAAGATATATGGACACACGCATACGTCCTCCCCGGAATCACTGTACACGTCTAAACACAAGTGCACAGCCGCATTCGACTGCACCATGAATGTAAACACAAGGAGGTAAACAGCAAGTCTCTGTGAGGTGGGCCATGAGGCACCAGAGGCCAGTCCTCGAGAGGGTCACACGCCTCTCTCCTCCCTCAACAACGAGCATAAATGAAACACGGATGCATGAGGCATCAGCGCTAGTTTTCTTATGCCCATTTTGTTGTTCTCCGATAATAACATGGAATGTGTCCTTTGCACTGTAGTAATACATGTGTGAATGTGTGCGCAGTAGTACATTTCTATAACGTGCGTGCTATTGGGGAACATTTATTTTCAATGCATTGGTATAATATACACACACACATATATATTGACTCAACGGCCATACTGGGTGCCGGTGAGAGACGCGGAAACCGTCGGAGCACGAAAGTGCGTACCTTCTTTTACTTTGAAGTCGGAATTGACTCGGACCGACTATTACGGCTACGCAAGTTGATTTAGCATTTACTGGAGAGACAATTTTTTGACGTGAACTGAGACACCTATTTCCCCTGCCTTCCTGGCCGGGACGGAATTATAACCGGTCCAAAGGTTGATCGCTTACCTTCATGCCAATTAGCCCTGAGGAAGTCGTGGTTTAATCCCGGACGACGAAACACGTGTTGGCTGGACCAACGGAAGAAAGAAAATTAAAATACAAACAATTGTATACTATCTTGTGCATTATATTGCTTTATCCAAACTAATGAATGATATTGTGTGTGTGCTCGGGCCTGTAGAAATAATGGTGTGATCCCCATGGATGCAAATGTTGAGGGGTGGATGACTCCTCTTCCCTTGAGCACCAACAGATAGCTATACCAAAATAAATTTGATACCGGAATTAGTGAGCGCCACAACCACACGGGGGTACTTCATCCTACAGAGTTAGTAATATAGATGTATACATATGTATATATATATAAATATATGTGCATATATATATATATATATATATATAAATATGTGTGTGTGTATATGTATATATATATATACACACCATTTTTTAAATAATTGCAAAATGCCAAGGTGGAAGCCACATATGAATTAATGTTCACTGTAATGGTGCACTATATACGTGTGCGTGTGTATGCACACACACACACTATTTTTTAAATAGTTGAGAAGAGACCTGGCATAAAGCATGTATGCAGATGTAGAGTGTATAATATTCTATTGATCGCTATGCCCCACTTGAGGTTACACGTCTCCTGCTTCATGCCCAACCCCACACTCTATAATGGTAATACTGCAGTACTGTTGAGTTTGATAGTTGGGCTACCTACTGGTGTTTACATTCATAATGCAATTGAATGTAGCTCTGCATGCATTACTTCTGTGTTTATTTAGATGTATCCAGCGATACCCAATGGGGTGGGCATATACATGTGTACATAGATCTTTTATAACATACATACAGTGTGTGTAAATATATATATATAAATATAGGACCCTCCGTCCCATATATATATATGGGACGGAGGGTCCTGTTTGAAATGTTATGTTACGCACATTCATGTGCATACACTATGTATTTATGTTTATATATTGATTTTGGTGTACTATAATTTATTCTTGAATTATATGATACACGACACACCCATCTGAATGCAAATATATGTACGGAGTTATGCTTATGTATACATTATATGTAACATGCATCCAAGTTAGATAAAATATGCATTATTTGGTCGCATGTACATACGACAATCATACACAGTATTACCCTGATGTAAACTGTAATGTAAATATGCTACTTGCAGAGGAGAGGGTGTGCCTTCGCTCACTCGTCTTTTTTGGTGCAGCACACTTGGAGGATGGCAGATGTATGTATATGTTTGTTTCCATGCATACATTTCAAATGCAGATGTATGTAGATTACTATGTCAGCACGTGGCCACGACTCCCGCTGTGCACACACTTGGTTCCTACACGTAGAACAACGGGTGAGAGAGGCGCCCGACCGATAGATACCATCTGTGACCCCAGGAAAGAAGACGTTGTGTGTAAAATCCTAACGTTGTGGCTATAGCGCGCGTGTATTTAGACCAGCACCGATATATCACATACGTGCGTGTATGGCAAGAAAAAGACCATTTTCATTAATCCGATTGTGAAGCGATTTCCCCGAGAATTAATATCATGTTCCTAAGTATATATGTATGCGCTTATATGTGTATTATATGGATGTGAATATCATTTAACGCAGTTTGTGTGCAGTATTATAGAAATAGCATATGAGACTAGAACCAAGAAATTCTACCAAACAGTAATAATATGTTTGTACACACATATATCTATTTATATTATATATATCTATATACACACAATGTAATATCTGAAATGTTTATAATAATGAATTTCAACATACCGTGGCATAGTTTTTATGAATGAAAAAATTATTGCATAATTACCTAAACTCATTGAAATTGCACATGTATACAGACACATATATACAGACAAATTGAAAATATGAAAACAATGATAAAGCATTCCACACCATTATCGTCTGTAATTATGTATACATGCATTTATTATGTAGCAGTGTTAATGTATGTCAGCTTTAATAATTTGTAATGATAACCTAGCCTTTGTCGCAGCATATAAAGCGTATGTTAATATAATGTATGAGAGTGTATAGCAGTACTCATCTATATATTAAACAGTCCCTATTGCAAGGCCCTAAGCATTACATATTGGCTTAATACACATCGGCGTATTCCGATACAGAGAGCCGCGGTTCTCTGCAGCCGGAGAAGGGTCCTGGGCGCCCAGTGTGCTGCTGTGTGTCGCAGGACGGGTGGCCCCGGACAGACATCCCGTGCCTTTCAGGCCAAGTTCACCCTAGAAATCTGCCCCCTCCTCCCCTCTCACAGAGGGGAAGGCGACCCAATATAATGTAAGTCAAAATCAGCGCGTTTCGCCGATGACCAGAGGCCCCCCAACACCGGGGAGGGTTAGAGTCTTACAATGCAAAGGGAGAAAGGGGGGGTCACCGCCGGGCTGGGGCTCACAGTGTAAAGGGGTCACGGTGTCAGAAGAGGCCCTGGCGCTCTCACCCTGCTGGCCACGGGCTCGGAGTGTGGGGGAAGGGGAGGTCCTCCAACTTCGGTCATGGCCTTACGGTTTAAGGGTGCCGGCTGAGGTCACTCGGTGTCACCCTCACACGACGCACATTTCACAACCTCGGGTCTTTATTTAAGCTGTCATTGTTCTCTGGGGTATTAGTCCGCTTGTTTCACTTCAAATCAACCAAGACTACAACTCCCAGAAGGCACAGATTCGATACATGGGAGCCGTGGGTGAAAATATGGCATTCTGCTGCTGGCATTGATTCATCTGGGCACGGCAAGAATGGCGAGGGGCCGGCAGTGTGGCACCCTGGCCAGGGGTCCAAGTGTGCAGACATGCACCTCACGGGGCCTGGCTGTGTAGGAGGAGAGAGCGCCCTGGTTATGGGGAACTGCTGGTGTGGGGCATTAGAAGGGCACAGGGTAGGGAGGGCAGGGCGTTCCAAGCCGGGCTCCCTCCAAGGATGGGGCCAGGGTCGACTGGCTGGTCTGACAGGTCAGAGCGTGTTGTCCGTTTGTGGGCCTGTGAATGGTCTGGTGAACCAATTGTTACTGTTGATCTGCCTGATATGACCACAAACTGTCTGCAGCAAACCCAGATCCATGCAGGCTTCCGTACCTTGTAAATCACCTGTGCCGCGTCTTTACAGTGTGCAAAGGTGAGCCCCTGTTTTAGCTATCTGACTCGCCAATGCGGGACCAGGGCCTATTTTCTGTCGAAGTCCGGCCCTAGATGGGGACGGGAGGGAGAAGAATGTTCTAATCAGGCCTATCAGCGTGAGAGCATAGGAATTCTCATCCTCGGCCAGGGTCGCAGAGAGTAGGGCAGTCGCTTTGAGAGGAAGGAACCCCGAGCCAAGGCTGGGGTGAGAGAGGATAGGACCCCTCAATCACGGTTGTAATGTGACAGGTTAAGAAGCCTCAGACAAGGCTAGGGATAAAAGAAAGTAAGCACCCCAGCGCCAGGCTCACACTGCGAGAGAATTGGATAGGAAGCCTCAGGGTGAAAGGGGATAGGGCTCTCCACTGATGGCTCTCGGTGTGAGGGGCATGGAAGCCTCAGGGTGAGAGGGGATAGGGCACTCCACTCAGGGCTCTCGGTGTGAGGGGCTTGGAAGCCTCAGGGTGAGAGGGGATAGGGCACTCCACTCAGGGCTCTCGGTGTGAGGGGCTTGGAAGCCTCAGGGAGAGAGGGGATAGGGCACTCCACTCAGGGCTCTCGGTGTGAGGGGCTTGGAAGCCTCAGGGTGAGAGGGGATAGGGCACTCCACTCAGGGCTTTCGGTGTGAGGGGCTTGGGAGCCTCAGGGTGAGAGGGGATAGGGTACTCCACTCAGGGCTCTCGTGTGAGGGGCTTGGAAGCCTCAGTGTGAGAGGGGATAGGGCACTCCACTCAGGGCTTTCGGTGTGAGGGGCTTGGGAGCCTCAGGGTGAGAGGGGATAGGGCACTCCACTCAGGGCTCTCTGTGTGAGGGGCATGGAAGCCTCAGGGTGAGAGGGGATAGGGTACTCCACTCAGGGCTCTAGGTGTGAGGGGCTAGGAAGCCTCAGGGAGAGAGAGGGTAGGGCACTCCACTCAGGGCTTTCGGTGTGAGGGGCTTGGAAGCCTCAGGGTGGGAGAGGATAGGGCACTCCACTCAGGGCTCTCTGTGTGAGGGGCATGGAAGCCTCAGGGTGAGAGGGGATAATAGGGCACTCCACTCAGGACTCTCGGTGTGAGGGGCTTGTAAGCCTCAGGGTGAGAGGGGATAGGGCACTCCACTCCGGGCTCTCGGTGTGAGGGGCTTAGAAGCCTCAGTGTGAGAGGGGATAGGACACTCCACTCAGGGCTCTCGGTGTGAGGGGCTTGGGAGCCTCAGGGTGAGAGGGGATAGGGCACTCCACTCAGGGCTTTCGGTGTGAGGGGCTTGGGAGCCTCAGGGTGAGAGGGGATAGGGCACTCCACTCAGGGCTCTCGGTGTGAGGGGCTTGGAAGCCTCAGGGAGAGAGAGGGTAGGGCACTCCACTCAGGGCACTCGGTGTGAGGGGCTTGGAAGCCTCAGGGTGAGAGAGGGTAGGGCACTCCACTCCGGGCTCTCGGTGTGAGGGGCTTAGAAGCCTCAGTGTGAGAGGGGATAGGACACTCCACTCAGGGCTCTCGGTGTGAGGGGCTTGAAAGCCTCATGCAAAGGCTTAGGGTGGGAGAGGATAGGGCACTCCACTCAGGGCTCTTGGTGTGAGGGGCTTGGAAATCTCAGGGTAAGAGGGGATAGGGCACTCCACTCAGGGCTCTCGGTGTGAGGGGCTTGGAAGCCTCAGGGTGAGAGGGGATAGGGCACTCCACTCCGGGCTCTCGGTGTGAGGGGCTTAGAAGCCTCAGTGTGAGAGGGGATAGGACACTCCACTCAGGGCTCTCGGTGTGAGGGGCTTGGGAGCCTCAGGGTGAGAGGGGATAGGGCACTCCACTCAGGGCTCTCGTGTGAGGGGCTTGGAAGCCTCAGGGTGAGAGGGGATAGGGCACTCCACTCAGGGCTCTCCGTGTGAAGGGCTTGGAAGCCTCATGCAAAGACTTAGGGTGGGAGAGGGGATAGGGCACTCCACTTAGGGCTCTCGGTGTGAGGGGCTTAGAAGCCTCAGGGAGAGAGGGGATAGGGCTCTCCACTGATGGCTCTCGGTGTGAGGGGCTTTGAAGCCTCAGTGTGAGAGGGGATAGGGCACTCCACTCGGGGCTCTCGGTGTGAGGGGCTTAGAAGCCTCAGGGAGAGAGGGCATAGGGCACTCCACTCAGGGCTCTCGTGTGAGGGGCTTGGAAGCCTCAGGGTGAGAGGGGATAGGGCACTTCACTCAGGGCTTTCGGTGTGAGGGGCTTGGAAGCCTCAGGGAGAGAGAGGGTAGGGTACTCCACTCAGGGCTCTAGGTGTGAGGGGCTAGGAAGCCTCAGGGAGAGAGAGGGTAGGGCACTCCACTCAGGGCTCTCGGTGTGAGGGGCTTAGAAGCCTCAGTGTGAGAGGGATAGGGAACTCCACTCAGGGCTCTCGGTGTGAGGGGCTTGAAAGCCTCATGCAAAGGCTTAGGGTGGGAGAGGATAGGGCACTCCACTCGGGGCTCTCGGTGTGAGGGGCTTGGAAGCCTCAGGGTGAGAGGGGATAGGGCACTCCACTCAGGGCTCTCGTGTGAGGGGCTTGGAAGCCTCAGGGTGAGAGGGGATAGGGCACTTCACTCAGGGCTTTCGGTGTGAGGGGCTTGGAAGCCTCAGGGAGAGAGAGGGTAGGGTACTCCACTCAGGGCTCTAGGTGTGAGGGGCTAGGAAGCCTCAGGGAGAGAGAGGGTAGGGCACTCCACTCAGGGCTCTCGGTGTGAGGGGCTTAGAAGCTTCAGTGTGAGAGGGATAGGGCACTCCACTCAGGGCTCTCGTTGTGAGGGGCTTGAAAGCCTCATGCAAAGGCTTAGGGTGGGAGAGGATAGGGCACTCCACTCAGGGCTCTCGGTGTGAGGGGCTTGGGAGCCTCAGC
The DNA here is from genome assembly GCA_963921515.1 of Calotriton arnoldi. Taxonomy (NCBI): domain Eukaryota; kingdom Metazoa; phylum Chordata; class Amphibia; order Caudata; family Salamandridae; genus Calotriton; species Calotriton arnoldi. The sequence goes on from CAWUFW010000809.1 coordinate 1,001,352, forward strand.
GAGAGAGGGGATAGGGCACTCCACTCAGGGCTCTCGGTGTGAGGGGCTTAGAAGCCTCAGTGTGAGAGGGATAGGGCACTCCACTCAGGGCTCTCGGTGTGAGGGGCTTGAAAGCCTCATGCAAAGGCTTAGGGTGGGAGAGGATAGGGCACTCCACTCAGGGCTCTCGGTGTGAGGGGCTTGGGAGCCTCAACGAGAGAGGGGATAGGGCACTCCACTCGGGGCTCACGGTGTGAGGGGCTTGGAAGCCTCAGGGAGAGAGAGGGTAGGGCACTCCACTCAGGGCTCTCGGTGTGAGGGGCTTGGAAGCCTCATGCAAAGGCTTAGGGTGGGAGAGTATAGGGCACTCCACTTAGGGCTCTCGGTGTGAGGGGCTTAGAAGCCTCAGGGAGAGAGAGGGTAGGGCACTCCACTCAGGGCTCTCGGTGTGAGGGGCTTGGAAGCCTCAGGGTGAGAGGGGATAGGGCACTCCACTCAGGGCTCTCGGTGTGAGGGGCTTGGAAGCCTCAGGGTGAGAGGGGATAGGGCACTCCACTCAGGGCTCTCGGTGTGAGGGGCTTAGAACCCTCAGGGAGAGAGGGGATAGGGCTCTCCACTGATGGCTCTCGGTGTGAGGGGCTTGGAAGCCTCAGGGAGAGAGGGGATAGGGCACTGCACTCGGGGCTCACGGTGTGAGGGGCTTGCAAGCATCAGGGTGAGAGGGGATAGGGCACTCCACTCAGGGCTCTCGGTGTGAGGGGCTGGAAGCCTCAGGGAGAGAGAGGGTATGGCACTCCACTCAGGGCTCTCGGTGTGAGGGGCTTGGAAGCCTCATGCAAAGGCTTAGGGTGGGAGAGGATAGGGCACTCCACTTAGGGCTCTCGGTGTGAGGGGCTTAGAAGCCTCAGGGAGAGAGAGGGTAGGGCACTCCACTCGGGGCTCTCGGTGTGAGGGACTTGGAAGCCTCAGGGGGAGAGGGGATAGGGCACTCCACTCAGGGCTCTCGGTGTGAGGGGCTTAGAAGCCTCAGGGAGAGAGGGGATAGGGCTCTCCACTGATGGCTCTCGGTGTGAGGGGCTTGGAAGCCTCAGGGAGAGAGGGGATAGGGCACTGCACTCGGGGCTCTCGGTGTGAGGGGCTTGGAAGCCTCAGGGAGAGAGGGGATAGGGCACTCCACTCAGGGCTCTCGGTGTGAGGGGCTTGGAAGCCTCAGGGAGAGAGAGGGTATGGCACTCCACTCAGGGCTCTCGGTGTGAGGGGCTTGGAAACCTCAAGGTATGTGGGGATAGGGCACTCCACTCAGGGCTCTCGGTGTGAGGGGCTTGGAAGCCTCTTGCAAGGCTGGGGTGAGAGAGGATAGGGCACTCCACGTTAGGTCCTCAGTGTGACAGGTTTGGAAGCCTCAGGCAAGGCTGGGTTAGAGAGGATAGGGCACTCCACTCAGGAACGTCAGTGTGAGGGACTTGGAAGCCTCAAACAAGCCTCAGAGGGAGAGAGGATAGGGCACCCCAAGTAGGGCTCTCAATGTGAGAGGTATGGTCACCCCAGCAGCGACCTTGGGCTTGGGACGCAGGGACTGAGCGCCCCACCACCAATCAGCCATTGGCGCCTCCTGGAGGCAATGGTGTAAACAGAGTGTGCGAGGAGGTGTCGGCTGTTACTCCGGTTATGCCCCGGGGCTCTAACGTGTAATTCTTAGCCTGAAGCAGGGCGTCACATTTGAGGGACCCAGCCAGCTCTGCCCACAACCACTGGCATTCCTATGATTTTAAACTCAAGACGCAGCAACAGGAGTGAGAAAACCTTTGCAATCAGCAGGCGTATTTAAATGCCACAATTAAATACAAATGGGATTTAAAGAAGAGCCACCGCTTCTCTTTGCTGCGGGGGGGGGGGGGCAGGGTATCTGCAGCCTCCCCGAGATGTTTCATTTTGGGACTTCGAGCAGCCACTCTTGCAGCAACCATTGTGCCCCAGAATAGCATTAACCCCCGGGCGCGCACAATGGGCAGGGAGCCGGGCACACACGCCTCTTTTCCCTGCAGTAACCTTTCGCTTTTTGTGGTTTTTTTTTTCATTTTATTTTTAGCACACGACAAAAAGGGGAGGGCTCGGGAATCACTGGCTTCTGAGCCTTGTCACCGAGGCTTGGCTCTGACCCCTGTCCTGTGTGCAGGGGCAGACAGCAAACACGAAAACAAGAAAAATAAACTTCCCAGAACTGTTACTCCTCTACAAAGCCTTCGTGGCAGGTTTGCAAACCCGCTAAGCATAGGGAGATCAAGGAGGTGTTTGCGTGGAACTTGCGCCTCCCCACTTCTACACTAAATGTGGGAATTGTCTGAAAACGCTTCTGTCGGTGGGGATAACGGCTACACGGGTCCCCAAAAACAGAGGACCGCCACAATGCGGGGGGGGGGGGGGGGGTTTCAGCCGCTGCACAGTGGTCAGGGGAGCCGAAGTGCAGAGATGTCAGGGCAGCGCCCCGACTGAAAACCAACTTTTGCGCCGTTTCCTAAAAAAAGAGCAAATGCATCTGCCCGTAAAAGGGCGGAAATGTTTAATTAGTATTGGTGGCACACTTTGGAATTCCGATGGTGTCAATGTAAATGAACAGGACATTGCTGGCAGGTGGGATTCTTTAGCCCTCGACGGGTGCCTTAAAAGGGGGCAATTTAAATGTGTTTTTGTTTTTTTCTGGGTGTTCTTTCGTTCGTTCCGCCCCGGTTTTTTTCCCTCTAATTTTCATTTGTCTCGTTCTTTTTTTGCTATTTGACTTTTTTCTTTCTTCTACTTTTATCTTTTTGGATATTTCGTCTTTGTTTTGGCATATTTGTTGTTCGTTTCTCTCAAACCCCTATTCTTAATTTATTTATTGTAATGTTACTCCTATTATCGTTTTGGTGTTGTTGCCTTTTCTTCCTTTACATTTTTTCTTCGCCTATTTACTTATTTTTCTTTTCTTTTTTGCCCACTCACCTTTTTCCTTTTTATTCTTGTTTTCCCTTCTTTTGCTCTGTATTATTCCTTTAGATTATGTCTTTACTTGTTTCCTCTTACGTTCCTGCCTCTTTAATTTTGGTATAGGTCGCCCGCTTCCTTTCTCACAACTTGATTTGTTCAGTTTTTCTCCTTTTGTTTTCTTGTTCCTCTTCATTTTTCATATGAACGTCCCTATCCTGTTCACTTTTTATCCAGGTACTTTTCTTTTTCTTCCATTATTTCCTTGCCACGTTTTTTCTCCGTGTAATTTGCTGCTGATATCAGTTTTCTCCATGTCATTTTCCGTCCGCTTCCCCTGTCTTTTTCCGTTTTCTCCACTAGGTTCCTGTCTTTTTCCGTTTTTTTTATTTTAGGGATCTATTTTCGTTCTCGTGTGTCATTTCCTATTTCTTTCCTGTTTCTCCTCTGTGGTTCCCGTGGCTTCCTTCTTTATGTGGCGTTACGGCTGCTTCCAATTTACTCTTTGCAGTCATCTTTTTTTCCATTTTCTCAATACAGCGTCCCTTCTCTTTCACTTTTCTCCGTGCATGTTCCTCTACCCATTTTAACTAACTGTGGTTCCTAACCGTTTTCTTTTAGCTGCGTGTAGCTTCTTACAGATTCCAGTCGCTGTCCCATTTTAAAATACACACTCGTGCCATTTTTCATTTTCTAGATATAGGAGTTTTCTGATCCCCCTTGTCTAATTGTACTGTCCTGTTTCTTTTGTTTGTCTCCTGGTAGTTTCCTTCTTCCTGTTTACATTTCCACAATGCTGTTTTCTGTCTATTTCTTTTTTAACATGGGTTGGTGTGTTACACATTTTCACTCTTGTAGTTTCTCGTCTCTTTCATTTACTCCCACAGGTTCCCTATTCTTTACTTCTTGTAATTTATTGTCTCGTTCATTTGCTTCTGTGGATTCTTTTCTTCTTGTAGATTTGCCTCGTTCCGATTTTTCACGCAAATTCGAATTTCCGTTTTTTTCTCTCTACGTAGTTCCCAGATGCAAAGGGTCTGTCCTATTTCCTTTTGTCTCCACATGCCTTCCCGTTTCATATTTTCTTCGTGGACTGTCTCGTCTGTTGATTATTGCACATTATATTTTTTTGCCGATCTCGTTCTCCACCCGTTGTCTATCTGTGACTTCCAGTGTCTTTCCTTTCCGTGAAGGTATACAGCTTCTCCTATTAACGCATTCTTCCTTCCTTCTGCGCCCAGCTTCTCGGCCCCTCTGCCTCCTTCTACTCCATGTGGATGTCTCCTCTGGCTGGGCTGCCCCCTTCCCTGCTCTCCGACCATGGGGAGGGCGGGACTGGGTCAGAGGTCCCGGCGGCTGACCCTTTGCTCTGAGAGCGTTTGCATTTTTCAGCTCTCCCGGTGTTGCTGGGGCTGTCCCGTCGCCTCTGAGAATGGAATCTTTCTGAGAAGTCGGTGGCACAGAGGGGGCCCTGGGGCCTTCCTCTCGCCCTTGGCAGCCCTTCACCTTGGCCACATCTATAGGTGCTTGTTCAACACACCTGCGGCCCTTCAGCTTGGAGGATAAAATGGCCGTTCTTCCAACACTAACGGCCACATCCTAGGCCCGCGATGTCCGCTAGTTGTGGGGCGCTGACACCCCGGGGTTGGCTCGCCGCGGATCCTCCACCTTCCAGTCTTGCTGCACATTCCACCGCCCGTGCTCATTCCTTCGGTGGTCGGATCGCCCACTTCTGCGGGGGTCGAGGTGCCCTCCCGCTATCCAAAGCTGGTGGCAACTTCCTCCGTCCGAAACCCTGCGAACACATAGCCAGCGATGTACAGATAAGCACGTGTGCATGTGAACAGGGATGCAATAGTCTGTGGATGCGGATGTGTGCACGTACCTGTGCAGACAGCCGAACAGTGTCTGCTTCTAGGCATACGGTGCTATGTGCTTTTAGATTGTACCAGTATGCATGTGTGTATATGTATATATGTATGTATATATATATATATATATATATATATATATATATATATACACACACACACACACAAATATATATATATATGTATATATATACCAGACCCACATATACCAATAGATGCATTCAAAGTAAGTTACACCACCTTCCCCGTGTCTCTGTATCTTAATGTCGGTCTCTATGACAGTTTCTTTCTACATATGTTCCCTCGCTCTGTATTCCTGAGTCGGCCTTGGCTGTGCTTTCCCTCTCTCCCGTGGCTGTCTCACTCTTCCTCCTACCCCTGTGTGTGAGGATCTCTCACCGGTACTCAGGCGGCAGTCTAGGTGCAGCACCAGCCTGGAGCTAACTTTCAGGCACTGCTTGCTCTCGTTTCCCGCCTTCTCGTCCTTGTAACGCTGCATCCTTGTGTAGAGTAAACCTACATTTTATACTAGAAGCACTCTGCCGCACTACTGTGTCAGACACAGGCCGATGCCACCTTCCCACTGCCCTACATCATATAAACAAACGTCTTAGTGTCCTGTTGTGTCCTACAACCATCACTGTCAAAATATTACTTGTGCTTTGTGCTCCCCGCATCCTTCCCTCGGCCCTGCTGCCTCCTGTAAACATTACATATGTTGCTGTACTCTACAAGCATCCCACAGTCCGTCCATGTCTTATACACACTGGGTGTGATGTTGTATCCTTCAACCACTTCCTTGTGTACAGTCTCACAATCCTGTTATAATGCTGTACTGCACAGTCACCCCATTGCCATGCTGAGTCTTATGTCATGCCCTGGTGTCCACTGCTTCCTTCACTCACCCCATTGTCCTTCTGTCTATTAAAGAACAATATTGTGTGCTGCTGCGTGCCAGGGCCATCCCTGTCCAGCTTTATCTTAGAAACATTACATACTGTGCTGCTAAATCCTACAACCATTCTATTCTCCTGTTCTATGAAAAGAAATATTCTCTTTTGCTACCGTATCCTACTGTCTTGCTGTGTTCTATTAACATGTCTTTGCCCTGCTGTCTCCCAGGACCGTCCCATTGCCTTAATCTATCTTATAAACGCTACATTGCCTCGCTATATCATACAAGCATTGGGTTGTCCCGTTGTTTCTCACACACATCTCACTGTCCCCTACAACCATTCTATGTATCATAAAAACATCCTCCCAATAGTTCTGCGGTCACAATACATCCTTCACATGTTCCCACCATCCGGCTGTAGTATGTCCACAGTCTACTGAGGTCCACAACCATCTTTTGCTCGGCAGTAGCTGGTGAACTATCACAGAACACCATTAACCGCTACCTTCTACTGCTCTCTCTTGTAATCATCTCATTGTCTTGCTGTGTCTTATAAACCGTATATAGCCCAGCCGTATCGTGCAACCATTCAGTTGTCCTGCTGCTAACATACATATTCATTTAACATAAGCCACTCACATTTTCATCCATATCTTGTAAACATGCCATTGCCCTGCCGTCACTTGTAAGCATATATTAGGGGTTTACACCCTACTAGCATTGCATGGTCCTTCCCCTGTACCCTACTAGTAGCCCAGTCTACTACTGTATCATACACACCTTCTATGGAAGCCACTTATATAATGCTACCCTACTTTATCCAATAAGTATATCATTATTTACTGTCCTACTGCAGAAGCAGGAGCCCTCTGGCCACCCTACAGCCTTCCTTTGGCCTGTTGAACCCAATAAAAATATGTTCAAATTGTGTTTCGCTATAGGTGTTGCATTACTTCACCGCATCCTGTCGGCATCCTGGTGTCCATCTGTAGCTACTGGAATTCTACAGCACCGCGTACAACTCTCATCGTCTACTTCATCGCCATATTGTCTTCTTCTAAACTATAGCCATTGCTGTGTTGATGTATCCAAAGGGTGTCCTATGGTCTTACTTTACGCACGTTCCTACAGTACAGAGCCTGTATCCGTCTGTTTTGCCATTCCCTGTAGACATCCTATTGTGCTACCCTATCACTGAGACCAGATACTGTGGTGCTATGTGTCACAACAGATTCCTGGCATGGAACAGTCTTACTGTACCCTATATAAGCATCCTAGTGTCTTCCTGTACCCAACAAGCACCCACTGTACTTGCTATCTACCATTGTGTCATGCTGGACCCTGCAAACGTGCAGAACTCTGGCTGTATTATTGTAATCTAACTGTACATGTAGGCACGCTGTTCTTTTACTTTACCTTATTGGCATGCTATGGTCTGATTGTTTACACGATAGTGCCTAACTCTGCCTGCAGGCACTGCAGTATCTAACCCTACCCTATAGGTATGCCTCAGCCTTAATGTAGCCTACAGGCATGGGAAGATCCAAGCAGTGCCCTTGTAAGCATGCTATTGTCTTAGTCTGACCCTATAGGCGTGCAGTTGTCCTAGGGTCCCTATAGACATGCAGTCCCTATGCATGCTGTTGCCCATGCAGCTCTATAGTTATTTTCCATGTCCCTATTGATATCTGCACCACTCCCCCTTCTGATTTCATTTAAACATCCAAAGCTGCATTTGCAAGGAAAAAAAAAAAAAAGAGAACTGAAGCTCCCCCCGCCTCCCCCTCTCCTGGGCTCACATTCCTGCTCTTCTCCTCTCTCTCCTGTGTGTATATAGTTTTTTTTTTAATAATTTCTTTTTTTTTTCTTGTACGAGATCTAAACTTTCTCCCCCCTCCTCCCCTTCCACCCCCTCCCTGCCCGATCTCCCCCCGCCCCCTCCCCCCATAGCACTGATGCAGAAGGTGGTAATTAGCCCTTCCCCGGTGCCCGGTAATGAAGCACATGCGCACTGCATTAATCACAGCCATTTTTTGCAGGAAACTAATTAGCAGAATAAAGATCCAAAGAGTTTCCTGGCTGCGCTGCTCGGGGTCTGTGCAGCAGCAGCAGCAGCCGGAGCTCTGCGCCCAGCGCCGGGATCCGAAAGCGACGTTGACCGGGGGCACCCTGTACCTTGGATCGGGAGCACCGGGGCCACCCTGCACCGGGAATCGGGAGCGTCCTGCGCCGGGGTCCTGGAGCGCCCCGCACCGCGGATCGGCAGCGTCTAGCACCGTGGATCGGGAGCACACTGCACCGTGGATCGGGAGCACACTGTATCAGGGATCGGGAGTGACCCGTACTGGAGGATCTGAGCACCGTGGACTGGGGATCCGGAGTAACCTGCGCCCGGGATCGGGAGCACCTTGCGCCGGGGGACGTCCACCGAGAGCACCCAGAAGACCCGCCGCACCCCTCCCGGGACCTACACCCCCCCGCCCCCGGTGCACGCCCCCTGCCGACCGGTGCCGGGGGCGGGAGAGGCGGCAGGGAGGGAGGGCTGGCGCCGTCGCCGCCATGGAGCGGGGCCGCCGCTGCCGGGCTGGGCTGCCCGCCGCCCCGCCGCGCTCCCCGCCCAGCGCCGCCTGACGCCCTTCGCCGCCGCCTGCATGGGAGCCCGGCCTGCTCCGCCTGCCACCCTCCGCCCGGGACCGGGGCTACGCGCCGGGGATCGCTGCTGCCCGGGACCGGGGCTCTGCTGCGGGGCTCCCGCCACGTAAGTCAACTTTCACTGCCGCCTCTGTGGCCTCGAAGGCTGCTCTCCTGGGGTCCAGCGCCCCCTCTCCCCTGGCTTCTGTGCTGCTCCCGGCTGGCCTCTTTCCGCCCCGCTCCCTTCCCCGGCCCCTCTCCTCACCTTTCCTTGCCCCTTTTCTCTCTTCCTCTGCTCTTTGACACTCTTGTTTTTTTCTTGTATGTGAGTTCCGTCTCCTTCCTCTGCTTATTTTCTCCTTTCTCTACATGTTCCCTTTGCTCTCGTTCACATCTTCCTCTTGTCCCAACCCTTCCCTTTCTTTTAATCTTGTCTCTGCTCTCTCCATCTCGTTGTTTCTCCTCAGCTCACTCTCTTGAAGTCCTTCCTCCCATTCCCTCCTTTGACTCTCCGATTCTTTCTCTTTCATACAGTTTTTCTTCGTAACCTTTTCCCCTGCTGCCATTCACCTCCTTTCTCTGCTCTCCCACAGCCTTCGGTTTTTTCCATTTGTTCTTCCTTGTTCCATCCCTTACTTTCTTCCTCCTGGCTTTTTCTTTTCTTCTCCTTCTGCTTTATCCATCCATTGCTCTCCTTCATCTAGTTTGTCTCGTCTTGTTTCCCTGGATCCACTCCTGCTTCCTCTGCTGTCTGCCTATCCGTTGCTTTCTCTTCATCCTCTGCTGATTCCTGTGCCTCCTTTTCCTCCTCTGGTCTCCTTTCTTTGCTCCATCCCTCTTCTGCTCATTTCATCATTCCTTTCGTTCTTCTCCTGCTTTTGTTCCAACCGCTTTCGCTTCGCTTTCACTTTGTCGCCTTTCTTTGCTCTCCTTTATCTCATCTTAACTTATCTGTCTTTTCTTTTATCCTTCTTTCCCCTCTCACTCTCTCTACTTCCTGGTCAGCCTTCTATTGCCCCCCCGACCGTTTCAAGTCCTTCTTTCTCTCTGCTCATCCTTTTTCCTTGGTGTTTTTGATTCAAGTCTTTACCCCATTACTGTTATTTTTTGGTGTTTATTAACCCCCTCCCCCACCCGACCTCCTCCTTTGTTTCCTATGCCCTCTCTTCTCACTTTCACCCCCCCGCACTTACCTCGTAACCCTTCACGATTCCCTCTTCATGTTCTCTTTTTTTTTCTCTCCACCTGTGCTCCCTGTCCTTTCCTCTACCCTTCCCCACGCCTGCCTGCTTCCCTTGCTGATTCTTAGATCCTTTCACTGTACCGACCTCTGCTCCATGCTGCCTCAGTACTCCTTGCTGTTCCCTTCCTCATTCTCTCGCTTCCCCTTTCTCTCCCCTGGCATTTGTTCCTGATCCCCTTTCGCTTCATTGTGCCTCTATCTTCGCTCTCCACCTCCACAGCCTTCTGTGATCCCCGTGCCTCCTTCCCTGCCCAGCTGCCTTTTTTTCCATGTTGCTCTACCTCACTGCCCACCTCTTCTACCCGCGTCCCTATCGCTTTCTGTTGTCCTCTTTCTGGCCTCCGGTTTTCTCACTTTTCCGGGACGGGTTTTTGCCCTCTTGGTCCCTTTCCCGGGGGAGACCCTGCCCTTGCTACTTCGTTAGCTCCTCGGGGCAAGGGTCAGAAGGGAGCCCCACCTCGGGCTTTCATCTACCACTTCAGGGAATATTATGTAGTGCTCTCAACAATATGGCTGGAGACTCTAACCCATAAGGAGGCGGCACCCCAAGGTGCAGTTGATGTAAATTCCTCACCTTTAGGGTTAAGGTCCCCTGGGCTTGAGGGTGCTGGAAAATAGACAGTAACCCCCCCCCCCCCTCCCCACACGTGGCCCCTCCTCCGGGCCACTTGCTGCTCCGGAATCCCCATTGGCCCTGATTTTCTCAGTATATGTACCAGGGGAGCAGCTCTATGGGTAGTAATACTTAGGAACAGCGGCTGGTTGTGCAGCAGATGTATTGGCCCCGGGTCCCAACCACTGAGGGCCCCTTTGCACATCCATTATAGGTGTTTTAACCACGCGGCAGTGGTAACCAGGGCCCACTTCCATGCATGCATTCGGGCCCACGCGTCTCTTGCACGCCACTGACTCTCTGGGCGTGTTGCTAGAAGGGCAATGCTGGGCACTGGCATTAGGGAGTGAATTATGTGGCAGGGGAGCCCCTATGCGTACGTGGAGCAGTGTCCGGGGCTGGTCAGTTCTAACCCCAACACCCATCATGTTGCCTTGCCCCAAAGCACCCTGTGGCTTCATTGCTACCCCTTGACCACCCACAAAACCTTACCTCGGGAAGAACAACAACCACGATCTCTCCAAAAGCCGTTTGGGTTTTATAAACACTTGTTTTGTATCCACCCCTTGCTCCCAACCCATGCGTCGCCCTTTATCCGTAAGCGGTTTTATCAAAAGATTGCCAGCACATTTAAAGGATCTGTTCATCGTTCTTTTTGGCCAGTTTTTTAAATGTAAAACTCGTGTTGGTGTCGTATCATCTGTATACGTATATCTCCGGGTGTTTGCTAATGTACGTTTGTGGCAGAAATGGAAATGAAGAAACCCCTGCGATTTAACGCAGAGTGAACTGCCAAGGCAATGATGATGTAAACCGATATTTCATTTCCCCCCAAATTACTAGCTTTTAACTGCTGACATTTTATTTGTGGTATTTTTATACGTTTTCCAAATTCGAAAACTGTATTCCCTAATAAGAAGGTGGTTTAAAGGGACTGTCCTCTTCCATCACACGTGGGACCCTGAGAAGGCGAGCAGAGGGTATAGCTGGAAGGGACGTATAAGGGAGGGGGCATTTAATTTCGCTTTCGAGGGGCGAAGCATCACCCTTTACACACTCCGTGTTCTGGGTATGCCTTGTTTTTGTTGAACTGTTGATCTAGTTTAACTCTTGCCCCATTGTGGCTTGTGCGCTTCTATGCGGTTCTACCGCTTTGAATCTGTTTCCGTGCCCTTAAAGGCAAGGAAAGAAAGAGCATCTCCAAACAATGCCCTACACGTCTAGTAGCTGGCCCTGGTGCACTGAACCAGTCTGCTCCTGTCCAGAGCTCCGAAGGGGTAGCAGTGTGCTGCACACCCCTACATCAGAGTATCTCATCTCCCCTATCATGTATGTGCAGTCCCTGGTGTCACCTGAGTGATGACATTCGGGGCATCTGGTCCTGCGTCTGAGATCTCTGCGTGCGGAAGTTGGAAGTCACGTGATTGGGTGTGAGGTGACCCTATGCTTTTGGGTGTATGTATGCACATCACAGCCAGAGAAATACAATGTATAACCCAAATGTGGCTATACTTGTATCTTTAGTCATGCCAGTCGGATAGTGGTGTACCGAGCTGATTAAACTCTACATCTGATGCGAAAATCTGTACTTCTGGCTGTGTGTGGTTGCTCTGAGTGTGTTTATTTCGGGTTCTTTTTATTTGGCTGTACTTCTGGATGCGCGTGTGTGATATTTAACCTCCAGGCCTTTGTCCATTGTGGCTGTGTTTCTTATGTAGGTGTGTACTTGCATAACCCCCGAGCACACGGACATGACTCTTTGCTGGAAGAGGCTTGGGCTGAGGTACCCTCGGCCCCTCGCTTGTAAGCAGTGAAAGCCTTGACTTCCGTGTAAGTGACAGGATGGCGAGGGGCCTGTGTGTTTGGGCCGCTTGAAGAGAGGGTGCTGAAGAAGCAGCCTGCGAAGGAGGGTGGTGTGTGTCCACTAATTGCCGAGGGGGGCCCTTCTCAGCATCAGACCGCTCCTTAACCTTGCTCGAGCCGAACGCACCCGGAGTGGGGATTGGCCTCGCAGAGCAAAGGGCTGCTGAGCGGAACCGGGACAAAAGGCAGCTCTACTCCAAGTCTAAAAACATTCAACACCGCACTGCATTGCGCTTGTATCAATCTATGCAAAGCGTCTTGTGCTGTCAATCGAGTGCCAAGCGTAACCACTCCAAACCAGACACCCCTCTTGTTGTTGTTTTTTTTTTGTTGCTGTTGTGAATCCTGCCCCTGGCGCACACGGTCAGATCACTAGGACACCGCTTCACAGATGATTTTTACTGTCTAGAGCAGCAAAGTACAGCCAGCCGTACAAGGAAGGAGTTCATTGTTTGCCTTCCCGTTGGGAGATACGGGATATTTCTCTCTCTCCACCTCTACGTTTAGCATGATTCCATGGCAGGCTTTTCCTATGGAGCGAGGCCGATTTTGTTGTACATGTTTTTGAATAAGCGAACTCTGCGTGTAATCTGCTTGATTTCTGGTTAATAATCCCATGTACATTAGGCGCGAGGCCAGGAAAATCACCAGCTGGTGCTGGATACTTTGGCGTTTCTCCTGTTGTCTAATATACCTATATTTGTGTGTGTTTCTCACTCTCAATTGTATGTATCTATGTTTACACGTGTAAGCATTTTGTATGAACATGTTCCTGCAGGTATGCTGTGTGCCTAGATATGCACACGTCACCTGTGTGTGTGTGTGTGTGTGTGTATATATATATATATTATACACCAATGCATCTAAATAAAGCTCGTGTCTCTCACATAAGTAATGGGTTAATGCCTCATAATTACTTATTGTATTTCATCTCTATCTACATATATCATAGTATATCAACAATGATGTACGATTGAACATGTAATAGTATCTATTTACATGTACCTACTTTTGCCTGCGTTTGTGATGTGTTTTTGAAAAGCTACCCGTGTGTATGTATGTGTGTGTGTAATATATGATGTTATTTAGCTGCATGTAAATAATGTGTTTGTAAATCTTTAGATGTGCGTCACGTAGTGTGTGTTACCTTTTGTTTGTTTTTTGGGTACTTTTTGTGCTTTTCTCCCGCCTCGCTGTTACAAATTGAAGGCTTTCTCTCAGGTATGCTCTTCAAAGCCCTGCTAAAACAAAACCAGAGAGGGAGGCGGCAGGGGCGCAAATCCTTCTATTCAGTACAGGCAAATTCAAGCTGAGGTGGGATCCGATTACAAAGCGCTTCTCTGAATGTGCTGCCCTTCGCCCAGGACCAGTTAGACTAGTTGCAGCAGCTCGACAAAAAGAAGGCATTTTAAATCGCAATTTGTAAGCACGAGAGGGGGAGAGACAAGTATATTTTTAAACCGCTTTCCTTCCCTCTTAAACTGGCAGAGAATGAAGATTCCTTTCCTCCCCTCAAGTTATGCCTCTATTTTTCTCTGTTTTGTGGTTCACTTTTAAAGCAGTGTTTTATGTTTTGGAATGGTGGAAAGGCCGCCGCTGTGGGATGTGCATTGTCAGTTTCTTTACTTTTATCTTCGAGCGAGGCTGGGAAGGTATGCTGTGGCTCGTGCCGTTGCCCAATATGTTGTCTTCTTTTAATCTTTAATCAATGCAGCAGTTATAAACTTCTGGTCTCCGGGCCCATAAAACACGTTGTCTGTGGATGGAAAGGGTGCTGCCCTGCTCGCCATGTAAACAATTCCCCAGCACTGCTGTGGTTTTTTTTTTGTGTGGTTTTTTTGGTGGCATTGGGAATTTGGGGATATAAGGCCACGTACCCGGTAGACCTGTTCGTTTTTAGAAGCCCAACTGCCTGGTTTGTCTCCTGAGGTCATCTGGGTGCCTTTTTGCTTTTCAGTGGTTTTTACTTGCCCTCCACCCCTCAATGGATTTTGGACTCTTTGGGGTACTCCCACCACGAACCGGTTTTCAGTGGGTTTACATTGTCAAAGAGCTGAGAAACAGGCTGCAGTGGACTATTGAAATAGTGTTTTATACAGCCGAATACACGTCTACAAGACTACGTTTGTGTGGTATGTGGCCTATACATAAGGTCAACACTACACACGAGCTGTCTTTCAGCAGACCTCCTCCCACTGGCACTGTCAACAGGCTTACAACGGTCGTGTTTCTTGCGCCTCCACCACCACCAAGCACTTTGGACTTTCGCCATTCTGTACTAAGTTTTTTTCAAAATACTCTGATCCTAACAAATGCGAGACAGATGCAGAGTTCACATAAAGTACAAGCTTAGAGATGCACAGACGATTGAGGAAATGCCGGCAGCATACACAAAGCCATATTCTGAGTGTATGTCTAAAGTGAGATTTACATATTCCATTTATTAAGAAATCTATAATTTTATACAAATGATAAAAGTAATTGTGTGTCGATGCCGAGGAATACTGGCAACGGGAGACTGAGGCAGAGCTCTTTTATAAAGGCCACCCTCACACCGATATTGCACGAATAGGCCATAGCAGACTCCTTAATATAGTGCATCCTTGAATATTACATGTAAAATGTATACTCCCCTTTTCGTGGGATACAGAGTAATTCACTGGAAGGTTGTGATTCTTGTGAATTATGGGGTTTGATTACAATTGTTTTTAAATCACAGAATTCAAACAAGAGCCAATAGTGTTTTGTTTCACATCTAGCATTACTTTGAAAAACATAATTTATTGCAATGTTGTTTTCACCAGTAATGAACACTTTTTTTTTTTTTTTTTTAGAAACATGGTGAAAAGATCTTGACTTTTTGTTTTAAAAATGCGTGCTGTCTGCATTATGCCTCAATGATTCTACCTTAGAGGTTCTGCTTACATTTACACCGAACGGTAGAGTAGCAAGGGACAACACTTCGTAAATCTCTACACGTGTGGGCTGTTTTCTCAACCTTTCTACAGTCTTAATTGTTATGTGAGACCCAGTGAGTCCTCATATGTATTAATTAGCAAGCAATATGTGCTTAGCCTTCTGTGTGGTGGGCATAGAGGCATTAATGCAGGCAGCCTTCTCTGGTGAGTGATGTACGTTTGAGATGCTCGTTGCCTTCTCTGGTAGGTGCAGATGAACGTCTTTGTTAGATGGAATTAGTGACGATGCAGCAGTCTTCACTGGTGGGTCGTATGGGTCAGAAATGCTTCTCGTCTCTCCAGGACCCCTCTCTGCTAGCAGTTAAAATGTTAGAGATGCAAATAGTCTTTTCTGATAGATGATTTGGCGTAGAGATGCAGGCTGTTTTCTGTGCTGAGTAAAGTCATTTAGAGATGCCGGTGGCCTTCTCTGGTAGGTGACAGATTTAGAGATGCAAATGGTCTTTTGTGGCGGCCAACATGGGTTAGAGATGCAGGCAGCGTCCTCTGGTGGTTACTGTGTTCATTTCCATGGCGACGAGCTGGGGGTTGGGACCTACCGGTACACATACAGGGAATTAGGAGCTGGAGGCAGTGCAGACGGACAAGACATTCCTTGAGGCATTCTGCAGGACTTGAACAGTTAAAATTAGACAACACAGGGGTGAGCTTTGTGACGGGTTGTAAACTGGCTTTCTAGCTATGGCACCCCAGACATCCTTACGTCAGTCATACCTCTCTCTATTCCTCATCATGATATTCAGTCATCTCAGCAGGTTGTATTTTGGCTTAGGCTACCCAGTGGTTAGTCAAGGTGCCTCCTAGGTGGGTTATATTGCTATCAATAATTATGATGCCATAAATCAGTTTTACATTTAATTTACCAAAGGCCCACCTCATGACTGCCTGTAGGGCCTTTTCTGTGGCTGCAGCCAGGCACTGGACTATTCTGCCATTTTTTGTCCTGTCTTAGTCTAGCTAACCTGATGTCATTTCGTAAAATGTTAAAAAGCTGGCACCAGTGCCAAGAAACCCTATTATGGTGACCGCTGCGCTGTACAAAATATAAAAATAAACATGCTGTTGCACCACAATGGGTGGCTTCTGAAGGCGCGCGTGCGTGTGTATGCAGTATTATCCTATTTTTTAAGCACCAGAGGCAATTCTGTATTTTTCTGTGTAAGTGGACACTGTTATATTTATTATTGTATATTTTTTTCACTTTAATGCTGCAATACATACTTTGCTTCACACATCCATGAATCACGGCTCGCATGGACGTGGTCTGCGCATTAAAAAGCCTTTTAAGTAAGATCAACTAAACTCATATGGCGGTGCCTGACACACTACAGCTGGGGGGATTATGGGTTTTGGGGAGGCAGACTGCACTATATTACATTTAGCATTTGCATCCCAGTGTGTCTTCCGGTGTCGGCAGCCCAGTATTGGTCCTGGAGGCCCATCGACCTCTCCGACTTTTGTGTGTGTGTTTGTTTTATTTATTTGATGTAACCTAAGCAGGATTTTAAAAAATCAACACTACAAGCCTGCTGCAATGTTGTCCTAAATGAGCACTCCCTGTCCTTTTATTAAGCGAAACACAAAGCCTAGTTTCCATATTATAGTCACCAATAAATATATATGTTTGAGGGGGCGCATGGGACACTAATAAATCTGACCATGCCTTTTTTTTTGTTTTTGTTTTCTTAAACATATTGGCACCCCTTCCTTCCTTCAGGGCTTTTCAACCATATCACAGATGCTGGTAGGATAAAGGCTCCTAGCAGACCTCAGTGCCAAGGTTTGCTTGGGTGTATGGTTCTCGCTGGAGGAATGGTCCTGGTCCTCTTGCTTAGTCCAGGTGTGTGATTGATGGGTAATTTTGGGGGTTCTCTTCTGAGGCTGGTGTTTAGCCAATTTCAAGTATCCACTTCAGTAGACTATCTGATCTGCACAAACACGTTACATTGCCTACGATCCTTAGGTTGGTGTGGTCCGTTGCAGGAGGCCAGACCATACTAGTGTCTCCTGGTGTAATTATCCTCCTATCTTTTTTTCTGGTTGCTGGTTTCACCTTTCCTTTCCACCTCTTGTGCTCCATCTCCACAGGAGCACTTTGTAAAGTTCAGGAAGCCTCTGTATAATTGTTTGTCATACCTCTGCAATCAGAAGCAGCAGCTTCCGGACACTGCCTTGTGCTCATTCTGTCCACGTAGGCAGCAATTCCTTTTCCTTTTCTCTCCTGTTGTGTTGCCTTTAAAATATCTCTTAACATCCAACTCCACCTACCTTCCCCAACTAATTTGTTCCAGTTTATATTGACAATTGAGTGTAAAATGAAGGCTAAGTCTCGAATATTATAAATATTCAAAGAGCACTCAAGGAGGGGACCCGGGAGGTGCTGTGTGGGGCCCCAAGCAGCACACAATCAAGACAAGAACTGATCTGAGACAGAATTCTGTGGTTAGAGATAAACACCAGAAGCCGCATTTATTAACCAGAATATATTGTGCAAACAGTAAAGTTAAACACTGACAAACAATGAATTCACCAATAAACAAGTTGTACTTCTTGACAAATATTAATGTTCCCCATACAGACTGTAGCAATCCTGATGCACAGTTTTTGTGAGCTCATAGTCTGTTTCCTCCCATGGTCCGCTCAGCATCCTCAGAAACCAAATAAGAGCCCCCACCAGTATATAATATGAAGGTCTACCAAAACTTTTGGTTTTTCAGTTCCTTCTAAAAGGGGAAGACAGACTAGCTCAGGTGGGACCTTGCCAAGGCACGAAGCTCAAAGCCTGGTGAGGACAAGCACTGTTACGAAGAGAGGGCAGAAGGAAGTAGATAAACGGATAGTTGGAGAGAATCACTTGCTGAGGCACCTGCAGGTCAGTGGCAAAAACAGGCCACCTGACTCTTGGACCCCACCTTTTAAAGGTGGTTGAGCCTTCCCACCTGCTGGAAGAAGAACTTTAGGGGTGCGGCAGCGCCCCATGATCAAAATGAGCCGCCACTACCTAGGTAGTTATTATAGGCAGTCCTCCATGCCACTACTAGCCTCCTTTTTACAACTGCTCCCCATGTGGCGTGATCCTCGTAGCATTTCTTTTACTGTTAAGAAGGGTCTTGATGCACCAGTACATGAGCACAAGTCGGCTGAACGCAAAGCAATGAGCAAAATGCAGAATGTAAAAACAGATGGCTTGACCATGTGGGATTAACATTCCTTGTGTGTCACACAGGGCTGACTGTAGACCTAGGCTGTTACCTATGGTGCCCCTGGAGTAGAGCATCTCTCTTGTACCAATTAAACATTAGTCTAACAACAATGGTGCTTAAAAAAAATATTTTAAAAGTAGGGGCACAAAAAAGTACCTCATTTAGAATGCCAAAACACCCTGTGACGGTCCTTCTGCCACCATGTTGTCTTAACATGACCTAAACTTAAACACATATGTCCATAGAACATGTGATTAAGCAAATGGTGTACCACACTATTCTACTTCACTTTTAATGTTTTAGTTTCTTTTTAGTCCGTCTAATAATAAATGTGTTTTTTACACCACCCAGTAATGCCTAATTTGCGTGCATTTTAAAATGCTAGGCAAGGTGGTTGACAAGTGTGTCACAAAAGCATTTTGTTTTGTAGCTTCTTCTCACCCACATTTACATTAACCATTCTCAAGGGGTAACTTCGAGATGTTCTGAAAACAAGAATATCCAAGGGACGGGGTAGTTTATAAATGTTTGGAGAAAAAAACACCATAAACAGACTATATAAGGCAAACCATTGCACGCGAAAAAATAGCAGAGCATGCCATATACGCTATCCATTAGGAAAAACGTTTCTTATTGTCCAGTACTACCATCGAAGAGGTGTAGGGGTGTGTTAATAAATACAATGTCAAAGGCTGTGTGGTGTGTAAAAGTATTGTTGGAATATAGTACAATACTTGTGATTGTGTGTTAAAAAAATATTAAGCTTTCGAATAGTTGGAAAATGATACTTCATGGTAACCTTGTTATCCACCTGAATTGCAGATTTTTAAGTCACTACAGTTTGTGAGCTGACAGCCAAACTTGTGCATGCATACCACTTAAACCTAAAAAAAAATCTAATTTATAGTCTGTCCATATTTATTGAAGACTGATGCAGACACTTCATCACGCTATTATATGGTCAGTGATGTCCTTGCACAGCTCTTGATCTGAGTTAACTCCTCGGTAAACGTTTTAGGGCAGGTGTGGTCACCAGATAATGCTGCAAACGTATAGTTTCCTCAGCACACTATAGTGGCCACATTGTTCCAATTTTTTCCCCCGGAGAAGTATAGTTGGTGATGTATCTTATGTTTTCATGAACATTTGCATGGAGGAACAAGAGTGCACTCCCTCCCTCCCTCTCTCTTCTCTTCTGTCATTCCTTCCCTTCAGAGGACTGCGTAAAGAAGTTGGTGTATCTCCTTTACGTTCAGTCTCCACGTTTTCCCCTGCTTTCCGCAGATTGCCAATCGAGAACTGTTCACACGACCCTTCCGGTAAAATAAACATCTTTGTTGTTGGGTCGATCCTAAAATAGCTGGTCAGGTTAAGCAGCCCTGTGCCTTAAACGCTGGAGCTTGGCTCTGGGCTTTGCGGTCTCCCAGCACTGGGACCGTTTCTGGCAGCCACATCCTTATCCAGGACTAGCTACCTACCTTCTGTGTGTGTTCTTGGGGGAGGGGTGGGGGGGGGATTGGTGGGATTGGTGGGAGTGCAGAGGATTGTGAAACGGATGGCTACTTGCAGAATACCAGGATGATAGTGGAGTTTGCGCTAAAAGATGCCGGCGTGGATAACTGCATACGCATCGCTGGAGGTGTGCTCTATTCTGGAGGTCCATCATACACTCGCAGAGGAGGTATCTTGCCCTGTAGTAGTGCTCATTTAAAATGAGTACATGGTTATTTTCAGGTTGGACTACTCAGTTATGAATGCCATCGTTTTCTTGTTGTCTTAAAAAAAAAATCAAATCAACGTTTACTAGCCCTCGGAATTAGAGCTATAAGAGAGTCAGTTTTATCAGCGTAATCTCCCCATGAGTTGTCTGTCTTTCTGTGCACATACACTGCAACAAATTCTGTGCACACAATAATGTTTTACTACATAATACACACCACATCCTTTTTAATGATTGCACCACGGTCTTGTAGCAAACACGGTGTTGGTTACAACATTTTTGCATTATTGGTGACCTAGCTATAAAGCTGCGTCATCGGTCCCCGGTGTGCGAGGTTTGGGGTGTCGTCTAGTGAGAATCCGCTCAGTGGAGCTTTCGGAGAGATTTGTGTGTTCATTGTGTCCCCTCCATACTGCTTTATGCGCGGCTGGAAGCCGCCTCCTAGCGATGGTGGGTCTGACCCCACTGACATGGAAACAGTCGGGTTCTTTAGCACCGGCCGGGTACGTGGCTTCCGGGTGGTCGGGGGGCAAGAATAACACGCTGTGATGTCCTCAGTTCTGTGGCCACTGAATGTGACGAAGGAACGAACCATCGATATATCGACAGCGCTTGTAGGGGAAAAAGCAGTGCACGGCATGTTTTTTTTATATCATGCGTTAAGGCAGCAAATGTATATTTATAAATAAGTGTGCCCCTCTTGTATAGATCTGTTCCGCTCTGTTTTCTATTTGCGGTAAATCGATAGAAATTGTCCAATTGTATAAAAGGATGAAGTTGTTTGGCGTCGTCTGAGAGTTCAGCTTCTTCACGGCTAGGAAAGGGTGAAAAATTGACTTGTTGTTGCCACTTTTTTTCCCTTCTTGATCTGTAAAACCTCTGCTAACCTTCTCCCCTGCCCGGCTGCCGGTCTTTTGTTCCCTGAGAATGGAGCTAAAGCGTTTTTCTCCCCCACCAGAGGCAACCAGGGGAACCCCATACACTGGGGCTGTGGTAGGCTTCACAGCTTTCATTGCACCGCTCTTACCAGAGACCCATTTCCGACAGGAGGATATGAATGTGTCCATGGAAATACACACATTTGTAGTTAGTAAGAGATAATTGAGTATAAGGACTGATGGTTACATGTTTTACTTGGAGGCTTCCGCTGTTAGAAAACTCTTAGTCGAGTACAATTATGGCATTGCATATTCTAGTAAATCGGCAGTAGTTTTATGTTTTAAAACCGTAAACTCGAAAACAGTTCTTTTATTTGTATTGTTGCACTGGTACTTAAATGCATTTATTGGAATTCTTAAAAATGATTAAGAACATATTGCACTATGATTACGACTAACTGTACGCTTACAGTATGGTTGATGTTCTAAAGAGGTAGGTGTACATTTCCTACTGGCGGCATCAATTCTAAAGAGGTGTGCATTTATACTGGCGACATACATTTTTTCCTTTCCTTCCTAAGGCACTGTTAATGCTTCCAGAATTTGTTTAGCAGGAGGCTGATTTGGAATAAGATTTCCCCACTCCCAAAAATATCTGGAAATTCAATATACTCATGTAGCGTTCCCACAAGGTTTTCCAAGGAAACGTTTTTTTTTTTTTTTGCGCAACATATTACCATTTTGTATATCTGCCCTGTATTTTAATCTCGTTTCTTACATTTGAATAGTATTCTTCACGCTTGTGTTCACAATAGTGGACATTTCTTGATGTGACACTGACATTTGCGGCATTGTGTTTCATGTAGCGAAATATTAATCCTAAGAAAAAATCAAGTCAGCAGCTTTTCGGATTATTTCTCCATGAACCTGTGCACTACAAAAAATAATTTTACATCCTTCTTATATGCTCAACGCCAGTTTATGAAGCAGTGGGTAATTGTGCAAATGACCGTCTAAGTGCAGAAATGCTTACTTATTGTCCCATGTGTAGTAGGCTTTTTCACAATTTTCTGCTGATGTTTGTATGATCGAATATTCAAACTGCTGTAAAATTAGGAGCCAACTGTCAGCTTTTTTCCATTCAATAGCCAACTCTAACCAAATTAAGTGAGAATTGTTTTTCTGACAGGAATCATGTCAAAAGCCATTGCAAAATTGTTGCTCTGTTTCCCATATCACACAATGCATAGAACTGGAGCTTTTTGAGGTGTTCATGGGGAAAAATACTGACCTACATGAACAGGGTAGGGTGCCCATGCAACCGTGGACTGGGATGCTCTAGCTTGAATGATTAACAAGTGGCCCTGCCTTCTGTAAGTAAAAGTTGGTTGACTAGGATGGATATGTCAAAGGGGCCTCGCTAGGCTCTGCTGTCATCGTTCAGGACGGAGGCATAGCCAGGCCTGGCGACTAATATGCTAAATCTGTTGGTAGAAAAAAGGGGCATGCTAGGCCTGCCTGCAACGTCAAAAAAAGCTCTCTCAAACATAGAGGTACAAGCCTAGAGCACCCCCCTGCCCCAGTGGATTAGATGATGGCCAGGGGTATTGCCAGAGCTTAATGATGCATGCAAAATATCTGTTGGTTGGAGAAAGGCATCATCAGACTTGTCTGCCCATCCTGTGGGCGCTCTATCAGTTGAACAGGAATTGAGGGACGTCAATTAACGTGATCCTTGCTGGCCTGCATACTGAGCTAAGAGGGTTAGCACACTATTCCTACTAGACGTAGTTCCATAATGGTCTCACTTGCTTTTGGATGGCCTCTCTGATTGCCTCCCACCTCCCTCGTCTACAACCCCTTCACAGCTTCGACCCCAAAGCGTGTTAATTCCCCCCCCTTGTGAGAGAGATCCTTAGAGTGCAGAGCCCAGCTGTTGTCAAATTCCCATTAATTGCTGTGTCCAGAAATATTTTTTTTGGTACACGTTATGTCTGGCTGGGAACGGAAGCGGTCACCTCTATTTCCATGCAGGGGAGGGAGGCGCTGGTTGCATAGCAACTACAGTGGCAGTGGAATGGGAAGGGGGTAAAGAGACCGTGTGTATACAAGAAACATTAATTTCTGCAGCCATCTGCACAATGACAACTCCTGAATGAACAACAACTTCTTTCTAGAGGAGCCACGTGCCATTTCACACACAAACACACACACACCTCCTTCAATGACTGGTTAATTAATACATGGTATGGAAAATATGGCGGTAGCTAATGCAGACCTTCAGCAATAAATACGGGTTTTCAAAGCACCCTACCCACAACTCTTTCCCTAGTCATATGCAGCATCCTGTAACTCCAGTAAATATTTGCATTTGTTAAATTACATACAAGTGTTCGCCTTCATGTGTATTCTTCATGATGCCACAAGAAGTATTTGATCTCGCTGTTTTCTGAGGTTGAAACAATTATTTAGATGCAAGTTTTTTAGCTTAAGTAGGCAAATGTGATAAGTTATGGTGGCGGGGGGGGGAGGAGGGGGGGGCTTGTCATCAAGTGCTATCAGAGCATTCTCTGGAGACCCTGCGGCGTAAGGAAAATGGGGTATATGCTGGGCCACAAAGAGCCTGTCGAGAAGCTCTAAGTGATTCAAATGATTCAAGAGGTCCCTTTTCGGAAGTCCTGGGCCTGGAAGAGCCAGGCAGCCATGGGAAGGTCCCATAAGCAGCTCAGAGTTCGTACCGGTGGTTCAGGGTCTGTTGGACTCGGGCAGTAAGTAGGTCCTGGAATCGAACTTCACCTTGTGGTTCTGGGCAAAATCTGGTGATCCAGGTTGTGTGGACATGCCCCTGTCTGTTCTTCCTAGACTGAATTTAGCTTCTCCCAAGGCCCAAGATGTTACTTTGTGTATGTCTGTTGTTTTCCTAGTACGGAACTATACTTGGCCTACCTTTTTGTTTAATATTTTTAACCCTTCCATGTCTAGCCTGAGCTGTGTTGCTGCCATTATAGAAGCTCGATCCTCCATCCCCTTTACTTCTTTAATCTTTAATTCATGTAGTGGTCCTGGTTTGGTATCTGGAGAGTCTCAAGCTAATTATCCATGAGTAATGTAATAGTTTTTCTTTGATCAAAAGAAGGTGTACTAACTCTCAATCCACAGGCCTTCACCCAGGAGCTGAGAACATGTTCTTGAATTCTTGTTTGCTCACTTTGTATTGCCTGGGATTCATATCCTTTGTAGCATTTGGTTATCGCTAGATTCTTTGCACAAGTCTGGGCAACAGGGCCGTATCTTGCTCCTCTGCCGCAAGCACCAACTCCCCACATCCCCAGGGCAGTGCAGTGAGTACCCCGGAGGCCTAGGGACAATCGCTGGAGTGCATGTCTCCCGGCTATACTCTACACACCGCATTACCACTGCCACGACTTGAGTTAAGATTTAAAGCCAAATCAATCGAGAATTTGCCTGATTTTTGGTTCCAAATGGTAAGGTGTCAACCTGTTTATGGCCAAGCATGACTCCACCCCAACTCAGGTCTGGATGGTTACCTGACCATCAAGACCGCCCCCCCAAAAAAATAAAGGTAGCTCTCCTACGACTGTGAAAGTTGTTGCACCACCAAAGTTAACTTAGATTGGATAAACATCAGTGCCCTGTGTGGATAAATCCTCCCCATTCCTGTGAAAAAGGGGTGTACCCTTGAGGTAACCATAAGGGATTGATTTTAATCAAGTTGTTAAGAAGGTGCCTCAGATGGCTTTTTATATCCATTAAGACCCTTTGAAGGATGACCAACCTTCCATACCCCTCGCAGGACAATATATGACCAAGCAGTAACAGACCCCAGGAACCTCTTTGCTCGGGAATTGATCTCAACCACCAAAACCTCAGAAAGGCTGCTTACCCCCAAGACCTCCAAATCATGTGACGAATGAGGAGTGCAGGTGGCTGCAGTCCCCTGCCTATAATTTCCTTGAAGAGTCGATGCAATCCATTGTAACAAAGGGCCTTTGCCAGCCCAATGGATCTGCAAGTCTGCCTCAGCTGCTGGCCTACGGAGCCGGCCTTCTTATATGTTACTCCCACTTTTTGGGAAAAAAAAATGCTCGAGAATCCACACACTAGCTGGGACCATGTGACGTAATGCAAACAATCAATCAAGGTAGCAAAAGACGCCATTAACAGGCTAGCCAAAAACAGCCAGTGACATAACATAAATCATATTGAGGTGGACTTCTTGTAGCAATTGGATTTCCACCGCCCTATCCTCATCACCGTCTCGGTGCCAATGCTTGCCACACACTGCTGCCGACGGTACAGCACCCATCCTGAAAGAGTGGCAGTTATAATCGTCACTGTCTATGCTTGTCACCTAAAGGGCCTTGTGCATTACCTTGCTTAACTGGTACTTCATGTATGCAATGGACTAACAAGGAGGTGGAACCATTATTGTTAGGACATCTACACAAGAATTCAGCCAGTGAGGGGACCCGACAACCTTGGCCCCCACTCACCTCCACATCCTCCACAAGGTCACTTGTTTTCCTTCTCCTAACTGATCGGGCTTGGAGCGTGGTAATGTGACCACCAGGTCTTCATCCAGCCAGGAGTTGTGGCAGAGTAACAATCCCTCATGAGTATTATCCTTGGACCCCGCAACCAGCTCGGTGACCCTGAGAGCCCCACAGAAGACAAGGGAAAAGGCTGCTGAAAATAGCACCACTTTGTAGGTGGAATTACACAGGCAGTACTCTTAGGATTCTCCCCAGTTTGTCAAGATATACGGGGTGACTTGCCTTGGGCTGCCTCTTTTTGGCTCTCCCAGCACTTGAGCTTTCTTAATTTTGAAGGAATGAGAATGGTCCAGGGCACTGCCTAGCTCGGAGTAGAAGCGAACGCTAAGCTATGACGCCTGGCGAATGCCGCAGACCTCCATTCAGCCCGCATATGTTCTGTGAAGCCCAACCGGCTACCTGGGGAAAAACGCTCCACCTGTGTGTAGGATGAAGTGTATGTACAATAAGCTTGAAAAGCCCTTTCATAACCCTGTTTTTTTTCATGGGTGCAAGTCTGGCCACTTTTAGGTGTGGTAGAGCTTGGCACCAATTTTCATAGTAGTCTTGGAAAAGGTATGTGCTCTAACTCCGCCCCCCAGATGGAAATGCCAGAAATCCTGTAACTTGAGATGAGAGAGACATTGGCTGCGTTATTAAAAAATACCAGGTACATCCTTAGCTTTAAACACGGTATTAATCTTTAAACAAAACAAAATAAGCTCCTTTAACAAACCTAGTACCGGTTTATACTTCACGTGCAGAAAGTTGGTAGATGAGACCACTGACATGCTATCTGACCTAAAGGTTACTGATTGCGTAACTCATTAGACTAGATATGTAAATTAACTACAATAGGAAGCAGTTCCAAGAAAGTAACATTCTTTACTAAACTTGACTGGAACATCTGCTGCAGCCGAAGCGAAGGCACACCATTTGTGTCCCAGTATGGCGCCAAAACCAACACTTCCTGCTGTCTAAGTGAAAAGCCCAAACTTCTGGTTTGACTGTAAAGGGTCAGGCCACATTATGGGCCCATTGAAATTCTCCAGCAATGAAAGTCAGAGCCTCATGTCATTCCTTAGGTTTTCTGATAGGCGTGTTCTGTGTTGTTTTTACCTGAGCTCTGACATGGTGTGTGCAATGGATCTTTAGAAGGGGCGTCCCATTGGAATGATCTGGTTAGCGAAATCGAGTTTGCCCCCTAGTACCCGAAGCTGCTGCAATGTGACCATGTGTGCCTTAAGGCAAGAATCCAATGAAGACCTAAAAACACGCACTTTCTCAATCTGTAGCCTGCATGCCCCTTTCTTGGAAACCACCTCAGTCCCCAGGAATATTAGAGTTGTGGCCGGGTCTGCAGTTTTTTTTTTATGTGCCAGTGGTACCCTAAACTCACCTATAAGCTTTGTGATGGCTGATAATGCATTGGCGCAACTTTCTGAATCTCTGGAGCCCAGGAATAAGAAATCATCCTACTAGTTGATTACTACATCGGTTCCCAGATACCTGTGTGATGACCCATTTAAAAAAGGTGCTAAACAGCTCCAAATAGGCACAGGAGAACGAACACCCCATGAACATACTCTTGTCGTAAAAGATTACCCTCAAATTGAAAGCCCAACGGGTGAAAGACATCCGGGTGGAGAGGGAGGAGGCTGAAAGCTGACTCCTTGCCTGCTTTAGCCATAAGGGCTCCATGACTCAGCCCACTTAATTTCGCCAATGCCCCTTCTAAGGAAGCGTACCTTACAGAGCAAAGTGCAGGGTCAATTGCATCGTTGATAGACTCCCCGTTTGGGTAGGATAGATTATTATGAATGAGCGTAAATTCTCCTGGCTCTTTTTTGGGACCCAAACCTAATGGTGAGCAAACAAAGTGATTGAACGGGGGATTAACAAATTATCCTGTTATTCTCCCCAATGTCAGTTCTTTTTCAATTTTCCTTTCTCGCAATATCCTTGCCAAATCCAAATGACTGCTGATTTTTGGAAAACCTGGGATCTTGTAAACTGGGTGCTGGTATTCTGAAACTGTAATGGAAGCCACAGTATAGCTGACGAGCCACATCATGATGGGAACAGGAATTTAGCCATGGAGTCAAAGCCAATAATGAAACAAGAGAGGGGGCTTTACCAAATGGATGTTCAACTGGCTCACTTCTTAATGCCCTGTTCTCTGAACGTAGTAAAGCATTCAAACTCTAGGTGACCTGCTGTTCCACAGAATGAACAGTTGTGTTTGAACTTGCAGGTCCCTGCGATCTTGGGCATGCTTTCATGTTGAAAGCCCAGCATACCCCTTTTCAGTCCCCCCTCCCCCTCAACCCCATAAATGCTGTCTGAAAGAAGGGCCAGTACCATCACCTTTCTTTAGCATCATGCAGCAAGACTACAAATTAATATCAGTCTGGTCCCAAAACCTGGTCTTGTTGATAGCTTTCTTTAAGTGGAAGGCTTTGTCATAGTCCTTCCAGTAGTTCCCCCCCAAACTCTCCGTATGGTCCCACTATTTTATTTAGGTAAATCGATATTTGTAAACCCAATTCTGGTGGTTTGTTAAGAAGTTCAGACTAGTAAATGGTAAACCCTTGATCTAGCTGATCAGGGTTTCCTCAAATTTGAGTTTCTTCTGTTTATGTGTAAAGTCTTTTGGTTCTTTTGGGTCCTCTGACACTGGTTTCATGAAAGTGAGTTTTTGATCCTGGACTTCTGTTCTTCAGGCAAGTGTAAGCCCAGCTCGCCCCATGGGACCAGAACTTAATCATGTATATTACTAAGAGGAGGTGAGCCCCCCCTTTGCTTTCCTTCAAGCCCTGCCCAGTTGTGGTCGCCGTTGGCACCAGCTGGTCTGTGGGTGCCCCTGAAGTTGGAATATTAGGGGATTGTACAGTAGGTAAGACCTGGGTCTGAGATGTGCTTCCTGATGCCCCAGTATTGCGTGAAGCGGTGTCTGGCTGTTTGTGGGAGGCCCTCTCAGTAAGCTTCTTTGCTGCTAACGCGTTCTGCTTCAAATGCCTGGGACACAGCTCCCCAACCCCTAGCATCAGAAGCCATGGCAAAATATGGGCTAGTCCTGTCACCCCCAGGTTCCACTACTGCCCCCTTTCCCTGCACTATGCCTGCCTCGCCCCCATCTACTGTGAGCACCTCCATGCGGGGAGGCTGGCTGTGGCTAAGCCTGGGTTTTTGAGGTGCAGGATAGTGTTGCCTTGGTTGTAGAGTAACACTTGACAACTATTTTATACTTTTAAATGAGACTCTAACCATGGACCTCGAAATACATTGCCCCGTTATCCATTGAGCTATCTGGTCGAGCCAAACATTTGCCTGCACGCCTCAAATTAGGAATACTTAGCAACTACATAGACCTACCCTCACTGCAACTTGACCTTTCTTGAAGGTGCCTACACCCAAAACCACCACCAAGGTGATCCTACCAGACGAGGAGTTGTGGCAAGGTGGGCCGGCACACAGTGACTGGACGATGAGCAGGAAGGGCCTCTGCCGAAATCGGGAATACAGGGCCAAACGAGGCAGAAGGCACGTCATGGGCAGCAGGATCTAACATATAGGAAACAAAGAGGAGTTGTACAGCCCCCTCTATCTTAATCAGCCATTCTGTTGCCCCTGCTACCCTCCCATACCACCCTGCCGGCCCTCCGCAGCCAAGGAGGGCTGCACGTAGCTTCCTGGGCATCAGTGTTAAGTGTGCTAGTTTTAAACAAATGCAACTGTAGTGACTGTTGACCGTCCTTCCCTCAAGCCAGGTGAGGCCCTACGTCAGGGCCACCATGTCAGTGCACCCTTTATGTTCAGTCACGTGCAGAATACTGTAACTCCAGTGTATGTTTGCATTGCTTACATTTTGTAGAAGTGCTTGCATTTGCGTGTATACTTAATTATACCACAAAAACTGGTTGAGCTCGCTGTTTTCTGAGGTTGGTAGAAAAATTTAAATCAAGTTTTTTTATTTTAGCAGGCAAAAGTTGAGATGTTATGGTACAGGAGGCTTTTCTGTACGAGCTATCCAAGCATTCTCTCGAGGCACTGATTTATTTAGATGACAAAACAGCAGCAAACGGAACAAGCATTGGCATAGCCAATAGGTCTCGCCTTTTGTACCTTAAGTGTTTAGCCATGCATCACATTATCCTGGGGGCTGAGCCGCCAGGGATTGAAGAGCTATAGCAGAGAAGGTCTAATGAAGATATAGTTTTAAAAGATGTGCCGCATTATGCCCCATAATTTAGCTTTTCTTGTCACATAATGTGTCTTTGAGTAGGCCCTTATCTCTCCATCAAGTCAGTCTCTGAGTCTGGGGAGTAGTTTCCGTTGGTGCAGCGGGGGCAGCGGCACCAGGGACCACTAATCCCTGAATACTGCAGTACGAGCAGTGCAGTTTTCAGTGACACTGGATGGGATTTCGAGGAAATCTGGACTCTTTTGAAAGCTGTGGGGTTTCAATGATAGTCTAAACACGTGCGAAAGAAGGAGTGTGGCTTCACGATCTTTGCACTTCAGCTGAACAGGGCCTGTCTGGGTGAGAGTTATGCTCCCATTAGAAGATAGTGACGAAAAATACAAACGAAGGTTCTATTTATTATTTAGGCCAAACTGTAATAAAAAGCGCTGTGAAAGTCTGATGTTGGAATTGGTTGCAGGGACCCCAGTGGTTACAAGGAAATACAATTCTACAGCGACCATTTTATTTACAGGACAATTCCCTATATGTGAAAACATGCGTCATGTTCATTAACAACTGGGATGTGCGGGAGAGAAAAGGCAAAAACTGTCACATCGAGGCTATAGCCAACGCGTCTAATCAGGGTTTTTAATGCATAGGACAGAGCCAGCAGTATTACTGTGCTTTCAGGTGCCTTGACCCAGGGATTCTCAGCAGACAGCTGTGCTATTCGTTTACTGGGGCAATATACACTCACTGTTGCTATAAGTGCAGGCGGACAGTAGTCGCACTTTATACGTTTAGTAGGTCAGAGAAACACTCTTCGCCAGGGCTGCTCTTTATCTAATGGGTCACAGAATGTCCTCTCCAGTTGTCTTATTCTGCTTTTAGTTTGACATAGGAAGCACGTCTCACTAAGATTAGAAAAGGTTCAGCACAACAAAGCCCGGACTCCTCAGCAGGGAAGCTCTAATAGGATTTTTTAATGTAACAGTAGGGGGTTCATCCCAGATTTCCGTAAGCCAACGACGTGAAAACATTAAAAAAAAAAAAATACGTGTTTATGATATACTGTATAGGTGTAACTATGTTGATGGGACAGCGTTAAAACTTCAGCGGGGGTGGTAAACGTTTAGCGGGGTAGTACTCTCACTTCATGCCAGTGATGCTTGGCTGCAATGTGACTTTACCTGCACTTTTTGGACACATGTTATTAGTGTAGAGCGATATCTGCACACCCTACAAAGAAGCCGATATTGTGAGATTATGTACTTTATTCACGTTTCAGGGGTTGCATAGGTAAAAGCCTGCATAAGATACAGCACGACGAGAGCCTTGCTGCAGAACAGTGACGTCCTGCACGAGACAACTGCACACAGCACAGTGCATACACAGATTGCAGAAGCCCCAGTAACGAGGCATTATGCGGGCACCGCTAACAGATTCAAGTTTAGCAGCAGAAGGTGGAGTTCACCGAGCGGCACAGGTGCCTGTTGTAGAGGAAGGACAGGTGCGCGGACGGCATTTGTCTTCTCAGGTACTACTCGCAACGCAGGGCAAGCTCCTACCTGCTGCCAGACGGACGCCTCCGCCTGCCGGTCCTAGAGGGGGAATCCCATGCCTGCCCCGCGGCTGCTGCAACTTCCCTGCCTGAGCCGCAGGAGCACACCTCTGAACTGCCCGAGGACCGGGCAGGGCTCCAAAAGGAGCCTGTGCGGAAGCCGCTTATTGGCCAGGAGGCAGGTGTGGGATGGAATCCAGCGTCTTCAGAAGCTTCTAACTGCTGCGTCCATTGGTCGCCTCCACCCGTTCCGCCCACTTCAGAGATTTCATGCTCCCGTTGGCCACTTCCAGCTCCCCGTACCCTGTTATATTTCGCAGGAATGTTACAAGCTTACCAATTCCCAAACTCTGAAAAGAGGCAGCGTGTGCCGCTTCACCGGACCTGCCAGAAAGCATTAACATCATTCGATCTTATGTTGTTATCAAACAT
Organism: Calotriton arnoldi; assembly: GCA_963921515.1. Lineage (NCBI taxonomy): Eukaryota > Metazoa > Chordata > Amphibia > Caudata > Salamandridae > Calotriton > Calotriton arnoldi. Next base: position 1,032,919 of record CAWUFW010000809.1, read on the forward strand.
GCGTGCACATGACCTTTTTTTTTCCTATAAATATGCCCGGTGCTGAGAATCCTCACCTAAAACCACCAAAGTTGTGGCGGCTAACTCGACCATTTTTGGGCGACTTCCTCATCATAATGAATGCTCCGTTTAAAAAAATTAAAAAAAACTGCACATTATATGTTTCCCCCTTTTAAAAAGGTGCTACAAAAACACGCAGGATTAAAACGTCCTGATTTCGCCGATAGCCAATCACTATACTGTATGCACTTGAGTATTGTATTGTGATTGCATTTCTATAGCGTTCAGATCCCCGACTGGCTCCAGGACATTTTGTTGTTTAGTAGTACGCCGTTATGTACACATTGATGAAATTGGACTTACAGCTAACATTGGCATGGGCTGTATTAATTATAAATAAATAAACGGAGATGAGAGACAGATAAAACCAGCTTGGTCGCGAAAGTGAAAGCGACCGCGCTGGGTTAATTAGTAACCTGATCCTGGCTGGAATGCAGCTGGCGCGCCGCTGCTCCTCCGCTCGCTCCCGAGACCCATAGGCCATGGGAGTGAACGTTTAGAGGAAAGGCGGGACATGCACCCGTCTTTGGCCATTTGCGTGCTTTCATTATTGAAAGCCACACACAAAGGCCAATGGAATGTGTGGGAGGAGGCCGACCCACACGGAGAAGTCTCTTGGAAGTCTGGAGTGATTCCAAGAGGCCTTCTCCTAGAGCAGCGCATGCGCGCTGCGCTAGGCTCCACCTAAAAAAGGGTCTTGTTCTGGGCCACTAAGAGCACGCCGAGAAAGTCCAAGTGATTCAAAAGGCACCTTGCTGAAGTCCTGGGCCCCAAAAAGCCAAGCAGCCCAGTTCCATCTGATTGTCACCATCTGGGAGTCCATTCAGATGATTCAGGGTCAGTAGGTCCTGGACTCGAACTTCACCTTGTGGTTCTGGGCCATATCTGGTGATCCAGGCTGTTTGGACATGTCCCTGTCCGTTCTTCCCAGACCCAATGCAGGTAGGCGTAGGTGCTCGTGCCAGGGCCCAGGATATTATGTAGTGTTTTATTATTACGAAAGTATACTTGGCTTACCTTTTTTTGTTTAACACTTTTCCCCTTCCGGGCCTAGCTGAGCCATGTTGCTGTCATTTTAGAAGCTCACTCCTTCATCGCCTTTACTTATTACATTTTAAATTCAAGCAGTGCTCCTGGATTGGTTCCTGGAGTGTCGTAAGCAAATTATCTATGATTAATGTAACAATTTTTCTGTGCCCAAGGGAAGGTGTACTAACTCGGGGGCATTCACCCAGGAGCCCAGAACACATTTTTGAATTCTTGTTTGCTCACTTTCATCGCGTGGGATTTGTATTCTTTGCAGTGTTTCCTTTTCACTAGATTCTTTGCACAAGTCTAGAATTTACTCCCATGTTAGAACAGCATCGAAAAATCTTAGTTAAAAAAAAAAATGACCACACATTTCTCAAACGGCAGACTCCTGCTTGATGTGTGCACCCTGTTACAATGGGTGGCTACGAACTTAGATGTTTTGAGTCTGTGCAGGGCATGCCTGGTCCCCGCTCCATTTCAAATGGACATACAGTGGTATGTTTAGATATGTTATAGGGCAGTATATCCATGCTTAGCCTCTTCATCTCATATGTTACTGAAGGATAAATGTTTTAATTCCAAGACTGTGTTGTCAAGTCTCTGCTTCATATCTGAGAACTGAGTTACACTGATATATCAAGGCATCATGTTTTAGGTCCGCAGACTCCATACTTTACTTCTAGCATTTAGGGTTTTAGTCTTAGCAGTGTACTGCAGCTTCCTCCCACTAGTGTAGTGATGTGCGGCATCAACTTTGCTCACTCTGCCAATAAGCAACATCTTGGAGTTAATCCTGTTTGTAGAGCCATGCTACAAAGATCCCCTGTATTGCATTGTAATGGCTATATAGCGCTTTCTACCCCTGTGTGTGGCGCTGAAGAATTTGTCTACATGGTTAATATGTTTCATTCTGTAGGGTGGCTGGTTCGCTCTGTGAGAAGTGTTTACATGTCAGAAGTGATGACCATTGAGGTGCGGTTATCCTGTTATGGGACGCAGTGATTAACAGTGTGATGGATAAATAACTTTGAGAGAAAGGGATGCAGTGTATGTATTTCAGCAGGCAGATTTGAATAGCTCTGCAGGTCTCGTTCTGGTATTTCGTATGATTATAGTCCACTAAGCTGGTTACCACACTGGGCTGTCCATTCTGAGATTTTTAGTTTAAAGTTTTATGGTCCTGAGCAGGCATAGCATGGAACGAGAGATGGTGGTGAGATTTTCTGGGATGAACTTTGCTACTATCATCCCCTATATGATTGTCATTATGAGATGTCAAGATGTGGTGACAGTTTGTAACTAGTTGGGACCCACAGGGGTGGACAAAATCAGAGCCCTCCGCTGGCAATGGTATATGGCTGATTGCATCAGTTATTCCATGTCTGTTCAGTTGGTGATAGGTGGTTTATTGCTGAGGAGTGGTATAGTACTGAGCGACGGGCTTCACCCATTGGGGTTTCTGTCTTATGTGAGTGTAAGAGTCAAGCAGCATAAGAGAGTTATTATGTTGGAACTGCTGTTTGCTGCCCGACTGCTTAGTGTGTTACGATATTAGTATGAGAGGCCAGGAGAACTAAATATACATTGAGAATACTATATAATACATAGCCTACACATAGATCAGTCCTTCATAGCTTACCTAGACCTAGAAAGTTGTGTGCTAGTTGGGCCGGTCCACATCTGTGGACTGTAGATTGTACTTGAAGGAGCAATTATTATTATGGATTCTATCCCAAGGTTTTGGGATTATGTAGTTCTTAGTTATCCTGAAAGTGCCCATGTTTTCACCTCTCTTTTGGAGTGTAAATGCTCCTAAATGCTTTGAATTTTGGCTCAAATCTCGTACTGAGAAAGCAGAGCCTCCTATAGATTTATTTTAGTAAGGTGGTATGATATGTGGTACATGCCTGAAGCGCCGTGTCCTATTTTATTCGTATTGCTTTAACTTCACTTTTAGGTATAGTGCTCCTTTTTCTTTGAGAGGCTCTGTGGGGGGAGCAGTGCCTTGAACATTGCTCATTTAGCTACAGTTAACCAGTAAAGTCATTGCAGGATTGGAATAATGTGTTCTCTTGGGTGGAGGTGGAGAAGGAGTCTTGCTGTGGCATTTTGGATTCGTTATTTTTTGCATATAATAGTAGCTGTTCTTTGTCACCTTGTTGACATGGGGTATTGATGGTGGGTCAGAATTCATGGTTGCCCTTAGTTTCTTAACTCTCAAAGTCATTGGATGGCTTAGAATTCCTTAGGCCATGTGGCAATATGCTGATCTTTTTGTCACTGTCCACGTCATGATCTGTCTTTGCACTGTTGAGCTTTAGGTGGTTACTTACCATCCATGCATTTCTGGTTCAAAAACAGTAGTCAAGTTGTGATTCATAGTGTCTTCTGGGCCATCCATTTTAGAATGATTTGTGCATCATCTGCATAGTTGTAATTGGTGAGGTTGAATGACCTAATCAGGCCCGGTAAAGTGGTATTGATAGAGCCTTGAGGGACGCCACAGTGATGGGTGTGAGGGACTGATGTGAAAGCATACCAAGCTTTCTCTGCCTCTGAAGTAAGAGGCGATCCATTATAGAGCATTCTCACATATTCTGAGAGGATGAAGTCTTTGTAATAGCATGTGGTGGTGGACACTGGCAAATGCTACAGACAGGTCCAGAAGCAACTAGGTGGCCACTCTGTTCTTATACACTGGAAGATTAGGCAATCCCAGACAGTGGCGTAGCTAGGGGGGGGCGATGGGGGCGGACCGCCCCAGGCGGCACGAGTTTTCGGGCGGCAGCCGGCCCCCCTTCCTCCCGCTCTTACCTTACTATGATTTTGCCGAGGGCGGCAAACGCAGGGGCCGCCACGGGCAGCCTAAGGCCTAGCTACGCCCCTGATCCCAGATGGAAACAAGGGCTGACTGTGTGCCTTTCTACCTAGTCTGAATCCAGATGGTTAGTCTGACATCGTCAGTTTTCTACTTAAACTTGGACTCATAAGTTTGTCACTAAAACATCAGAGCTGCTTTCAATTGTGTGAACTGCTAAGTGTTCGTGATTCATGTCTGAAGTTTGAGTCCGTAGTTGCATCAGTGTCTACCACTCTTGATCTATTGAATTACTGAGGTGACGAGCCTACAGTCTGTATATTCAGGACCCTACTTGTACTTTGCTGGTATCATGGAAAAGACATGGGACTGTCTATACAGACTGCAAAACATCTAGTCAAAAACATAGACAGCCAAAATCTTAACCGACAATTAGTATCTCCTTCCAAAAATGCTAACCCTGTTTAAATCACTGAATACAGTCAAATTCAGGTCCTAATATACTGTAGGACTGGTTAATTTACTATTCCAGACGTTTTAAAAGCATGCCAAGATTTGTGTTAGGAAATAGTATTGTTAGTTCGAGATCTTGACAATCTATAAATGTAGGTATGTTTTTACAATCGGTTTTGATATGCTATCCATTCGCTGAAATGTTAAAACTGCATCTTACCATCCAAGGCTGGTAGGATTGTGTGAGATTTCTTGTCAGTGGAGGGCTTATCCTATGCAGTTCATTCACTGAAGTACTTGCACTTGAAGAGGTTACAAGTTCCCACATGAGGCAGTTTTACTGGTGTCAACCAACACATCACCTACTTCAGGTCCCCCAAGCCATGGGACCAAAACAGTACTCTCAGTGTAGTCTTAAAAAGAGTCCAGCACCTCGATATTTTCACTTAAGCATCAAGACTTTTTGGCTAGGTCCACCAAATGACTCCTCGGTGTTTCCTGGTCCATGGCCCATTTATGATTGCATTTACAATGTCTTCCGCTGTTGCCCAGCAGATGGGCATCAGCCCATACTGGGTAATGGCACGTAGATGCAGATCCAAGTGGCGACAGTCCCACATGCTTAAACATTGTGTTCTGCGGGGCAGCCGGTTGCTGTAGAGTGCTGTTAACCTGGACTGGACATGGGAGGTGAGAACCGGGCCGATTGGGGGGGGGGGGGAGGGGGGGGTGACAGGATGAGACACAGGTGTGCTGGAACAACGCACCGATGTGGGTTATCACATTACCCTTCACGTTGTTATTGTGATTCGTGGAGGAGCAGGGCTTTTACTCCAAGTGTATGATTCCAAGTAGGAGGAAGACAAGATTATCGAAAAGGTAATTGTAAGACCTGGGCTGGGAACAGGGCAAATTGATAGCTCTACATACCCAGAGAAGGTGTGGATGGGGAACAGTCGCCAGTACCAAGGTGCATAACTGCTATTCATACAGGAGTGCCTTTAAATTGTGTTTCTTCCATACTGGGAAGGCTTTGGTTGCATGTCTGAGGCATGGAAGCCGGCATCCGAAAAGGCACATATTTAATCTAGCGGACACTTCTCCATTAATATTTAAGACATGTTGACCTGTGAAGGCAACAGAGTGCAGAGAAAGCTGTATGCTTAACTACGATGGCTGTAAAGTATCATGGATGCATGATGTTTGACTGCTAGAGGTACATAGTGAAACAAAGTAAATGGAGTGTTTGACACTGACAGCACAGAAGTGGCTTGAAAGGCAGATACTTCATTATGAAGGTCGGAGTGTGCCACAGAATGAATGACCAGGCTGGTCCCATGTCCTCCATCCAGTCTCCCATTCTATATCAAAGAAGGTCCTTGTCCCATGGGCACTGGTTAGAGTGCCCTCGAGCTCCATTCTGTTCTGTCCACTGGTACTGTTTTCCTCCTCCTCCTCTTCATTGAGAGACCGCCTTTATAGCCTCTGATCATGTGCCCTCTCTTCTGTACCCATCACCTGACCCCAAGCAATCCAATGTAATTGAATTGAGATCCTTGGAGTTCATAGATGGTGTGCCGTATATATCTGTGATCTTCTCTCCGTTCTAGATACTTTTTCTCTCCGTTCTAGATACTTTTTCTCTCCCTATATGTCCAGGGAAGCACTTTGAGATCCTAAACAGTGCGTCCTTGAACTCCAAATCTGTCCCATCCACTAGCACTCTGTACCCCTCTGTATCCAGAAAGGTCTTTGTTTCCCAGATGTGGTGGTCTGGGTGGCATGCCATTGAACTAAAGTTCTACCCTCTCCACTGGGGCAGCTTCTCGTCTATGCCAATGGAAATAGTTTGTTCTCCTCTGTGTGGTGTTTGAAACCGAAGCAGCCTGACTTTTTTGCCATGCTCACACTACATGCCTCGTTCCTCCCCCCTTTCTGCTGTTTGATCTCAAAACAGCAAATATTTGAGCAGTTAAAAGTTCAGGGAGCCTGTTCTGGCTGAGCATAATGCTGTAAAGTTAGAGAAAGAGAGTGGGTGAGCGAACACGTTCACATGCTCCGTGAAAGTGCACGGGGCCTGTTCAGTCCATCCAGTTCGTGGGAGGGCGGGGGCTGTTGGGAGCAAGGGAGTGAGCCCACTCTCTTTTCCTTCATAGGCCCAGGCACTGCATGCCTAATTTAGAGTGAAGTGTTTTTTCCGAGCCTAGGACTGTGGCGGCCAAGATGTTATCTTATTGAGGCTTGGTGGTTAACCTGGCACCTTAGAAGCAGCAGACATGCCTTCTCATCAAGGCTTTCTTCTAGATGCAGTTTGAGGTCCTACCAGTGGCTGCGCCACTACTGTAAACAATTGGTAAATAACATGAGAGAAAAGGGGAGGTCTAGCTTGGGATGTGTAGTGGTAGTTCGCTAACCGAGGTTGAAAGTGAGTGGGGGAAGTGGTTCATTTGTTCCTTCAGGCTTGTAAGAAAAGATGATGGCACGAAATGAAAGAGTAAAAAAGAAAGGTCAGAAAGGACATTCTCCACAATAAAAGCATGGGGTAGACTTCAGTAGGAGATGGTACAGATCTGCCTAAAACTACATCATGGGAGGGCGTGGGTCCTCAGGCGTGCACCTCATAAGCCAAAAATGCTTAAGTAATTGCAGAGTTAATGGGGGGGTCTCCTCTTGCATTCACGGAGTACCTTTGATAACAGTGGTGCTTACACTTACTCGGATGCTTCCAGAAAGGAACTGCAGAAACCTCAATTAAAGCAGACCCAAGCTATCCAACATTATTTTGATATAATCTCACTGTGAAATGTGGAATAAAGGATCAAATTCCAAATTCTATGTCCTATACACAGACTACACTGGGTCACCAATACCTTGCTAATCTGACCATTGTTAGATTGCTGTTTGGGGTTTCTATTTTGTGCACTAGTAATGATGATTGCTATTGTCTTTTACACACACATACACCACCCCCTCCCACCCCCGGCAACAGGGTGTCCCAGCGATAGTCCTAAGAGTGCACAGTAAAAAGCAACCTATCACAAAGTACTACAGGAAGTAGCTAAGAAGAGACTAACCAGGTCTTTAGGACTTACCTGAAAGTACCGTGGTTCTGGACACTCCTAATGGACAGAGGGACTATATATATATATATATATATATATCTATATATACTGAATTGACATAGTTGCAATTGAAACGAATTTCATATGATATGTAGAAGTGAAGGTATTAATGTTTTTTAGTTATGCCACACTTGCATGCAAAACACCATTTTAAACAAGATGGATGCCATCTCTGTCACTCACTCCTGTTCCCCTCCCCCCCACGCACCTCTTCTCATAAGACTCCGCAGAGCGCACAGTCAAACTGACATGTAGTAGTTTATTTCCACTGTTATGATAACATTTTTTTCGATGAACTTTCCCTGTTCTCTCTGACTTGTAACGTTTGTCAAGGTCTCTTTCACTGCCTAAAGCTGCAATCACTGGTTTATTCATTGGAAACAATTCCTATTGTCTAAATGTTTCATATTAGTTACAAAATCTTCGGATGACATTAACAGAGGGTGTTGAATATTTTTTTCTGAAAACTGAGGGTGCGTATGTGTTATGGTAATGATGTGTATTATTCTTGTGTTCTGATTTGCTAAAGTAATGATTTTTTTCACACCATGATGATTCTGCAGTTTCTCTAATTTGTTAAGCAAGAAATGTGTATAAGAACCCCTTGATTTTGGGGGTCAGCCAAAGATTTTTTTAAAGGCTTTCCTATGCTGCTAGGGATGGTACCTGATTTCTTATGATTTTGCTGCTCATTGAGACTTAGAATAGTTTTCAGATTTTTACATATTCTGTATACCTGTGCATCTGAAAGCCTTCGTGGCATTGACTCTGTACCCTTTATTTACATTTTTTGTAATAAAACCCTAACTTTTCCATTGATCTAGAACTCCGTTATTAAGTGTGTCCCATCACTTAACTGTACTGTTTTAATCTGCTAATTGATGTTTGGGGCGGTGCCTCAGCGTGCAATTCAATTTGTGGAAGAACCTTATGAGGTAAAATGTTGGGGTGTCTGAATTTTGGGATGCAGTTTTGCTTCCACGGTAGACCGTATAACCCAGCTCAAAGGGTCAGATCCAACAGTGCCAGGGTAATCTCTTGGTCCAAATTTAATTGGTAGTAGACTGGCAAGACATCATTTAACGTGCAAGGCTTTCACTTGAGTTGCAGTGTGTCAAGAGGAGAAGATCTCGGTCACTTTGAAACAATTACTGGGTGCCGTGTGGGCAGTGAACTAAAAAATGTAGCAGGTGTTCTAAACGTAAGCGTATATCCCTGCTCCTGGAAAGACAGAGGGGTTACATCCCCGAGGACAGTGCTTAGCATCCACGAGTATTTCAAGTGCTGGAGGATTCAGAGTCCTCAGTCTCACTGCCAAGGCAGACACTGGCACGGTGCCTCTGCATTGTCGTCTCTCAATACCCCAGCTCAGAAACTGTCCGCTTGGGCAGGATTTGTAGCTGTTAATAGGTCTGGCTTGTCCTTGCTTGTTTTCCACTGATTTGTGGTTCATTTATATGCAAATGTTAACAACTTGCTGCCAAGTTAATTATCTGCACTTAGTTTTCTTTCTCTGTGGCCTCCCTGCTGGTTTTTGGGCAGGGGGCTGCTTTCTTTTATTCTTCCTGCTCGATTACGAGGGCCACTCCCCTCCTCACGCCTTTGCTCGGTCGGGGGGAGGCGGCAGCCTCATGTACTGGGCGCGTGGGAGTAGGCTGTGAAATCGGGCACCGGCGTAGCCATGCCACGTTCAAAAGAAGCCAGCTGATGGCACTAGGAGGCATGGGGTGCACAGCGAGAAGTAGAACCAGTCGAAATGATGAGCTGCTGTTCCATTGTTAACCAGTGTACCCAGATCGTAGGGATACCATAGGTCGGCCGTGGACACTTTGAATTCTGGAACTTGCCTTTTCCCTAAATAAACCCAGCACTAGAACAAAGCGCTGTTTGCTAAACCTTACTGGTTTCAAGACGCAGTAAAAAAAGATATGAACTTCGACATGGTATTGCAGTTGGAATCTGAAATAATCTCAGCTGGAAAGACAACAAAATCGCTGAGACTACCTATACAAGGCATTCACCTGTTTGACATGACAAGTAACTCGATTTGTACTGATGCACTTGCTTACACACGCCATACTGTCCATGGCAGGAATGGGGATTGATGGAGTAGATGCAGCCGCAGGATATTGTGGTGAAAGGTATTCTGCGCACCCTCTTCCACTAACTAGCTTTCATCTCATTTGTGCCTTTCACACTGTTTCGCAGCTGAATATTTCTAGGCCACCTAGAAGGACAAGCTACTGACCGCTGCGACCCTTCCTTCTTGCTGCTCTGTGTCTGTACTTGTATAAAATAAGTATACAAAACAGCGATGAATGGAATGCTTCAATTAATCTCAGCCACTGGTAATCTCTCGGGCCACATCTCAAACCATCGTTATTTTGCACACCATGCCACCTCAGTTTGGACCCGGCTATATGCAAAATCAGTCTTGACCCTGCTCTTATAGGAATAGTCCAGCCGAACGGCCAAGCCAGCTCCTCCCTGAACTGGAACACAAGCAAACCAGGACCGGTTTCGCCCTAGCTATGGGCTCCTCAGCCGGGTACAGCTTGTATGCCAAGACGTGGGTCCCATACTCGCCATGCCACTGGATTCAAACTATCCTGGCTGGTGAGGGGTGAGTCCCCGAAACTGGTCCTAGGATGCTTGTTTCCAGTCCATGGAGGGCCTGGCAATTCGGGCCTGTACAGTTCCCACGGAGAGCAGGGTCAAGACTGATTTGCATATGACTGGGTCCAAACTGGAATGGTGTGGTGAGCAAAAAAATAAAACTATGGATTTAGGCCCAGATCTCTGACTGGGGGTGAGTGTTTGACATTGTTCAGCATTCCGTCCATCTTTATTTCTTTTTGCATTTGTACTTGTATGAAGGCCTTCAATCTGTTCCTCTCTAAAAAACAGGTCTCTTAAAAAATATGTACATCTAGTTGGAAACACTACAGAGTAGGTGACACTGATGCTAGTTATGGATGAATAAGGTAGTCCACTTTTTTGATTGCTTATTACAAGGGCGTTTAACGAATCTGTACCAATCCTTGCAAAGAGGTTTCTTGAATCAAAAACAGTTTGGTTTTGAGAGGCGAAGTGGGCAGGAGTGACCACAAAAGTTGTATTTGCAATTCAAACTCCCATAAGGAAACGTTTGCCATCTGATGCGTCAATAAAATGCTGTACCTAACGTCACCAAACCGCATAAAAACAGCACTCCTCTCCCCTGTTTGCTAGGGGCATAGAACATAACTGATCCCTACGGAGGGCTTGACCAATCCCCAACCACTCTCTCCACTCCGAGGTCTTCCACCTCCACTGCCCCTCCAGACAAATGTATGGGCAGCTTACTGATACATACTTTTTCTGTCAGCAGCATGTAATTGAATTGGATCAAAATGTATCCAGACAAAGTTGATTTTTTTGAGCAGACTGCTGAAGGGCGAAAGGGGCTTTATATAGCCCCATAGATTAATTTCCCAAACGTAACATTTGTAGCACGATAATGCAAAACAGACAACGGGCCATGTTCTGTGGGGGAAACGTGAACAGGAATGGCATTCGGCCTGGTCCCATTATCAGCGGGATCGCTCGTGCGCCACGGGCGCACATACAGGGCATACCTAAAGTCCTCCCACAGGCAATGGAACAGACCGAATAATACAAGAAATTAACAAAAACATATAAGTACTCTGCGAGTACAGATATAGAGTACAGAGCCAAAAGACTGGCTGAAGGCCATGAACAATGCAACAAAAAGGCAAGATTTCACTTTGCGAATAAACCCTTTAGGCACATGGCATACTTTCTTATGTATATGACGGCGTCTTTTGGCAACATGAGAGGGCTTTTTGGGTATATGATGGCTTTCTGGCTCCATGTACTTGCCGTAATTATGTCTGTAAATGCCAACATTTCTCTCCTTGCAATGCCATATTATGGTTTTCATCCATATGCTGTCAAATGTATTATCAGTGATGTCAATAATGACAACTGTGACATCCAAGGATTTCAAATGAGTGAACTACATGCACCAAATTAGTGCCCAATCAATCACTACCATGATGGATTTTACCTGCTAAATTACATTACAAATGTCTTGTATCACCTTCCACCCCCTTGCCAAAGTCTACCAGACAATATCAAACCGACTCACCAGTCTTATGCTGGGATCTTTAATCTGAGGTGTCAATGATAAAATAAGGAAGAGCACAGGACAGTGTCTTGAAAAGAAAGGCGAGTCCTCTATCCCTAAACGGTTTGTGTGTGAAAGTCAAAATCGGTATCCTTTATTTTCTTAACGTATTACTGTATATGCATTGATGCCCTTTACTGTGGCAGCGCAAAATATCACATTTTCAGTCACCCCCCATTTTTTTGCGCATGTGTAATTTTCAAGAAGTTACTTGATGTCACAGATGTATATTCCATTGCTAAAAATTCTTTATTAGACGCTTGGTGTCTTCCAGTTTTGTAGGTGACCTAAAAAAACTGCCAAGAAATCCCCTAAGGCAGGTATGCCAAAATGAACGAGTAGAGAGGAAGTGCTGCTGCCCTGTGAAAATGCTGCGGCCCCGAGGCTAAGGGGTTCCTGGGAGACTGGACCAGCTTGTGGGTGTTCCCAGGTGTGTGTGTCTGCGTGCCCCTGGGCTTGGCTGCATTAAGTTCTTTTGGCTGACCCCTCGACCCCGTATCTTATTTACTTCATGAGCTATGCTAGGCCCGCTGTTCTTTCGTCAAACTTCAACTTTAAGTGACCATTTGTGAGTGGCAAGGCAAGCTATTCAACTTTGCAGCAGGTATTGAGTGACATAGCTAGCAGAAAAAAGCGGCATTTTCTTTATATTACTTCAGGTTGATCTCAAATGACTGAATGCATATGAACACAACTTAATTTGTATAAATACTTCTAGCCCAGCAGCACTGTTGCAACTCCTCGATTCGTGCCTTTCCAAGAAACAGAATAACCAACTGTTTTCCACAGCTGGGCATCTCAAACTATGATGTTTCCATGTTTCTTCACACCCAAAGCGACATATCCATCTACTCTTCAAAACTGCTGCCCCTTGGCATGGGTTGTCTTTTACGCACTATTCAGAACAGTTAGGTTTGTCCTTATGAGATGCATGACCTCTCATTAATAGTTCCTGCTACAGAAAGCTTTGTCCTTGTCTCGGCTGAAAGCCTTAATTATTTTAGCAAACTCAGATTTCTGAATTCCTCACTCCATGGTGCAGTCCTTTCCTTCCTGGTCAGATTCCTCCTGTATCTCACTCCAGTACCGTTTTACAGTTGTATCTGCAAGGCCTCTCGTGAACGGTTTGGTCTTTTTTACCTTGGCCTTTGAGGGTGGGTGATGGAAGAAAGCAAGTCAGATAGTTTCCATACATTAAATTGGATGCATTGTGAAACGATACCAATATCTCCTGTATTTTCAGTGGATGGGGAGGGAGTGGTTCGTGCAAGTTACTCTTAATACCATATTCTTCCCCATGGTTTGCTAGCATCCTTATTATGACTGATCCCCCATCTCTCCCTCAAGGCCTGACCTTATACTAATACCATGTTTGGGCCAAAATACATGGAGCACATATTGAAGTAGATGGTACTTCTGTGAGGTACCTAGCACAAGTGTTTCCTCATGGTGCGAATATGTGGAATGTTGCACAGGTGCGAGTACCTAGAAGATGTCGGCATTTAAACCATGTCTCTTCAGCACCAATAACACTAACTGCACACATGATATGTATTAAGGTGACCCTGATACAAGGTTTACAACACGCAACCATATTGCTCCCTTCTCTGCCACCAACTCCTATCCTTTATGTATTCTCGCACAGTGTAAATGTGAACAGTCAATGCATGTTTGTGCTCATTCTTCACAAAGTGTTTATCATCACGCCAACTGTAAAGTGCCAATGCCCCACGATGTGTTCTGTGCTTTGCAAAACCCTAAAAATATAAAAACGAATCCTACTCTCTTGGGAGGTCCTGTATGTACTCAAGAAGCTCTAGAATTAGTATGCTTGGCGCGGTCTGGTCTTCTAACATTCTCTCAGAGAAAAACGAGTAGTTTGATTGTTGGTATGGAAAAGGCTCGGCTGCAAGATATATCACCCTTTGCCTATTGTCTCCCTCTCGCGCTCATAAAAACATTCCTTGTCTCCTGGATCCGGTTTAGTTCAAGCAGTTTTCGAGTTCCAGTTAGGGAAGGACGTTTTACAATACTTTTTCCATGTAGGCATGTTCAACAGTCCTCGCATTGTTCATGAAGTTCTGGTCATATAGACCATGTCATTGAATCCTTGTATTGCAGTGAAGATCTGTGAGACCTGCCCTGCAATTTGCAGTACTGTCCTTTGAGACTAGTACAGCAGTCTCTACACCTCTCCATTGATGCAGGTCCCTGGAGGCCTGTACAGCAACTTTCAACAATATCCTTAAGGCTTGTACTGCAGTCTGCAGAAACGTCCCCAGAGGCGTGTATTAGTCTGTTCCTAGAGGCATGTATTGCAGTATTTTTGTTTCTAGCTTTAAGACCGAAAATAGTGGAAATAAACGCTACATTAAACACTCCAATCTCCATGCCCACTCCAGAACCCCCTTTTTTCCCTTCAGGCTTCGTGTTCTCTAAGCGAGTTTTTCATAACTTGTACCTCGAAGCTTACTCCCGTCTAACCCTCCCACCCAAACTTGCTCCCAGGTCCCCTTTAAAACTTCTTTGCCCCTTGCAAAGCTGAAAAGCACATTCTTGGCCTAATCCTGTCTCAGCAGGAATGCAAATGGAAGTGCTTATGTGACCCAGGACGGGCCTTGCAACATCTGCGAGGCCCTTTCTGCAGCCTGGGTGAGATCCGGCCTTCTTTACATAATGAACGACAAGAAGCTGGGCTAATTCATTCTTTCACTCCCCTCCACGGCCCAGCACACACACGCAGCCAGTTCAGATAAACTCCTGAAGTCTCTTACAATTCCGTGTTGTGTTGTTGGCATCTCTGAGGAATACACCAGTTTGGTTTCTTCTGCTGTCATTTGATATGACAGGCTGTCCAACAGAACATTCAGAGATCTCCCAAAAGTCCCTTAGTCTCAGAAATGGTGGAATGGTGGGAATATATCCAAATTGCAGATAGGCCTTTCAAAACACAAAGAAAGGGCATGGGTTCTTTGGTCACGAGAAGTTAGACCACTGAATATCAAGCCACCATAAAATGTTCCTCACACGATTCCCTGGACTGCTATTAATCAAAAAGGTTGTAATGATCAAATTATTAAAAAGTATTTTCATTATGCTACTTCACCAAGTCACTCTGTCATAATATAACAACCTATTTCTAAAATAGAGATCATACACAAATGATACAGATTTGGTGATTAATATATGCAATGTCACAATAACAAAGTACATTGTGCTTTTGCACTGTCACCACTTTGTGAGAACACAAATAGAACAAAATTTAAAGTACTGCTAAGATACAGTTTCTAAACTTGGAGGGTGCAAGTATGGTCAGTGTCTCCTACTATACGAGTCCTCCGTACTGTGTTTTTGAGAAAAGTGTGAACGGGGGCAGGGGGATTAAGGCACAGTCTTTTTGGAAGCCACACAATGTCATTTAAGTCCTTTTCAGTTGGCTTCTACAGAGGTCCTTCTAGCCTAATACTTCTGAATCAAGGTGTCGACGTGTTTCGACCCCTTATGACACTTCGGGGGGAGGGAGGATTCTCGTTAGGATGGGGGACTGGTAGGCATATGTACCTTTAATACAGGTTTCTGTTATGTTGTAGCACGTAATGCCTGTAATAAAGAAGTGAAGGGATGTTGAGTGAATATGTATGATGGCAGGCCTGTGTAGAGTAGGAAAGGAATTACATTCTGTCTCCTAGGTATCTGGATATATCATGGAGTGGCTGGCGTAGGGAAATGGGCGATCCCACTGCTCGTTTTTTGAAGGCAAGGAGTGGGCGTGGTGAATCACAGCCCAGTGTGAGGACAACTTGCCCAAGTTGAGGAAATGGATTATCTTATGCTAATTTTAGGAAACGGGAATCAGCAAAGTAAATTACAGTAAAGAAAAGGGGTATTAAAAAAATGATTAAAAAAACTCTTAAAAAGGCGTGGTTTACTCCACATGAAATCCTCTTGGAAAAAATAGGCATCCCGCAGAATAATTTGCATATCTACTTGCTACCCAAGTCCCTACCAGTTTAAAAAAATCCTAAATCAAAATTGGCACATTTTATCAAATCTAGATTGCAAACCTGAAAAAACTTGATTTGCAGTAGTAGTTTTAGGTGTCAGGCAGGGGCTTGGGAGCGCTTTAGGACTCTGGACAGAGGTCGGGGTGGTAAGACTTACCTGTCAAGTCTTAACCACGGATTTGTCTTTGCCATACATGCCTTAACAACACATATTTCGTTGTGAAGCCATGCGCGGTAAAGGCATATGTGTGGTTAAGACTTACGTGATTGAGACCGTGTGTAGAACCGGCGTGCGTTGTAAACACGTGTGGTTCCATCACGCAACCTAATGAAAACTTTTTGATGATCATTTGATTAAGTGTCATGGTCATTATAACCTTTTTGATTAATAACAGAACTGGGTATCATGAAAGGTATGTTTTATGGTGTCTAGATATGTCTTTCGGAGGCACAGGCCTTTTAGGGGTTGTCCCAAGTTCTTTCAGACAGTCCGCTTTCATGTATTGGAGTATGAGTTATCCTCATCCTAAAAGGAGACTATGCAGCTTGTGTATAGGTCTGTTTTATGTTATATTATAATTGTTGAGGTTTGTTTGCCATTCTCTGCCTTCAGTACTAGGAAGGTGTATCCCTCCCCACACCCACCTTGGGAATTTATTAAGAGCCTCACTGCAACCGTGCTCTATTTTTGAAGTATATTTCATGAAACTTTTTGCGCTCACCAGAAACCCAGCCTGTGCTTTAACGCTTGTCCCGGGAAAGTTATTACTTTTGCTATGGGTTCTTCCCGGAAGCAAATACTACCTTGTTACCTGTATACTATAATTTGTAGAAAGATAGAACCTAAGGGCAGGACTGCTGGATCCAGTCTGCCTGTAGTCAAGATGCACAGGTCAATCTCCAGTTTTAGTTACCTTTGCTTACAACGTGCTGCTGCTCACATGAATTTAACTTTTTACTTATTTTATGTTTTTCGCCTTTCTGTTCCTTTCTGTGTGCTTGATCGATCACCCACACAGATTTTTAAAAAAAAGTAATTAATTTACCAGTAATTTTGTTTTTTTTACTCTCGATGAATCTTGTCCATTTAATAGAGGTCTAACCAGAATTGCATGGCAAGTTAGACATTTTCAGTTGTCAAGTTACTGCAGATTCAGTGTTAGAGCCTGATGGCACCCTTTATTGGTCCTCCCTGGAGGCCTTTCTTAGTAATGGTCAATGAACTGCACTGGGGGAAATTTCAGAGGGACACAGCAGGAAACTGGAGGGTAAAGTGAGGGCTGGACTCTGAAAGGGAGGGTCATTCAAGAGCTGTGGGCCCACAGACATATAGAGGTGAAATGTTCTTTTAAAGGGACACTGTGGTGGGAACCCTGGCCCTGGAATACAATTCTGTAGTCCTGTTGAAATGCTCAGTATTGAGTGCTTGCGTTGAGGGCGATGCTGCCACCAGGCCCACAGAGATGGATTCTTCTTTGTAATAAACATTGTGGTGGGAACTCTGGTCCTGGAGATTCCATCTGGGACCCGGGTTACAATGCTCAATATTGGTAGCTTGTGTGACTGATGCTGCCACAAGCACCAAAAGAGACACTCTCACCTTTATAATGGACACTGTGGTGGGGACTCTGGCCTAGGAGCTTCTATCTGGAACCCACCCGCTATGCTCGGTACTGGTGGCTTGTTTGTGGACAGCCCTACGAAGATGGATTTTCCTTTGAAAGGAACACTGTGAAACACTAAAACGGGCTTCTCTCTGCAGCCCGCTACTACATCTGTATTGCTGCTGTTATGACTCTGAGGTGTTTGTAGATATGAAACTTGTAGAGTGCTGTTGGCTATAATGTTTCTGAAGCTTTAGTGCCTTCCTAACGGAGATTCAATCTAAAAAGCAAATTACAGACATGTGAATCTTGAGACCTGTTTCTAAATCCCATCTCTGGCACATGACCAAAAGTAAGTCTTGTGATTCGACTTCCTTTGCCAGAAACTGTTGTTCTGGATATGTAATTTACAACATTCAAACCTAATGCTTCAATATATTATACAGATCAGATTAAAAACGGTAAGCAAATTAACAGCAGCACCAATAACTTTTCCGAATTCATATGGTTACTTTATACTTTGACTCCATTACCGGCAGTGAATGTAAGTCCAGGTCTGCATGCGACATACCTTTGCACATTGGTTCCCTGCTGGGCCCTCTCACGCCCCTCCACTCTGACCTCTAATTGTTCCACTGCCCAGCTAGATGTTTTACTGAAATTTCCCATTCCTCAGAGCGGCAAAGCCACGGGCAGTTTAAAGGATGGCCTTGGGAGTATCTGGGGAGGGGGAGGGAGGTGACCGGCCTGGGGGCGTCAGGTTCCTGCTGAGGTCTTGGCGAGGTGCAGCTGTCCAGTCTGGGTGAAAAGTTCAAATCTGCATTTAAAAAGGAAACCATTAAAATGATGTCGCTTCAGGCCTCCCGATCTCCTCCTATACACCACCATACAAACTACCAAGGCTTCTGTCAAGTTTCAAAGTGTTGGGGGTTTCACAAGCTCTGCGTCAGGCTTGGGTCCACACGCGTCCAAGGTCGCAGAATAATGTTGACTGTCATTAAGGGCACATTACGTCACCCCTTTGCGCTTAAACAAGGTTGTTTTACCGACCGTAGAAGGTTGAGAAGCTGCGATGACCTTTGACCGATTGAATCCACTGACCTAGAAGTAACATGCATCTCTTTATCAAACGCATGATGCTACGGTATGTGCACCTAGTAATATGGACTTATCTCTCCAGAAGCAGCACCAATCTACTGAGCTATCCTGTAACCTCCCCCACCCCGAGAAAAAAATCTGGGCCTGGTTTGAGCATGGAATTTTGGCCTCATGAGTCTTCCCCCATCTCTCCCCTCATCCACCCTATGAAAAGAATGGTCTGGGATTAATGTGCAGTGACCAGACATTGGTATGGGAGCCATCCACATCTCCATGACGATTTAGCGACATCTGGAGAGGGGAGGGCTGTGCGCGTTTTTTTGTTGTTTTTTTTTGCATTCATCTGTTTCTTCAGTGTGAAATCCCATTCCCGGTTTTCGACCTCTTAGGGTCAAAAGCGCTCGGTCAGTTGCCACCCCTGCCCCCCACCCCCCCTCCCCCCAGGGCTCTGGCATTTCCGAGTCTGCCTTCAGAGAGACCAGGTTATTTTGGCCTACATCAGAAGACTTGGGGTCATAACGAGAAGCTATTACCCATTTCTGTTATGTTTGTTAAGCCCAATTGTTTGAAAATTTCTCTAAATCCTAATTCATTCTCCACTGTGCAGCTCACTGTTGACAAGTGTCTTTGTTTTGAAGTAAGACGTGAGCTCCGGGTTGTCGACTATTCGTTCGTTGCAGGTGTCTGAGCGCGTAAGATTCTGTTTACGTTTTGTGGTATTTTCATGTGTCCCCAGTAGCACATTCGTTTACTGTGGTTCAGTCGTGTGAGGGAGATGAGACTGCTAAAAAGCAATAAGTATACGTGCTGATATTCTGTAGGTAGCCAACATTGTGTTTGAAGTATAATTGGGCTGAGTTTGGAGGGATTTGGGGTATCTGCTGATTCTTTGGCAAAGGGTTCTAGCCTGCTCTGGGGAAAATTGATTTTGTGATGCGGTCCCTGCTTTAAAAAGAGTTTAGCCATTTCTTGTGTATTTCCCTTAAAAAGTAATCAGGATATTTCTGTGGACTCTAGTTGGAAATGATTGATTGACTGACAAGAGTTTGTTGTTGTGGACTCTGACTGCATGCAGACTTTTAAGCTGCTTACTGCTGTTTGCAGGTGGCTTTTGCTGTTGATCCCACTGGGTGTTGATGGCTAGTCGTTTTTACTCACTCACTAGCTAGCTAGCCAGCCAGCCTATTTTTATTGACAACGTTGTTCATGCTGTGTATTGTCAGGGTTCTCAGGTTTTTTTTGTAGGCCTGTGTGGGCTACTCATGTTTGACTGTCACTGGAACAGCGGAGGGCTTGTTTTGTGCCTTATAAATGAGCTGCAGTGGACTCTCTGGTGGCTTGGTGCAGATTGTTCCGACCGTACTTTGTGACACAATGTAGACGGTAGGTGACTGAGTGTTTTGGTCTTTTGACGTCTCTGGGTTGGTCTACAGGACACCTTGTTAAATAAGTTGCTGGTTGTGTCGGAGGGGTAGCTTCTGGATGTTACAAGCTGAATTGGGACTAGTTGCTTCACAATACATCTGCTTTATGGCTGCTCTCACCGGTTGCAAATGGTAATAGCAATAGATGCTACTTATTCACTGCTGGTGACTAGGAGCAAGTGGACTGCTAGTGGTTGGTTGCAAATGGGCTGCTAGTTGTGGGTGTAAAAGATTGTGGGTTCGCCACTTATGGCTTACTGAAGGTGGGCGTTGCACCGGTGCTGCTGATTGCTCACATGCGGCTGCAATTAGTTGCTTGTAATCATGCTTCCACTGGCTAGCCTTTGACATGATGTTTGTGACTGCAGGCGTGTTCACATCCTCGGAGCTCAGTGTGGCGTTTATAGGTGTGTTCAGACGTGCTGATGAAGATCATACATACATGTGCTGTTGGTTAAAGAGTGAAAGGCTTTGAAAACTCAAGATTCAAGCTTGAGGGGAACGTCTGCATGAGTGCTTGTGGTCCCAGAACTTCTAGTAGGCAGCAGTGTCCTTGGTTTCTTACTTCACCCCAATTCTTTCAATAGGCAGTGACGGGACAGTTCATGCTCCAGCTGTGTTTGCTGTTAACCCTCACAGTGATTGCTGGTGTTAATCCCAGTCGGGGACACAAGGCCAGGGCTGGTGGCTTTGATTTGTTTACAAGAGCATTAGATCAATGTAAACAGCGGGGCTCCAACCTTCTAGTCTCCCATCTTTTTTTTTATTATCCTAAGCTGCTTGAAACTGAAGTTGTAAAGGGGACTGATCTTCTTTGCCTAACGAGGTGGTCGCAACAAAAAAAAATCAGAGGAGGGATTGAGGAACCAGCCAGGCAGCATGTACGTGCATCAACTTTCACTTCAGTAGAGTTCTTTTTAACTTTAATGGCTCCCTTTGCATGGAACTAGGCGGCTGAAGGACTTGGCACTCATTTGATATTTGAGAGCGGTCTAGTTCGAAGAAGGTCCGAGGACCGCGTCCTCTCATGAAGCAAATGTTAATTGTGTTTTTCTAGCAAACAGTATGTACAAAAGCTTACATTGGGGAGTGGAGAGGTGGTGGAGGGTGTTCAGGGAAGACAGCAAACCGCATATTCAGGAAAGACAGCAAACCACAGACTGGTTATGTAAAAGTCACCGACTGTGGTGCTGTAGAATGTCACAGTTTGTCAACAAGTACTGTGCATTCAGCTGTAGGTTTTTTTTTTTTTGCATTCACGTAAACTTAAAGAAGCGGTCTTTTTGTGAAAACTGCTGGTTTTATAGGGCATAAGGCATTCCCACTGCTAGTAGTTGGGGCTTTAGCACACCAACCTTTGCTAATTTGGTATTTTTAGCCCCACTTACATAGGGGTCCCTTACTCATTGTAACTGTTTTAGAGTCATACACTCAGTTATTAGGCTTTTGCCCTACCCATCAGTTAATCGGGGGCATTACCCTCTTTCATGGTCAGTCAGTTATCGGACTGTTAGCCGTTGCATGTAGTTGTTGGTGCTTTAACCTCATCCAGTGTACTTTGGTGAGCAATCGCTTCGCCCACAGCCAGTTATAGGGTCTTTATATCTACAACTGATCAAGGAGCGTACTATGATTGGGCAAACTGAGTTTACAATCGGAGGCTATTGCAGGACTAGTCGGAATTTTCCTGCGCTCAAACTGGTTAGTTAGTCTCCTACAAACAATCACCAACCACAAAGAGGGGTGATTTGGGGATTCTGTTGTTCACCCTCATAATGGTCCTTGAATGTACATCCATGATAAGACCTCGTCAGCCATTGCCTCTTGCCTCTATTACTACTGGTTCTTACAATCAGTAGGATGTTGGAGCAGATCTCTTTTGCTTAAGTATGCACAGTGTGTCAGTAGTCAGAGTATGCATGCCAGAGCTTGAGCAAATGTGTTAAATGTTTTGAATGCCGCTGTGGATGATAACTATTTCCTAGAAGCCATGTTTCCTCAATTCTCTGTTGATCATTCCTTTTGTGCATGATATTTCTCATGCATCATACCATCCATCTGTACGTGTGTGGTAGATATAAGATGGCACAGGTTCTTGGGTCGAGTATTCATGGGCCATGTCATACCCAGAGCCATCACAAGGTGCCTTATTGTGGGCAACTCAATGGGCACCGATATGTGGCTGAGCTTATACATTGCATGGAAATATTTTTTGATTTGTGCGGCTATGAGCAATGCTCTGTGGCAGACATCTTGTCACTGTCACATTATGGACACCTGGATCTTCTTCAGAGGCATTTCAAACAACGAAATACATGAATGTGGAGACTTGCCCAGAACTGTTATGTGAAAGAAGTGGCTGCATAGGATTTGGGAGTTTGGGACTTGAACTCTGGTAATGTACAACTGTGAATAATAGCGATAGGTGAAGCATATTTTTCCTCACAGCAGTATTCTCACTGAAAAAGCTGCTGCTTTGACTATAGCAAAGCTCTCGGTTAAGAGGGACGTATATTGGTGTCATAGCCCATGTTGGAATTCTCACTAAGGAGTTTGACAGTTCATAGGCGGGATACTAGTTAGACAGCGTCTCGGAGGTAGTCCAGCAGACAGTAGTGCTGTATGCTTTTCTGACTAAAAACTGTCAGTTTCTTGGTTTACGTCCTAGTCTACTTTTTTTCCAAGTTTGATATAAAAACGAGTCCAGGCTTAGTTTTTGGCTAGTTCACAGACTCCATCTCAAATCTTATTAGACTATATTCGCCTCTAGGTCACCATGTTGGGTTTTGGTAGCCTTGGGATATCCACCAAACACTCCCACTGCCACATGTCTGATACTGTTGCACAGAGGCCATGCCGAGTAGATGTGCGAACTGTTGAGATTTGGTGGGCGGTGTAAAGCAGTGCATCAGCAGATTCTTCATTAGGGATCTGGTCGTGTCTCAGAACAGCTAATTGCTGCTTGGTTTTTGCTACTGGTAAATGAAAAACACCCTTTAAAGGCAGTGTCTTAGTAAGATTTAAGAAATAGACCTGTGCCAAGTGCAAGCTTTGTTCCAGATAAGGCGATTAATGTCAGCTGGCCACCAAACTGTGGAACCCACACATTAGTGTAACACTAAATGATGGGGACCCCCTCAGAATATGATGAGGGGGTCCACAAGTCTCTTTATCTTATTATTGGCCTTGGTATGCTGAAGGCCCCTGAAGGTTTGGGTCCCCTTGAAGGGTAGGGGCCCCCAGGTGCTGCTGGGGCTGCAGTGGCCTGTGTTACGTGCCTAAGCGCACCTTCATCTAGACAGAATTACATAACTGTCTCTATGGAAAGAGTCTATGAATGAACTGTAAGACTTACTGAAGGGCACAGCTACGGATTATTTTTGGAATTTTAGTGAGGCAGTAAGACATAGGGATTGCTTAAGATTGCACAGTCTGACTAAATTAACTTGCAAATTGAGCGTCAGACCTTTGAGAAATCCACCAACAAACCTTTTCAGGGTGTGTGCCTTTGTAAACGTCTGTAGCATGATTCTTGTTCCTTGTCATTCACTTTAAGCCTGCAAGTTATTTTGCTCCTGCAGAGATGTTCAAAACTTGCAAGGGTGGGGAGTCAATGTGCTCCATGTCACTCTCGCCAAGACAAAATGTAGTTCTTGTCGGTGGACACTCTGAAACAGCAGAGGCTTGAATGATCATGGAGTCTAAACGTATGTTTTAATACACTGCTAGCATAAAAAATTTGCAGCTTGCACTGAAAAATGAATCTTTCTCTTAGAGAGGATTTACATAGCTTTAGGAGAAATCAGGTCATATTTATGTGTAGTTGAGATATTTCTCTGGTTGTCTGGAACTGTGATCATTCATTGTATTTCCATATGGTTTTTCCTGCGGTTTATACGATTTTCCTTTCCAGTTGAGTGCCCCAGTTATTTGGCAAGTACAGGACTGCTACCTAGATGCTATGGCAAATTAGCATCAGTGGCACTGGAACTTATTGGAACCTGAAGCAGCAGTCGTATTGTTGCTGAGTGTTTCAATGGTGTTTTATTATGAGCATTTATGTAGTAGTCCAGCTCTACATGGCACCACAGGGCTTTCAGACTGGATTTGTACTCAAGCGTCCATGGCAACAACATTGTTGCAAACCTGTATAAGCATGAAAGTCTCCAGTGGATTCTCAATTCTGATTTAGAGCTCCATATTTTGAAGCATTTCTGCTATGACATTCCAAAACATGACTGGACACTGCCAACCAGATAATTATACAAACACTCTCTCCTCTTAACACCTGTGCAGTAGGGACAGAAGGTAAAGTGTCAAAACTAGAGTAGAAGGTGGACTGGAGGGTCATCTGTCCTACTGGTTTGTGGTCTCTGGAACAATTGTTGCACTCTTTTTTTTTTTTTTTCTTTTTTTTTAATTTTTAATTTTTTTAATTTTTTTTTTAGAAGCTGTCTGATGCATTCATTTCAAATAACCCATAATTTTCCTCCTATTCCATTGGTCTTAATGAGAAAAGGGGATCTCACCTTGCACACTGCTACTGCATTCTAGTACCAGTTAATTTCTCAGAGCTAGCAAACTGATGCTACCAGGGAACCCACAAAAAGTCAAACTGGAACCAGTGTCTTCCGTGAACTTTGTATGTTAGTAAACCTAGAGGGCCACTTGAGTGTTGTTGGGTTATTTTATAAGGACCCCTATATCTCTTGAAATTTGGTTGATGTATCTCTGGGCTAAAAAAAGAAATTGGTAGACACTCAGCCCCTGCCTTGTGACTGGAGCATGATTGGTTGATATAGGGCCCTTGCTTCCAGTTACTGGTGCAAATGTGATTGATATGGGGTCATTGCCTTTCAGGTTAATGGTTTTGAGTTCTCACAGATTGCTTAAATTCTCGCCAGCCGTGCCCGGGATTCGGCGTGCACACAGTAGAAGAGGTGCAAGCATTCAGTAGCAGTGGCTGGGGTTCGTACTCCATCATATCGGCTCATTTGCGTTCAATAGAGCGGCTATAAAACGTTTGGCAGCCAGGCCTTATTGACCTGCTGCGATTCAACTGTTTCCAGGGTATCTCTCTAGCCTTCAAACAATATCTTCTGACTTCCTGATTCCTGATAAATTGATAAGAGGAATTGTGTGAGTCAATAGAGATGTAGACACTTTGCCAATAGAACCCCCGAGGTATTGATCCAGCAGTAAATTAAAGTCTTACTTAGAAGCTGCCGATAATTCTAATCTCCCCCCTCGCCAATTATAGCCTTATAGTACTGGGAGTGCAAGCCGCATAACAGAGCGCGCTAGGGAGAGGTGTGTAAAGAGGAAACATACTGATGAAAGAGGCTATGTCTAGAGATGAAACACTGATGGAAAAATGTATCACATATGGGAGAGCTGCTAATAAAGGGAAAGCAATGAAAAGTTACTTAGAATTATATGATGACTGATGGTGCGCATGTAAAGGGGGCTGGGTATCAATGAGAACAGGCATCCAAAGGCTTTCTTTAAATGTAGGGTGCTGATGGGCTGTAAAGTTTTTGTATAGAAATGGCACAAATCCTGAACTTGGACCAGGCACAAATGTCACACAACTGTGATGCAGGTGTCCGGAACAGGCAGCCCAGGAGGAGTGTGAATCAAATGTATGGACAAGGCACCAGATTTTCAGACAAGGGCAGCAAGCACTCGAAACAAGGGCTTCAAGGCAGTCTTAGCTCAGTTCCATAATAGTGCACAGAGCCAATGGACAGAGAGGTTGTCGGAAAGTCCAAAAAGTTCTTCTCTGCTCTCCACTGTGATGCTCACTCAAACGCATGCCTACGCTCGCTCTTCAAACTCATGCGCGTGATGCGTTTGGTCATCTTTGCCTAGTTAATTTTTGCTATGGCCATTACTGTATGTATATCTGTATGACCAACTCCTTTGCTCTCAAATCCACCTACCGGTTTGCCACATCAAAAAAGGAACTGCATTGTATATCTAGTGAAAGGCTAAGGAAAACAGTGCCTGAATAAATTAATATTTCTCTCCTTTGAAAGGTAGTGGACAACAAAAGGAGCTACATAAGTAAGTTCTTCAAGATAGAAAAGGCAGTTCTAAAACTGGACATACTCCTTTCACAGCCATTGCCAACATTGTTGAAAAATGTGCTTAAAGCTTAAAAAAAGGCAACTGTTATGAGATGGAAAAATGGTACTATTTGGTTTTTTTGTGTGCATTTTTTTCAACACCACTCGTGAATTCTTGTGAGATGAAGTTTGACAGACAAGTGTTTTTAGTAATACTCTAATTGAGGATGTTAGAACATACAATGCACCACATGCTTTACTGCTCCTAGCACCCGAATAAGGGTGCTTTGATTTCTTAAGTGCTTGCTACTCATTTTATCAGTCTGTGAAAAATTAGTCTTAGTTGGCACTGCCACGACTAAACCTAGAGCATGGAGTCTAAATTAATCTTTATTCCGGATTCAAGTTTACAGCATGCTCCATGTTCAAATGAAGTGCTTTCCTGGCACTTTATCGGAATCTGACAAAAAATGACTGGTTGTTTTCCCACAGGGATCTCTAATGTACATTTTTAGGTTTCAGCCACAGCTTTTTTTACGTGTCGTCGAAACGGCTAATGTGTACAATACGAAAACTCAAGTTGGTTTTGGATCAGCCCATTGCTAATGACTGGTTGGCTTTCTTGTATACCTTATTCGACTGCTTCTTATTCACTGGTATACCTTCCTTTTCTTGTGCTTACCCCTACCATGTAGCATAGCTTCTTTAATATCCTGTTAAATAGATGTCCTGTATCCTTCTACTGCTACAATTGAAGGAACTACTTTTGTCTTTGTTTCAGCACAGGAGTGCATGTGTTTTCTTGCTCTCTTCCTCATGTATTGCTTCCTATCTCACACCTATCCCCTCGTTGGGTTGCTGCTCCCAACCCCTCTTACAGCTCTGTTGCTTCCCTTCCCCGTCCCATTCGTATTTTTATTGGTATTTTTTTCCCCAATATCCCCCCAGCTCCTCTGTTACGCCCTCATCTGGCATGGCAACCACTAAGCAATGTTCAGTTGACACCCCCCCTCCCAAAAAAAAACTGTTGTTGCTCCTTGCATTCCGGTTTATTTTTATTTTTTTAACTTTTTTTTAGGGCCCGGTAACTGCGATGTGCTACTGGCCCACTCACTTTCATGCACCCTTTGGTGTGTATGTTTTTTAATTTTTTTATTTTAATACTATGTTAATACGGTGTCTGCCATCTTGGAACAGTAATTCTTCAAAAAAGACAAAATGGGCTCCTGCATACACATACATTATAATGCTGCTGCAGCTTTTGGTTTATTTCGTCAAAGCTGTTCAGTATCAAAAACAAAGCATTTTGTGTCTCTTAAGCATTTGCAAAGCCAAATGGTTGCTAACAACTTTGAAAGGCGAGATCTGTTGACTTTGCCAACTCTCTTTTATATGGAGTTTCTAATTGGGCGCTTGTTTCAGGTTCGGTGGTAAGTTCTTTAGGATGTGCTCTGCTCGGATAAGTGCATCACAGCAAGTTTCCAATGTTTAACCTGGTCTTTGTTCTGTTCAAAACACAGGTGCTACCCAAATATATTTAAACGGAGTACTATTAAAAAAATGAAAAAAGTGACCATAGGCTCAACTGTAATACTTCGAAATACTCCATATCTTTCTATATGTATATTCAGAACTAGACTAGACAAGACAAGACAAGTCCTACCCTGCTAACCTTCAGGAAACAAGTGAAAACCTGGCTCTTCAATCAATAAGTCCCCCGCTCCATGGCCTTTCCTTCCCTTCCAGTCCGTAGTGCCGAGACACCCACGGGTAATTTGCGCGCTTTACAAGTTGCTTAAAAAAAAAAAAAAGACTAAGTGGATGTAAGCATACAGTTCTCCACCAGCTCTCTGACTACTACCGGGGTACAATCCCAGGCTGTGTCACGATCGAGTATCTTCTTCAAATACAAAATATTTATTTCAAAACAACATAAAATTAGAATTTAAAAACACACACATTGACTCCCCCACAACTGTCCCCTTTATCCCTCGCATGCCAGATGCCATTATGCTGCTGAACACTTGTGTTTCTAACGGTCCTTTGCCGGAGATATTTTGGTTAGCGTCATATTCTGGATTCTGTCAACATGTCGTGACAGGGGTAAAAGCTTTCAACAATGTTCTTCAGAGCTTATCTAAGGGTTGATTACAGAAGCAATATTTTGGTAAAGTGGGAGTTTCGATAGTGGCAGGTACGTTTTAATATATCGGTTTCTATAACGTAGTGCTCTGAAGTGAACACAAGTTGACACTACAGAACTCTACAGATCTTAATAATTAATGAACCAGCCCTTGTTAGAGCAATCTTTGGCCTTAATTTAAAAGTGTGCAGTTCATCCCTCAGTGCACATCTCATCAGACAACAACAATTTACCAAACAAATTACCTATTTATTATGCTATCCTTACTTATTTTTCACTATAGGGCCATCTTCTGGTAGTCTGCTCTTCCTAGTTTTGTATCGAGGGTT
This sequence comes from Calotriton arnoldi, assembly GCA_963921515.1. Taxonomy (NCBI): domain Eukaryota; kingdom Metazoa; phylum Chordata; class Amphibia; order Caudata; family Salamandridae; genus Calotriton; species Calotriton arnoldi. The sequence goes on from CAWUFW010000809.1 coordinate 1,061,263, forward strand.
GTCTTGCTTCTCAGAATTCTCCTGTACGGTTTACTCATACGTACTTTGAAATTTGATGTTCTCCCTCATGAAGTATTCTAATTTTCTTGGCATTTTCGATTGTGATATACTTGGGCACATAACGGTCAATGACCCATTGTAGCTGTGTAGAGCGTAAAAGCTCACTAGGGACAATCGGAACTGCAATCCAATAACGTAATACAACAGAAAATGCCATGCGGTGCTCTCATCTATAATAGAGGAGAAAATAATACCAAAACAACCCCCCAGACCAGCGCATGGAGAACCGTTTTATAAGATTCAATAATAGCAGTATGGATGGTAGTGATGATAAAAAAAAAAGCTGATCTGAAACAGACAGTTAGTTATAGATTCCTTACCTTAGAATATCCCCCAGGCGTCAGACTGGATCTGGATAATTTTTTCTCTTAACAGTACCCCTGCTCGTCGGTAGGTGGTGTCGGTCGACTCCGCGTCCGTCGTTGGCGTCGTGGTCGCCGGGATGACGTCGCAGTGCCTACTTAGACGCCGCCCCTGCGCACTGACGTCAGTTCTGACACGATTTTCCACGCCAGAAGCACAGAGCCATGAAAGACACTGACCACTGGTGCGCTACAACTAGGGTCCTGTAAGGAAGTCCCTATCCCTACAAGTCAGTTCACAGTGCGGGGAGGATGGGTGGGGCAGTAAGGAATCTATAACTAACATGTGTCTCTTACAAATACATAGTTTAAAAAAAAAATTTTTTTTAGAAACTTTATTTTTCGATTTTTCAAAAAAACAATACATTGGCATCAAATAAATACGTATGCATACATTTCGTTGATAGCAATTATAGTCGCATGAGACACAAGGCCGCACCAAAGAGGGAAGGGACAAGGGGGACAGAAGAATCATCCACAAACATGTCCCTGCGGGGGAGGGGCGGCAGAGAAGGCACCCCTACCCAATGCGGACCCTATCAGAACTAAGCGTCGCGTTCCCACTAGAAACAGACCCCCGGGTATATCTGCATCACTGCTCACTAGTAGTAACATCCCGTGAGGACGGCTCCCCCTCCGCTAACCCAGTGGCACACAGGACCCGCCAAGCCATCAGGTCATCCTGCAATTTCTCATCCCGTCGGGTATGTTTCATGTGTGCCTCTTCAGCCAGCGACCACTCTCGAACATCTTTGAGCCAAGCAGGAAGTTCAGGGGCCCTCTGCCCCATCCAAGTTATTGCCACCCTGCGCCTGGCAAGCACCAACATTAACTGTAAGAGTTTATAGGGGAGTTTCTTCCTCTTGGGCCTGCGAACCATCGCGAGTAGACATTGCAAGGGATCGAGAGCCACCTGAAGCCCCGTGGCGCTTACAACCCTAGTCACCACCCCCGTCCAGAACTGCGCAACCAATGGGCATTCCCATGCCAAATGCAAAAAGCCTGCATTCTCTGCGGCACATCTAGGACAGCCAGCGCCTCTGCTACTGTCAATGCGTCTGAGACACCGGGGTAAGGTAGGTGCGGTGTAGGTAATTAAAGTGTGTTAGCTTAAATCTGGCATTGCATGAAACAGTGTGTGTGTGTAAGGGAGCCTATGCGCGCCCACTGTGCCTCCTCCAGCGGGGCAGCGAGGTCCCTCTCCCAGGCAACCCTAGATGGCGGGACCGGGGGGGTGGAATCCTGTTTCATCGCTTTATATAGGAGGGAGATCAAGCTACGCCCCTTGCCGCACGTGAGCATAACATCCAGTGTATGTGTCAGTGGTGGAATATCTGGGTACTGGGGCCAGGCGATTTTCACTACATCTTGCATACCCCTGAAATGCAAAAATTGGCCTTGTCCAAGGCCAAAGTTCTCCACTGCCTGCTCATAGGTGATAAAGGTTTCATTAGGATATAGATTGGCGAGAACCTCGCACCCTCCCTCCCTCCAAATTCGGAAGGACATGTGACATGCCATAGCTATAAATGGAGCCAGTATCCAGAGCGAGAGCTCCCTGTGAAAGGGCGCCCTTCGAAGGACCCTCTCAACAAATCGCTGCCATATGCCAGCTGTATGTCGCACAGTATAGGGGAGATGCATATCTGATCCCGCACCCTGCATCAGCGCCTCCTGCAGTGTCTGGGTGTCTGCCCCATCAAGCAAAAGGCGCTTCTCCCAGTTGTCAGTGTCGGTGAACCAACGGGCCGCATGTTGGAGATGGGCGGCATAATAGTATAGGTCAAATTGAGGGGCTTCGAGACCGCCCTCCTCGTAACTGCGGACAATGGTGCGAAGGGCTACCCTACTGCGCCGACCCGCCCAGAGCAGAGATGTGAGCAATGTGTTGAGAGTTTTAATAACTCGAGGTGGCAAAGGGCAAAGTGAGTTCTGTAGCACATAGAGTACCCTGGGGAGCATCACCATTTTCGAGATGGCGAGACGGCCCATAAGTGAAAGTGGAAGAGTATTCCAGAAAAGCACGGACTGCCGCAATGCCGTAGTGACGCGGTCCACATTCCGGGCCAGCGCTTGTTCGTCCGTCAGGGTCACCTGAATACCCAGGGAACGGAACGCCGTCCGCTCCCAACGCAGTTCCAGATCTGGCAAATCCTCCGGAGGCACCGCCGCTAGTCCTGCCAATGGGAAAACGAGGGATTTACCACGGTTCAGCCGCAATCCAGAGACCTCACCAAACTGATCTAGGTGGTGCAACAGCACCGGCAGGGCATCGCGGGGAGAGGCCAATTAAAACAAGGCGTCGTCCGCGAATAAAGAAATGACGTGAGTCATGTCCCCCAGCGTAATACCCCACTGCGCCATATCCGCTCTAATCCGGACCGCGAAGGGCTCTATAGCCAGGGCAAACAAGAGTGAGGAGAGGGGACACCCCTGTCGTGTACCCCTCCCGAGTTGCCACTCTTCGGACCGCGCGCCCCCGAGCTTAACTCTAGCGCATGGGGCCGTGTATAAGATACGAACCCAGCGACAAAATTGGGGACCCATCCCCACAGCACGCAAGACCTCGAGAAGATATCCCCAATCCACCGTGTGAAAAGCTTTGGCAAGGTCAATGGAGACCAATACCATCTGCTCCTCCCTGTCCCACACCTCATGCAAAATGTGAGTCAGTCGCCGTTTTTTACATTTGTAGATTCATAGCCGTGTTTCGTCCCGGTATGAACCCACATTGATCCTCGTGGATTAGGCGGGCCATATGCGGTGCTAAGCGAGATGCCAAGAGCTTGCAAAGGATTTTTATATTTGTATTGATCATCATAATCGGCCGATACGATGAGGGCTCGTGTGCATCTCCCCCTGGTTTCAAAATCATACAGATTTCCCCCTGTGTCATACTTGGCGGGAGGATTCCTCGTTTAAAGGCCTCATTGTAAACTTGCAGGAGGAGGGGGGGGCAGAATATCGGGGAATGCTTGGTAGAACTCGGGCGGAAAGCCATCACTACCCGGAGATTTGGCCCGCAGGAGATGCTTCAACGCGGATTGAACCTCACATAGCGTCAGTGGCTCATCAAGTTCCTGCCGTGCCTGTTCAGACATGGTACTCAGGGTCAACCCATGTAGATACGGGAGATAAGACGCCTCCCCTACCACGGGATCCGCGGTATACACCACCTGAAGATGCGATTGAAGGACCCGCAATAATCCCACCTGTGAATGCACCAGGCACCCAGTGGAATCCCGTAAGGCCTCAATCGCAGCAGGAGCGTGTTCTCGGCGGAGGATCCAGGCCAAGAGACGACCTGATTTATCCCCTTCTCTGTAAAGGCGCTGTCTGTATTGCGTGAGCGTGTATTTATCAAGCCTGTCTAAGATGTCATGGATGCGCTCCTGGATCTCTCGTTCCCCATCCCTCTCGGCTGCGTCAATAACTATCGAAGTCTGTACCTTCAACAGGCGGCGTTCCTCGTCTTGCAGCTCTTGTTGGAGCTGCTTCCGAACCCCATACGTCACACTCAGACATGCCCCTCTCACTACCGCTTTCAGGGCTTCCCATTTGGTGGCCTGCAATAGGTCTGTCCCACCCCAATTTAGATCGACGTAATCAGTAAGGGCAGTTTCTACCTGGTGCCTCCCCACCTGATCCTCAAGAATCTCTGCCTGCAACCTCCAAGTCCGCGTGCGGCACCTCGGGGCTCCCCATTCCATCACGCATGCTACAGGGGAATGATCAGATAGGAATCGCGCTAGATGAGTCACCTCCAGAGACATGTTGGGATCGGGATTCGCGACTAAAACCCTGTCGAGGCGGCTATATGTGTTATGAGTAGATGAGAAGCAGGTGTATACTTTCTGGGTTGGGTGTCTTTGGCGCCATACGTCTTGGGCCCCTAGATTCCCCATGACCTCCCGGAGTTTCACCGTCATTCTGGGTTTCGTGCCAGTGCGGGGGGGAAATCTATCCAGGACAGGATCGAGAACACAATTAAAATCTCCCATCCAAAGCAGTGGAACCTCTAGTTCCGATACCAGGACCTCCTGCAGGGACTGATAAAAGCCCGGGTCATCAGTGTTCGGCGCATAGGTGTTCACTATGGCCACGTCTTGACCATCTAGCTTGGCTCTGTGGAGCAGGTACCGCCCCTGGATATCAGCTTCCACATATTGGATGGCTAGAGGAACCCCGGGCGCCACCCACACAAGGACCCCTCTAGCATAGCTTGAAAAGGAGGAGTGAAAGATCTGGCCCCGCCACTTCTTTGTCAATTGTTGAGCCCCTTCGTCCGTGAGATGGGTCTCCTGGAGGCATGCTAATGAGACCTGATGTCTACGAAGGAAAGACAGGACCCTGTACCTCTTGGTGCATGTACCCAGCCCCCTCACATTCCAGCTTAAAAATTTAAACCCCATAGTGGTTGTAACGCCCAATCCCCGGGCAGTCCATGCCCCACGCAGCTACCTACATTCTGTGCCTCAACTGTGATGCATACGATGCCAACAAAACCCAACAAAACCCCTTAAAGCCCCCTCCCCCCACCCACGAGCAATTTACTGACAACCAAACATGCAGAAATACCCTTCCCGTGCTGGTGCCAGGACGTGCACAGCGATCCCATGAGCCCAACAGGGCCTAACTTCGTTTATGAATGAAAGAAAAAAAAACCTCCCCCTCCCCAAAAGCCGACCCCCGACCCGTACCAACCGCTCATGTCATGAATTTGTGTCCCGGGCCACCCATCGAAAATCTGATACACGTAGTGCAGAACAAAGCAAGCAGCGGAGCCCAATAGACACAGCCATCATCATCTCTGTGATCTCGGCGAAATCACTAAAATCCCCAATGTGCCATAATCCCCGATCCCTCACAGCCCAGCCCCAACCACCCCAACTTTGGGAAAAACAACAGGATAACAGCCAGGGGGGCCCACAAGGAGCCCATGTCCGAGGCAGGAAGTACACAGGCAATGTACAGGTGAGGGACCGGCAGCGGATCCCCCCGAGCCACATCCACAACCACTGAGCCACCACGGACCAACTGCCTGCGTTTCAAAAGTGAAGCAGAGGGCCACTGTGTACTCAGGGTGGGTCCGCAGCAGCAGGAGGCGGATCCATAATGGTTTCTGGGATCACTTGATTAGTGGATAGAAGGGTGTCCGGCACCAAGGTCTCCTCAGGCGGTCCCGCCATCATCCGCGGGGGAGAAGCGTCCGAGTCCGAGGAGTCCACACGCAGAGCACCATCATTCCCCACTGTGATCCGCTGTCGTTCCTCCCTGGCGCCGTCCATGGCCCGGCCCCCGCGTCTACTTCTGCGTCTTCTCCTGGGTCTGGTCCCCCAGGTACTCCCTCTGCTCACGCTCGGGGAGGGCCCCTCCCCGGACCTCGAGCCACTCCCATACTTCCTCCGGTGAATCAAAGAATTGAGCCTTTCCCTGGGAGATCACCTTGAGTTTCGCGGGGTACAATAGCATGTACTGCAGACCAAGTTCACGGAGCTTTTGTTTAACACCCAGATAGGATTTTCGCTGTTCCTGAATGTGGCGGGTGTAATCAGGATAAATAGATATTCTAGCGCTATCATAAGTGAGGTCCGTTGCCTCCCTAGCGGCTTTCAGGATACAATCCCTGTCCCGGTAGTTCAGGATTTTAGCAATGAGGGCCCTAGGAGGGGCCCCGGGCGGAGGTGGAGGGGTCAACGCCCTATGGGCCCGCTCCACACAAAGACCGCAGACAGGCCCGTGGGGCACAGCTTCGTTCGGATCCATTCCTCTAAGAAGCGCTCCGCATTGCCCTGCTCCGCGCGCTCCGGGATACCCAGGACCCTGATGTTACTGCGTCGGGCCCTGCCTTCCGCCTCCTCCGCTCTGCGCTCCAACGCACCGGTTGTGGTGGTGAGCTGAGTAACCTGGTGTTTCAAGGAGGCCACCTCCCCCTGCAGCTGGACGATGTCCCCCTCTGCCGTGGAGACCTTATCTGCCACCTTCCGCAGATCCGCCCGCAGTAGGTTCACATCAATGGACACAGTCTCTATTTGCTTTCCCAGGGCGGTGTGAGAGCACGTATAGCCTCCAGCAATTCGGCTCGGGACGGTTCAGTAGGGGTGTCGCCCTCGCTGTCTAGGCCTGTCTGGCGAGTGATCCTCTGCGTGGGGAGGCGCTGCGTGGTGTACTGCGTGATCGTATTTGGGTTAGAGGCGCGTGGGGGCTTATCCTTACCCATGGTGCAGAACTCAGGCCGTCAAGTGAGGTGTTCACCTAGCCCGGTCCGGCCTTGTAGGGTAGTCTCTCCCCCTCCGCCGACACAGGGCGCACAGCAGAACAATCCGGAGTCCAGGGGACCAGTGTCACTCCCCAGGACACCCACTCTGGGATGGCGTCAACCACGGGAGATCAGGCCGGCCAATCCGGCTCCCCAGGACCACTTCTCCACTGCATCGGTGCCAGGACGACGACGTGGGCCCTCTGCGCACCCACCGCCGGGGTCCACGCCACCCCTCCCGGTTCCAGGATCACTGTTCGGAGTGCCCCGAAAGAAGGGCCAGACACCTCTGCTGTCACTCAGGAGGGCACTCCGCGACCAAGGGTGGGCCAGACAGGAACCCCCACTCCACTTGCGCTGCTCACCGTGGCAGGCTGGCCCTCACCGCCACGTTCGCCACTCACCGGGACAGCGCCGCCAAATAGCCGCGGCCCACGCACTGCGCTCTCCGTCACAGGAGCTCAAGCCGGCGGGAGGAGCGCGCGACTCCAGCGCCCCCCAAACGGCCGCCGTGCGTCGTCGCAGACCTCGCAGCTCAGGACCTCTCCGAAGGGCCCCAATCACGGTCCACTGCTCAATGCGGAACCAGGCAGGTAGGCACCGCCTCCCCTGGGGCTATAAAGATTCCTCCAGGCCCCCGTAGGTTAAGGCCCGGCGCCCGTCAGTGCCCTGCGCAGGCCTCCAGCCCGCAGGGCCGTGTCACGGGGATCCGGGCCAGCACCCCACCGGGAGCCTCCGGCGGACAGGATCGTCAGCCGGGCCGGTCCGATGGCCACAGCACGATGTCGGGGGGAGCTCCCCCACTCAGGGCCCGAATCCCGCTCACGCGAGCATAGGCCGCATCCCCGGCCTCTCGTAGGTGCGGGCCGCCGGGGCACCAGCCGCCGGGACGATTCCGCCGGTCTCCAGGTCGGATTTGGTTCCGAGACGGGTCCGGAGCACCGCCGCTCGATTCAGGGCTCCAGGCGCCCAGAGAGTGCTGTTGTGGGCGCCCGTAGTAGGGATTTAGCAGGATTTTTTGCGGCTGGCAGGTCGGGAGCTTACGTCCTGTCGGCCATGTTGCTTGGCCACGCCCCCCTACAGATACATAGTTACCGAAAGAGACAGTTCGGTATATATTCCTTACCTTAGAATAGATACCCCACCAATACCAACCCTGGAGGAGGGTCTGCAAACCCAGTTCACACCAGAAAGTCCTGGAGGACAGAACAGGCAAAGTAGCCATCCCTCCGGACTGGAGTAATGTCTGGTGAACGTGTGCATAGAAGCCTACGTGGCCGCCTGGCAGATTTCAATAAGTGGGACTCCATGTGACAAAGCAGTAGTTGCTGCCGTAGCTCTAGTGGAATGAGCTCGCAGCCCCACTGGAGGTTCCTTTTTAGCTAAAGTGTAACAAATCTTTATACAAAGGACAACCCATCTTGAGATGTTACGCTTTTGGACAGCCCGACCTTTTTTGGCACCCACATAGCCAACGAAGAGTTGATCGTCCACTCGGAAATCTTTAGTGCGGTCAAGGTAGAAGGACACCACACGTTTTGGGTCCAGACGGTGGAGTCTCTCCTCCTCCATGGAAGGGTGCGGAGGTGGGAAAAAGGTGGGCAGAGTGATAGTTTGTCCTATGTGAAAAGGAGTAACTACTTTAGGAAGGAACGAGGGTCTCGTCCTAAGCACCACTTTGTCCGGATGCACAGAGAAGGTGGATGGAGGAGCGTACAGCAGTTTCCTGATATATATATATATATTTATATATATATATGTGTGTGTGTGTGTGTGTGTGTGTGTGTGTGTGTGTGTGTGTGTGTGTGTGTGTGTGTGTGTGTGTGTGTGTGTGTGTGTGTGTGTGTGTGTGTGTGTGTGTGTGTGTGTGTGTGTGTGTGTGTGTGTGTGTGTGTGTGTGTGTGTGTATTGTTTTAGCAGTTTGTCAACTTTATCTTGCAGTTTTCTCATGTGATGTATATTTAATCTTCTACTTTATGGTATAATCATATTTTGATGTTTCCCTAGTTGGGTAACTTTGCTTTCTTGCCATTTCCCCTTTCCCCCTCCTTAAACATTCCTTTCTTCGCATTTCCAGTTATGATGTACTTGCAAGCGGTTGCTGTTTTCCTTTATGGCAGACAAGCTTGTCTTGTTTTTTCCTCCCATCATGATGTAGCTTGCAATCTTAGCAGTTTTTCCTTTGGATGTACTTGTACTCTTAATGTTTGACAGCTGCGTACTTATGATTTCTTGCTGTTTTCCCCTTGCAGAGTGCTCCAGTGCTCCTGCTGTTTAGGCCTTTACATCCTTCATTCTGTTCAACTATCATTCATGTTCACCACATACAGCAATGGGTCAGCACACTTCAGGCACTGACCCTCTTGCCCAGGAAGTTGTGGCATTTTGCCTGACCCCATGTGCTCACCCATGCAAAAAGGCGTGCACCTGACTGCTAGGGCGGATGGGCCAGTGCTTTATTTTGTCTACATTGTTGTGTGATCAAACTACATCTTCAGATTATAGCAATTCAAAGTCAACAGTACATTTTTTTTGCACCAATAAAAACTGTTTTCCTGTGATGCACATATAAACTAACAAGCATTGGCATAGCCAATAGGTCTCGCCTTTGGGGCCTTATAAGTGTTTAGCCAGAGCTATTGACTTTGCCAATGTCTTCAAGCTGTGCTGTAGAGAAGTGTGGCTGCTGTGCAGCATGCTGAAAAGTTATAATAAAAAAGTGTCAGAAGCATTTTTGTTACTTTATATATGACCAAGAAGGCATTATGTAAAACTGAACTACCATATTAAAAAAAGTATTTACAATAAAAAATGTCCTCAGTTTTCTTTTGTTCTTGCAATGCTGGCAACTTGTTTCTGCCTATTGCAATGGTTGTTTGTTAAAGCTTTTTTTTTGAGGGGGCATAAACAATCGGAGGGTGAAGGTTGGGAACTAGTACCTGTATTATAACACTAGCAGCGGCCAGACGCTAGGGGTGAATCAACAGATGCCAGATTCCGAGAGCAGGCTGAGGTGGTGCTGAGTGATGCTGAGGTGGTAGTGGTGGTGGTGACTGTTGCGGAGACGATGCTGAGGTGATGCTGAATGATACTCAGGTGTTGCTGAGTGATACTGCTGTGGTGCTGAGTGATGCTGTGGTGGTGCTGAGTGATATTGTCTTGGCGCTGAGTGATGCTGTGGTGGTGCTGAGTGATATTGTCTTGGCGCTGAGTGATGCTGTGGCGGCGCTGAGTGATGCTGTGGCGGCGCTGAGTGATGCTGTGGCGGCGCTGAGTGATGCTGTGGCGGCGCTGAGTGATGCTGTGGCGGTGCTGAGTGATGCTGTGGCGGTGCTGAGTGATGCTGTGGCGGTGCTGAGTGATGCTGTGGCGGTGCTGAGTGATGATGTGGCGGTGCTGAGTGATGCTGTGGCGGCGCTGAGTGATGCTGTGGCGGCGCTGAGTGATGCTGTGGCGGCGCTGAGTGATGCTGTGGCGGCCCTGAGCGATGCTGTGGCGGCCCTGAGCGATGCTGTGGCGGCCCTGAGCGATGCTGTGGCGGCCCTGAGCGATGCTGTGGCGGCCCTGAGCGATGCTGTGGCGGCCCTGAGCGATGCTGTGGCGGCGCTGAGCGATGCTGTGGCGGCGCTGAGCGATGCTGTGGCGGCGCTGAGCGATGCTGTGGCGGCGCTGAGCGATGCTGTGGCGGCGCTGAGCGATGCTGTGGCGGCGCTGAGCGATGCTGTGGCGGCGCTGAGCGATGCTGTGGCGGCGCTGAGCGATGCTGTGGCGGCGCTGAGCGATGCTGTGGCGGCGCTGAGCGATGCTGTGGTGGCGCTGAGCGATGCTGTGGTGGCGCTGAGCGATGCTGTGGTGGCGCTGAGCGATGCTGTGGTGGTGCGGAGTCATCCTGTGGTGGTGCTGAGTCATCCTGTGGTGGTGCTGAGTCATCTTGTGGTGGTGCTGAGTCATCCTGTGGTGGTGCTGAGTCATCCTGTGGTGGTGCTGAGTGATGCAGTGTTGGCCCTGAGTGATGATGTGGTGTCGCTGAGTAAAGCTATGGTGGTGCTGAGTGATGCTGTGGTGGCGCTGAGTGATGCTGTTGTGGCGCTGAGTGATGCTGTTGTGGCGCTGAGTGATGCTGTTGTGGCGCTGAGTGATGCTGTGGTTGTGCTGAGTGATGCTGTGGTTGTGCTGAGTGATGCTGTGGTTGCGCTGAGTGATGCTGTGGTTGCGCTGAGTGATGCTGTGGTTGCACTGAGTGATGCTGTGGTTGCACTGAGTGATGCTGTGGTTGCACTGAGTGATGCTGTGGTTGCACTGAGTGATGCTGTGGTTGCACTGAGTGATGCTGTGGTTGCACTGATTGATGCTGTGGTTGCGCTGAGTGATGCTGTGGTGTTGCCGAGTGAGAGATAGAGTGAAGATATAATGCCCAAGTAGAGAGGGTGGTGAGAGAGAAAGAGAGAGAAAGGGTGTACATAGAATAAAGAGTGGAGCGGGATAGAGAGAGAGAAAGAAGGGGAGAGAGAGTGAATGAAGGAGTTTGAAAGAGAAACAGATAAAGGGGTGAGAGAGAATGAAAGGCTAAAAAGATAGAGAGGGGAGAGTTAATTAAGTAGAGAGAATTAGAGAGGGAGAGAGAGAGAGAGAAGGAGAGAGACAATAAGAGTGGGGGTGTGGAGTTTAAATAGAGTGAAGAAGTGACGCGGAAAAAGTAACCTTAAATATAGCTTTGTGCTTTGCGCGAATAAATATTTAAAAAAAAACAGTGAGAGACAAAAATACTGGTAATTAGGCTGTGACTCCCAATATAAAACAAATAGCGATATAAGGTGAAATCAACCCACCGAAGCAATATTTCTAACTAGACAAAAAAAAGCTTGCATTTCAATGCTAATCGCTGTTGTTTTTCATGTGACTGTAGTCCAGGGCCCTCAGTTGGTAATGTGAGCTGCTGCTGCGATTGAAACATCAGAGTCCAGAGAGTTAATGAGCCATGACGAGGAAATGAGGAAGAGATAGGAAACCCAGATGCCAGCTGCGCGTGCACGCCATCGTGAACTCAAGCTGGTCGCCAGCCGAAAGCCAGTGTTTGCACTTCCAAAACCCACTTACTAAAACTCTCGGCCAGACCAGCGCAAGCGCTGGTGCAGGCCGAGACCTAAAAAGGGGTTCTATACTTGTTCTAAATACACCTGCCTGCTAAGGATGACCCCTACTGTTTATTAAAATAATATGCAAATGTTTTTTTTAAACTTAAAATGTTTTTGGAAGCATATAGATGCCACATTAGGTGGCAGCATTGTTTTATTTACGCGTCATATACCTGTAAAAAAACATGAAACTATTTAACCATCACACAAGCTTGCCAAGTTCAGCTTTACTGGCTTTGCCAATGCTTATTTTATATAGTGATGTGCTTGCTTTCTGAATATTTTTTTTAATCATATGTACTTATACGCTATATTTTCTCTAGAGATGTGCTTGCTTACGCTGAATACCGCTCCTGGGGTATTAGCCGTCAACCAGGACTCTCCAGCCATCTCTGTCCTTGGCTTTTCTATCATTCTAACTCCAGGTATAACCCATCTCCTTGCAATCAGCCTCAATGCCTTGGAGCCAGGTGTTTCTTGGCATTCCTCTTTTCCTTTTCTCTTTAGGGTTAAAGGTCAGGGCTTGACTGGTAGTGTTTGATGTGGGCTTGCCAAGGGTGTGACCTATCTAGCCCAGCATCTTTTCCTGATTTCTTCATGAGCAGGGAGTTTGGAAGCCTGCTACCATAGGTCATTTTTGTTGATGATGTTTGGACAGCGGGTTTGGAAGATTTTCCTCAGACAGGCATTGATGAATGTCTGGACTTTGTTGGTGGTGGTCACTGTGGTCCTCGAAGTTTCTGCTCCATACAGAAGAACCGATTTTATGTTAGTGTTAAAAAGCCTGGTCTTGGTTTGCAGTGTTAGGTCCTTGGAGCTCCAGATATTCTTTAGCTGAATGAAGGCAACCCTTCCTTAGACAAGCAGGGTGGCACAGATGCCAAAGTCAAGGCAAGAATTGTCAATGACACTGCCCAGGTAGGTGAAGGCCTCAACTTCTTCCAGTGCATCGCCTGCAAGAGTGACTGCAACTTTGCTGGCCGTGTTAGCCTTCTGGATCTTGGTTTTTTCCCCTGTGGATGTTGAGACCAAGTTGTGCCAGCCACATTGTTGTTCTTCTCTTGCATCTGCTGAAGGGTATGGGAGCGTAGGGCAGGTCATCTGCACAGTCCAGATCGTCGAGCTGAATCCAAGGTGTCACTAGATCCCATTTCTTCTCCCTGCTATGGATGTTTTCATGATCCAGTCTGTGGCCAGCAGGAAGAGAAAAGGTGAGTGCAAACAATCCTTGCGGACTCCGATCGTCTTGGAAGGCTTCCGTGAGTTGTTCTCCATTGACTATCTTCGTCATACCCTCGTATGAATTTGTGATTATTCTTATGAGTTCATCGGGCACATCGTTAGGGCAGAGGAGTTTCCAAAGGGTCTCTCTTTCCATGCTGTTGAATACCTTCTCATATTTGATGAAGTTGACATGGCGGGGAGTGGTTTCTATATTTGCGGAAGCCAGCTTGCTGGTTCGCAACTGAACATCGACTTGTTCCTTCATTATGTCTCTGTTGAACACTAGATGTACAAAGTTTCTTACTCTTTTACTACTAGGTAAACTCCTCCTTGGTATTTTCTCTGGAGTAGGCTTTCATTTTTTAGGTCTCGCCTACGCAGCGCGCATGCGCTGCATAGGAGAGACCTTTAGAAATCGGCACAGCTTTCCCTGCAAAAACGTGCACGCGTTGCATTGCTTCCAATGGCAACGCGTGCACGTCTGGCGATTCACTTGCGGGAGCGAGCAGCTGGCGCCATATGTTAATTATCGCGCCTTGCCGCTCGCTCCCGCAAGGGAATCGCGCTGGCCCCCTCCTTTCGCCCCTCCCTCTGCTGACGCGCGCTTAACAGTGCCAAACACTGGAATAAGGGTCAAAGAAAAAAGTCATCTCCCGGTCTAAAATGAGAGCGTTTTCCTGTCGAATTAAAACAGTGGTAACGTTTAGTGGAGCTTTGAACGGAGTCTGCGCACGCTAAATGTACGATCACACAAGTTATTCTTTTTTTTTTATGCAACTTGTAGCATTTATTTCTCTAATATTTTTTCTGATATGCATGTTTAGTTGGTTCCTTTTTCGTTTTGCCATCCTATTTTGCAATGTTTGGTTTGCGCATTTTCGAATGGAACTGCAACGTATTTCTTTTATCATAACTCACTCGTTCCTATAGCAAATTTGTAGTTTTGTACTCCGTGTTTTTGTGACGGTTGTTTATTTTCGTTCTGGTATTTGTTTTGGTACCTAGCCGCATAGATATGTCGGGTAAAGATGCCCACGTGCTGGCGTTGTTGGAAGGACTGTGCTCTTTGTTGTTTTGTGCCTAGAGCACTGTGCCTGCTCTTTTGGGACCTTTGAGGATCCAGAAGGGGGTTTCTTTAGGAGCGCATTGTGAGCGTATTAATCTTCAAGAATCCCTTTGCCCCTGCAACTCTTGCCACCTTGACTAAACGCCTGAGTTTGGGGCGGATTCGTTGCTGGCATACCCGGGCTCATAAGCCCCCGCTGGTGACTGCCAACAAGGCACGTAGCCTCCGGAGGAATTCCCTGCTTCGCCCCTGCCCCCAGAGAAGTCACCTGGCTGGTTTCAGATGCCGCAGGCCCTGCTAAGGAAGCCCGCCAACAGCCAGAGAGAGAGTGAGTGAGCCGTGTTCCCTGATGACCTACGGCGGCTGTGGAGAGTGCAGCGCCGACCAGGGAGGAACCAGTATGGCTGCCTGCAAGACGGTGGAAGGCCCATATCTGGATCTCATTACCTCAAGTGCGGTACCGCCGGCTCAGTCGTGTCACTCCGTTCCCTTCAGGCTTAAGGGTGAGGGAACTTCCTGAAGTCCGACCCCATCAGTGGTGCAGGCCCTGAATCGGCCCCATACGATACTGAGGGTAAGGTTGTAGTCGAATCTCATCCCCACGGCGAGCCTTCCTCCAAAGGGGCCGCGCTGCACGTGTGGGCGGTTGGCTTCGCTCTGCGCGGGTCACGGAGGACCCGTGGGGCACTTTGTCAGCATAGTGTCCGTATCTATACCATTGATTGCCCGCCCCCTCCTTACTGAGTGGAGTGGGAGGGTGACGACAAAACCACAATTCCCCTGAGGAGTCCAGCGGTTGATCCTGACTGGCATCATTATTTGGCCTATCGTGAAGCCCCTAATAGCCGTACAAGCACTGTGCCCGCAGTTATTCAAAAGGGGCTTGTAGTTTCCCCAGGGCTCATGAAAGTAACATAAACCCTGTTCTAAGAGTACAGGTGTGCCATGCCCTAGGTCCTCACTGCAAGTTAGATGATATCACTATAACGGTGTATGGAAACATTACAGCTGCTTGCTTTTTAACTTCCAGTCACGATCCTAAAAGCACCTCCAATGTTTTGGGCACTGTGATCACTTTTCTGCATTCCCTGCGATATTTGACAAATAACACCGTGTGGCAAATACATATATATTTGATGTTGTTGTGGGCTGATATTATGTCACAGGTATACATGTATGTTGGACCATAATACCACCTCAGCATCACTCAGCACCACCTCAGCCTGCTCTCGGAATCTGGCATCTGTTGATTCCCCCTAGCGTCTGGCCGCTGCTAGTGTTATAATACAGGTACTAGTTCCCAACCTTCACCCTCCGATTGTTTATGCCCCCTCAAAAAAAAGCTTTAACAAACAACCATTGCAATAGGCAGAAACAAGTTGCCAGCATTGCAAGAACAAAAGAAAACTGAGGACATTTTTTATTGTAAATACTTTTTTAATATGGTCGTTCAGTTTTACATAATGCCTTCTTGGTAATATATAAAGTAACAAAAATGCTTCTGACACTTTTTTATTATAACTTTTCAGCATGCTGCACAGCAGCCACACTTCTCTACAGCACAGCTTGAAGACATTGGCAAAGTCAGTAGCTCTGGCTAAACACTTATAAGGCCCCAAAGGCGAGACCTATTGGCTATGCCAATGCTTGTTTGTTTCAAGGTGTACTCATATTTTCTTGATGATTTACTTAGTGTGGTAACTGTGCTCACTTACTTTTACTTGCTTTTATCTGTTTCCCATGTGGTGTACTCAGACTCTCTCTAGCTTTTGTCCCCTTTGATGTACCTGCACTGTTTTGAAACCTTACCTCCAATGAGCTGTGTACACTACCCACCAGCAGAGCAAGCGGTTATTTGATTCATCCACTTTAGAAGACCCAGGGCCCCACCAATCCTTTAGATGGCTGTATGCCCTTTCCCTCCTCATAAGCAGGATGGGTGTCCAATGTGGAGCCCCGTGAGCAGGCTGTTTGCATTCCACACCGCCAGAGCAGACTGTGTGTACTGCCTACCAGCATGAGAAGATTTAATAACAAATAAATCCATGTAATTTCTGGATACACCTCATTTATGCTTTAAGCTGTGTATGAGCCCCAACCGGCACACTTTTCACACTTACCAACACTACAATCGGTACATATAAGAGCAGGTTATATGAATTCATATCCACTTCCTAAGCAGCTTCCCCACAAGGTTGCCATCTGCCAGTATTTTACAGAAATGGGTACCATTATTATGTCAATGCTTACAAAAACCTCGAATACAGCAAAATCCAGCATTTTCCCCTTTAAATTGTGTTCTTAAAACAAATATATAAAGAAATCAAACATCTTTTAAAACTTGTAAATTATTGTTAAATTATTAAAGCAAACACAGGTAGAATTAAAAATATTTCTCCCACAACACCTTATTCAAGTTCTAGCTCCTTGCCCTCCCAGAATCTGAAAGCGAACAATTAGCTGACTTTTCTGCGAGAGAGATGAAAATCTTAACAGAAATGCCACTCTGGCCACTTTAGCATGCACGTCAGGAGGGGGTGAAAGCGAAAGGTACATTACGCAGCCGCCCGCATTGAAAGTGAGAACTGTTTCAGTTCGACAAGGCCGCACTTATCCGAGGACGGTATATCTCGATCAATCGCTGTGTTCATCTTAACGTGAAGGGCGAAGATCAGTAACCCAAGCGAATCTCTTAGCATTACTGCCGCCCACCTACCTCATCCTCCTACCTCACCTTAGGGGGGGGACAATTCCTACTTCAGTCTTCAAGACCTGCCAGGTACCTGAGTGGAGGCCACCTCGCCTGTCTCCCTCCGGCACCAACGGTGAGTCTCGGGGAATCTTCTGAAAGCATGCGCCAGCACCGGCTGTGTGACGTGTGAGGCGGAACTTTGGGCCCTTCGTCGCTCTACAGCCCTGCTGTGCGTGTGCACGCGCGCGCGCGAGAGTGAGGGAGAACGTGGCAACTAAGTTAAGCAAATTAAACTCCATGTAACTTGTAACGGGTTGCTTTCCTATCCTAATCCAGTAAATACAACATACAAGGCCTATTAAGGATGAAAATGCAACACGTATTCATCTCATCAGTTCACGGAGTGGGACACCCCGCAATAAAAGATCTAAATCTCACCCATGATTATAGCACGCTTAGTTTTTCCCGGCGTTTTTAAGGAAGAAAGGGCTGACCCAGGTCCAGCACTACTGGGCGTTTACTTATATGATATGTTAGTACAGGGTGCAACAAATGAAACGTTAAATCTACAGTTTACGGACATTTCGCTAGTAACACCCACTTCATCTCAAAAGTGATAGGCCTCTGCCTGGGTAGAGTGGAGACTACTATATTTTGGTATGTGAGAGTAGCCATGGGCTTTTTTTTGCTGTTTTATATAACGCAAACTCGACCCGAATGTATCTGATCGCTTTACATGAGCACCATTTGCATTACAGACTAACATTCACTTTTAGGCACAGGGAGAGTACGTGATTTGCCCAGAATCATAGGATGTTTGAGCCTCGACCATGGTTCCCCAGCTTCTAAGTCGGCCGCTCTAGCCGTCAAGCCAGAATCATAGGATGTTTGAGCCTCGACCATGGTTCCCCAGCTTCTAAGTCGGCCGCTCTAGCCGTTAAGCCACATCCTCTAGCTTGACAATTATTTGGTGGGCTAAAAGGAAAGCTTTGCAGTGCCTACTTACACAACTAAAATTTGCAAACACCTAGGATGCAGATTTTGAGGGAACAATCAGAGAATGTAGTTTCCTTATTATACTGGTTTAAGAAAATCAACGTTCAAGCTGCTTTGTATCACCCACAAAGTGATACATGGAACACGACCGCTCTTCATCCGGAATAAAATCACCAAACACATTCAACAAAGGAACCTCCGCTCTAGAGTGGCACCTCGCCTCAAAATCCCAATGTACAAGAAAAAAAAATGGGTGGCACATCCTTCTCTGTTCAAGCAGCAACACTATGGAACTCTTTACCCCCCCAACGTAAGATCCACGGATAACCACCTTATCTTCAGAAAACTACTCAAGGATTGGCTCTTCCCCACATAACTACCATATGCAAACAGAAATATACAGCATATCCCTCTATATATAAGCATTTATTTGTACTATAGATATGCACCTATGTGTTTTGCTTTGTATAAACGTGTAGAATAATTGTTTAAAAAAAATATAGATATTCACTAGTTCTGCTTAACAAATGTACATATTGCTGACAGTTACATTATTCTTTTTTTAACATGTATATAAGTGACTGCATAAATAAGTAAATCTTTTATCATAACTATTTATCTACAATTGCTTCACTATTGAATTACACAAAAAAATATTTTAAAGTACAACACTTGAAAGCTGGAGTTTATTTAATGCATCTTTAATCTACATATACTACCTTCCTTTATGCATCTATATACCTTCCATGCACTTATGGATCTATATATTTATTACTTTTCTTCTAATTCAGCATATCCAATGCACTACCCTATTTCTCACCCTATACCGCTCTCAATATATCCTCTAACTCAACTCTGACTCATCTCAAACCTCTTTCTACTACTCTTTCCAATGCGATACCCTATTTCTCACCCTATAACTCTATCAATATATCCTCTACCTCCACTCTCTCGTTCATCCCAAACCCCATACCACTACTATGATCCCCAAAATAACCTTTTCTAGACTCTTCCGTACTCTACCCCTCCTTGCATCATCTCATACCTCTTTTACTATTCCGATCTCCCAAAACGAGCCCTTCTAAACCCTTTTCTCTGACTCTTCCCCCTCCACCTCTTTTACTCAACCCAAGCCTCCTCCTACTGCTATGAGCTCCAAAGCAAACAAAACAAAGTTCTAAATCCTTCCCTCTTCTATCCCTCCACTATCCTTTTCAATCCAAATAACAGACTAACATGTCCACCACTCAAATTAATTTCATATTTCACTATACTAATTCACCACTAATCCTTAATGGGTTCCTGAGTAGCGTGCTACTTGCCTAAAAAGCGCTTCGCCTTGTCGGGGGTAGTAAACGCTATATGAATGTAATTACGGTACAATACAATACAATGCAATGCTCTCACCCTCCAAGACCACTCAGTCTTGCCCTCATTTGAATCAGAAAAGGTTGAGACTGAGGCATGTTTATATTCTGTGTATGGAGAGGGTGAGGACGGGGGCTCATGTTTCTCGACCGATGTCTTCTGTGGTGTCTGTAACCTGTTAAAAGAGTTTGGTTTTCCCATCCTTTCTCCACAAAAAGCGTTCTTCACTGCATCCCTCCACTCATCACCACCTTTTGTTTTTCGCTCCTTTTCCTCGCCTGCCTCAGCCCTTGTTCCATGTCCCACACATCCATGACTTATTTCGGCACATACTTTCTAATTTTTTTCCTGTTCTCACCCGTAAAATTAACCTCTACCACTCCTCCCGTTTTGTAGCATGTTTTCTTGTTTTTAACAAGCAATTGATTACGAAAACACTAGAGCCAGGCCTTTAAGTGGGCCAGGTCTTGCCAGAGCTCAGCACTGGCAGTTCTAAAAAGCAGGTGCTGAGAGGGGTCCCTATCAGGCTCTACATTTTTGCCCTCACCCTCAGGATGAAAAAAATACATCTTAACTCTGCAGCAGTACCACCCTTCACTGCCCTTGATGTAACTTCAAAGAGACTCGTTATAGTTCTTTCACAGTCTCACCATTTCAGAACGGAAGCATTTTCAATATGCTATACAACGAAGCCATAGTTGTTGCTTATTTATCTTTTGCAACTAACAAGCATTGACAAAGCCAATGGTACAGGCTTGTTGTAGGTGTAATGTTTCTTGTTGTATTATATATCTGGATGCACTGACAGAAGTAGCAAAATGCCAGTCAGGCGGCACACTAAGCTAAGCACAGATTTTCAGCTTGCATGTTTTTAAGCCACGCCACTAGTTACATCGGCTACCACCCTTTGAGAGACTCCCCCAGTTTTTTCATCCCACTTAAAGCCCTTACTAGAGCGTTATCATAGCCACTTTTTGACCATGTGTTGTGTCATTCAGTTCTGCCAATACTAAGTAAGTGAGTCAAGAATCCCTCTTACGTTTTTAACCCAGTATAAGAAAGCGATCGATAAGGCTGTGTGCAGTGTATTTGGATGACAGAAAATGCCACTGGAATTATGCGGCAGGGGAGGACCAAAATATGCAGCAAGGTTGACTAAGTTATGGAGGAAGAAAAGGCAAATTATACGGCTAGTGCAGCACACATGTTGTGATTGAATTTCTTCCCTATTTTGACATTTTTGCACTTTTTAACACTCTCTGGGCAAAGGTTTCACATAATTGTTACCAGTTTACACTAAATACAACAATAAACAACAGAAAGGGGACCAGTCAACCATTGTAAAGGGTTTTAAGTAGCTTTTTATCCGTCTGACTTCAAAACAATGTTTTGGTTGCAGTTTGTAGATTATATAGCAAATTATGGATTATATGACAAATCCATAATTATGTGGATGTGGAAATTGCAGTGTCCAATAAAATCACATAATTCCAGTGGCCCTGGTGAAAGGGAGCTCAATGCCCAGTAAAGGAGTCTTATAGAGCGAGTCATGGATACACACCTTTGAATTCTCAGAGAGTGAAACATTTAGGGCTTTCAGTCAGGGTGAGGGATAACTGTATATGGATGTTCAATTGTTGAAGAATAGGCAGCTTTGAGTCAACAAGGACTGAAGTATACTGAGTTCTGAGCTCACAATAAGGGCTATCATTCTGATGATTTGCCATGCCTCTTGTGTAGACAGTGATCAAGCAATGTCACCCTTCTGATGTGACACTTGTTTTTTGTGCTGGTTCTGAGTTTTACATCTTTCATTGTGTTTTGTGCTCTTTTGCACATGCTCAGCGAGTACTGTACTTTCATACTGTGTTACAAAGTCTTCCCTTCAAAGTGAGTGATCTTTATACTCTTGAGATGTGGCACATGCTGTTGCATTCACAGTGCACAAATTTAGTAATCCACAATGTGCCACATGCTACCAAGAGCGAGTGTTTGCATCCTCTGAAGTGCCAAATACTCTTGTGCCCAAACAGAGCACTCTGATGGAGACTTCTAGCTGCAGATTCCTTATGATAGAATTATCCCCAGGCATTAGATTAGATCCAGACATTTTTCGTGAGGAGTACCTCTACGCACCGGTAGGTGGCA
Source organism: Calotriton arnoldi (assembly GCA_963921515.1). NCBI lineage: Eukaryota > Metazoa > Chordata > Amphibia > Caudata > Salamandridae > Calotriton > Calotriton arnoldi. The sequence continues at coordinate 1,082,573 of CAWUFW010000809.1, forward strand.
TCGTTCGACTCTGCGTGGCGCTATTGGCGTCATTCGCGCTGGAAATTACGTTTGCTGTGCCTATATAGGCACCACCCAGGCACACTGACATCAGTTCTTTTCTTTCCACGCCAGCCAGCGCAGATTCGGGAAGAGCTACCCCGTAGTCATTTTTTGGCTAGGTTTTTTCAACGTTTTGTTGACTTTTTTTTAGGCTATCCTCCTGGTGTGGCAGGAAGGTCATCTAGGGCGGCCGGCTTTGTTATGCGGCACCTGCACCGGCAGATATTGGCGACTGACCAACACCATGTTTGCCTATGGTTCCTCGAACGGGACCTTAAACCGACAACCTGTCCCAGCTGCTTCACCATGCACTTGAAGTCCTTGAGAGAGCGATTCCTGAAGCTTCTAGTGGCTTGATGTCCTGACAATCGAAGTACCGATCTAGAGGAAGGTCCCAGGAGCTGTTGAGGAGCCCGAGGTCAAGTCGTCGAGTTTCTCGGGTTAGCCTAAACATAATAATAAGAAATCAAAAGTGCTTTAACTTCTCGTCCATTGGCCGACGAGATGAGGGAGCGTCGTCACTTGAGGCCTGGTTCCGCGGTTGAGTCAGTGTCTGGGTGAGCGCTATGTCTTCCCGAGTTTCCGGGAGCCGGAGTGGCCCCCACACAGCTCCAAGAATTTTATGAGGCTATGCACCCCATATTCGGGCGGCCTGTTCCCGCCGGTGCACCTTCAGGCCCGTGGGTTCAGAAGGGGCCCCTTCTGGTTCCACACTGGCAGCTCCAGTCGTGGGGCCAGTCTGGCCCCAACGATCCACTGATTGATCCGGACCGGCGGCAGTCGTACCACCTTGATCTTTGCCAGCGCTGGTCCTGAGGCCGATGCTCCCAGCACCATCCCCATCCTCGACTCTGACACAGCGCCTTTGTGGTGTCATCTGACGCAGACTCCGGCACCGACTGGCACCATGCTGTCCAGAGTAGAGCCTGAGCCCTATTCTTTCGGGCTGGGGCTCGGGGAGGAATGAGAGAGATTGCTGGGCCCTGAAGAATGCCAGCCTTATGAAGACTCTATGGAATGGTGTGAAGATCTTGGTGAAGCCAGAGGACTGGACACCTCTCCAGATGCTAGTATGCTTTCTCCCCCTACCATGGCTACAGAGGAGAGAGTTTCATTTGCAATGGTGGTGCAGAAGGCTACTGAGGTTTTCGACCTTAATTTGCCCTCAGTGGCAGTCAAGACTAACATTTTGACTGAAGTGCTTCAGCCCGGAGTGTCCCCATCAGAATATCTTCTCCCCTTTAATGAAGCACTCACAGACGTCTGCTTGGGACTTGGTCCAAGCCCAGCCCAGGGGCTCCTGTGAACAGGAATTGCCCGCCACCACCGCCCAGCTCCAGGGGACCCCAAATTTCTCACCCAACACCCCACCCTGGAGATCTTGGTGGTCCAAGCATCCACCTCACAAGTAAACCTTGGTGCATTTCCTACAGCCCAGCTAGACTTTCGGCAAGAAAATGTTTTCTTCCGCCATCTTTGCATTGCGGTCAGTGAACACCGCATGTCTTATGGGCCGCTATTCCCATGTTCTGTCGGCCATGGTTGCGCAGGTGCTGCCAACGGTTTCGGAGGAGGCCCGAGCCATGCTCTCTCAGGCTGTTGACTTGAGGCGAGAGACGCAGCTAAGTTCATAATGTGCTGTGGACTAGATACCCCTGACTCATTAGGCAGAGCGGTTTCGTTGCCGGTGTCTCTGAGACACCATGCCTTGTTGAGGACTACTGGTTTTTCTGGGTGATGTCCAGTTATCACTCATGGGGGATTCGGCACTGGATCGCTTTAAGGACAGCAAGGCTATGGCCGGTCCTTGGGCCTTTTGATGGCCAATGGTCATTCTCAATCCACCTTTCACGACCACGGAAGGGGTGCACAGCCGAGTCCTTACCCGTCCAGCCACAGTGGCGCATGAGCTTACCATCCTCTGCATGGCTGCGGGTGCAGCTAATACCGGCCCGATGGGATGGGTGGCCAGCAGTTGGGTCAGTCCACCAACCGCCCTTCAGCCGCAGCCTCCAAACCCTCCTAGTCTGCCCGCTTACCATCATGGGTGCGACAGGATTTGCCATCACCTAAGCCACTGGCAGTCCATACATTTGGACAGGTGGGGGTCTCCCCTTCGAGACTATCCCTCCCTCCATGCCACCTACGTACGACAGTCTGACGAAGGACCACCTATCTCTTCTCCGCCAAGAAGTGACCGCTCTTTTGGCCAAAGGAGGCATAGAGAGGGTGCCAATGCCAGAAGTGGGTCATACTACTTTCTGGTGCCCACGAAGGACAGAGGCCTTCGTCCTATTTTAGACCTGTACTTTCGCAACTTTTTTCTCAAAAAGAAGTTCAAAATTCTCACTCTGACTCAGGTACTGTCTGCCGTGGATCCTAGAGACTGGATTGTAGCATTGGACTTGCAGGACACATAATTCCACATTCCCGTCCTTCCTGCCCACAGGCGTTACCTGCGGTTCACAGTGGGCCATGAGCAGTTTCAGTTCGCTGTGCTCCCCTTTGGCCTCACCAGCACCCCTTGGGTGTTCACCAAGGTGATGGCGTTGGTTGCAGCTCATCTGCGGAGATCAAGGGTGCCAGTCTTCCCCTATCTTAACAACTGGCTGTTGTAGGCGGGCTCGCCCCAGGTTGTCGTCTCCCACCTCCAGACTACGGCACACCTCCTGCATTCGCTGGGGTTCACTATCAATGTGCAGAATTCACACCTGACTCACTCTCAGACAATCCCTTTCATCAGAGCTATTCTTCACATTGTGCAGTTTCGGGCATACCCTCCCGAACGGCGAGTACAGGATATTCAGGTTATTATCCCAATGTTTGAGCCTCTATCCTGGATTTCGGTGAGACTCACTGTGAGGCTGCTGGGCCTCATGGCCTCCCGCATCCTGCTTGTGACACATGCCTGCTGGCATATGAGGGGTCTACAGTGGGACCTGAAGGTCCAGTGGGCGCAGCATCAGGAGAATCTCTCCGACATGGTCCAGATCTCGGAGGGAACTGCGAAGGACCTGCAATGGTGGCTTACGAACCGTGTTGGGTCAGCATCAGACCCCTCTCCCATTCCCAACCAGATCTGACCTTAGTGACAGATGCATCACTCCTGAGATGGGACAGCCATTTGGGAAAGGTGGAGATCAAAGGACTCTAGTCTCAGGCGGAACTCAGACTCCACTTCAACCTGTTGGAGCTCTGAGTGATCCAATGGGCATTGAAAGCCTTTTTACCCTCAATCCAAAGAAGGCTAGTGCAGGTGTTCACGTACAACACCACCGCCATATGGTACTGCAACAAACAGGGCGGTGTGGGGTCGTGGCCCTTTGTCAAGAGGCCATGGGTCTCTGGACATGGCTGGAACAGCAGGGCATATCTCTGGTGGTTCATCATCTGGCGGGTTCTCTGAATCCAGTGTGGTCGAGCTCAGCCGTTGATGCCTCGCGGATCACAAATGACGTCTCCATCCGGATGTGGTGAGGGGTCTTGCAGCAGTGGGGAAAGCCTTGGTTAGGTCTGTTCGGCACCAACAGGAATGCGCATTGTCATCAGTTCTGCGCGCTGGAGTTTCCAAGGCGGCTCTCGCTCTGAGGCGGTTTTTGTCTTGAGTGGAGCTCAGACTTCCTGTACGCCTTTCCGCCCATACGACTCCTGCCCAGAGTTCTCAAGAAGATCAGGAAGGACGAGGCTCAAGTTATCCTTGTGGCGCTGGATTGGGCACGGAGAATCTGATATCACGAGCTGTTGAGCAGGCCACCAGTCCTCCGATCAGGCTGCCCCTTAGGGAGGATCTTCTGTCACAGCAGCAGGGGTGGGGTTTCCACCTGAACCTATCAACGCTCCGCCTTCTTCCTTGGAGATAGAGCGGCGACAGATGACAGTTTTTGACCTTCTGCCTGAAGTCTGTAATGTTATCTTGGCAGCCAGGTGTCCCTAAACCAAGACGGTTTACGCCGGCCATTGTGCAAAATTTGTGGCATGGTGTTTAGTAAGACTCACTGATCTTCTTTCTGCCCTCTCTTCTCAAGTCCACCTGTTCGTCTTTCCCTTACCCGGCAGGGTTCTGCTATGGGAACCATTAAGGGATATCTTTCTGCAATCTCTGCTTTTCTTTGGTTGCCTGTCCAACCTTCCCTTTTCCAATCTCCTTTTGTACATAGGTTATTGAAAGGTTTGCAACATATGCTTCCTCCCACTCCTTTTGTTATACCCCAGTGGGACCTCAGTCTCGTCCTCACTTACCTTATGTGCGCTCCCTTTGAGTCTCTACACAATTGTCCACTCAGGCTCCTTACCATCAAGACTGTCTTTCTCGTGGCTATAACATCTGCCTGAAGGTACAGTGAGCTTCAGGCCTTGTAATCCAAGCCTCCTTATCCTACCATCTACCCAGAATGGTGCTTCATACATGAGCTTCCTTTCTTCCGAAAGTGGTCACTCCATCATCCGTAGGCAACTCCATCACTCTGCCTAATTTTTACGGTCCGCCTTATCACCCCAAGGAAGAGGAGCGACTTCACTGTCTAGAGCCAAAAAGAGCATTGTCATTCTATCTTGACCGCACACGAGAGTTCCGGGTAGATGACCAACTCTTCGGAGGGTATATCGAAGCAAAGAAAGAGGGGCTGTACAGAAGAGGGCCATCACCCGATTGGTCAATAAATCAATCGGGTGGCCTAAAGCGCAACTACTCACCCGCAAGGGTCTCAAGGAGCTGTGGGGGTGGGGGGGAAGGCTTGTATGTCGAAGGCGCTGTGGTTCAGTCGAAGAGCCAGGTCTTGAGGTCCTTCCTGAATTGACGCAGTGACGGTGATTGCCTGAGGTGGAGAGGTAGGGTGTTCCAGATCGTTGCTGCGAGGTAGGAGAAGGATCTACCTCCGGCCGTGGTCTTGCAGATACGTGAGACGGTGGCCAGGGCCAGTTGGGCGGAGCGGAGGTCTGTGGTGGGTGCATGAAATTCGAGCCGATGGATTGTTCTCTGTATCAAAATCTGCTACGCATTGGCTAAAAAGCAACCCCCTGAGGGTTTTTACGCTCATTCCACCATAGCTAAAGCTGCAACTACTGGTTAGCTCACAGAGTTCTGGTCTTGAAAATCTATCAGGCAGCAACGTGGGCTTCCCTGCACACATTTAGCAAGCACTACTGCCTGGAGAGTCAGGTCCGTAGGGATGGGCATTTTGTCCGTTCAGTCCTGCAGGACTTCCTCGTGCGAAATTGGTCCGCAGACCCACCTCTGGGGGGGGGTATTGCTAGAGTATCTAGTCAAAGGGAAGGAATCTGCAGCTAGAAGTCTCTATCAGATGAACAAGTTACTTACCTTCAGTAATGCCTCATCCGGTAGAGACTCTATCTAGCCGGAGATTCCTTACCTAATCCCACCCACCCTCTGCGCTCTGCAAACGGATTTATAGGGACAGGGCTTTCTCCTTTCAGGGCCCTAGTTTTCCACATCAGTGGTCAGTGTACTTTGTGGCTCCGCGCTTCTGGCATGGAAAGTCATGAAAAGCAAATGACGTCGGCACACGTGGGTACCAGATAAGGTGTTACCAAAGATAAGTAACTTATTCATCAAGGGTACTGTTGTCATGTGCCACGTGCTTTGTAATGCAGTGTGCAAATGTAGTACTTTCATGCCTTTGTAACTATAGCCCTTGTGTATCAAAGTATTTCACCATAGACACAGAAGGGGCAAAACCCCTTGATACATCCGGCCCTATATTCTCTTGGAGGCTTTGGCAATGTAGCAACGAAGGAGTATGCAGTTCCTATAGGGGAGGGATGGAAATGCCGGAGGCTGGGTTGGTCAACACCCCTGCTCTAAAGTAGAGTCAGGGTGTCTCCCAATATGGGAAGTGGGGCCCTCACACACCCGTGTCATGCTTCATAATAGGGCTTGCTCCTCGTCAGGCCGGCGCTGCAATGCCTGACGGGCACCCAAGAGGGGCTCTTTGGCGGAGATCTTTTTCCCAAGCCGTATTGGTGAAGTGCGGGTGGGGGGCCTTGTGGTGTAGATGTGATAAGGAAATGTGTAGGAGAATAAAATGAGGCGAGATGGTGCTCCAAAATGAGTTTAATCTGCGAGCCCACTCGTCTCAATTAAAAACATCAGGGATGTCACCGCCGATTATAATGATCAGAGGTGTCTAAGTTTGCATAGTCGTGGTCAACATGTTTCTCGCCTACCCCTCACTCCGTCTGGTCGGGAGGCTTCCTCCCGACCAGACAGAGTGAGGGGTAGGTTCCCGGCACCTGTTTCCGGTAGAACTCATGACGTTAACTCTTTAGTAACGCTCATTCCTCTGCCTGCTAGTCAATGAGGCGTGATTCAAACCTGAGTCGGGTTGGTCCTACTCTTTGATAAATTAAGGTACCTCATTGTTGGGTTGACTGAGTGATTGGTTCACTTCTACAAACCAACCACTGTGTAGATAGTGCATAACTATAGGTCCTGACGAATTACCAAGTGATTCTTTACACAACAGGCGAGAAACATGTTGACCACGACTACGCAAACTTAGACACCTCTGATCATTATAATCGGCAGTGACATCCCTGAAGTTTTTAATTGAGACGAGTGGGCTCGCAGATTAAACTCATTTTGGAGCACCATCTCGCCTCATTTTATTCTCCCACACATTTCCTTATCACATCTACACCACAAGGCCCCTCACCCGCACTTCACCAATACAGCTTGGGAAAAAGATCTCCGCCAAAGAGCCCCTCATAGGGTGCAGGTCAGGCATTGCAGCGCCGGCCTGACGACGAGCAAGCCCTATGATGAAGCATGACACCCAACCGGGTGTGTGAGGGCCCCACTTCCCATATTGGGAGACACCCTGACTCTACTTTAGAGCAGGGGTGTTGACCAACCCAGCCTCCGGCATTTCCATCCCTCCCCTATAGGAACTGCATACTCCTTCGTTGCTACGTTGAGTTATTTGGGGCCTGTATGCTGGACCTACAAGCGCCCCTTTCCCTCGTTTGTATAAAGGCTTTGGCAATGTGCCACAGGATGTTCAGCAAAGATTTAGTGTCCTGCCTTGGTTTGGGAGTTTTTATACCGTTTAGAGCGCGTGGTCTGGCCTTGCACTTATCGCTGAGCCATCACGTCTATATAAAAATTGGCTCTTGCCTTGCCCCCCTTCCTCTGATATCATGAAGCGTGGACGACATATCGCCCCTATGTCAGAAAGAGTCTGTCCTGGTCCATGAGCTATCATTCTCTGTGTAACAGAGGGCCAGATCCTACCCTCTACGATATTTCCCCTGTGGCGTAGAGCCCCAGATTGCTGGAGATAATGCTCTCATGGCATAGTGAGAGGAGCCCTGCTCTGGCCCATGAGATATGGCCCCTATGGCAGAGGGCCTCTGGGCGTTGAGCTATGGGCTGTCCTGGCGCCTTGGCAGTGTATTAAACGTGGTTGAGTGCGGGAGGACAGTATATCACAGGCCCCTGATAAGCAGTACTCTCAGATTGTGGATCAATGAAGGTTAGTGACATCATATCTCAAAGTGAGAGCAACAGCACTGCAGGAGCATTTATCAGCAGAGCCTAACGCAGGTTCACCCTTTGCTGCAACAGACTTTTATCGCGTGTGTGTGACTAGACATACTTTTGTACGTAGTATACACACATAAATGTATTTATATTCACTGCGTTTGTTTGGGATGAAAAAAACAGCTCCACAGTAATGCCTTCATAAGATGCAGAGGATATGATCATTTTGACCTCGTACAGAAACCCTTTTATAAGTCAGCGGTCACTGGGTCAAATCATGCATGGCCAACTCAGCCTTTTAACCGAGGTGGGTAATATGAGTTCATTAGAGTTGGGTAATAGCAATACCTGGAATTTAGGTAACTAGATTCATTCCACTGTGTGGTAAATTCTTAATATTAAGTTCTCATGTCTGTGTACACAAGTATACCAGTGTGTTTTGGGGGGCGTGGTTACGGCGCGAAGCGGAATGGCTGCCTCTTGAGGGAGCTCCGCACGCCGGACCTGAAATCGGCAAATACCATCCTTCATGATCGCCTGAGTTGCCGGAACGACAACTACAGTAGTGCCACCCACCACAGGACAGGATCGGGGGTCCTTCTGGCCACATCGAGGCGGTGGTACCGACAAAATCGGCGAGGTTTGATCGCACCCGCCCGTCAGGAAAATGGCGCCTGCTCGAGTCCCCGGGGCCGGGAGGCTCCACTGCTAACTGGGACGGGGCGCCGCACACACACCGGAGTTTCCATCACGGTGAACGCCACGCGGCGACCCGAGAGACGACATCTGACGGGGGAGGCAAGACCGTCGCACCGGAGCAGCGACTGAGGACGCCGTGAGCTGTGGCCGCGGCGCCTTAACACCTGGAGCCCTGAGAACGGCGCGGGGCGAGCGGCGCCCGGCTGGATCCTGCTGAGGGTCGTACCTTGACTGCGGTGAGTGGGGCGAGATCTGCGCTCTGGCCGGATTGTGGCTTGGCCTGCGGGGTGCGTTCCCGGCGCCCCTGCTGCCCTGTGTGGTGAAGCTCGGGGGGGCCTAGGCGAGCGGCCTACATCGGGCGCGGAGGCGCGAGGCTGCTACTACTTGCTTGGGCGGGGATCGCGTGGGCTCACCTCCTGTGGCGCGGGGACACCGGCGGCGCTGCCTCGGTGCTGGCTCGGGACCGCCAGTGTGGGCTGGGTTACCCGGGGCGCCGCAGGTGATTTCTGGGCTGCGGGGCGGGGGACCCCGTGTACTCCTCGGCGCCAGTGTGACACCCAGGGCGGCCTTGCGGAGACGGAGGCGCTGCTGTGGCGATTCCTGGCGGCGGACCGGTGCTTCTGCGGAAGACAGCCTTTCCTCGATGGTGCTGCTCTCGCCGGCCCATTGTGAAAAGTTGCGCCCCTAGGGCGAGTGGGCGCGGCCCCGGTGACCTTGAGGGCTTTGGCCTTGTCGGAGCGGAGAGTAGCGCATATTATTCTGCTTCGAGGTAGCTACCACTATGGGAAAGACTGACCCTAAGCAGCCGAAGCTCCAGTTCGACAACAAGCGCAGTACACGAGCGAGCAAAGCCATGGGGGACCACCCTGGGTCGCAGGGGGCCTCCGGGTCCGTGGATGAGTCGGCGGATGAGTCGGCGGATGATACCCGGACCATCCTGCTCGAATTGCGGACCGGGATGAAATCTATTGACAGTAAAATAGATGCGATGGCAGCTGGTCTCGATGTTGTTAAAAAGAAAGTGGAGAAACACGAGCACAGGCTAGATGTCCTTGAAAACAGGCTATCAGACACGCACGACTCGCAGGCAGAATCTCGAACTCAAATTTTGCATATGGAAAAGATCCTGGAGGTTATCAAAGCCAAAAATGAGGATTTGCCGGCGCGCTCGAGGCGCAATAACCTCCGCATACTGGGCCTGTCGGAATCCACTCCCATTGCCAGAATGGAACCATTCATCGATGGTCTGCTGCGGGACCTGTTCGGGCCCGTGCTATCCACGGTTATGATTGTGGAGAGGGCGCACCGATCGCTCGGCCCTAGGCCTAAACCAGGAGCGCCGGCCCGCCCGATCATAGCCCGCCTGTTGAACTATGCAGACAGAGACGCTATCCTGAGGGAGGCCAGGGTCAAGGCCCCTATAAACTACAAGGGGGACAATCTGTCCTTTTTCCCCAGACTACACACCAACGGTGCAGGCGGCGCGAAGGGAATTTGTGCCGGTCAAGAAGTTGCTGCAGACGGCCTCGGTGCCATATGCCATGTTGTACCCGGCCAAACTCAAAATTACCCATGAGGGTCAGGCGCATTTTTTCACAGACTCACGCTCTGCTCTAAAGTTCTCCAAACACATCTGTAAGACTGGATGTCGGCAGCGTGAGACGGAGAACCCTTCCGCCTCCTCGACGCTGGATGACACGGATTAGCGATTCCTCTCGGTTGCTGATGGCATGTACCGCGACAGCTCAGAAGTCTAGGAGCTGGAGGCACTTGTCGAACTGCCTCTGCATAGATGGGGTGCTACGTGCAATGACTGGTTTCCGCCTATTGTTAACATATGTTTATATGTAGTTGTATGCCACTGTTCAGGCACACCGCCGTGGTTGGTGACCACATTACTAGTTCATGGCACACGGGTGCGTCACATAATTGAAGTCCGGCACGTCTCACTACGGTGGGACTGTTCGCTGCCGTCTCCTCTTCCCCAGTGGGTGATCCCCTTTTGTTGAGCAAATATGTGTGCAGGGGTCAATGTGTGGGGGGGAGGGTGGTATCGTTCTCGACCTAATTGGGAGGTTGGAGTGGGTGGGGGGAGGGGGGAGCATAGTTGGGGATATGTGTCTTATTATTTTTGCCTAAGTTGTGCCCTGATGTTGATTGGAGTGAGAGCTGATGGCTGCGATGTGCTGATTGCGTGTGCTACTGGCCCTGCCCTTCTGTTGCTGGCTGTGCAGTATGCCTGGTTGACTATAGATTCACAGTTCGACTATGGGTGAGCGCTACCGGTTGTTGACCTGGAACATACGGGGTGTCAACTCTCCCAAGAAAACACGACAGGTTCTGACCTATCTGACCCGCCATGATGTCCACGTTGCCTTATTACAGGAAACGCACCTCACTAACCATTCGGCACACAGTGTGGCGGGACGATGGGCGGGGTTTAAGCTGGCGTCATCCTTCTCTTCTTATGCCAGAGGCACGATAATACTTGTTAAACGGGGAGTGCCATTCGTGGTTGCCCGGACTCATACTGATGAAGGGGGACGATGCACGATGGTGCAGGGGACGTTGGGGGGGATCTCTAGTCACTATCATCAATATGTATGGACCTATTGCTGACGACCCTGAGTGCTTCCTGCAGATGTATGCTAAATTGAGGGCCTGGCCTGAGGCAAGTATCTTGTGGGGGAGATCTGAACACTTACCTGAATCCTGAGATGGATAAGTCCAATCCACTATCACACCGAACTCCCAGAGTGGCCCGCTGTGTGCAGAGTGCTGTGACAGAATTTGGATTGAGTGATATCTGGAGGGTGCGCAATGCCACGGTGCGGGAGGGGACACATGCGACGCCTTTGCACAACACCTGGTCGCGCCTTGATTATTGGTTACTGGGGGGACGCGACTGACTGGGTACTAGGGGTTGAGCATCTGCCGCGGACCCTATCGGACCACAATCCGGTTCAGTTAGACTTACAGATCCCGACGGCCATGCGCCGCCCCTTTACGTGGCGGTTCCGCTCGGAGGCATTGCTGGATCCGGTGTATGAGGCCACGGTACGAAAAGCAATTGAAGAATATTTTGAACTTAACAAGGGCACTGTGGACACCGTCTCCACGCTGTGGGAAGCCTTTTAGGCCACGATCAGGGGGGTGTGCATTAGTACTACGGCAGGCATATTGAGGGATATTCGGGAGCGGCTGCGCCAGACGGAGGCTGCTCTTCGGGTGCTGGAACATGGTTACGAGGCGGCCCCATCGTTTGATACCCTGGCTCGTGTACATGAGTTAATTCTCGAGTACGACACTTTGGCTGACACAGAGGTGCGGTACCTCACACGCAGACATACAGCGCGCAGATATGGAGAGGGCGGGAGGCCTGGCCATGTACTCGCTAACAAGATCAGGAATCGCATGGAACAGCCTACGATCGATAAGATCACGGACTCAAACGGGGGGGAGCACTATCACCCCCTTGCCATCACCAAGCAATTCCGCAACTTTTATGCTGAGCTGTACGAGTCCAAGGGGGAAGCGTCCGCAGCTGAACTCGAAGGGTACTTGGCGGATGTGGCATGTGCCTGGCTCTCGGACGCGCATAGGGACTATCTCAATCTACCCGTCACTGTCGAGGAAGTCAAGACTGCTATACTACCCCTTTCTAATGTCAAGGCACCGGGCCCGACGGCCTTACGGCCGAATTTTACAAAGCCTATGCTGATTTATTAGCTCCATATCTATTGGAGATGTATGCTGAGGCCCATGAGTCGGGGACACTGCCCCCTTCGCTGCGACAGGCGTTAATTATTACATTACTGAAAAAGGACAAACCTCCTGATCAATGCGACTCCTATCGTCCGCTGTCATTGATAAATATAGATGCTAAGGTGCTGGCCAAGATCTTGGCGGTCCGACTGCAACCACTGATGCAGTGCCTGGTGCTACCCGACCAATCGGGTTTCATACCCGATAGATCTACCTCACACAATCTCCGGACAATTTTCTCCATGTTTCACATCCTTGAGCCTAGCATGTCGGCTGCGGCGGTCATGCTGGACACGGCCAAAGCTTTTGATTCGGTCGAGTGGAATTATGTTTTTTATACTACGGCGCATGGGTTTTCCACCTTTATTTTTACAATGGATAGCGGTGCTCTATGCGGGTCCGCAAGGGTGCGCGTTGGGGGGTTGACATCCGACCCGTTTGCTATCCGGCGGGGCACTCGACAGGGCTGTCCGTTGTCCCCGTTGCTTTTTGCTGTTATACTCGAACCCCTGGCGTGTGTCATGAGGCAGCGTCATAGGGAGACGGCACTGAATTTTAACTACCGCCTGGTCGCCATCTCGCTATATGCGGACGACATGGTGCTTTTTGTCCGAGAGCCAGCTAGGTACCTAGCACAGTTGCTGAGGGAATACGTGCGCTTTGGTCACCTATCGGGCCTACTAGTGAACTGGGATAAGTCCATTATCATCCCACTGACGGAGTCCACGACACAGCCTGATATGGAGTTTCCCTTGATGTGGTCAGCGGACCCCGTAAAATATCTAGGGGTTTGGATCCACCGAGACCCGGACAGGGTGGTGCGTGAGAATTATGGGCGGGCGCAAGTCAAGTTGGAACACCAAGTGGATGTGTGGGTGGGCCTGCCGCTCTCCTTGGCGGATCGTATCGCACTTATTAAGATGGGGGTCCTGCCACAGTATCTGTACTTATTCACTAACATCCCTATTCTCCTGTCGAAAGGATTTTTTTACTACACTCCGTGGTACGCTGCTCCGGCTGGTCTGGGGGGGCAAGAGTGCCCGTGTGAGATGGTCGGTGCTCACCAGCGATTATGGTAAGGGTGGTTTTGGGGCGCCGGATTTTTACGTCTATTATCTTTGTGCACAAGCTCAATACGCATTTTATTGGGTGAGACCCCACACCTACACACCACATGTCGCGGTGGAAGAAGGAGATGCCTCTCCAATACCATTGCATAGCGTGTTCACACATAGGGCGCAAGGGATTCCAAAAACAGAGATAAACACAGTGAGCACGACTGTAGCTGCCTGGCAGGAGGTGAGGAGACTTGCGCTCAAGCTGCCGCTGTATGCTCCAGCTCTGCGTATAGCACATCATGCAGCGCTGTCGGTCACTCACGAAGCCCCATCGATGCGACTGCTTGGGGAGGCGGGCTTCCAGCGGATGCAGGATCTTTACCCTGAAGGGTCATTTGTCACAACAGACGACTTGCAATATATAAGCAATCAGACACTGTCGTTCAGTTTCGCTATGCACAGACTCAGGCATGCGGTCAGGGCTCACTATGATACCTACCCCTTGGAGCCTCACACGCTGATGTCCCTGCAGTTCGTGCTCACTACTCCCACCAATAAAAAACTGCTATCCCGCTTATATAGGATGGTCCGGGATGAATGCCCGGGTCCGCCTGATAGGAGTTGGGAGCGATGGAGTGCCTGTCTGCCTGAGCCCATATCTGAGAAAGATTGGACATATGTCTGCGAATTGACGGGTACTCTTGTCATGAATGGAAACCTACGCATTATACATTTTAAATATTTGCATCAAGTGTACCACACCCCTGCCCGCCTCCTGCGATTTGGATTGAGAGAGTCCGATGCATGTGTGCGATGTGGTCAGGGAAACGCTGACTTTTTACATCTTGCTTGGGGATGTGGGAGGTTGGCCGAATTCTGGGAGGCTGTGGTGCGCGCAGTGAAGAATATGGCTGCGATTGAATTACAATGCACTCCGTTGGTCTGTCTCTTGTGCTGTGTGCCCCATATTCGGGCGTGATTGAGTAGATTCGTGAGGCAGGCCCTGCTCATGCAGCCGCACGGCGAGTGGCAATCACATGGGGAGGGCGGCGAGTGCCGAAAGTCGACCATTGGATACAGGACTTGGTCTATTGTAAAGACAACCTAGAGACATACGCGGAGGGTCTGCCTACCATCTCAAGGCCGAAGGACATTTGGGGACCCTTGAGGCTCTACCTATTGTCCAAAGCAGCTGAGGCTGAGTAGCCTGTGTTGTACTGGGTGCTCTTGGGAGGGCGGGGTGCGGCTAGCAGGGGGGCTACGAGTAAATAGGCGAGCAGCCGCTCTGTGGCTCTGATATGTATCAGGATGATTGTTGTTTTGTTTTTATAATTTGATGTATGTAGGTTTCGATGATGATGAAGGAGGGAAATGTATGATTATGTTTATGCATTAGTTGTATTTTTGTATATTGTATTCTTTTTGGTTATTTTGTCTGTATTGTATTGTGGTGTCCTTTTGTTTTGAAAATCTAATAAAAAAAAAAAAAATGTAAAAAAAAAAAAAAAGTATACCAGTGTGTTTATTTATAAAATAAAAATATATTTTTGTGTGTTTTCAAAGTTTTCTTATAGTTGAAAATCTGGCATTCACTTCTATGGCATCCACTGGCAAACAGGAAATGAACACTCTAACCTAATATATAAGTAAATATATGTTTGTGATGTATTGCTTGATGCAAACGCTTAAGAGAATGTGTTGCTGTATGTGAGCACAGTATATATACATACATGAGCTTTCTGTGCCACCTCTCACCCTCATTATGATTGTCAAATTTCCCTCTCAAAGTACAAATTGTTTCTGATTTCATGACTGTGGTTCATCTAACCAAACCTCAGTTTAATCACTGCCTTGTGGTACAGATTGGTGAAAAAACACACACACACACACACACACACACACACACACACACACACACACACACACACACACACACACACACACACACACACACACACACACACACACACACACACACACACACACACACACACACACACACACACACACACACACACACACACACACACACACACACACACACACACACACACACACACACACACACACACACACACACACACACCAAATCCATGCATTGGTTTACTGAGTCGAGCCTTTGAGAAGAACATGGCCTTCCTGCAGGAAGTGCTGTGGTAGAAGTGAAGCCCAGATTATGCTGTGATTGTGCTGTCAATACAGCTGAACGGAGGCTGCAGAACACAGGGAAACACTTAGCTCGCTCCGGCAGCTTATTGGGAAGCCAATAGCAATTTGGTGCCTGACACTTGACATCGAGCGAGTCCCTGAGGGGTGGCTTCCACTAATCCACTGGTATTGTTTACAACTACTGGCACTTTAAGGGAGATGTTTGCGTAGCTGTAGTCTGTTAATCTAAGTGCAGCTCCTCAGGCAACCCTTTGTCGGTCGTCTGTCCATATTTAGATATTTGTGCTTTACTTTATCTGGCATTCTGTTCTTCCTGGTGTATGCTTTGTGTCTGTCTATGTGCTGATCTTTGTGCATCTGTCTCATCTGCCACTGTAGGTCCTTGTACATCCCCGGTTTGTTCATCCTTGTGCAGATACTCACAGATCCCTCATCTGTCCAGCTACCTCTAGATCCTCTTGCATTCCTCATCTGTCTATTAATTTATAAATCCTGACTCCTTCTTTGTCCATCCATCTATAGATCCCTGCCTGTCACTCTATAAATCCTTGTGTATTTCCTCATCTGGTCATGTGTACATCCTTGTGCATGTCTTTGTGCTCCCCTCTTACCTGTCCTTGTAGATCCCCGTGCTTCCCTAGTCTGTCTCTCCATCTGTAGATCCTTACGCATCCTTTGTCTGCCCATCTTTGTGGCGATCTTTGCACATTCCATAATCTGGCCTACATGCATTCTCGGGCATGCCTTGTCTCTCTCTCCATCCACAGCCCCTTATGCCTCCATCATCTGTCCATAAATAGGTCCTTGTACATCCCCTCTCCTTAATCCACATGTAGATAGACTTACATTTCTTTGCTCTTTATTGGTAGCTGTCAGTGTGTATCTCCATCTGTTCTCTGCATCCCTGTCCTATACCCTGTGTTCAGTGGCGTAACGGAAGTTTAAGGGGCCCCCCTGCAATGTACACGGAGGGGCCCCCGCTCCAGATTTAATCCGGAGCGCTCAGGCCTGAGTACTGTGCTGAGGGGGCCCCTTGCAGCTCTGGCCCCCCCGACCCCGCACCGCGGGGGATGCGGGGGCTTGTGTTACGCCCCTGCCTGTGTTCATATGTAGATGGATAATAGTGCAATTTCTACTGTCATTTCACAAGTAGATCCATTGGTATCCCACCTCTGTCCGCATGTCCATCTTCGCAAACTTCTCCTTACTGTAGTCTGTGCCGCTACACACATTATCTACACCACAGTGCACACCAAACCAATGTCATCTTTTAATCCTGGATACCCATTCACTTGCTCACCTTTATCCACAAAGCTTAATCTCCTCTCTTTGTGCAATGGACTTGACTTGGAGAGTGTTGGCTTGGAATTAAGCTTACTGTGTGTTCCTTTCTGTGACACTGTTTCTTTTGCCCTTAATTGTTACACAGTTATTCTATAAAACAGATGAAGACTAGGGAAGTGGAGGGGGCTGAAGGGAAGGATAAATGTATATCAGGGTCCCCAAGAGGACTCTGTATGTATGGTCGACATACTTTTCAGAGAAAGAAGGACTTATACCATATACAGGTGTTGTTTGCTCTGGTTCAGCTGTCTGTCCAGCAGAAGCTAATATATAGTGACAGGAATGCAGAAGTGTCCTAGGCTGACCTCTCCATAGTATAAACGAGTGGTAGCTCAACCACATCCTGGTTTGGTGGTAAACCTCCACTTCAACCCATGAGGATTCCAGCTACCTGTGGTGTGCATCCTTCCATGGTACAGGGTGAAAATCAGTCTGCTTTGACTACCACCTGAGGGGTGTTTCAGGTAGATGAGCAGATGCACTCTTTCTCCATTTGGTCATTAGTCATCAAGAAATGCATCTGCAGGCATGTCTTTGTCCTGATTCTCACGATTCTAGTGATATTTTGTCTAGATGCTCACTCAAACTACACGCGAGTAAAGATGTGAGTATTCATCCTTCCCAGGATCTGCACTTTCTCTGTGACGTACCAGTTTAAATGCTCCTTTCAAGTATTCCTATCACTAATTTCAGGAGTATGATTGTCAGTACACTGGCCTTCAGGCATTTAAACGTTATGGAAATTACCATGGTAGAGCATGTCTTTAGAAACACCTAATAGGGGAACCAATACAAGTGGAACGGTTCTGTTTCATTTCAGTATTTTCAGAAGGGCATTCACCCGTTTTGTTACCACTACTCTGCCTGAGACTGCATGTTGTAAATTCAGGCAATCACAGGTTTGTGGAACAATCACAGCACATAACTCCTCACAAGATGATTTTTCCATTAAGATTCTGTCAACTAGGTTAACCAGGCTCATGGCCTGTATACTCCTGTCAAGTATACTCCTGTCATGTATACTCCTGTCAAGTCACCTGCTTCACAGTGGTGTTTCAGTAATTTACTACGCTACCTTGGATGCACCGCTGGACTCCTGAGACTTGAAACGTCTCCAATGTGGCCATTTCAGTGGTGGATGTTGACAAGAAGGTTAAGGAGATCAAACACCAACTGTGCCTGAACCACAAATGCTCCTTCGGAAGGCTAAGGCATTTTTACTAATACATTTTAATATAGTTCCCCAAAAAATGTTTCAAGAAACTATTGGTCAAGAAATTGCTGTTGCATGTATGCAAGATCCCCTGCAGCTCTGGATGTGTTTGGATACAGAACAGAAAAAGTGAGGCTCTGACATGAGTGTTCTGTAAACCATAGTTAGTCAGTGAGACGTTTCCTAATGTGGAGTGCATCTGTGCCACATTACCATGTTCCTAATTTGAATGTGGTGTGCTGTACAAGCAATTAATATAACGTACTGTATTGCAGTGTTTGAAGAAATACAGAAAAGAGCTACAAACGATAGCAGAACCTCCCACAAACCTCAGCAAAGATGTGTGCCTGTACCTACATTTGCCACTGTACATTTACTCATGTTTGTACTTGTCAGTTCAGTTGTGTCAAGGCTATAAATGATGTGGAGTAGTTCTAGGCTTCACACAGCATTGCACAAAAGAAAGTAAGTAAATAAAAGCAAATAACTCCGGGAGAGAGGGGACAAGGGTTTGTTTGCCCTTCTGACTGGGAGATTGCATTTTTGTTATCTCTATAGTGTTTAAATACTCTAGTTTTAGCTGCTAATTTAGCTGAGCAGGTTGAGTTGCTGCAAAGAAATGTGTGCATATGTAAACTGCAGACTGACTCAGCAATCTGTATAGATTAATAAAAATGGAAACCACTGATATGGGAAGTAATAATAGCTACTGTTCAAGCATTCAGGGACAATTCTGTTTAGTATGAGTAGTAAACAAAATGGTCCTTATTGCTGTCGAAATGCGTCCATTCTTTGACTTATCATACGGTTTGTAGGATCCAGTGAGTGTTCATTGTTGCAATGGCTGTGGATCGCTTCCTGCTAAAATATACAATTTATAGGCTTTTGTTGAATTGGGTGAGGATAAGGTTATTCCTAGATGGTGATGGGGCGAGCGCCTCAAACTCTCAGCCTTGTTACAGAGGGCTAGCCCGCTCCTGGGCTTGCAGTGTGAGGCTTTTTTTGTTTGTTGCAGACTTATATAGCGCAAACTTGACCCAAAGGTATTGGAGCGCTTTACATGAGCACCGGTTGCGTTACACATAGACACCTTCATCTTTTTTTTTTGGGCTGGCACAGGGAGATTAAGTGATTTGCCCAGAATCACAAGATGTGGAGTCGACCTCGAACCTTGGTTTCCCAGGGCCAAAGTCGGAAGTCTAGCCGTGAGACCACCTTTCTGTAGGCTTGTGGACCTATGGTCTAGGGTGCAATGTAGGCCCTTGCGGTGCAGTGCTGGGGGCAAACTTTCAGGACCCCCTCAGTCCTCCCGGGGGCCACATTCAGCCCAAGGCCAATGAAAATATGTGAGATATTGCAGACTCACAGGACTCTCTTCGCTTTCTGCTGCCCTCCCTCCCTTGTATTATTACACTTAAAGTGCTGCACTACAGTGCAAGTTAATGGGGAAAGCCAATATCCTCCCTCTTTTCAGTTACCAAATGTTGACATGCATGTTTCAACTAGTCGGAAAATACTCCCACATTCCACCTGCAACCATCCAAAAAGTGTTTCCAGACCCAAGCTTTTCGTTGGCGTAGCATTTCCA
Organism: Calotriton arnoldi; assembly: GCA_963921515.1. Classification (NCBI taxonomy): domain Eukaryota; kingdom Metazoa; phylum Chordata; class Amphibia; order Caudata; family Salamandridae; genus Calotriton; species Calotriton arnoldi. The sequence goes on from CAWUFW010000809.1 coordinate 1,101,949, forward strand.
TGTAAGAAAGTACTCGTTGCTTCTTTCAGAGGCTGCGAGCCGTGATAGGAACGAACAATGAGTCAGACTCAGTACAAGTGTGCTCTAATACTGGGCCGCTGGAATGTGCGCATGCGCGGGGGCGTGCACGCCGCCGTTCAGCTTCCAGTGCCGGGCGGGCACGCGCAGGCACCTTAAAAATACACGTCTGTCTAGGAACGGGTTTGGGAGCGCTCCAAAGAGAGACGGCGCTTCCTGACAGTCTGATGACTCACAACAGCGAAGTTCGTGTCCTCTGCAGGAGCACGAGCTAATCAGAGAAAAATGTTAATGGGCGGGAGGCGGGGAGGTGTAAATACACACTGAGAGAGCACAACCTGGAGAGCAGGTTTAGGCAGGAGGGGGGAGGAGTGTTCATGCTGGGGCCAGCCGGGAGCAGCAGACTGGTGGGGGAGGGGAGCGACGACGCCTGTTGGACAGAAGGATGGGAGCTTAGTGTGTATGTGTAGAAGGCGGCCCCGGCTGGTGTGTTTCAAACGACCCCAAACGTCCTGTCGCTCTCTATATAAAAAGACGTTAAAGACATGCATGCAGATAAAAGAGATTGGTGTTGTTTTCGAGAGAGGATTGAAAGCAGAGGAAGTGGAAGTGTTTTGTGTGGGCGGGAACGACAGTCCTTTTCCTCTGGAGAGGGGCAGCATACTTGTGTCTAGCTCAAAGGAGTGAGTGTTTTGAGGCCTTTAGAGGGGTCATGTGTAGAGAACGTGTTGATATATGCACGCGGGTACTGGTTATACGCGATGGGCAGTGTTATGACTGAGGGACAGTTTTGCATTTCTGTGTATAGGAGGGCCGAGCTTTGTGTGACAATCTAGAGGTTAGCGTTGTCTATAGTTTTGTATGCCAGTGTGAAAACAGATTTGTGTGTGCAGTAAAGGGACAATCTTTTCAGCTTGTAGTGAACAGAAGAGGCACAAATGTTCAAACCAGCGCCACACTGCAGCAGGCTTTGAGATGTGACACAGGGGCACGGGTTGGGTCATTGCTGTCCACCCTGCTCTGGAAAAAGCTGACTAGCCCTTGGATCACTGTGGCAGAATATCCTGTCTGGCACTGTTAGTGACATGTGTTTGTGGAAATGCGGAGTGTTTTCTGTGTCTACAGGGAGAGCCAGTGTTATGTGTCTGTAATGTGGTGCTGCGGCATGGTTCAGACCGTGATGTGGTTAAGAACACGAGCAGCTCCTTATGGGGTTGCCATTCATAGCGATGTGCCCTAGCCAGTGTTGGCTTTCTTCTATGGCACAAACATATAACCAGTAGAATGGAATTCTGCCCAGATAAATTAACATGTGGTTAGGCAGCCTCCGCTAGGATGATAAGATTTTGAAAACCAGCAAATACCAGAGACCCAGAACTGGGGCTATAATTTTGCAGTGACCGCAGAGTATATATTGACTTATCTTATAGTACACTCACGCAAACAGATGACAATGAGAAACGAAGGTGCCAAGATTGGTATTTCATGTGGAGTCCTAGAGAGCAAAATAGCTTTTTTATTTTAAATAATAATTATGAAACGTACTTGTCAATCTTTTGCTTTTAAGAGTCAGGCGAGTGACAAGCAGAAACTTGATTCAAAGAGAAGTCTTGACCTCTTTTTTTTTTTTTTTTTTTTTTACTCCTTCTGCAAGACCACACTTCTGAAAAATACACGACATTTCCTGCCTACTTAAACGGCGGAAAAATACATGTTGCCACAACCTACCTTTCATAGTTGCATATATTACTTCCTCATAAGCGCTGCTAACTAATCCTCTGTGTATACATGAAAACACCTCTACCTGTACTCAGTCGAATGTCTTTAAAAGCTGGGGTATGTAGTGCATAGAAAAATCAAAGAGACAAAAGTTTAAAGAAATAGGACTGTCCTGGCTATCTGGATTGGATCAATCATTTCCATTCATCACTTTTTGAGTTGTGTGGTGATCTATCTCGCTCCATCTGAACCCAGCGTCTGTGTATTTCTTTGGTGCAAAATCTGAAGTGCACATCACGTTTTCAGTTGTGGTCCAAATGGTTTTGCATTTTCATTAGGAGTTGCATGTGGATTGGTTGAAAAAGATGCATAACTTCAGCTGGTTGGAACAAGATCTTGATGCACAGCAAAGGACTGGTTGATGGTAAGGGCTTTGTTTGAATATTTTCTGGGCGAAGCGGGCTATGAACCTAGCCACAGTCTCTGTGGATATGGCCTTTATGTGGCACAGGTATGTATGTATATGATTATTGGTTGCAGTTTGCATAAACAGATTCTTTATTCTGGCACACAGGAGACCCAGTCTCTTGTATTGGAATTGCACAATTCAGAGGTGGTGTCCAGTTCAAACAAATGAAGTTACCATAAATGCTGTGTACGGAATACAACTATTACATCACTAGAAACTCTACAACTGTTAATGTTTCACCTGCTCGTTAATGGGTGACAGTTGTTCCCAGAGAGCTTTATTCACACCAACTGAAGCGCTTTTGTCTGTTACAGGAAACAAGTCTTTTATATTTAAATTTAATTCAAACACAGTAGAAAAAATTATTGCATCTTTCTGCAAAAATATTTTGTTTCGCTATTCATGCAAATTCATGTTTATATAACAAACACTGTTTGCAAATCAACAATTATTTCAAGATAACAGTCGGAGTTGAGAACAGGGGTGTCCTTTGTAGGCTTTATGTCAGATTTTCAAGATATTTACTGAATATATGTTTGCATAAAGTAAATCTTAACAGACGTGATTTATACAGGGTCTATCTTGAAAAGCTGCCATGGTCTGATGTTTTAAATGTTAAAGGGCCTCCTACTAAGGCACCAGGTTAATAAACATGCAGTGTACAGCACCATTCCGCATGCCTGTCTTTTTAGGGTAAAAGAGTGCTGCCGGGGGACCTATAGTTAAAAAACTTGAAAGTGACAGCAAATTTTAAAACCTTGCTAGGATTCACAGAATAACAGAGGTGGTTTATTACAGACCGTCTCTTCATGTTCATTACATCAAGTTTTACACTAGATTTTACTCTTCGAGCTAGAAAGGGCGATGTTAATAAAATGGTGTTCCCGTTATTCCATGCAAGCCAGCATTATTAAATGTTAATGACTAATGTTTTGATTAAGACCTACTGAATGAGAATTTTGTTCTTCAAACCTTTTATTTTTCCATAATATTGAGATCCCATTTGTACCAATGTGTGCTAAAATGTCGAAACAGTTAATAATATCAGAGAATAGGCTTCATGATATGGCAGGCCTTTCATTTGCCCATTAATTAGTCAACAACATGGTTTGTTCCTCCGTCGTCACATAATTCTAGCCGGCCTGCCTCTGGCAGTGAAATCCTCTGGTTTCAAAAGTTTGTTTGGGTTGCATCGGAGTAATTCTGGTAGGTGGTTGAGGTCACGCTGAACTCGGGAATGCTGCCGGGACGAGATGTAGGCCCCTACGAATCTAAGCGCAGCAGTGGTGCCTCGCACTAACATTATCACAATACCAGTGTAGCAGTAACGAGCAAAGTGGGGAGTAGCTAGTCATCTTAGCTATGCTACATTCGCCTTCCTAAGCTATTATTTTCTTTTACCTACAAGGTAAAATTTACTTCCTCCCATTGAAGTGCAATAACAGCTTCCCCGAACCCATATGCTGCCTTCTGTGGGTGTCATTTTAAGATTAGGGTGCAATTCACACCTTTATATTATGTTTTATTTGCTGCCCCATTTGGCTTAACTTCCTACCCCCACCCCATGAGCTAAACTTTCTGCCCCAATAGGGCTACATTTATTGTTTTCCAATGTGCTGCGCTTGCTGGCTTCAATTAGACTGTTTGGTTGCAAGTGCTGGTTTCAGTTGGCCTCTATATGCAGGTTCCCAGTGATCTGTGGTGCTCTTTGCTGGTGGGCTGTGCATGCATGCCCCTGCTGGGCTTCAGGTGCTGGCACCCATTGGGATGCACGTGCTGGCTTCCTTTTTGTTGCATTTCATACTCTTAGGGCTGCACATTGCTGGTTCCCATACTGCTGCTTTTCCTAACTTTCATTGGACTTTTTTGCTACAACCCTTTGTGCAGCACATACAAGCAAATATAGCTAGTTCCTTAGCTGTGAGCAGATTTGTTTGATGCTACCCCATTGTAACTTTTTGTTGGCAGTCTTGGTTCTTAAGCTGCATAGGAGAATCTGCCCTGGGAAGATGTTGCAAAAGAATGTTGAGTTGGTGAACTTGTAAGGCCTGTTGTGGTTACAGCATGGATCATAGACACTCACTGCTACAGAGGTTGGCAGAGTGCTGCAGGCCTGGAGCTACCACAGGAATAGGCAGGCTGCCATGGTCAGGTAGTGGTTTCCTCGACTTGTTATTGAACGTGTCTACAAAAGGGAACAGCCCAGGGATTCCTCGTCTGTTGGTGACACCTCTCGCATGGAGACTCCCAACATCCCTGCCCCTTGGCCATGAAGCTTCTGGATATTGGCTGAAGCTTTTGGAACAATGCCCTTGCATTTTTCTTTTTCATTTTCTGAATCTTATCCCAATCAGTGATTGGTAATTTGAAGATTATACAAATGCAGGGACAGGAAGTTGTGAGAAAATATTAATAACATAATTCACTTTAAGGAGGTAGAGGTAAAATCAGCAGCAGGGATGAGAGCCCGTAACATTTCTTCCCACAAGCAGAGAGACACAAGGAAGGCAATTATGACTGCCAAGATCTAAACTGTTAAAAGAGCAATGTGCAAATAACAGTGGGGTTGAAGACTGCAAATGAAGAGGAGAAAGTACATAGGTCCAGTGTGTGGCTTAGCAGTATGTACAAATTTAAAACATTGAAGTAACCTATCTGCACGCGAGAACCAGCTCATTAAAAAAAGTAGTTTTGGTGAATTCAGCAGTCGATTTGATTCCTTACAAAGTAGGTGTGCTTGGATTTCAACCACTCACATTGTTCCACGCTAAAGAATTCTGGGTAAGCAAAGTGAACTGTGTATGCACTTGGTCAGGACACTGGAGACAAGAGTGGAGCCTAATCTAATTTCTACCATGATGCGACGGAGTGAACAGTGTGGTGTTGTGATGGTCAGTTGTAGGGCCCATTCTTCTAAAGCTCTAATTTTACTAGTGAAGTTGCAGAAATGTACAGGGGCATTCGAAGAATTGCCCTTTGAAAATACTTGAATTAAGGCAAACCCCCCAATGCGAGTAAAAAAAAAAATAGAAGGGATTATAGAAAGCTTAGAATGTTCAGAAAGTTGTCTTCTAAGATTCAGTGCAGCCATATGCTACTTCCTACGGTAAATGTAAAATTCCCAGGAAATAGCTGAAAATGGGGCTGTGGGAAAGTAGACCACCAAACAAGAAAAAGATCGTGCAGTTAGTTTAATTGATGAGCTGAAATTTCTAATGTGGCAAAGCAGTGGAGACATCTGGGGAATCTTAAGGTGCACCAGGAGAGATAAAACCAACTTAAAAAGCAAGTTCCTTTACTGTTGTGTAAACCATTGATGACACCTCGCCAGTAGAATAGGTGCTAGTTTCTGCGGCCAAGTTTCTAGAAGGATACAAACAGGGCTTTAAGTGGAATGAAAAAACTGGGGTCTCTCTCAAAGGGGCGTGGCCGATGTAATTAGGGGCGTGTCTTAAATATACACAAGCTAAAAATCTGTGCTTAGCATAGTGTGTCCCCCAACTGGTATTTTGCTGCTTCTGTCATTGAATACAGATTTATAAAACTGATGCAAGAAGTAACATTACACCTACAACAAGCCTGGCTATTGGCTTTGCCAATGGTTTTTGTTTATGTAACAAAAATCAGCAACAACCATGGCTTTGCAGTATAACATATTATATATAATATAGTGCACCTGCAGACACTAACGTGTTAGGCCTCATTTTATATGTGCTGGCGATGCAGTTACAGGGCGTCCACGCTGCACAAAAGTGCCGTCCTTCTCTACTGCATTTTTTTTAACCCCAAATGGCTATATCTTTGTTACATTTTCCACACAAGGCATCAAGTCCAAGCCTCCAGAAAAGGGATATCTGAGTTAACTCTTGCAGCTGGTATCGGTTATGGTCGATAAGTTGCAAGTTCAAATCCAATCAAGGCAAACTCAGTCTTCCATCCACGGAACAAGTCCTAAAAAAAGACGAGGGGGGGCGGGCCTAACCAAGTTAGGCAATATGTAAGTGTTATCATGGCGCATGACATCACCGCGTGTGATATCACACGTGGCATCACAGGAAGGGACATCACAACCCATGACCTCATATGAAGTGACATCAGATCTTAAAACCTCACACATGTTTAGCAGGTCTACCACGAGTACATTTGAGTGCATTACAATATTTAACAAATGAGATACTGCGTCAGGGGTTGTGCCACAAATGTGACGCAACCCCTACACAAAATCTGGGCCTCAACATATACATTGATTTTTTTTAAACTCTGCCACAAAGAAATTTGCAACAAGGAGAAATGTAGCAGTAAATCTGTTCTGGTTAATTGGTTGCAAATCTGTATTTTCAAATATCTTAAGGGGTTAAGGCACCTGCGGCAGAGATCTTTGTGTGCGCAGAAAATCTCAGGGAATAATAATGGTAAGATAACTCTGGAGGTTAACACATTTGCTGGAGAGATCTGTGTTTTGTCGTCCCTGTTTTTAATTAAAGTAGCATTGGGGGTTAATATGTCTCCTGCAAAGTACGACAAGTAACATGCAGATGACAGCTTTTTATTTCATGTAGACAGGTAAGTGGCACTGCTTTTAACATGGAGATCCTTTTGTTAGTTGCAGTTCATACATTGTAATCCTTCAAATATAGCACAGTGAGCTATGAAGGACATGTGACTCCTTCACCTTGTAACCCCCGTCTTATATCAATCAATCAATCAATCATGTCACTTATAAAGCGCACTACATACCCGCGAGGGTCTCAAGGCGCTGGGGGAAGAGGGGGGTGGTGCTGCTACTGATCGAAGAGCCAGGTCTTGAGGAGTCTTCTGAAGGCCAGTAGGTCTTGGGTCTGTCGGAGGTTGGTGGGGAGGGTGTTCCAGGTCTTGGCGGCGAGGTGGGAGAAGGATCTGCCGCCGGCGGTCGTTTTCCGGATGCGGGGGACTGTGGCGAGGGCGAGGCTGGTCGAGCGGAGCTGGCGGGTGGGGTGTAGAAGCTGAGTCGTCTGTTGAGGTAGGCTGGTCCGGAGTTGTGGAGTGCTTTGTGTGCGTGGGTGAGGAGCTTGAAGGTTATCCTCTTGTTGACAGGGAGCCAGTGCAGGTCTCTCAGGTGGGGTGTGATGTGGCTGCGTCGGGGGATGTCGAGGATAAGACGTGCAGAGGCGTTCTGGATGCGTTGCAGCCGTCTCAGGAGCTTAGCCGTCGTTCCTGCGTAGAGGGCGTTCCCGTAGTCCAGCCTGCTGGTGACGAGGGCCTGGGTGACTGTTTTTCTTGTTTCGGTGGGGATCCACTTGAAGATCCTGCGGAGCATTCGGAGGATGTTGAAGCAGGATGAGGAAACGGCGTTGACCTGCTTAGTCATGGAGAGGGTGGGGTCGAGGATGACCCCTAGGTTGCGTACGTGGTCGGTGGGTGGCGGGGCTGTTCCCAGTGATGTTGGCCACCAGGAGTCGTCCCAGGCTGAAGGGTTGGAACCAAGGATGAGGACCTCCGTCTTGTCCGAGTTCAGCTTCAGGCGGCTGGTCCTCATCCATTCGGCGACGGCCTTCATTCCTTCGTGGAGGTGGGCTTTGGCGGTGTGAGGGTCTTTGGTGAGGGAGAGGATCAGCTGGGTGTCGTCGGCGTAGGAGATGATGTTGAGGTTGTGCTGTCGGGCGACGTGGGCGAGGGGTGCCATGTAGATGTTGAACAGCGTTGGGCTGAGGGAGGAGCCTTGGGGTACGCCGCAGATGATCTTGGTGGCCTTGGATCGGAAGGGGGCGAGGCGGACGCTTTGTGTTCTGCCGGAAAGGAAGGATGTGGTCCAGTCCAGGGCCTTCTCTTGGATCCCGGCGTCGTGAAGGCGTGTTCGTAGTGTGTGGTGGCAGACCGTGTCGAAGGCGGCTGATAGGTCCAGGAGGATGAGGGCTGCTGTTTCTCCGTTGTCTAGCAGGGTCCTGATGTCATCGGTGGCGGTGATGAGGGCGGTTTCGGTGCTGTGGTTGCTGCGGAAGCCGGACTGGGAAGGGTCCAGGATGTTGTTCTCCTCGAGGTAGCGGGTCAGTTGTTTGTTGACGATTTTCTCGGTGACCTTCGCGGGGAACGGGAGCAGAGAGATGGGTCGGAAGTTCTTGAGGTCCTTGGGGTCTGCCTTGGGTTTCTTGAGTAAGGCAGTGATCTCGGCGTGCTTCCAGCTTTCCGGGAAGGTTGCTGTCTCGAAGGAGATGTTGATTATTTTCCGGAGATGGGGCGCGATGGCTGTACTGGCTTTGTTGAAGATGTGGTGAGGGCACGGGTCTAGCGGTGAACCGGAGTGGATGGTGTTCATGATCTCGCTGGTGTCCTCGTCGTTGATGTTGGTCCAGGAGAGCAGGCGGTTGGTGGTTGTGGGGGCAGTGGTCTCGGTGGTTGCCGGGGCGGTCGTGGTGTTGAAGCTGTCGTGGATGTCGGCGATTTTGCGGTGGAAGAAGGTGGCCAGTGAGTCGCACAGGTCTCGCGACGGCTGGATGTCATTGGTGTTGGAGCTGGGGTTGGAGAGTTCCTTCACGATGTTGAAGAGCTCTTTGCTGTTGTGTGCGTTGTTGTCTAGGCGGTCTTTGAGTGAGGCCCTTTTGGCGGATCTGATGAGGTGATGGTGACTGCGGGTGGCGCTCTTGTGGGCGGCGTAGCTGTCCGCTGTCCGTTCGTGGAGCCAGATCTTCTCCAGTTTTCGGCATGTTCGTTTGGAGGCCTGGAGGTCTTCGGTGAACCAGGTGGCTTTCTTGCTGGTGTGGCTGTTGGGCGGATTCTTGAGCGGGGCGAGGGTGTTGGCGCAGTCGTCGATCCACTGTCTGAGGTTGCGGGCGGCGGTGTCGGGGTCGGAGGGTTCGGCGGGTGGGCTCAGGGCGAGGGTTGTGGTTAGCTGGTCTTCCGTGACTCTGCTCCAGCAGCGGCGAGGCATTTGTTCGGTGCGGTGGTGCGTGGTGGGCTTCCTGTAGGTGAAGTGGATGCAGTGGTGGTCAGTCCAGTGGGGTTCGGAGGTGTGGTTGAAGGAGACGTGTGGGCTTGCGGAAAAGATGGAGTCGAGCGTGTGGCCGGCGGCGTGGGTGGGTGTAGTCACGAGCTGTCTGAGTCCGAGGGTGGCGAGGTTGTCGATCAGGGTGGTGAAGTTGGTGTCCTTGTTGTTCTCGAGGTGGAAGTTCAGGTCCCCGAGGAGGATGTAGTCCGTGGAGGCGATGGCGTGTGTGCTGACTAAGTCAGCGATGGAATCGCTGAACTGTGGTCGGGGTCCGGGGGTCTGTAGATGAGGGTTCCTCTGAGGGTGGTGTTGGGATCGGTGTGGATCTGGAAGTGCATGTGTTCGGCGGTGCTGAGGGTGTCGTCGGTGTTGGTTGAGACTCTGAGGGTGTTCCTGTGGACGATGGCGATGCCTCCTCCGACTCCGTTGGTGCGGTCCCTGCGGGTGATCTTGTATCCGTCCGGGATGGCAATGGCGATGTCGGGGGCTGAAGCGGGATTCAGCCAGGTCTCCGTCAGGGAATGCGACGTCTGGGGAGGTTGAGTCGAGAAGGTCCCAGAGTTCGATGGCGTGTTTGCGGGCGGAGCGGGTGTTGAGGAGGATGCATCTGAGGTAGTTGGGTTCTTTCCTGGGCGGTGGTTTGGCGGGGCGGGTGCTGGCGAAGCTGCAGTTCCGGCAGGTGAAGGGCCCTTGGGTGCGCTCGGGGTGGCCTGGTAGCAGGCGTGATCTTTTCCGGGGTTGAGTGCGTGGAGGGTGCTGGCGTCGTATCGGCGTCTGTTGATGTGGCGGGCGCGGGGGATGCCCGGACCAGGGGGTCTGGCGCTGGGCGCGGTCACGGCGGGGACGGGCGCAGACGGGCTTGCCTTAGGCGCGCCTTTGGCGCGCCAGCGGCATGGGGAGGTGGGAGGGAGGAGCAGGGAATGGGGCAGCGAATGGGCAGTGAGGGGGCGGGGCCGCAGGGGCGCAGCGGCGGGAAACAGGCACAGAAGGGAAAACGAGCACAATCAGGGCATCAAGGGGGCACAGAAAGGAAAAAAAAAAAAAACGAGCACAATGAGGGGCAGCAAGGGGGCACAGAAAGGAAAAAACTAGCACACTGAGGGGCAGCAAGGGGGCACAGAAAGGAAAAAACGAGCACATTCAGGGGCAGCAAGGGGGCACAGAAAGGAAAAAACTAGCACAATGAGGGGCAGCAAGGGGGCACAGAAAGGAAAACAGAGCACAATCAGGGGCAGCAAGGGGGCACAGAAAGGAAAAACGAGCACAATCAGGGGCAGCAAGGGGGGCACAGAAAGGAAAAACGAGCACAATCGGGCAGCAAGGGGGGCACAGAAAGGAAAAAAGAGCACAATCAGGGGCAGCAAGGGGGCACATAAAGGAAAAACGAGCACAATCAGGGGCAGCAGCAGGGCACACAGACGGAGCTGTGTGGTGGGGGAGCGACCTACCAGTCAAGGTCAGGGGTCGCTCTCTTCACCACGCAGCGGCCGCCATAAATGGGGAGGTGGGAGGGAGGAGCAGGGAATGGGGCAGCGAATGGGCAGTGAGGGCGGGGCCGCAGGAAGCAGCGGCGGGAAACAGGCACAGAAGGGAAAACGAGCACAATCAGGGCATCAAGGGGGCACAGAAAGGAAAAAAAACGAGCACAATGAGGGGCAGCAAGGGGGCACAAAGGAAAAAACTAGCAATGAGGGGCAGCAAGGGGGCACAGGAAAAAGCGAGCACAATCAGGGGCAGCAAGGGGGCACAGAAAGGAAAAGCGAGCACAATCAGGGGCAGCAAGGGGGCACAGAAAGGAAAAAACTAGCACAATCAGGGGCAGCAAGGGGGCACAGAAAGGAAAAACGAGCACAATCAGGGGCAGCAAGGGGGCACAGAAAGGAAAAAACTAGCACAATCAGGGGCAGCAAGGGGGCACAGAAAGGAAAAGCGAGCACAATCAGGGGCAGCAAGGGGGGCACAGAAAGGAAAAAGCGAGCACAATCAGGGGCAGCAAGGGGGCACAGAAAGGAAAAACGAGCACAATCAGGGGCAGCAAGGGGGCACAGAAAGGAAAAAACGAGCACAATCAGGGGCAGCAAGGGGGGCACAGAAAGGAAAACGAGCACAATCAGGGGCAGCAAGGGGGCACAGAAAGGAAAAAGCGAGCTCAATCAGGGGCAGCAAGGGGGGCACAGAAAGGAAAAAACGAGCACAATCAGGGGCAGCAAGGGGGCACAGAAAGGAAAAACGAGCACAATCAGGGGCAGCAGCAGGGCACACAGACGGAGCTGTGTGGTGGGGGAGCGACCTACCAGTCAAGGTCAGGGGTATATAAAACATCCTGTACAATGACTTACCCACTTATATGATTTATTTTCAATCTATAATGTGCACATGTGATGTAAAGCACTCTGACACCCTGCATTTTGGATGAGTAGCGCTATAAAAGAAATAAAACAAAATAGTAGTATTGAAAATGTTATTATTTAAAAATGTTATTTGTGTAACTACTGGGATAGACCATCACTTCTGACATTCTTCGAGTGCATGCATATCTCTTATTTACAGGGACTTAAAGTCAAAAGCATGCCTCAAGTACTTGTTAAGTAATAACAAGCTGTGTGCATTTGTTTCCCCTCCATTGCATTTTCATCTAGGTGTAAGACTCCAGACAGCTCCCAGCCAGGCTACTCCAACAAAAGGAGTCCTGATGGCACCTTAAATTCGGCCTTTGTTTTGGGCCCAGCTGTAATTTAAAAAAAAAAAAACAAAGCCCTCTCGCCTGCACATTGCTGATCGGAACGGAAGCGGACAACCTGCAGGCACTGCTGAATGTGTCAGTCTCTAAAAATCACACTGGGATGAGTTCAACATATTTCAGTGGTGCCCAACTTCTTAGCAGCGCCGACGGCGTCCACCGTGTGAAAAGAGTGTGTAGATGCCATCTACCTGTTAATAACCCCCCCACCCCCCCCCACTTGTGCCTGCTTCTATCCTTCTGAAGTTGGTAAAACCAGTACCATCAAATTTGGTATTGGTAGTACTGTTATTTATATGAACAGCAGAAGTGCTATAAAAGAAATAAGTTACTATTTATAAGATTTCTGATTATGCCTGTTTACCATTGTGGTACTTTTGCTCTGGACTGCCTCATATGTGTCTGTATCCAGGGCTTTAAGTGGGCCGGGTCTTGCCGGTGTTCAGCACCGGCAGTTTTTTAAAGCAGGTGCCGAACCGGGTCTCTATCGGGCTCTCCAATTTTGCCATCAAGGTGGGAAAAAAATATCTTACCTCTGCAGCAGTGCCACCCTTCACTGCCTTTGATGTAACTTCAAAGAGACTCGTTAAAGTTCTTTCACAGTCTCATCACTTCAGAACTGAAGCATTTTCAATATGTTATACTGCTTGCCAACACTACTGTTTCTGTTTTTAGGGCAGTTTTGGGCAGACTTATTGAGTTAAATAAAAACACGGGATTTTTATGTGACGTCTCCCTCTGACCAACAAGTGTAATTTTCAGTGATGTCATCCTTATGCTAATTGGTAGTTTTAAAACCCGACAAAGCCTATTTTTGGTCTCACAACGTTGACAAGCATGCAACTTGAGTCTCGCTGTGTACCTACAGAAGATGCCCGTATGCAACGAAAGAGCCACCATCTGAAATGAGCTGTTTGCAGCTGCAGGCACGCAGCAGGCACCCATCTGAAGCGAGGAAGCCTGGCTTTGGAGGGGGACTGTATACAGCTGCAGCACATGTGTAGCGAGGAAGCCGCCGCCTGACACGGGTTTCATGCTTACAGCCAGGAGGCCCGGTCTCAGGCGGAGAACATGACACTTGCAGTTCTAAAGCGCCGCCTGACAGTAGCTGTCGTGTCAGGAGCTACAAGGAAGCATTCGCAGTGCTATCCTGGACAGGGAGTAGTTTGCAGGCAAGGCCGCGGCCCTGCCCAAGGGAGCATGGCGTCTCGCCTTTGTGCCGAGTGAAAGGAGAGAGGCTGCCTAATGACGGGGTATGCGCCTCGTGCGTGTGCAGGTCCTTCGCCTTGTCCAGGGTAGCCTGCTACGGTGCCTGCTAATCACATGCCGGCCTTGTAATTAGGAAGTGGTCTGGCTGCCGTGCGAGGGAGGGGCGTGTAACACGAGCCCGTGCTTAGGCAGGCTCTAGCTGGCAAGAGACGCGAAGGGAAAGGGCATGAAGAGCAGGCATGCTCGGGGCAACTACAGAGCACATCAGAGCACTTCTGGCAAAGCAAGGACACTCGGCATGTTTCACACTAAAGCAGGCAAGGGCTTGGCACCGCATGGTAATTTTTTTTTTTTTTTTTTAAACATGCAGATGTTCCGCCTGGAGAAAGAAGGGCATTTCTGATAACACCACAGGCATGCACGGGACACCATTAAAACCCAGCAGTGCCTGTCCATTTAAAACACCGAGTACCTGCACTTTTTAATTTGAATGAGAGAGTACCTGCACTTTTCTGAAGAGGGCTAATTCTTTTAATGGAAGAGTACCAGCACTTCTCGAATCAAAAGCTTGCGGCTGTGCGTACCAGCGCTTCTGTATTTCCAGTTTAAATACTGATTAAATAAAAAAGCAAATAAGAACACTGTAGGGTACTGGATTTTGTCTGGAGTGGTGGTGCACACAAGAAGTGCCCACTCATGCGCAGGTGTTGTGAGTGCAATATTTCTCCTTCCAACCACTTTCTTGTGGTCCTTAATGTTGAAAGAGAAGGGCGCCATCCTGTACAGGAGAGGGGGTCCATTACCTGAATTGAGAACAAGGGATGTTGTAGGGGCAATGCGGATGCAAGAAAGCCTCAAGGGCAGCGCTGACCCCAAAAACTAGAGCTAGTTACCAAGTATGCAAATGCCCCCGGCTGGATCACATGGGCAAGAAATGACCACTCCTTTTTCGTTATTGCAAAGCAGACTTGTAGCCGAGGAATGGGTGCATGTCAAGGTCTTAGTAAAACATCAAATTGCCACCCTGATACATAGGGCCTCACAAAAGTTGCCTTGCCAACTACCAGAAAGGAATGGATAACCCAATGTCGGGTCAAGGAGATGGATGTCCTGCTTATCCAGATGGCCAAGCAACAAAACACACAGTCTTGTTCACTCGACGCTCTCTGGCCCTAGTATTTCGCTTTTTCTAGTCTAATTTGCCCTCATTTTGCGTTCTTAAATCTTACTTATGGCTGGGGCACCTCTACCATCCCAAGCAGTGCTCCTAGGTGATCTTTTCTTACTTCATTGTAGATTAAGAGGCGCAGGGTAATACAAATCAGGCATGCGTGTAAGGGACCACCACTGTTGGGTCTCCAGTGAGCACCCTGATTGGGTCTATAAAATCAACATTCACTGGCTCCCTGCTGTGCCTCTGATACCTGGGTGTGACTGGAGCCCATGAGCCAATATGCAATCTCAAAAGATTCAGGCAATTTGTGAAAAAATCACTTTAATCATACAAATTATTACCCTCCCGGCTCAAGCCTCAGTCCCTCTGCTTGGACCTGTGGCCTAACGGTTAGACATCTAAAACCAGCTTCAGTTGCTTTTCGTCCTGTTCACTTCAGATTTTGTTGACTCTTCTCCAAGGCTTTACCACCCTTGTTTCAGCATATATGGTAGGAAGATTTCATCACTTGAGTTTTTAATTCTAATGGATGTCTTAGTATCCAAAATCTGACCCATTCTCCCTTTTCTAAGCATCTTGTTCAAAGTGCTGTGAGGCTACTGTAATATCATTTGGTGTGCTTTACCAAACCCCCAAATAAAATTAATCTACATGTACTCAACCTACATCAAATCTGGCTACCCTACCAGAAAGTTCTTATATAGCATAACTATGGTGCATGAAACTTGGTACACACGTTGTCTCGTGCAGCAATGTGGTCTGATGTGATGTGGATCCGGGCTCAGCTTAGAGGGTTGGGTCACAACAGGCCTTTTTAATAAATGAAAAAAACACAAGATGCATTTGATAAAGTAAACCTGCAGGGAGCACCACCAACGCAGATATGCACATTACACCTTGAACAAAGGCAGGACACAATTCAAAGTAGGAATATGTAGTGCATCTTAAAAAGAAGCCGTGTAGAAGGCACCTCTGACGGAAGCTAGGTATGCAGAGTTAACCTCTGGTAAAACAGACATGCTAACTAACACCTAATAAAACACATACTTTGACATAGCCCTCAAAAAACCAAAGACAAAGAAACACAGAACCACTGTAATACAGGAGGGCGGCATGTATAGATATGATAAATCAGACCTGCAGGAATGCCCCGGGTAAAGACTTTTTTGGCTTGGTTTTAGCTCACGTTTCTTTAATCGAAACCGGTAATGCTGAGACAGCTCAAACGAGGGTGACTATATGCAGGTGGGTGCACCGCCCTCCTTGAGACGTGAAGAACCGGATAAAGGGACATGGTAGTACCTGTCATACCTTATGGGCCAGCACTCCTGGCGAGGGGAGAATCCTGCAGCAGCGATGTTTGATTGAGCTGCGTACTTATGGCCCCCGTGTCATTGTGCAAGGAGGTGCCTGCAGTAGCATTTTTTAATCCAGTTTAGGCAGAGTCTCAAAGTCCATATTCATTCCAGAGAGTTCTCACTCATGGTCAAAAACTTATATAGTAGCATGCTACCCACGGATCATGAGTGTGAAACGCTATATAAATGCAATTTCACATTGTGAGTATTTGTTATTAGATGATCTGAACATCTTTCCCCTTTTTAGAAGGGGTGCACCTTCTTGTTCCATGTGCTCTTCCATTCACTCTGAGCTTGTAAGATAGTGCTTGTCTTTTGAACGGTTTTCATTCCACACTGTTCACTGCCATCCTCTCTAACTGCCTCCCATGTTTGACCACTTCCACATGTGGTACTTTCAGCGCTCTAGAGCAGGAAATGCTGGTAGGTGCTCACAGCTTGGTGAGGGGAGCTTTTAAGACCAAATGAGGAAGTTTAGGTAGGAGAGAAGGCTCGATCCTGGCCGTGACTTGGGAATCTAGACACAAGACGCAGCATATGGCTAGTCCTATTGTCTGGGTCCCTTACCAACAAATAACTTGCATTGCATGAGACTTGGATGAAAAAAGTGCAAAAAATTAGAGCAGCAAAGCAATCGGAGACAGATCGGTAGAGACCTAAGTGCTTCAATTCAGCCTTTCACCCTTACAAGATTAAATCATTGAGTTCCATTTATGTGGGTCACAGTAGCACGTTAATATGGCACTAAAAAGCCCAGAGTATTAATTGTGTATGTTATAAACACAGGATAGTACAATAAAAACGGGAGCCCTGAACTAGAATAGGGTCGGTACCTAGCAAAAGCTACACCTTCCTGTGCAAGGTGGTAACGTGTTTTATGGCCATTCGGAGGTGGGCTTTGGCTTTGCACTCCCTTAGTTAGCTCGTTCAGGCCACAGGATAAGCAAAATGCAGTCTTGAACCTGAAGCATTTAAAGGCCGTACATAACGATTGCTTCAGGCAGCATCACGTAGCCTTCTTAGACTTGTGGGTTCACTTTTCACAATAAAACTACAAGATTAAAATATACAGCCAGCAAAGGGTAACATTCCAGGGATTCTGAGGATATCACATTGGTGCATTTGGCAACTTTAGTCTTGACCAAACTCCCAAAAGAAATGACTGCAGGAATCGTCAAAGTATTAGGATTGCCCTCATGTAGCCCAAATTGTTTTGATCAAACTCAGTCTGTTGAGGTTAGATGGAGTACCTTCCTCACACAGTTTCAGAGGTTTCAAGAGGATTGAGCCACTTGTTTTCAAGTCCCTAAGCTATAATAAAAATAATCTGATTCCATCATCTGTGGCCTCTTTTTGTGCTTTAGTCACAGAAACACACTTAAAATAACATCTGACATTTTGACCTGAGTTCTAAAGTTTTCCAGGCTCATTCATGAATAGCTCCTCCAATACTGGTTTTTGCTTTGCATTGTGGGACCTGTAGTCTCATGTATCCACTAATAAAAAGACCATATAAGATGCCACTTGTTGCAGTCTGCTGCACTCTTATGGAGTTCCTCCAAGACAGATGTCTGCAGTGGCCTTACTACACAGGTCTGGCACGGAACATTAAGTGCACACACAACTACGAACAGGAAAGTGCTACTGAGAATATCAGGGTTTACTGCTTTTGTGTGGCCTACACCTGCCCCATGGCCTATCCTCATTCAGTTGCGTTAACATGATTGGTTCATGGAGAAGGGTGGAGTCACGTTAAGTTTCAAAAGAGTAATGGCAGAGATGAGAATCAGGCTGCCTTGTAGAAGGAAAGAACTCGTAGGGAAGGAAATCATGTAGTCACAATAAGAAGGTACGGGAGAATGTTTATGGAGTGCAGGGCTGAAGGGCACAGGCTAACGTTGATGAGAGTTTAAAATCTAGCTTATGGGCAATGGACATTGGGGAGTTTAACTGATAATAGGGGGATAACATTCGGGTTGGTAATGAAGGTGGGGAGAGGCTTACCTGGGTACAATTCGCGCGTTTGGTAGCGTGTTTAGAGGAAATACGTCGTTTATGGGGAGAGCTTTAAAACATGGGACGGATTGCTGAATGTATTTGTTTAACTTTTACAAAGAAGATTGTAACTATAAATCTAATGTCAAATTTTTTAATACTTGCAGTGAACCCCTGAGGAAGGGCTAAAAGAGCCCGAAATGCATTGGGTCAATTTTATCAACTGCCAAGGATGTTTTATGTACTCTTCATGCTCCAGAAAAAGGCCGGGATTGGCATATCTGCAGCATTAGAAACGTTGGATTACATAAGTGTCTCACATGTGACAGGAGAATCAAGTGATATTTTTGAAGAAGTTTTGATGACATGGAATAAACTGGTTTAAAATTGATGAATTTGGAGTATTTTGGTTATGACAACCGTGGAGCACGCTGTGCGTTCGGTGTTGGAGCGAAACTCCGTTCCAGTTTATCTTTAGTTTACTAGTCAGTGGTATTTGGGCAAACCACATCCCCGAGCAGCACGCAAAAATTTGAATAATGCTTAGATTGAAACAATGGAAGAAATGGAAGGAATAGGTGTGCATTGGACATTCTATAACTGTATCCAAATTTCTGCCCTCTCGACCAGTTGCACCCGACAAGAGTACTGTTGTAAAGAGAAGTCAAAAGGACGAATTGTCACATGTGCGATGAAAAAACTCACAACATCCTCAACGTGAACGTTGGAGAACTGTGTTTTAAAAATTTTTTGATGGACGGTGTTTGAGATGGACCTTGTTACTATACATAAGTGTTAAATATGTTTAGTGTTAGCATGTACAATACATGCACTGATCTCATGGTTAGACCAGCAGAATTTAAATAATTTTATTAACGACGTTAGGTAAACATCTGAGGGTGGGCGGGGCATTAGAGTACATTAACTGGGGAAGCTCTCAAAATTTATGGGTTAGAGTAAGCGTTAGGAATCGGTTGAACAGTAACGACGGGTTTACGGGGGTTTGGAGCAATGATTGATGGTACTAGTAGTAAGGTTGGCTATAGCGGTGAAGAGTTGCGTTAACATGATTGGTTCATGGAGAAGGGTGGAGTCACGTTAAGTTTCAAAAGAGTAATGGCAGAGATGAGAATCAGGCTGCCTTGTAGAAGGAAAGAACTCGCAGGGAAGGAAATCATGTAGTCACAATAAGAAGGTACGGGAGAATGTTTATGGAGTGCAGGGCTGAAGGGCACAGGCTAACGTTGATGAGAGTTTAAAATGTAGCTTATGGGCAATGGACATTGGGGAGTTTAACTGATAATAGGGGGATAACATTCGGGTTGGTAATGAAGGTGGGGAGAGGCTTACCTGGGTACAATTCGCGCGTTTGGTAGCGTGTTTAGAGGGAAAACGTCGTTTATGGGGAGAGCTTTAAAACATGGGACGGATTGCTGAATGTATTTGTTTAACTTTTACAAAGAAGATTGTAACTATAAATCTAATGTCAAATTTTTAATACTTGCAGTGAACCCCTGAGGAAGGGCTAAAAAGAGCCCGAAATGCATTGGGTCAATTTTATCAACTGCCAAGGATGTTTTATGTACTCTTCATGCTCCAGAAAAAGGCCGGGATTGGCATATCTGCAGCATTAGAAACGTTGGATTACATAAGTGTCTCACATGTGACAGGAGAATCAAGTGATATTTTTGAAGAAGTTTTGATGACATGGAATAAACTGGTTTAAAATTGATGAATTTGGAGTATTTTGGTTATGACAACCGTGGAGCACGCTGTGCGTTCGGTGTTGGAGCGAAACTCCGTTCCAGTTTATCTTTAGTTATCCTCATTCAGAGCATGCCCATTCACCAAAAGATGACTTTTTCTTGAATCGACCCACACTTTTGTTTTTAGGTCTGGGCTTTGAGAGCAGAGTCGTCAATCTGACCTATTGCTAACAGTGTCCAGTGAGTGGACTTTTAGTCTGCCCTTCAACCATTGTCTTTGTTCGACCAGCCTCTTTCAGCTATTGGTTTGACACTTTGTAAATCATGTCTTGCTCAGCCCAGTGGAGTATTTGTCTCTAACCTAATACTGTTGGTTGTTTTGGGTGTATCCTTTCACCTCCACTCAAGTGCTTGCAGTGAAATACAGAGGGACAAGTTTACAAGTGTATACCTCTAAGTCCCTTCCTGCTGACTTCCTCCAAAGCGTGTTTCTTTAATGTACCTGTGCTACATGTGTTAGTATATTGCACCTAGACTTTTTGCCATTGCCAATGCTTGTTTGTTAGCTCTCACACCCGCCTCCCTCTTTGCCTCCCACATGCCCCGGCTGTGCATGTTGCGGCTGCCACAGACTACTAATTATCAGTAATCCTAGTGGCACTGATGGAAACAGGTGTTACAAGCGAAAATAGGCGCCATCAACCCATCCCTCTGCAGGTGCGTTGTGCATTGTGCGCGGGCAGGTCTGCCCCACCCCAGCCCCAAGGCTGGGAGCAGAGAAAGAAAATGGAGAGGGGGTAGGGTCAGGGAAGAAGACTTGCTAGACACCCACCATCCTTAGACGAAGGACTCTTCAAACTGTGAATGTGCTTTGAGTGTAAATAAATATTTTAAATACATTTAGGGTCCCAAAAATGTGTCTAGGAGCCTGCCCCAGGTGCTGCTGAATGTTGGGTTTGTGGAATACCAAAGGCTTGGTTCCACCACATGCCTCTTTCTTCCATCAGCCTACACTTCCTCTCCCTTTATCTCTCTCGTGGCTTGTTTTTCATCCCTGCTTTCTCCAATTGTCACTGCCTTTTTCCCTGTTCTGCCTGATGGGAAGGTCAAAGTTTAATGATGAAAAATAAGCTGCTCTCCACAAAATTAAGTCCCAGCGCCACCAACTGCATCAACTTGCGCATTTGTCCAGACCAAAATTAAGCACTCATCTGGCCATATGCATAAGTACATTTCTAATGGAAATGTAAGGTTGCAAGCCAAAGAAAAGCAGGCGAGTTGGGGTCTATTCATTTAAGACATTAAAGTGTAGGTCTCTTTGGCACCTTGGTGATGTAAGAAGACCTTACTGCCCTGGCAGTCTGTGCCATCTCTCGTCTTACTACTGCTTATAAGCTGCAAAGACACTCGGTGGACTAGTCTCACGTGAGGCTTTAGACTGAAGATGGTTGAGACTATGCTGCCTGTGTGTGTAGATATGGTACTTGGTCTCGCACTGTGTGGGCTGTTGCATGGACTCACCATTTTTTTATCCAGTGTAAGGCAATCGCCCAAAGTTTATATGAAGGAACAAGCAGAGGCCAGTGCCAATAGCCGAGAGCAAGCCCTTTTTAGTGCCCTTAGACCTCCGTGACGCTGTTGGCACCTTGGCTCCAATGGGCAACTTGTTGAATGGTCTATATGTTTGAGTAAAGAGATGGGCAATAAATACTCCTTATTAAATCTTCTAATTTCTCTGTATGCTGTCCAACTTCTGAGTCAGACAGTCTTCGTACCCTTCCGGAAAGCCATGGCGCGACTGCCAAAGATGGAGATTTCCGTCAACCTTTCTCTTACTTGAGACAGCAGAGCTTTTCCTCTAACGGAGTGCGAAGGCCTGTGTTCCACGCGGTCCTGTACAGCGCTTGTAGGACCTCCGCTCATCTTACGGTGGTCTTGCCAATTGCTTCTAATAAACAGTTTTATCATCTGCTGGGCAATCAATGTTGCGGAGGCTTTTGGAGCCCAGAGATATTGATTAGCTTAACAACTGAGCTGCGGTCGCCTCCACTAACCCTTCCTGTGCCGAGGGGGAGGCAGGTGGGTGCCTGGGCGAGGGTTGTCGGGAAAGTCAAGGTTCTTTTCTATATCAGCCGGCTTCTAGGAACCCCTCCTTTCACTCCAGTGCCCATTTGTTTCTACTAGCCACAGGATGAGCTGAGGGCAAATAAGGGTTTGTGACAAGGAAGGTTGCTTTTACAAGACAGTATTATCATCATCAATTAGAGAAATGGCTTGTCTTCACTGACAAAGCTGGTGTCCCCACTCAGGAGGTCAGTACGCCCACTCAAAGGGCCATTGACACCTCTAAAGGGACTGCTGGTCCCAAACAAGAGAAATTGACTCCGCCAAAATGGTTTGTTGCCTTGCTCAAGGACCCATTACCCCTGCTAAAGAGGCTTTTGCCCACTAAATTGAAAACGGACCCCACTTAAAGAACCGATGCTTTCATTAATAGATTGTTGCACTACTTTAATAATGGATTGTTGCTCTACTAAAGAGGCCTGTGACTCCATTCAGTTCCGGATGTTCCCACTTAAAGGCGTGTTTGATCTTCAAGCTACCATTGCCCCCACGCAACGGGCTATAAAAGCTACTCAAGTGGCCATTGACCAGCTCCTTCCCTCCAATCAAAGACGTTTGCTTGGGGCCAGTGACTGCTCTCTAGGGGTATTGCCTCTACTAAAAGATGTGTTGCATCACTGATGGGGCAATTTAAGTCACTGAGGGGCCATTGGGTCTTGTGCTCACATTAAAAGACCATTGACCTTAGAGCGCCATTGACCCTACTCAGGTCTGTTGACCTCAATCAGGGGGCTGTTGCCTCATTCAAGCGGCCGTTGAGCCAGCGTATGTGATCTGTTGCCCCCACATGGAAGGTCATTGCCCCCACACAAATGGGCACTTCTACGCGAAGCAGTGAATGGACTGTTTCAAGAGGACCGCATAAAACATTTTAGAATGAATGCAAAGAAATTAATAACGCAAACGTAGATCTCCATGAAATAATATATGAAATGACTTGCTACACTCATCCCTCAAAAAGTAGGGTAAGCTATCAGGCAAATTGCCTTTACCCGTTGGGTTGTGTACAGTGCGGCTCCATTCTTGCACACGCCTGCTGGGTTGTGTGCTTGATTTGACTGGTAGCTTATGGGCCTAGAGTTGGTTGTGTTTTCTTTCTGGGGAAGCAGGCCTGGTAGGTGGAATGATCGTACTGGATTTAGGCCATGACTGATGGGCATAAGGGTGGTTCCTATCTGGAGTCGAATACTGAGCAACATAAAATTGTTGTCTGAAATGCGGGCCAAGTAATTAGCCGTGACTGGAATTAATTTAGGCATTCACCCATCACTTTTTAGTTTTTTTCCCTGGTGGGTGTGTGGGAGAGTGGAAGGATTGGAAGTGGGAGACTGGGTGCAGACCTGGTCCCAAGCATGGCGCGCGCCCTGTCGCTGTGACGGACAGCTCGCGTGCTCTATTGGTATTTCCCATCACCTCGAGCCCTGCTGGTTTCTGATCAATGTGGACGAGACACGTTACCTCATCAGAGGCTCCCGGATTAATGCGGCTCCCACTGTGTCAGTTCCGGTAAAATAATCTCATCAGCAGCACCAGAGGATAAAATCAAAATACAAATTCAAGGCCGCAATTAGCAAGAGGCCTGTACAGAAGTTAACCCCTTGCATTGTGCAGAGGACAAAGTCACTAGAACGCTGTGCCCACAAGGGGAAGAGGAGGCTGCTGGACTGATGCCACAGCTGCGGGTGAAAAAGAGGCGCCATGCTGGAATGGCACCCATACGAGGAGAAGAATGGAGATGAACCCAGAGGCGGTTCCAGGAAGCAAAAAGTATTATTGCTAGTGCCTCCCAAAGGTCTGTGCAAGAGGGCAGCAGCAAAGACGGTAATAACAAACATCTGACGTCACCTTTGCCCGCGGGGTTGGTACAAGAAGACAGTAGTGATGCCAATGCTGCTGAAGGGCTTGCTAAAATAAAAGGGACCAATAACTGAAATAAAAATCATCTGATGCGAACGCTCCATCAAGGGCTTGGTACCAGAAAGCAGGAGTGGTGCCTGAAATAAAATAAATGGCATGTGATACCAACACTGCCCAAGGCCCTGGTACAAGAAAGCAGGAGTGGTGCCTGAAATAAAAGGCATCTGATACCAGCACTGCCCACGGGCCTGGTACAAGAAGGCAGGAGCAATGCCTGAAGTAAATAGCATCTGAGGCCAGTACTGCTCAAGGGCATAATACAAAAGGATCGGAGCAAAACCTGGTCTGAAATGCATCTGATACTAACACTGCACTAACTTCTTTTTCACAAAGACAAAAGCAACGCCTGTAATAAAAGGTATTCTTGCCAGTGGTGTGCAGATGCCCTGGTACAAGAGGTATGAGTGATGCATTAATGTCACAGATGTCCATGGACCTGGTGCAGAAGGGCATAGACACCGTCTCAAATTCAATGCATCAATGTCAGTGCTACTCCTCTCCCCCGCTATAAGGGCTAGAACCAACAAATATTATATTTTAAAAAAAAGCTTCTGGTGACAGTGCTGCCATGGTAAAACCAGCAGAAGCGATGCCTGAAATGGGAGGTATCTGATGCCCATGTTGGCCAGGGGCATGGAAATGTAGGACAGCAGACATATGCCACAGGTAGTGAAGAACGAGAAAAAGTTTGACCCAGGTAGCGTGCCAGGGTGGCCCTACCCTACCATAGCCAGTATGCTGGGACTGTTGGGTGTGGGCATGGCGCTCCACGATACTGTTGTGTTTGTAGCAGTTATCTAGGATTTTATTCCTTCAGACACTGTTAATCTGGCATCCTTCCTGAGCCAGTCACTTTGAGTAGTGAAGGTAGCCGCCTCACCCTCTCTGTGTGAATAGTCCTCTGCTGAAGGGCGGGAAGAACCCGATGATGAAGCATGCCACCAAAGGACTTGTTGGTGGGTGAGGGTTATTTTAAGAAAACTTCTCATTTTCCCTGAAGAAATCCATTTTTTCTTGGGAACACTGGTAGCAATCACTGGAAGGATAATATTTGTGCACCGAGTGAAGGTTTTCATAAATGAAGGGTGGACTTCCTTTGTTTTTCCTAAACAAATACAACAGAAACCAGGTCTAGGATTTCTCTGGCAGAATTTCTATCAGCTACATCGAAAAATTGACTACCTACAAGGCACACAATGTAGCATTTTCTGCCAAAGTGGATGAATCCATCGTTAAGAGTTCAATCTTGGAGAAGACTCCAGAGGAAAATCTGTTAACACCTGTCACTGTTGGTAGATTTACCACCATGATGTGGGGGCGCTCATCAAAGTGTAGTCCCCAAAGTTGGAGTGCGTTATTTCTGAACACACATCTAAGCTTCCCAACATCCTGCATCTTGTTTTCCAGCATGTTAAGGACATCATACTCTCCTCCTATGAAAATGTGCCACATTATCTCAGAAGTGACTCTCCATACATGGCGGCCAATCGGTCAGTCTAGATAGACAGTTTATCTGCCACATAATACAGCGGAGTCACTGCTTCGTATTAGCGGCAGGGATGCCGGAGCCGGGGGAGGTACCCCCATGGGATATCTGCTTTTTGCCAAACTCGGAGTTAAAGGATCTCTCCTTGTCAGACGGTAACAGTAAATCTGCTGCTATTCTGGCAGATATACTGTTACCGCCTTCCTCTAAATCAGCCCCCCAGTCTGGAAATCGGTTTTCTGTGACATAAGCGAAAAGATCTGCTGCCTAATTTACTTGGTAGTTCTCTTCTTAGTAGCTCTGTTAACTGTGGGGATATTTGGGGGTACTTGTGTCCTTTACCAAGAGACCGTGATTCACTTTTAGGAACAGGTGTTTACCAGTCAGTCAAGACTGGGGCGCAGGGTTCATATTGTCCAAGTTCTCAGGTTGATTTGTCCATTCGCGCAGTTTGCGTGGGAAGGGTGATGTCTGCAAAATGGTGGTTTGGAGTATTGCACAATAACATCTTGTAAAGCAGATCTCACCTCCCACACTTATATGGGGGCTGCTGCCTCCCTGCGGCCTCCTATCTCAGTCTTGCACTTCAGTCTGCATCATGTGGGAAGGCCCCTTCCTCCCTGCGGCCTCCACTCCCGACCTTGCACTTTGGTCCGTGTCCTGTGGCAGGGCTCCTGCTTCCCTGCTGCTTCGTCTTCCAGTCTAGCACTTCAGTTTGCCTCCTGTGGCAGGGGCTCTGGCCCCCTCCTGCCTCCTCCTACAGTATTGCACTTCAGTCTGGTTCTGTGGCAGGGCCCATGCCTCCCTGTGGCCTCCTCTTCCAGTCTTGTATTTCAGTCTGTGTCCTGTGGCAGAGCGCCTACCATCTGTGACCTCGTCTTCCAGTCTTGCACTTCAGTTTGCCTCCTGTGGCAGGGGCCCTGCCCCCCCTCCTGCCTCCTCTTCCAGTATTGCACTTCAGTCTGGTCCTGTGGCAGGGCCCCTGCCTACCTGTGGCCTCCTCTTCCAATCTTGTATTTCAGTCTGTGTTCCGTGGCAGGGCCCCTACCTCTCTGTGGCCCTTCCAGTCTTGTATTTCAGTCTACATCCCGTGGCAGGGCCCCTGCCTCCTCTTCCAGTCTTGTATTTCAGTTTGTGTCCTGTGGCAGTGCTCCTGTGGCCTCCTCTTCCAGTCTTGTATTTCAGTCTGCATTCTATGGCAGGGCCCCTGCCTCCCTGTGGCCTCCTCTTCCAATCTTGTATTTCAGTTTGCGTTCCGTGGCAGACCCCCTGCCTCTCTGTGGCCTCGTCTTCAAGTCTTGTATTTCAGTCTGAGTCCCGTGGCAGGGCCCACGCCTCCCTGCAGCCTCCTCTTCCAGTCTTGCACTTCAGTTTGCCTCCTGTGGCAGGGGCCCTGGTCCCCCTCCTGCCTCCTCTTCCAGTATTGCACTTCAGTCTGGTCCTGTGGCAGGGCCCCTG
This sequence comes from Calotriton arnoldi, assembly GCA_963921515.1. Lineage (NCBI taxonomy): Eukaryota > Metazoa > Chordata > Amphibia > Caudata > Salamandridae > Calotriton > Calotriton arnoldi. The sequence continues at coordinate 1,128,283 of CAWUFW010000809.1, forward strand.
CCTCTCTGTGGCCTCCTCTTCCAGTCTTGTATTTCAGTCAGTGTCCTGTGGCAGAGCCCCTACCATCTGTGGCCTCGTCTTCCAGTCTTGCACTTCAGTTTGCCTCCAGTGGCAGGGGCCCTGGCCCCCCTCCTCTTCCAGTATTGCACTTCAGTCCGGTCCTGTGGCAGGGCCCCTGCCTCTCTGTGGCCTCCTCTTCCAGTCTTGTATTTCAGTTTACGTCCCGTGGCAGGGCCCCTACCTTCTCTTCCAGTGTTGTATTTCAGTTTGCGTCCTGTGGCAGGGCCCCTGTCTCCCTGTGGCCTCCTCTTCCAGTCTTGTATTTCAGTCTGTGTTCCGTGGCAGGGCCCCTACCTCTCTGTGGCCTCGTCTTTCAGTCTTGTATTTCAGTCTACGTCCTGTGGCAGGGCCCCTGCCTCCTCTTCCAGTCTTGTATTTCAGTTTGTGTCCTGTGGCAGGGCCCCTGCCTCTCTGTGGCCTCCTCTTCCAGTCTTGTATTTCAGTCTACGTCCCGTGGCAGGGCCCCTACCTCCTCTTCCAGTCTTGTATTTCAGCCTGCGTTCTGTGGCAGGGCCCCTGCCTCCCTGCGGCCTCCTCTTCCAGTCTTACATTTCAGTCTGGTTCTGTGGCAGGGCCCCTGCCTCCCTGCGGCCTCCTCTTCCAGTCTTGTATTTCAGTCTGCATGCTGTGGCAGGGCCCTTGCCTCCCTCTGGCCTCCTCTTCCAGTCTTGCATTTCAGTCTGGGTCCCGTGGCAGGGCCCCTACCTCCCTGTGGCCTCCTCTTCCAGTCTTGCATTTCAGTCTGGGACCCGTGGCAGGGCCCCTGCCTCCCTGTGGTCTCCTCTTCCAGTCTTGCATTTCAGTCTGGGTCCCGTGGCAGGGCCCCTGCCTCCCTGTGGCCTCGTATTCCAGTCTTGTATTTCCGTCTGGTCCTGTGGCAGGGCCCCTGCCTCTCTGTGGCCTCGTATTCAAGTCTTGTATTTCAGTCTGCGTCCCTTGGCAGGGCCCCTGCTCCCTGCGGCTTCCTGTCTGTTTTGTAATTCAGACTGGGTCTTGTGGCCGGGCTCTTGCCTCCCTGCGGCCTCCTCTTCCAGTCTTGCATTTGTTTTGCGCCCCGTGGCAGGGCTCCTGCCTCCCTGCGGCCTCCTCTTACAGTCTTGCATTTGTTTTGCGCCCTGTGGCAGGGCTCCTGCCTCCCTGCGGCCTCCTCTTACAGTCTTGCATTTCAGTGTGTGCCGGTGCAGGGCCCCTGCCTTCCTGCAGCCTCCTCTTCCAGTCTAGCATTTCATTCTGGGTCCCGTGGCAGGGCCCCTGCCTCCCTGCGGCCTCCTCTTCCAGTCTTGCATTTCAGTCTGCGTTCAGTGGCAGGGCCCCTGCCTTCCCGCGGCCTCCTCTTCCAGTCTTGTATTTCAGTCTGCGTTCCGTGGACGAGCCCCTGCCTCTCTGTGGCCTCGTCTTCCAGTCTTGTATTTCAGTCAGTGTCCTGTGGCAGAGCCCCTACCATCTGTGGCCTCGTCTTCCAGTCTTGCACTTCAGTTTGCCTCCTGTGGCAGGGGCCCTGGCCCCCCTCCTCTTCCAGTATTGCACTTCAGTCCGGTCCTGTGGCATGGCCCCTGCCTCTCTGTGGCCTCCTCTTCCAGTCTTGTATTTCAGTCTACGTCCCGTGGCAGGGCCCCTACCTTCTCTTCCAGTCTTGTATTTCAGTTTGCGTCCTGTGGCAGGGCCCCTGTCTCCCTGTGGCCTCTTCTTCCAGTCTTGTATTTCAGCCTGCGTTCTGTGGCAGGGTCCCTACCTCCCTGTGGCCTCCTCTTCCAGTCATGTATTTCAGTCTGCGCCCCGTGGCAGGGCCCCTGCCTCCCTGCGGCCTCCTCTTCCAGTTTTGCATTTGTTTGCACCCCGTGGCAGGGCCCGTGCCTCCCTGCGGCCTCCTCTTCTAGTCTTGCATTTCAGTCTGGTCTTGTGGCAGGGCCCCTGCCTCCCTGCGGCCTCCTCTTCCAGTCTTGTATTTCAGTCTGCATGCTGTGGCAGGGCCCCTGCCTCCCCCTGGCCTCCTCTTCCAGACTTGCATTTGTCTGGGTCCCGTGGCAGGGCCCCTGCCTCCCTGTGGCCTCCTCTTCCAGTCTTGTATTTCAGTCTGATCCTGTGGCAGGGCCCCTGCCTCTCTGTGGCCTCGTATTCCAGTCTTGTATTTCAGTTTGTGTCCCTTGGCAGGGCCCCTGCTCCCTGCGGCTTCCTGTCTGTTTTGTAATTCAGACTGGGTCTTGTGGCTGGGCTCTTGCCTCCCTGCAGCCTCCTCTTTCAGTCTGCGTCCCGTGGCAGGGTCCCTGCCTCCCTGCGGCCTCCTCTTCCAGTCTTGCATTTCAGTTTGCGCCCCGTGGCAGGGCTCCTGCCTCCCTGCGGCCTCCTCTTCCAGTCTTGCATTTCAGTGTGCGCCCGTGGCAGGGCCCCTGCCTCCCTGCGGCCTCCTCTTCCAGTCTTGTATTTCAGTCTGTGTCCTGTGGCAGAGCCCCTACCATCTGTGGCCTCGTATTCCTGTCTTGCACTTCAGTTTGCCTCCTGTGGCAGGGGCCCTGGCCCCCCTCCTGCCTCCTCTTCCAGTATTGCACTTCAGTCTGGTCCTGTGGCAGGCCCCCTGCCTCTGTGGCCTCCTCTTCCAGTCTTGTATTTCATCTACGTTCCGTGGCAGGGCCCCTACCTTCTCTTCCAGTCTTGTGTTTCAGTTTGCGTCCTGTGGCAGTTCCCCTGACTCCCTGTGGCCTCCTCTTCCAGTCTTGTATTTCAGCCTGCATTCTGTGGCAGGGCCCCTGCCTCCCTGCGGCCTCCTCTTCCAGTCTTGCATTTCAGTTTGCGCCCTGTGGCAGGGCTCCTGCTCCCTGCGGCCTCTTCTTCTAGTCTTGCATTTCAGTCTGGGTCCCGTGGCAGTGTCCCTGCCTCCCTGTGGCCTCCTCTTCCAGTCATGCATTTCAGTTTGCACCCCGTGGCAGGGCCCCTGCCTCCCTGCGGCCTCCTCTTCCAGTCTTGCATTTCAGTCTGGTCCAGTGGCAGGGCCCCTGCCTCCCTGCGGCCTCCTCTTCCAGTCTTGTATTTCAGTCTGCATGCTGTGGCAGGGCCCTTGCCTCCCTCTGGCCTCCTCTTCCAGTCTTGCATTTCAGTCTTGCTCCCGTGGCAGGGCCCCTGCCTCCCTGTGGCCTCCTCTTCCATTCTTGTATTTCAGTTTGCGTTCCGTGGCAGAGCCCCTGCCTCTCTGTGGCCTCGTCTTCCAGTCTTGTATTTCAGTCCGAGTCCCGTGGCAGGGCCCCTGCCTCCCTGCGGCCTCCTCTTCCAGTCCTGTATTTCAGTCTGCGTTCCGTGGGAGAGCCCCTGCCTCTCTGTGGCCTCGTCTTCCAGTCTTGTATTTCAGTCTGTGTCCTGTGGCAGAGCTCCTACCATCTGTGGCCTTGTCTTCCAGTCTTGCACTTCAGTTTGTCACCTGTGGCAGGGGCCCTGGCCCCCCTCCTGCCTCCTCTTCCAGTATTACACTTCAGTCTGGTCCTGTGGCAGGGCCCCTACCTCCCTGTGGCCTCCTCTTCTAGTCTTCTATTTCAGTCTGCGCTCAGTGGCAGGGCCCCTGCCTTCCCGCGGCCTCCTCTTCCAGTCTTGTATTTCAGTCAGTGTCCTGTGGCAGAGCCCCTACCATTTGTGGCCTTGTCTTGCATTTCAGTCTGGGTCCCGTGGCAGGGCCCCTACCTCCTTCTGGCCTCCTCTTCCAGTCTTGCATTTCAGTCTGGGTCCCGTGGCAGGGCCTCTGCCTCCCTGTGGCCTCCTCTTCCAGTCTTGCATTTCAGTCTACATCCCGTGGCAGGGCTCCTGCCTCCTCTTCCAGTCTTGTATTTCAGTCTCTTCCTGTGGCAGGGCCCCTGCCTCTCTGTAGCCTCGTATTCCAGTCTTGTATTTCAGTCTGCGTCCCTTGGCAGGGCCCCTGCTCCCTGTGGCTTCCTGTCTGTTTTGTGAATCAGACTGGGTCTTGTGGCTGGGCCCCTGCCTCCCTGCAGCCTCATCTTCCAGTCTTGTACTGCCACCTATGCCACATGCATGGTCTGTTTTCATGCAGCCTACTCTTTCAGACTTGCACTCCTGGCTATGCCCTGGGCGAAGGCCGCTCCCTACCTGCAGCCTCCGCTTTCAGTCTTGTGCTTCCACCTGTGCCCTGTGGCAGGGCTGCTGCCTCCTTCAGCCGTGTAGTGCTGCCTGTGTCAGCAGGACCGGTCCCCCCCCACTCCCCCCCCCTTCGGTCTTACCTCATGGGCCCTGTGGCACGATCGCTCTCTGTTCATTCCTGTCGTGCCACCTGTGCCCTGCTGCTGGACTCCTCTGCTTATTCAGTTCCGGACAGACACATTTCCACGTATCAGGACCATCGGCAGCTTCCTTGTCCAGTCTGTACGTCACTCAAGAGCACCTGGAGGTAGTAGTACCTCTGCAGCCTCTTCGTTCATTCGCTTACTGCCACCGATGCCCCATCTTTTCTTAGGCCTGGATGTGCCTGTGCCTCTCACCATCATCCCTATTCAGTTCTAGACTGCCACCTGTGCCCCGTGGCAGTGTCTGCGGTGCTCAGCCCTGCGCTGGCACCTGTGGGCTGTCTCACCAGCTGCTCATGGTAATGATCCCATTAAGATCCGACAGACTTGCAGGGCTGGGGCGCCGATGCACGTGTGCCCACGTATTGCCCATTGACTGCATGCCTTGATTGTATTATTGTTTGCAGAACCCCCCCGGGCACGAGCTGGTCCCTTGAGCACGTGCGTCGTATTTTGCCCATTGATGATGGTGCCCAGGGCAGGCCTTGTTTGCATTGATTCTGTGCCAGTTCCGGTGTGTTGTGCCAGCAGAGGCGGAGAGCCAGCTGCAGAGGGCAGACCTTCCCCGCGCTTTCCTTCCCGCTGAGAGGAAAAGAGCCGGCTCCGACTCTTTTAATGTTTTTATTCGTGTTACAGAAAGACCAGGTTCAGTTCCTTCTGGCAGCAGCGGGCTCGTGCTTAACGCGAGCAGTTCTGTTTTCACTGTATGTGCTCTCTCTCTCTCCCTCTCACTTGGCCTCCATCTCTGTAGCTTGCTCGATCTTCTTCTGTTTATCTTTTTTTCTCAACTCTTTCTCGCTCATACGTTCTCCTGCCTGATTGATTATTTTCCTATCTCTCTAGCTCCCTTTCTGTTTCCACTGCCTTTCTGTTATCACCCGCTCTCTGTGTCCTCTCTCCCGACATATATATATATATATTTTTTTTTAAGTTACTGGTCTGCCCCACCTTCCTTCGGACAAACTCCAACACTCCACAGGAAATCAAATTTTATTTATCATCAGCGTTGCCGCACATTATATGTGTATCATTATTAACATCACATTTCTAGCTGAACCCGATAACGGCACGGTAGTTAACGTGTTGCTTTTCAGCTGTTCGGTTATCTTGTCGTTTTTTTTGCTGTCTTCACTTGTTCTTCTAAGAATTAAGTGCATTTTTATGACCTTTTTAAATCCATTACACCTCCAAGAATTAGAGTCAGTATGGTCTTCACATATCTGTTTTTCTTTGACACTATGAAAAGAGAGGCCTCTCAGGTCTTAGATCTGTCTCTACCTGTCTGGGGGTCCTCTTCTTTTTTGTGTCTACCTGTTTGTCTCTAGCCTATAGTCTCTAAGCCTGCATCTGGTGAGCTTCTGTCTCCACTCTATCCAGTAGAGGTGGGCAAGGTATTTTTATTTAGCTTAGAGCCCAGAGACTGGCTCTAATTTCTTGAATCTGACTTGGCTCAACTATGTGCTAATAACCCTGCCTAGAAATATGCTAGCCCTTGTTGGTTCTATGCTAGCGTGCCAGAGGAAAGTGCTAGTCTCATTTGCTGTTGTGCAGCACTGGGTGGTGATGTGCTAGGCTAGTAAAGCACTAGCTTTGTGTGGCGATACACTTGTCTTGACTGGTGATGTGCTAGTTGTAATTGGCGAAGTACTAATCTTGGCTAGTGATGTCCTAACCCTGTTAGGATGTAATACACCTGGCTGGTTGTGCACTAGGCTTTGCTGCAGAGATGTACTAGCCCTCGCTGTTTCTGGCTTCTGATATTCTAGGCCTTCTAGTGATGTAAGTGACCTGGTTTGTGATGCACTAAACTTCCCTGGGTTGGTGCTATTTTTGACTGATGATATGTTAGTCCTTATTAGTGAAATGTGCTGGACTTAGGTAGTGATGTGTCTTTCTTGTATATTGGTATGCTAGTGATGTCATAGCCTTCTCTGGTGATGTCCTAGTTCTGGATCGTGATATGAGTGTCCTGGCTTGGAGATGTAATAGCCCTGACTGATCTTTTCAAAGCCTGACAGAGGTGACTACGTTAGCAGAGTTAACAGTGAGCTGGTCCTGTCTGGTAATGTCATGGGATCATTTTAAAGTCTGGAAGTGCTGCTTAGACCACTTGAGCTGTGTTTCTCATGCAATGGTACATGATGGTCATAGTGTGAAAACCTAGCAACACTGCCCTTATCTTGTGAGCTGAGTGAGTGGTGTGTTCATCTTGCTAGCAAAGCGATACCATGCCACTGGAATCAAGCTATCCTGGCTGAAGAGGGGTGAAACCCCGAAACCGGTCCTAGGATGCTTGTTTCCAGTCCAGGGAGGACCTGGCTTGGCAGTTCGGGCTGGACTGTTCCCATGAGGCACAGGGTCAAGACTGATTTGCATATGGCTGGGTTCAAACTGGAATGGCATGGTGAGCAAAAAAACGATGGATTTAGGCCCAGATCTCTGTACTGGGGTGAATGTATGACATTGTTCTGCATTCTGTCCATCAATTGTTGTTTTTGCATCTTGCTAGCAAGCATTGACAAAACCAATTGGTCTGGCCTTTTGAGTCCTGACTACATGGGGAAAAAAAGTTGCAGTAAAAAAGAAAAAATATTTGCTTTCGGTATATGTTGCTTCTATGAGCTAAATAAATTAATGTGTCATGATTAAATGAATGCTTGATATGTATGATAATTCCTCTTGCATTGCAATGTATGCACTGCATAGGAGGTGGAATGATACACCAAACAGACAATACCATGAGATAAGAGAGAAATAATCCTCTGGGACGGGTCAAAAGTAATTTCATTTAAATTTTAAAGAATTGGATACAATAGGTCTTTGAGACAGCTGCACTCTTGGCCATAATCACTTTGGGTTTCGTAGATGAATTACAGTGGCAATTATCATAAAAGGGGAGGACGGTGAGCGAGACTGGCTTTAATATTTTAGTCATGACTCCTTTTTTGGCTATAGAGTGCTCCATATACACTGATAAGCAAACATTGGCTTTAATACGCCAACACTGGCGTGCACAAATGCTGTTTGCATTTTTCACACATTAACGCCAGACCTGCTGACTTTGCCAATGCTTGTTATGTCTGACTTCATAGCTCAATGGTCTGCAAGATGTTTTGTTACCATTTGTTTAAAACACACATAGGGCAGACTTTTGCTGCACACACAGGAGTATTACCCACTACCTAGTGACTATTTGATGTAGCTTGACATTTTTTAGGAAGTGTTTCCATTGGACTGCACAAAGGACCATTTTACATCTGCAAAGTCCATTCAAACGTCACATTGCATGTGTATCTCTTGTAGGCATTCTGTACAGAAAACAATCCTTGTTTGTTACTTTTCCGACAGAATTGGTAAAGTCAATAGAACATGCTTTATTGTGATAAATAGCATTTGTGCATGCATCACCTGTAAGCAGCATTTGTGAATACCTTTGTTTACATGGTTTGGCACATTAAAAGCCAGACCTATTGGCTTTACCCATGCTATTTTTTTTTTTTTTTTAATTGCAGTCTATGAATTCCCAGAGCACTTTATTGCCACTTTAAGTAGCTAGTAAAGTACAAAGGCAGAGGCCTTTTAAATCTCATCAGGGTGTTCTATAACTCGTTTCTCACCTACAGCTTTGTTTCCAAGGGCTGTCGTAATTTTTGTTTGAACGACCCTAAAAACTGCAGTGTAGAACTTTGCACTTTGGTCATATCAGATACTTTAGCGGTTGCTTCTTCAATGCTGTTTGCAAATCTTCGCATCAGCTAGTGATTTGTGTGATGTTTTTAACATGTCTGTTATTCCTTTAACAGCTTGATCGATGATTCTATGGCTGGGCAGTAATTCTTGAGGAAATATGCCTGTTGGGCGGGCTGTCTGTCTCCTTGCAAAGGCTCTGCTGTTTGGGGTCCATTTGTGCCTGGGAGAATGGACAGCTGGTGTCGATGATTTAATGGCCAAGTGGTCTAACTCTTTTCTCTGTACGCACAGTCTACTATGGTTGTGGTCAGAGAGGTGGCTTCGCGGTCTGCACATGAATGCTTTGATCAAATGTTGTTGTTTCTCAGTAATGACATAATCAATGACCAGACTGCCGAGAGGACAGTAAAATCGAAATTGCCACAATGCACACCATTTTTCTGCCATTTTAAACAGCCAGGCCCAGTGTTTTGCTAACGTGTTACTTATTTTTGTTCTTACCTTGGCCTGTGTTTGGGCAGAGGATCATTCTTTCCTGGCACATGCTTATCTGCTTCCATGTGGAAGTCTATTTTCCTGGCCTTCTGAACATCCCCTTGGCCTGCAAATGAGGTGATGTGATTCTGTAAGGTTGTGTGTGTTATACCAAGGGAGCCATGAGGCCTAACGCAAGCAACTAATATGGCCTCTGCTACCCCCGGTTGGGTAGTAAAAGACACTTGTGACTGGCATGCAGTGGATTCATATTCTATTGGGCTCTGGCACCACTGCATCAGCTTTACTGTTGATAGCTGTGTATAGTGCACAGTAACGTCAAGTCACCAAAATGACAAAGGTTGCAAAAGCTACATCACACACCATTTGACAGCCAGTGGCATCACAAGATTGGCCTGTTTTAGATCCCTTCCCTAGGGACTAGGGGTAGCAAGGTCATGCCAGGGCTACAAAGGGTAAAGTGGCTACATCTAATTGACGTCTATTGAAGTGAACATGGATAAAATATCTGCCTGCTCCTGAGCAGTGGGGTAACGTAAAGTGATGAGGCCTCCTTGCAGAATGTGAAGAGGGCCCCCTGAGTCTCACAGATATTGGCTGGCCTTGGGGTGTAAAGCCCCCCCTAAAGAACCACGTTGTTAGGTGCGCACAATAGGTGCTTGTGTTACGTCCCTGCTGCTGAGGTGTTTTGCCACACATGAAGTGCAAACACACCTATATATAGCATGTTATGTATTGTTACTTTATATAGTGTGTGTACTGTGGTATCGTAGCATGCAAACTGTCCAGAGCGAATTACAGACGGGCCTGTATGTTTGGTTGGAGAGGTGTGTGCTTGCAGCTCGTTCTACGTGGGAATAGTTGTATGTGATGGTATGTGCTACCTATTTGGCTAGTTTAGTTTTAATCCAGCTCTTAACCCCCATAATTGTCTTCCTCCTTCCAGCCATGGGTTTCTGAGAGGTGAATTTCTACTATTGTTTCCAAACAGAGCTGGATTTGTGACTGACTCCGCCTCAGACCTATTGGACTTTCATTGACCCTAGACTTTTTGTAAATGGAGTAATCCCCCACAGGGCATTGCAAATCTTACATGGGGGGGACTTTTAGAGGAACAGGCCTGGTTGATTTTTCCCAGCTTCCCTATGCTCCCCCACCCCGCATCAGTTTCAGCTTCATACACAGTTGAGAACCACCAGCCCCATTCATTGACTCGTCCCACGATTGACAGACACAGACTTCATTCATGGACTCGTCCCACGTGTCCGCCACCCTCCCCGGTGGGATGCCCCCTACCCCTGCATTCTTTCAGTGCCTGCTTCAGCTTTGGTCCTCTGCCAAGAAGCTTCTTGTGACAAAGCCTGCCTAATTAACCCTCTGCTAATTAACAATTTTCAAATGACACAGTACGGCTGTTCAGATTTAATTTCCAAACATCCATGGCAGCAGCAGGCTCCATGCCCTGCCTTCCCCTTATGCTAATTTCTCTGCCAGCCCCCTCCTTTTCATCGCAAGCACCACCTGCTTGTTGAATGGACTCTTGCCCTGGTAGAGGTCTATTAGACATACTGCACCCCTCTCTCCTGTCCAAGGGGTGTCTTCCTCTTACTCCTCAGCTGCACTCTGTCCCGGTGGAAGTCTGTCCCAAGGCCTGTGTCCTTCGTACTTTGCTCAGGTCGGATTCTGGCAGAAGGCCCGTTTTCTCACATCCTACACTCCCTGTCCCAGTGAGAATCTAGTATACGGTCTGTGCTCCCTCACCCTTTGCTCCCTCCTGCCCCGGTAAAATGCCCTCAGAAGGCCCATGTTGCCATGCCCCTCCGCTCCCTTTTGATCTGGTGAAATCCCACAAGAACTCCTGTGTTTCCTCACCCTCACCTAGTCTGGACATCTCTCTGCATGATGTCAAGGCACCAATGTTTGTTGTTCTTTCATTTGATAACCTGATTTGTTCTGGGAGCTGTAGTCTTGATTTGGTGCCATTGAAACAGTAGAACTGAACGACCTGATAGCAATGATTTGTAAGAGAAAACTCCAGGATTCTAAAAGTGGTGACCTGACCAAATGGAGCTAATGGTGGCTGTTAGATTTGGGGGTCTCTAGTTGGCAGAGGTAGGTACCTTTGTCCAAATAGGGACCCTTGCGTCTAGTCAGGGTATTTATTTAATGCATTTTTATATAGCGCAGACTTTACCCGAAGGTGTCAGAGCGCTGTACAATAGAACCAGTTACGTTACATGAGAGAAATGTTACAAAATAAGGGGGTACACTCCTAAAATAACCCCTGCTCACCCCCTTGGTAGCTTGGCACGAGCAGACAGGCTTATCTCAGAGGCAGTGTGTAAAGCATTTGTGAACACGTACAGTAACCCAGTGACAACACTACAGATGGACACCACACAGGTTGTATATCAAAAATAAGTATTCTTTATATAGACTTAACACAAGACCATAAACGACAAAAATCCACAATACTGTACTTAAAAATGGTAGAATTAGCTTAGTTCTCTTTAGATGGTAAATGCGACACTTTGAGTTCAATGTACCTTTGGGTGCGTAACGCTATACAACGAAAGTGTTGCAGGGAAGGTGATGCGTCAGTTCCTTACACGCAAGAACGGTGATGCGTCGGGTCCCTACTGATGCGTAGGGGATGCGTCGGTTCTTCTCGGCGTGGGGAGGTGATGCGTCGGTTTCTTACTGCGCTTCCGTGGCGATGCGACCAGCAACGCCGTGATGCGATGAAGATCCGGTGCAATGAAACAAAGATGGCGTCTTCTTGTTGCGACACGATGCGTGCACGCCCGACGGCCGTGCGGCGACTCAACGATTCTTCTGAGCTGCGACAGGCCCTGCGACACGCTTCCCGGTGATGCGGCGGCGTCTGATGCGACGTCGATCCTCTTCTCCGGCTTTGCGAGGCGCTTCTGCGTTGCGAGGCAACAGCGGCGACACCCTTCTTCAGCGATGCGACGACAGCGGCTGCGGCGGCGACACACTTCTTCTTCGTGAGTCGCGCTTCCAGCTCCTTGCGACACGCAGTCCCTCAGAAGGCCCAACACAACAGCAGGCACTTCAAAATAACTCTTGGGGAGCTGGTGGGTGAAGTCTGTTGTCCCTGAGACTTCAGCAGGAGGCAAGCTCTCTCTCAAGCCCTTGGAGATCCTTTACAAGTTGAATTGAAAGTAGCACAAAGTCCTTTCTCCTTTCTTTGGCAGTCAGGCAACCACTGCAGGCCAATCCCCCAAACAGCACTCAGCTTCGGGATAGTCTCCTCCTCAGTTTCTCTGGTTCCTCTCCTCAGCAAAGGTTCTTCTTGTTTCCCAAAGTGATCTAAAGTTCTGGGGTTTGGGTCCCCTCTTTTATACTCATTTTCCCTTTGTTCTCTGAAGGCAGAGAGGCCTTTGCCTAGTCCAAACCAGTTCTGGTCAGTCCTGGAGCACTTTGTTGACAAGACTCCTTCTTTCCTTTCACAGTGTAGGCCAGGGACATCAGACGCACCACAGGAGGTGGAGCCAGCATTGTGGAGGGAAGGCACAGCCCTATTCAGGTCCCAGGTGCAACTCCTCCCACCCATCTCCATGCAGATCTCTCTATTCAGCCCTGTGCTGACTCACCCTGTCTCCTGGAATCCCCCAGCCCCTGTCACTCACAAACCAGACCAGGAATACACAACCTAGCAGAGGCAGGCTTGGATAGTTAGGCAAGAAAATACCTACTTTCTAAAAGTGGTATTTTCAAACACAGAGTGTTAAAACCAACTTCACTAAAAGATGTATTTTATCGTTCTGAGTTCAGGCATACTAAATTCGTTTTTCTACCATGTTCCCTGGGTCAGTTAGGATTATAAGATGTAATAATCAAACTGCCCATTCTGGCCTATGGGGAACAGGTAGCCTTGCAATAGTGAAAAACGAAAATGGCTGTGATTCACTATTAGGACATGCCACACACACCAGGGCATGTCCTACCATATACTTACAATGCACCCTGCCCTTGGGCCTACCATAGGGGTGACTAATATGCAGAAAAGGGACGGTTTAGGGACTGGCAAGTGGGTGTACTTACCCAGTCAACATGGCAGTACCAGACTGCACACAGGCTCTGCAATGGCAGACCTGAGACACACTTTTACAGGCTGCTTCTGTGGGTGGCACAACCAGTGCTGCAAGCCCACCAGCAGCATTTGAGTCACAAGCCCTGGGCACAACCAGTGCACTGTACTAGGGTCTGACAGTGAATCAAATAGGCCAAACATGGAGTCACTAATCCATACATCAATTTATAACAGAGAGCATATGCACTTTAGCACTGATCAGCAGTGGTAAAGTGCCCAGAGTCATAAAACAGCCAACAACAGGTCAGAAAAAATACAGGAGGAAGGCAAAAAGTTCAGGGATGACCCTGCAAAAAGGGCCAAGTCCAACAGTGGCCCTACTGCTCTCTTCCCCTGCAACACATTCTTTAGGGTCAGAAATAGTTACCAGATGTCTTTGGACTCCACTTATCCAGTCCTGGCTTTCCTTTTACAAATTCAGTAGTATAGTTGGTTCAATGGAGGAAACCAAATCCACAACTCCTAAAATGCATTGATTTGCTACATTGAAGTCCAGGATTAGAAGCATGATGTCCTCCTGACAGAAGTGATACAGCAGCAGGAGTCGGAAGGCCTGCTTACACTTGCCCGCTGACTTCTGTCCTAGTGAGACCAGGGGAGCCTCGTCCCATTCATATATTGGAACTAGATGATTGACAAGTGTGCCAAATTTAGCTGGGCGCCAAATGCGAGGAAATAATTAAAAATATATTGTGAGCAAAATTGCATGGTTTATCTATAGTGCCCGATTTTGACAGCTAGTCTAGGGACGCCACTGAGCATGACTCTGTCGGAAGGTCTTTGATTCCTTAATCACCACTCTTCATTACTCACCTTGTCCAACCTTTCCCCAGAGCTCTAAGTTCCCCAGTTCAATGAGTAAGTAATTCTTCCAGTTTTTTTATTTGCATTTTGGGGTTGTGGTCATGTTTATCCCATTATACCATTGAAACTACAAGTCCCACAAACCTGGTCTGTTTGAGACATGGGCAGAGTGTGCTATTCATGCATGGCCCTTAGAAACTTCAGAGCTCTCTCTCTCTCCCCCTCCCTCTTTTCCCTATTATCCCTTGCTCTTGGGGCGGGTTTGTTTAAGTGTACCTATCTTAAGAGCATTAAAGGCTTAATGAATGCTCTAATGTGCTGCTCATGGGGCCTGCACCTTACTTGACTGATTCTTCTCCAGCCCTACCAGCTTTTCAGAGGCATCAGCATTTTGACTAGCCAAGCGCCCATACTGCATTGGACGTGTTAGCAAGATTGTACTTCTGGTGGAGGTCTATATGCCAAACCAGACAGCCAGGACCACACACTCTTTGTAATGGCTGTCGTCCATGAAGGGTCCTCCGAAGCTCAGGGCTGAGGCATGGCTAAATAAAGCCATTTTGTCCTGTGCTAGCAGGGAGAAGATGCTGCTCGTATTTGGCGCTACTTCACACTTTTTAAAATATTGTCTTTATCATAGAAATGCAGAATTTAATGGTTTCCTTGAAGAAATAGTAACTGAATGTCAGCGTTCTGCTGAATTAAGCTACATTTTTGCAGAAATGTATGTGACAAACCTAAAAGTCCTTGCTTTTGGTGGAACGGGGTGAAAGGATCTTGGTAGCTGGATGATGCCAGACGTTGGAAGGGAAAGTACCAGCGCGAGGTGCAGAGCGAACCAATGCACATTCTGGTGACCACAACAGAGGGGGAGAGTTGGCTATAGGAGCAGTGCATTTTCGGTCTGGCTGTTAGGAAGCCGCTGTAGCCAAGCATATCATATTGTGCTGCGCTGTGTTATGAAGTGCAAGATCACCGTAAGGTCACTCACCAAGTGATTTGGGAGTTGACCATTGCCAAACCTGTCTGCTCCGGATCAAAATACTGAGGGCGTCAGAAGAGTGGTCAGAAGGTGAGCACATCAGTCCACTGTCCTATATAATGAAGGTGACAACACTTCCTGAGCTTCAGCACTAAGGATGCTGGGACTGGTAGGCCCATACTTGGAATGAGAAAGCTAAACCACAAATCGTAGCATACCTAGTGATAGTGGGTGAAAGAAGAACTATCTGAAGGTCACGTTCATGTTACAAAGCCAGTTTATGCCGACACACATATGAGGAGGTAGCATTGACAGGCTGGAGGACGGGTGGTTGAGGCAGAGTATGTCTGGTTGAATGACCGAAACCAACCCAGCTGCTTGTTGAGGAAACAAGGAAGCGAGAGCCATGACACAGTCAGCAGTTATCAGTGGCAAGCTGCAAGCACATCCGAGTTAAGAACTTCAGTAGAGAAGCTTAACCAGTGAGTCAAGGCATGTATCTAAGATATTTTGAATGGGAATTCTGGCGTTTTTAGATATCTTTTGTGCCCGCGCTAGTTGATGTGTACAGGGGGTGAAGGTCTTGTAGGTGGTGTATGGAAAGGGAGAAGTCAGTCCACCATATACTATTTTCCATGTGGAAAATAAACTCCACTTTCATACCCTTTGTCACTTTTTAAATTGTTTATCTCCTATATGCATCCTATTTTGGAAGCAATCCATTGTTTACTACTTTTCCCCAGCATTGGCAATGTTAGTAGCGTAGGCTGTAATGTAATAAAATAGCATTTGTGAATGCCTGGATGTCCATGCATTGGGACATTAAGCCATATCCATTGATTGTTAGTTCTAGTGTTAGCCAAGACCTTTAGATTTTTTTTAAATATATAAAATACTTATTGGAGCTTTGTCAGCCCTCTTCATCTTTTGAACCGCTGTTTGGTTATTCGCTCTTTCTTCCACCCACTACAGCATGCAGCATTTGGGCAGACCACTTCAGCCATTTGATAAATTAACTAACCTACCAGCTAGGGCGGTCGACCTCAAATCTGGGAAACCAGGTTTGAGTCTCGGCAAGGATGCGCAACATCTTGTGATTCTGGGCAAATCACTTAATCTCCCCGTGCCTAACAAAAAATGAATGTGTCCTCATGTAACGCAACTGGTGCTCGTGTAAAGCGCTCTGATACCCGATACCTTCGGGTCAAGTTTGCGCTTTATAAAACTCTGTTAAAAAAAATAAAAAATGACGTATTTTCTAACTTTCAAAAGGGGCACACCTGCACACAAAATAGTTTACTTCAGTGCCAGGAATTACTATAGCAATGTGTATTTATTGAGACCCAGAACTTTGCTTTTACCCAGTGTTTTTGTTTTCAGGGGTGATGGTCTGGCAGCTCCTCAAAAATACAGTTGTACAAAAACCACAACAAAACAAGCATTGACGAAAGGCTGGTGCCCAATGCCGGACCATTTGGCTTTGCCAGTGGTTATTTTTTATATTGCAACACATGCCTTCAGTGGCTTTTGACTGCTATGATAGCAAACCATCATTAACATACATATTATTTATAATAATATTAAGATATTGATAACGGTTCTGTCTCTTAATTACCTCGCAGTGGGAGCTTGAAGACTGCCTTAGTGAAAGGAGGTGTGATAAAAGCCAGCTGCCTTCTCCATCTGGCATAAAAGACATTGCTCTGCTAGGTATATGGAATAGGGAGTTTGCTGTGATGACTATGAAAATAAACAGGTAGGCCACAGCCTCCTACCTCTGCTTCAACCTGTGGGTCTGCGTGAACAAACAAAATCCGGGACAGGTTCTAAAATAAAAGGAAATGGAATGGTTCTTTAAAAACAAAAAAAGACAAAATGTAGGAACAGCCTCCCACTGGTTTCCACCCATTTCAGCCTACACTACAGGTTACACTATAGGTTAAGAAGAGTACAGAAAAGATGAGAGGAAATGTAGTCCAATGCTTTGCAGGTTTGGTGAGGTAGCAGCGATCTTGCTGGAGTTGCTAAAGTCGCAGGTGATAGCCTATAGGTGACCGATTGAGAGATGAAATAGGAGGCGAGAGCAACAGAGGACAATCACATGTTGAGCAACGGTAGAGGACCACTGTTGAACGCATGGCTGGCTGAGAGTACAGAGGAGGTGGTCGCTATGGCAGAGGGACAGATGATGAGCTTGTGGCTGGTTATGAGAGTAGAGTGTAGACAAGAGCAATGGACACAGTACCGGTGTGGACAGCGTGGCTAGTTGAGCATACACGAGGAGGCTAGATCAATGCTAGCAGCCACAGTGTTGACGGTGTGGCTACTTGAGTGTAGAAGAGCAGGTTAGAGCTATAGGAGAGGACCTGGTATTGAACCTGCAGCATGCGAAGGCAAGAGCAATGGCAGTGGGCCCATTGAGCGTGTGACTAATTGAAAGTGTAGTGCAGGTGAGAACAGTGGCAAACAGCCGAATGTCGAGAGTGTGTGGCTGCTTGAGAGTACAATAAAGGTGAAAACAATGGCAGCAAGCCCATGGTTGTGCCTGCGAATTGTTGAGATTCAGATGAAATTAGAGTAATGGCAACAGGCCCATATTGAGCATGTGATTTTGAGAATAGGCTGGAGTTGAGGCACTCACTGGCAGTGGGCCCGATGTTGAGTGTGTGGCTGCTTGAGAGTACAATGGAGGTGAAAGCAATGGCAGCACACCCATGGTTGTGCCTGCGAATTGTTGAGATTCAGATGAAATTAGAGTAATGGCAACAGGCCCATATTGAGCATGTGATTTTGAGAATAGGCTGGAGTTGAGGCACTCACTGGCAGTGGGCCCGATGTTGAGTGTGTGGCTGCTTGAGAGTACAATGGAGGTGAAAGCAATGGCAGCACGCCCATGGTTGTGCCTGCGAATTGTTGAGATTCAGATGAAATTAGAGTAATGGCAACAGGCCCATATTGAGCATGTGACTTTTGAGAGTAGGTTGGAGTTGAGACACTGGCAGTGGGCCCGATGTTGAGTGTGTGGCTGGTTGAGAGTACACTGGAAGTGGTTGAGAGTCCAGTGGGGGCGGGAGCAGCAGCAGCGGGCCACAGTGTTGAGCATGCTCACTAAGTCTTCACTGACCAGGGCACAGGCGCTGCCGTGGCAGGTGATAGACTGTAAATGGCTGCTGGCGGCTGCTGACTGCAGCGGACTGAAGCCCTGGGACCCACTGACTGACGGAAACCCGGGGCCCGGCAGACTTCTTAGCCTGCTCTCTATAACTGAAAATCATTGATTTTACGGGAAACCATGTTTACAGACAGAGTCCTGATCGACCTGACGAGTTTGACTTCTGCTTTCTTAAGTAAGGACTACCTTCCCCTTATTGACTCGCTTGTGAGCACAGGGGGTGGGGTGATGTCAGGGGAGGGCTTGTCTGTGAGGATGGGGGGAAAGACTAAGTCAGTGGGCCTGGAATGAATATGTGTAGTACCCCCCTTACCACCGAAGCACTGCTTATGTGCCACCCAGCAACTAAACCTTGCCCGTCCATGCACCCCATAGTTTAACACAACCCCTCCTCCCTCCCCCACAAATCTGATGTCTGCCATTGATTTGGTCTCCGTTTACCCTGCAAATGGGTAAAAAAAAAATCTTTACCAACAGCTAATTTCCTCTTTTCTACGGAAACTAGTGCTTTCAAATGTACAGATGAGAAAAGGGGAACTGCTCCTTTCAATAAGCTTTACACTACAGCGAAGATTGTAGGGGAGGGGCACAGGAAGGCGGCTTCGGAACACGGGGGCTGTGGCGACACTGGTTCCACTGGACACCAGTGCTCACAGGGCAATAACTCTCCGAACATCGTGGCCCTAAGTCAGCACGGCTAGCAGAAGACTACCTCCACCCCCCCACCCCGGACACGGGGCTCCTTATTGGGCGCTTCCAGGAATCTGAGACCGCGTGCACAGGGCACGCCCCTCTGAGAGACTGTGGCGGAAATGCGCAGCGCTAGATTCACCAGCAGAGGGCGCCCAGGTGCAGAGAGCTGGCGCCTCGCCCACCTGGTTCCTGAAAGGTTACTTTAGATGCAGGCGGGGGCAGGTTGCCAATTAATTGATAAGTGTTTCCCGGTTCTCTGGTCGGGCTTGCCCCGAGGAGGGGGAACGACTTTCTCATCAATAAACAAGTCCCCAGTGCAGGCTTAACGCCGTTCGCTCCTTTACCCATCGTAGCCTTTCCGTTCCTGGAACTTGCCATGCATACATGGCATTGATTTTATCATGCGGCTGTTAACCCTTAGGCCCTGCCCACCTCGGGCCGGCCGTCTTTTCCAGCCGTGTTTTGTGGACTTGGTTTCCCATCACGGTCTGGATCAAAATAAGCTATCTCCCTCATTTAATGGGTTCGTTACTTTATCGCTTTTCAAATATCGAACTACAAAAATATCTGTGCCACCATTACCACCCGGTATGAGGTCGGTATTTGCGCCAGATTAGAGTTTGTTCTTGTGTATTGGGGAATACAATGTGCAACAATTTTTGCGACCATGTTCGCGCACTGTACTCCTCTGCACTGTTTCGCATGCTCGATTTCCTCCAGGGAGGACCAGGAAGAAATAGCCTATGTAACAACCCAGGCCTCAGTGCAAGTTGTGATTTACCCATTAAAGGCGCTACATGCCAGACCCAGGGGCAAATACTGTTGGGTCCTATTTTATCAGTATAGTGGGAATACGAATGAGGCGCTTCATGCTGTAGTCCGTGTTTTAAATGGGCCTAGAGCGTCAGCTTCTCAGTACCTTCTCTTCCTTAATTTTAAAGGGAAAACACCTGCACTGCCCAGCAGAGGCCAAATACTTTTAGTAGGAGGCTACAGGCACTTCCAAAAGGCAAACAGGTACTCTGGGATAGTGAGTACCTGCACTTGTATATTTCCCTTTCAACTACTGCCTGTAGTTTCAATTGATTGATAACACTGAAGTTACAGAGATGACTTAGTCCTTGAGAATCATGAGGTTCAACCATTAAGATTAATGCTATCAAATAATATAAAAATATAATCGGGTTTATTGTGTTACCAGAACCACTCAATCTGAGAACTTAACTCCCAAGATGTGCTTGAGTGTTATACATACTGTAGAGGGATGTGATGGGGAGATACATTAAGGGTTGAATAGCACCGTTTCAAGTACGAGTTACATAGTGTCAACGTGATCACTTACTTAGCTCAACTTCTAAGGGATGCTATTCATATCACTGGGGGTACAGTGTTGTGTGGTCGGGCAATATAACACGTAGTGTAGTTCACCTGGGGCAGGTATTGTCGAAAGAGGTGGGGTTTAGTTTAACTATACTCTGCACAATGTGCCATCATTACGAATTGGAGCGGTTCTCTCCTTCTGAGCCAAAGAATGCACATTTTCAACTTTCTTATACTAAGGAGATATAAAGGTGGCTTTATGTTTTTACCAGATTCTACATTTTATGGTTTAAATAGCGGAACTCTTTTTGCTATGTTCAGGCCCACTGTCCCTTTGTTGTCCCTCTTTATAATTATTTACATTTTCATTATGTCTTGGTTAAGACAGTTTAGCTGTCAAGCAGACTTATTGCTTACTGTATACATATAGTGTTTGGCTTGGGTTTGCCCCTTTCAACCATTGGCTTTCTTTGACCATCTACTTTCAGCCATAGGCTTGAAACTTTGTCAATTATGTCTATACTGTGCCCAGTGAATTATTTATCTCTTGCTTGGTGCTACTGGCTGTTTGGGTGTATCCTTCCACCCCTTCTCCAGTACTTAACACGTAATTGCATGAGGGACTACTTTACAACAGGTAGCCTTTAATACAGTAAGCCTTTGTGTCTGTATGTAATGTGCTTACATTGCATGCTTTAGATTATTAAACCAAAATCTCTTTGCTTTGTCAATAATTGTTTTTGTATTGAGCTAAATAACTTACAGATCAGTGTATCGGGTTGGGTGGTGGAGAGATATGTCAGCAGTGCTTTGTCAAGTATAACAGCTGTTTCCCCAGGTCCATAGGAGTGACCTATGGGAAGGAGGCTGCACAAAGGCGTATGTTGAGCTAGGTGTTGCATAAAAGTGTTCTGCCCTGTGGGGGGCAGTTGTAACAATATTAAGGTGCACTCTAAAAAATCCTGTTCTAATGCACCCCCTCCTCTTGGTTTTGTCATTTCAGGTACAAGACCTACTGGGGGCAATGAAAACTCCGGGCTGGCCGCACCATGGAAGGCTGTGACTCCTGTGTCGTCTCTGGCAAGGACAATGGGTGCAGCGTCCCCCCGCACCCACAGTGGACCGAACTCGGCAGCATTCGCCACCCTGACAAATGCAGCAGCATGGAGCAGTCAACTGCTGAAAATCAGGGGTCTATGGAGAGCCTAAGGGCGTCCTTCAATGAGCACCTCTCGGACTGTGGCAGCCAAGGCGGCACTCAACACGAGCCTGCCAGCCAGGAGGTCAGCTGCAACGAATGTTCAGCCTGTTTTTCCAGTTTACAAAATTACATGGAGCACCACTGTCCATGCGTCCGCCCAACTCTCTCGATAAGGGAGGAGAGTGGAAGCGACTCCAGTGACGACAGCGAAGAGGAGAGTGATGTGGAGAACCTGGATGGAGAAATAGTCTACCAGCCTGATGGTTCTGCCTACATTGTTGACAATGTCACCCGGTTGATGCAGGGCGAGGGTGGCACTGGCAGCACTAGCGGGGACCTCCCTTCACTCTACATGAACTCATTGGCGAATGCAGGTTGCAAAACTGGGGACTCTTCATCGTCGGCTCCAGCCTACCCACAGATCATCAACACTTTCCACATAGCCTCATCATTTGGGAAATGGTTTGAAGGCTCAGACCAGTCATTCCCCAATACCTCAGCCCTGCCTGGCATCAGCCCTGTCTTGCATAGCTTCCGAGTGTTTGATGTGCGGCATAAAAGCAACAAGGATTACCTGAACAGCGATGGTTCTGCCAAAAGCTCTTGTGTATCCAAAGATGTTCCCAACAATGTGGACCTGTCCAAGTTTGACGGCTTTGTCCTGTATGGCAAGAAAAAGCCCATCTTGATGTGTTTTTTGTGCAAGCTTTCCTTTGGATATGTCCGGTCATTTGTGACGCATGCCGTGCATGACCACAGGATGACACTAAGTGAGGACGAGCGGAAAATTCTTAGCAATAAGAACATATCCGCTATCATCCAAGGCATAGGTGAAGACAAAGAACCCCTCATAAGCTTTCTTGAACCAAAAAACAAAACATTTCAGCATCCCTTAGTTTCTACGGCTAACCTCCTTGGCCCCGGACACAGTTTTTATGGGAAATTTAGTGGCATTCGAATGGAAGGGGATGAAGCACTGCAGGCTAGTCTATCACTTCTCAAAGACTCAGAAGGCTCACACCGTGGAGGGGATCCGTCCCAGCCGGGTGTTTTACCACCCGGTGCTCTTTTGAACCTTGGTGGCTTGACAAGCTCAGCTCTGAAAACTCCTGTTACCTCAGTATCTTTGGGCCCTTTGGTTTCTAGTCCTTCCAAAACCCTTGAAGGGAAGGACTCCGGGCCAGCGGAGGGGGGGAAACAGCATGAGGTAGACCACCAAGGGAACTTCTTGGGAAAGTCAGGGCCAAATGAAGAAGAAGTGGAGGAAGAGGAGGAGGAGGAAGAAATGGAGGAGGAAGAGGACATGATGATGGAGGAGGAGGAAGAAGATGGGTCTTGTAAAGAACTATTTCCGAATGAATTGGAAGATGATTTGCAGGTCAGGCTCCAGCAGGAGTCTGGGGCCTTGTCGTTAGGCAACAAGGATGTGGCTCTCTCAAACCAAAGTATTTCTAACTCTTCTTTAATGCCTAATGTGCCCCAGCCTTTGTTGAAGGGCACGGCCTCTCCCAGTTTGAATTCTACTTCTTCCTTTGTCTATGAGGGCGCAAACGGGAGAAACCTTTCAAGCTTTAACACAGATGGCTTTGGCGCCGGCCTGGCATACGGCAGCCACAGGTTGAACTTGGCTGATGACAGTGCCAACAAAGACAATGCCACAACTCCAGAACCAAATGATAGTGCAGAAGGCAACGATGGGAGCTGCCTCTCCCACCCCCAGCACGCTGGCACAGCCTGTGAGCTGGGGGTGGGAGAGTGCCCCTCTGGGAGTGGCGTGGAGTGCCCTAAATGTGACACAGTCCTGGGCTCCTCACGCTCCCTGGGTGGGCACATGACCATGATGCATTCTCGTAACTCATGTAAAACGCTAAAATGCCCCAAGTGTAACTGGCACTACAAGTACCAGCAGACACTGGAGGCACACATGAAGGAGAAGCACCCTGAGCCTGGCGGCTCTTGTGCCTACTGCAAGTCTGGACAGCCTCACCCACGCCTAGCACGGGGTGAAAGCTATACGTGTGGTTACAAACCTTTCCGTTGTGAGGTCTGTAATTACTCCACTACTACCAAAGGCAACCTCAGTATTCATATGCAGTCTGACAAGCATCTCAACAACATGCAGAACCTGCAGAATGGAGGGGGCGAACAAGTCTTCAGCCACAACACAGGTGCTGCAGTGGCAGCTGCTGCTGCTGCCGCCGCCGCAGCGGCGGCGGCGGCAGCAGCAGCAGCTGCAAACATTGGCAACACCTGCGGGACTCCCTCTCCTACAAAACCAAAAACCAAACCAACGTGGCGATGTGAGGTGTGCGACTATGAGACCAACGTAGCGAGGAACTTGCGCATTCACATGACCAGCGAGAAGCACATGCACAATATGATGCTGCTGCAGCAAAACATGACCCAAATACAACACAACCGGCACATGGGCCTCAGTAGTCTACCTTCACCAGCTGAAGCTGAGCTTTACCAGTACTACCTGGCTCAAAATATGAGCCTGCCCAACCTAAAAATGGACAACACCTCCTCTGATTCCCAGTACATCATTGGCGGATACCAGCTAGATGCCAACAATACCATGCCATCCATGACTCCGACTCTAGGTAAGACACTCTTCCCTTGCTTTGTCGCTCTTAATTATCTTTTTTGTGTATTTGTTTGTCTATGAAGGCAGCACATCGAACGCTTTTCTTTTCCTCTTTATTATCAAAAAGGGTTCTACTGGTAGTAGGCAGATCGAAATATACTGAGGGTGGAATTGGAAATGGGCCGGTAGAGACTAGATCCCTAGATGGGCCGTGGCTGAAGATCCTTGGGTTGGTTGGTTAGGGTAACTGTGGAAGTGTGTGTTGGCGCATGGGATTGGTTTGCATCTTCTAACATGACAGTGTATCAGTAGGGCACAGTTCTTATGGAAAACTCGAAGCTGTGATCACAGAAAAGCAGAAAACAAGGCTGGAAAGCTCTGTAGTCAATGGGAAGAGTAAAGATCTTTAGTACGATTTCTGCCAAGATGTTGAACTGGTGCCGCTTTAATAGGCAAGGAGAACAAGTCTCTCAAATATGTACGGCCTTTTACCTCCCTGGCATCTGTAAAGCTAGTTGGCATCTGGACCAGACAATTGGTAATAATATGAAAAAGACAAACCTACTTACTATGAAACAGAACAGGCCCAGCCATTACCAGCTCAGCGAACAACAAAGAGAAACTGTGTATATCACCTGGAAACAAAAGCTAAGAAAGATCAAAAAGCACCAATTCATCCGAATGTGTTGAATGTAACTGGAAAACTGGGGCACGAAGTGGCTAGATGCACAGCTGGATTAAGTCACAACAAGTTACAAGTGCTGCGGCTCACCCGGATTACCAGGGCTGTTGCAAGGGAGCTACAGAAAAGCTCTGGCAAAACACTAAGGCAGAAAGTGTTGCATAAATTCAAAATGTTGCTCAGCGCAACCAGTGAAAATAACCACCAAGATTGATCTAAACATAACCTACAAAAACAGCTCTAAATAGCCAGGTAAGACAGGCTTCAAGGCTGACACTACACAGAACTTAATAGGACAAAGAAAACGGCTGTAGCAAAACAAGGTAAAGTGCAAGCAATCCCACAGGCAGAGGGTAAGGACAGGTAGACACAAGATGTAGGGAATCCCCAAGTTTAGCACAAGACTAGGTTCGGGCAAACAGTCCATAGAGCGTGGATGCCTTACATAGGCAAAGAAGAGGCCACCGCTCGCACGTAAACTTCACAGTGACCATATGCAGCTGATTCTTTTGGCCGGATTCATGAACTCAATGAGACTTTGGAATTTAGTGTTGTCAAGTTCCTAAGAACAGCAAACTGGGTTCTATCTCTCAGAATATTTTGTAGTTTCAAACAAATTAGTTACTCCAAGCCAGGCCCAGATTCCATGTTTGGTATGAAGTCTATCAAATCAAGGGAACTCAACGGACCGCTGGAATGGTTTTACCATCTTAGTAGTGTTGTGCTAGAAGATTCCATCTAGTCTTTGAGACCTAAATTCCTGAATGTTCTAAAGGGTGCAAGCTGGTGTGCTTCACTGACTTCCTAAATGAGAGCTTTAAGTCACACTCGGTCTGGGTGAAGAGCTGGAATCATCAATTGTTGAAGGCTTTGCAGCTCAGTGTGACAAGGCTATTCATAAATGTTGGGAGAGGGGGTCATTGAAACAAACATAACATGGAAACGGAGTAGGAAATGAAATATGGTACTGGAGAGTTATAGGATGGGTGGTAGTCCAAGAAGTGAAGTGCAAAAAAATCAACCCCACACGTCTTCAGAGTACCCCTGGTCTCTGCTTGCCTGAGGAGGAGAAAAAGCTTGTTACAGATTTCACAACAAACATGGCTGCCGCTTGGCTGTTTGGACAGGGTCTGGGTCATCCCCACCCCTTTAAGTAAGCAAGTGGTAGACTCTAACTGTGATGGCCGAATGAATTCTGGGTATTGCCGCCCTGGTTTATTTCCATTTACCTGATAGTATAATACTGATTTGTTGGCTAAAAGTTGGGGCCTGGAAACAGTGTCCAGGTTGACATGGAGGGAGGCAGCTACCCTGAGTATAGTGGCGAGAGATTCAACCAAGTGAGGAGGGGAGAAGAAAAGGCATCCGCCGAGTAAGGATGCTGTGTGCTAAGATGAGGAGGGAGGGCAAAAGGGAAGCCTTCTCTCAAGAGAGAAGGTACGAGCAGGCCTTCCTGTGGGCTGGCAATTAAGGAGGCGGCCTTGGTGCTGCCTTAGTAGCCATGAAATCCCAGGTAATGGGGAGAAGTCCGGCCTGTCCGCGCTCTGAAATCCCTCTAATGCTATAAATGAAAGAGCTGCCTCTATTAATTCACTGTGAGTGAACGGAGGTCGGCCTTTGGTTTAGTCGGGTCAGTGATACATTGAAGAGCATGGCGAGCGAGCGAGCGAGACACGCGGGAGCTTCCGTAGAGCTGTCGAGCCCTTCTTCACTTTAATCACTCACTACGAGCACAGAGACACATGTGTACATACAGGTGCACACGAGACACATACCCACGCATCACAAAGACCAACAAACGTACACAAATGTCCACATGGACAAAATTGCACATGTACATTCTGCCAATAACACGCTTCCTAGTTCTACAATCCTAGTAATGCAAGGAGTGGCTAATGTTGGGTCAGGAGCACGAGCTCCTACCAGATTTTCAGTATAACCACACAGCATATATTTAAATACAATTAGTGTCAATGCAAATAATTTCTAGTGGCTGCCTGAAAAACCTCTCGTGAATCTGGACGTCCTCTTTATAGGACACGCTAACAACGCTGTCACAGAAAGGCTGACTTTGACAGGCTCACATATTGGCATCTTTTAAAGACCTGCAACAATCACAGGTGTGTGGCGCGGCGTCCAGTGTCAGTTGATCTGTTTTAAAAGTGCTAAGGCTGAAAAATATATAAAAAATCTGAATGTTATGGCGAATGAATAAAGTCTTCAAAAATGGAGCGAAGTAACACCACAGTGTCGGACGCACAGCTTCTTCATTGCATAATTAAAATGCCACGAATTAATCCAGTTTCACAAGTTTTTTTATTTTTTCCAATTTCATCCACAACTTCTCATTATTCATTGCTTGTCCTTTTGTCACATGAAAGACGCTTACGTTTTCATTATGTCCTAAATGCAGCTAAAATGCCAATCCTGGCCTTATTCTGAAGCACGGAATGTACGTAAGTAATTCACAATAGTTGATCTTTGTTAACCCAATGCATTTCGGGCCTTTCATGGCCCTTCGTCAGGGGTTCTCTACAAATTCAAAACATTATTATGTTAGACTGTGTGTTAAAACCGCTTAGACATGTTCAATACTGCTCTTGATGTTAACAATTCATGGCTCCAACCCACCCCATAATCAACGTCTTCCCGCTAAAATCATAGCCATACGCTACTGCTAAATAGATACCCAGGCCAGCCTCTCCCCGACTTCCTCAACTTCACTCATTTTCACTTCCACCTTTTAAACCTCCCACCTCGATTCCCGTAAGTGTTTGAAGAAAACCTTCTCCCTTCTAGTTGTTACCCTGTGGTGAATGTTATCAGCGCTAACTCGTACCTTCAACATCCAGAGTGGTCATCGCCTTCCCGACATGTTCACATCCTTCCTAGTACTCTACTCTTTCTTCGCGCTGCTTCTTAAACACCTGTGATGTATCCCCGCCCCTTTATGTCGCCCTTTGACGATCAACCTCCACGATCTCTTACCCAGCGAATCCTATTGCTTGTTATAAATGCAATCACGTTAAACCCATTATGATATTTTACCAGACCAGTTCTCTACAGTGACTCACTTCCTTTTAATCTTGCCTCCACTGTCGCATTTGTAAACCGCGCTATTTATGTCCCCTATAATTCTACTATACCCTCTTCCCAATCGCTAGTTATCCGTAAGTCAAATGGCAACTATGATAATCATACCCTTTTCTACATGTAAAAGATGACCACCCACCTGTGCTTAACCTGCATTGATTCACTCTCTCGATACATTCCTGTTTGACATGGCCCCGCTCACCCAATTCATCCGATAACAGTACCTGCCACCATCTATCAGCCTACCAGTCCCATAACGCACTGCCCAAAGTCACGCATTTATGTGAAAACTTCAAAAATGGAGCGAAGTAACACCCGAGTGTCGGACGCACAGCTTCTTCATTGCATAATCAAAATGCCATGAAGAAGCTGTGCGTCCGACCACGCTTACGGGCTTGCACGCCAACAGATTAAAAAGCAGAATAAACTGTACAATGAAAAGTGGAAAAAACCGGTGTGCACTCTGTCGCCCCCCCTTGCTTTGTATATATTACGGACTGCCCTCCAGACGAGTTGCACCCATTGATTACAGAGAAGATTTCAACAAACATGAATTGTCACATGAGAGACAATTGAAACAACATTTTTCCAAGAGTGGATCTTATGAACTACTTTTTTAAGCACATGATGGACTATGACGTTGTAATTGTTGTTTTATTCATGTTCTAAGATTTAGAGTGTCAGCATGCACTATTAACATGTATAGTATGTTATCATCAGCTCACGTTTGTAAATGAAATGCGGGATATTGCATAATTGACGTCATTAATGACATTGGGTGGGCGGGGTATTTGAGTTAGATACTGAAGAAGGTCGCAGTGCGTTATGGGACTTGTAGGCTGATAGATGGTGGCAGGTACTGTTATCGGATGAATTGGGTGAGCGGGGCCATGTCAAATAGGAATGTATCGAGAGAGTGAATCAATGCAAGTTAAGCACAGGTGGGTGGTCATCTTTTACATGTAGAAAAGGGTATGATTATCATAGTTGCTATTTGACTTACGGATAACTAGCGATTGGGAAGAAGGTTTAGTAGAATTATAGGGGACATAAATAGCGCGGTTTACAAATGCGACCGTGGAGGCAAGATTAAAAGGAAGTGAGTCACTGTAGAGAACTGGTCTGGTAAAATATCATAATGGGTTTAACGTGATTGCATTTATAACACGCAATAGGATTCGCTGGGTAAGAGATCGTAGAGGTTGATCGTCAAAGGGCGACATAAAGGGGCGGGGATAGATCACAGGTGTTTAAGAAGCAGCGCGAAGAAAGAGTAGAGTACTAGGAAGGATGTGAACATGTCGGGAAGGCGATGACCACTCTGGATGTTGAAGGTATGAGTTAGCGCTGATAACATTCGCCACAGGGTAACAACTAAAAGGGAGAAGGTTTTCTTCAAACACTTACGGGAATCGAGGTGGGAGGTTTAAAAGGTGGAAGTGAAAATGAGTGAAGTTGAGGAAGTCGGGGAGAGGCTGGCCTGGGTATCTATTTAGCAGTAGCGTATGGCTATGATTTTAGCGGGAAGACGTTGATTATGGGGTGGGTTGGAGCCATGAATTGTTAACATCAAGAGCAGTATTGAACATGTCTAAGCGGTTTTAACACAAAGTCTAACATAATAATGTTTTGAATTTGTAGAGAACCCCTGACGAAGGGCCATGAAAGGCCCGAAATGCATTGGGTTAACAAAGATCAACTATTGTGAATTACTTGCGTACATTCCGTGCTTCAGAATAAGGCCAGGATTGGCATTTTTGCTGCATTTAGGATATAATCAAAACGTACGCGTCTTTCATGTGACAAAAGGACAAGTAATGAATAATGAGAAGTTGTGGATGAAATTGGAAAAAATAAAAAAAACTTGTGAAACTGGATTAATTCGTGGCATTTTGATTATGCAATGAAGAAGCTGTGCGTCCGACACTGGGGTGTTACTTCGCTCCATTTTTGAAGTTTTCACATAAATTCGTGGCTTTGGGCAGACCACGCTTACGGGCTTGCACGCAAACAGATTAAAAAGCATAATAAACTGTACAATGAAAACTGGAAAGAACCTGTGTGCACTCTGTCACCCCCCTTGCTTTGAATAAATAAAGTCACAAGAATATTTTTCCAGAAAGTATTTCCCTTCTTACCTAGTGCTTACAACATCTTCTCACACACTTCTTGGCTTCTATCGAGGGAATTCTCCCCTCACCCACAGAAGGGAGGCACTGGTGGAGCAGGCCTGAAGCTTTATATGATAGAACACCTACTTATGTTTTTTGTAGTCTCCGACATGCTAAGCAAAAGCTCATAGAGCGATATGACTATTCAAACAAGGACATCTCTCAAAGACGAGCAGGGATTACAGACACTTGTCACCCTGCTTTCTAGCTGGTGATGGTATTGTATTGTATTGCGTATTTATATAGCGCAACTGTCACCCTACGGGTATCCAGGCGCTGTCACATAACAGAGGAATTCATCAGTCTACAGAGCATCACACGTTTAGGGAATGATATTGGCATTCCTGGGGAAAAGCCATGTTTTCAGATTCCTTCTGAAACATAGCAGAGTGTCAGCTTGTCTGATCTCTTGTGGGAGTTCGTTCCATAGGCGAGAGGCCGTATTACTAAAAGCTCTTCCTCCCATCCTAGATTTTTTGAATCTGTTGGTATTGACTAGATTGGCACCAGAGGATCGAAGGGATCTGGTCGGTTTATACCACGTAAATCTATCCTGCATAGGAAGGGGTCCCAGGCCATGTGCCGCTCTATACACTATGCATAGAGATTTAAAACTCACTCTTTCCTTAACTGGTAGCCAGTGTAATTCTCTTAGAGCCAGCGTAGTAGAAGCCCTACGTTGTCTTCCTAGCGCCAACTTAGCTGCCATAGACTGGACTCTCTGCAACCCCTGCAGGATATATTGCGGGGCTCCTAAATATAGGGAGTTGCAGTAGTCCAGTCTGCATAGAATGGTACTTCTTACTACCAAGGGTCTAGTTTCCACTGGCAGTAAGGGGAGGATCTTCCGCAGTGCTTTTAAAAGGGCAAAGCAGACACTAGTTGTTTTATTGGCCTGTGATGCCATCTGGAGGTTGTCATCAATTAGGACACCTAAATTTCGGACCGTTTTGACTGTGGACAAAGATTTATCCCCAGGTGAGAATTTAATTTCCATCGGTATCTGGTGTGTCAGTTTGGCCCCACCACAGTATACCACTTCAGTTTTTTCCTTATTAAATTGCAAGGAGTTTTCCTTAAGCCAGCTAGAAGTTTGGCACATACATTCTTGGAAGATGTCCATAGTCACTGCATCTTTCCCTTCTATGGAGAAAACTAGTTGAGTGTCATCAGCATAATTAACCAGGTCGATCCCAAATGATTTTATTAGGGCAATCAGTGGGCGCAGATATATATTGAAGATGATGGGGCTAATTGCCGAACCTTGTGGCACCCCATGGCAGACCTGGGATTTATGAGAGGCATATGGCAACATCGAGACCATCTGCTGTCTCTCTGTAAGATATGATTGTAGCCATTTCAATGCTCGGCCTTTCACCCCTATCCTTTCCAATCTTTCCAGCAGCACTGCATGGCTTACAGTATCGAAGGCGGCCGACATATCTAACAATACTAGTATCGAGGCGTTCCCATTGTCGGCTCGCCGACGAAGGTTATCCATTACAGTTGCCAGAGCTGTTTCTGTCCCATGACCTGGGCGGAATCCAAATTTATCCCTATCTAGGAGGTTGTTCTCCTCCAGATAGCATGACAGAGATTTACTAACTAGTTTCTCCAAGACTTTTATAGGATATGGCAGAAGAGATATAGGCCTAAAGTTAGCCGGGTCCGTGGGATCGGAAGATGGTTTCTTTAGCAGGGGAGTTACCACTGCCTGCTTCCAAATTCCCGGGACCACTCCTTCCTCTAGGGATTGATTGCAAATCAAACGTAGCCGAGGAAAAGCTCTTGCCCCCAGGACTTCCAGATCTTATATGGGAGAAGGTCTAGGGGGATCCTGAGGAAACACTTTGTGCAGTCCTATCAAAAAGCTCCATGGTAAATAGTGGAAAGCATTCTAGGGATGTATCTGCCCATGGTTCCCCTGCAAGTGAGTGGGGTGAGATGTCTTTGTCACTAATATTATCCTGAGACAGACCTCCGACGATTTTAGCAACCTTGTCTTCAAAGTGAGTGGCAATCTTGTCACATAATTGTTGTGAAGCCACCACTTTGTTGCTAATACAAGTGGGATTAGTGAGATCTCTTGCAATCTTAACAAGCATTGGAAATGCAATAGGTCTCGCATTTTTTTAAGTTAGAGCTATTGGCATTGTAAATGGCAATGCCTTTTACTTATGTTTATGGAGTGGATGTATGTGGTGTGAAGTGGAATTATGTGAGTTGGATAGAATTGTGTGGCGTGGAATAGTGTGGTGCGGAGTGGATTTGTGTAGAGGAATTATGTGGCATGGTGTGCAGTGGAATTATGTGGATAGTAATTATGTGGTATTGAGTGTACTGGAATTATGTAGAGTGGGATTGTGTGGCATGGAGTGTAATTATGTGGATTGGTATTTTGTGTTGTGGAGGGAAGTTTAATTATGTGGTATGCTGTAGAGTTTTGTGGTGTGGATTGGATACATGTGGTGTGTTGTGTAATTATGTGGTTGAGTTGAATTATGTGGTTTGTTGTTGAATTATGTAATGTGGAATGGAAATGTGTGGAGCTGAATTTAAGGAGGGGGGACGTAAGGGAACAGGGTGCTGGGTAGGCGGTAGCCGTTTCCTCACTGGTCACTGGTTGTAGGTGGGTGTGTGTGCTTAATTGCCTGCACTGGATAAAAAAAAATTGAACCATAAGGGATTGGTTAGCCATCTTTTCACACCCAGACACTATTAAAAAGACACAGGAAAACATCCATTTCCTTATACATTCTCTTTTGCTTTCAATTTCCGTAAAAAGCTCAAAAAAACATAAAGAGAATAGTGTATTGCCAACGTGAGTGTGCAAACGTATCGAATTATTCGCAGGCTGTTCACTAACAGCCACAAATCTCTGCTCCATGCAAAACCTGTTATTTAGGGAGTTAGCACAATGCTACCTCATATGCTAAGGCACACCCAGCTTCGAAGCGTAGGCTGGAGGAGTGCTGCTGAGACCAGTCAAGGCTGGTGGCTCAGTGAGCGAATGCATCCACTCCAGGAATCTGTCTGACCTCATGGTATCCCTGCGGTTCCATTCAGCGTTTCATCCTTCAGGTCAATGAAATGAGCACCACTGAACTGGTTAACAATAAACGCATTATACAGCACCAAGGAGTGAAGGCGAGCTGTGCAAATGCATATTATGTTACACTTCGAGAATGCACACAAGCACCAGTTAACAACTACACTGCACGCCTGTCCTCCATAACTATCTGGGTCAAACAAAGGTTCAAACTATGTGATGGAATACGATTTCCTTGCGGTTGAAGGCAACGTTGCACTACCCTGACACTGTGTGTGTTCTAAGACAATCCATGGGCCTTCTGTGCAACCAAACTCTGTGCTTGTATGTTGTGTGACTTGCGTCAATTGGTGTAACCCAACCCTACAGTAGACAACGATGCCAATACACCTCCCGTATCATAGTGTAACTCAGCTGTCTCTGGCAGAGAACCCCCCAAAAAAAGCTAACGCCATGTCTGCAATCACGGTGTGACCAGAGGCGCCTCTTGAAACCTCACTGCACTAGTCATTAAAAGACAGAAAGTCGATTCGTTCGACAATACCCGCGAGCAGTACATCCAGGGTCTAGTGGAATTAAATTGTACCTCCATCATAGGACTACAAAGGAGGTGTTATAATGCGTCATCTAAAACAACGCAATAACCTTTGTGTTAGTACTCCATGACATCAGAAGCAAATGCCACCTAAAATATTACAAACAATTTACAGCCAATTCAGAACTTGCCCAAGGCTAAAGTTGTAGGGTGTAAATTATAAATCACTTACGGCTACCATCAAGGCAGGTTAATTATAACTTTAAAAGTACAAATATTTTTAATACGATCACTTTCAGTCCACATAACTAAATAAAGCCAAGTCTAATCAGAGAGTCAGGCAGTACCGGTACCGTGGGTAAAAGACAAACTATACCAGCGTCGTTAATTCAGCAGGAAAAAAAGACACTGTATAACAACAGCGCTTTCACGTTTTTCTCCCACAGAATGAGAGAAAAGAATACCTAGAAACTGCAGGGGAGGGATATGAAGCAAAAACAATAAAAGTGCGGAATTTCTTTTTGCCACACCTGGGCACAAAGGGTTTATAAGAGTGTGGTGTTATCCAAATAAAAACTAGCCCGCACTACTGCGTACTCACCGTGTCCGCCTCGGGCTTCTGCTGCTGCAGGGTGCACAGGCTGCGGGCGCCACTCATCTTCGCACACTGACTGGGAGCGGATGCTGGGGAGGCCAGGGATCCGGCCCGGCTCCGCTCTTCCCTCGCTGCCAGCTCCGACTACAACTACAAGTCAGCCTCGGCCACCTCACTGAACTGTGCAAGGAGGAGAGCAGCAGTGAGTGACAGGAGCGCGCGACCCCGCCCTACGCTCGAGGCCACACAGAAAGTGTGTGGTCGGATTTTTGAATGCCCACTCACTAAAAGTCTCGCCAGAGCAGCGCATGCGCTGGCTCAGGCGAGACCTAAAAAGGAGCACCCTCATCAATTTGTAGGTGCACACATGCGTGGGTGTGCACCTACAAAGTAATGCAGGAGGCCATATCACAGGGCTTCTTTTAATCTTTTTTAGCATTTGTGCACAGTATCACTAAAAAACATTGATGAAACCAATAGGTCCCAAAGGCGAGGTCTATTGGCTTTGCCAATCCTTGTTTTTATTTTGGTGTGGGCTCTGCAATACTAGGACACCTCAAAGTCTAGCAACTAAAGCACTATCATGATCTCTCACAAATATGGGGTGTACGATATAGCGCCAAAGACCTATGACACCCCTTTGTTACAGACCATATAGCTCCAAGAGGCTAGCACAACCCAATACAGCGAAGTATCCATTTCTCTGCAGCTCTGACGCACACATAGCGTAAAAATACAGCGCTAAAGGGCAATGTCACCCGAGAGTGTGAACAACACCACACCCTAACAGTATAGACAACCCAGCTCTACAGGCCTATGACACCCCAGTTTCAGTGTTAGGACAAAGACATCCAATTGCGTAAAAGTACAGCTATGTAACACAATGACACTAGTAACTTTACACTACAATAGTATAGTCAGCGCAGCTCCACAGGGCTGTGATGCCCGAAATAGTGTACATACTACAGCCCTACACGGTTATAATACCCCGCAGTAAAAATAGTTCAGCATTACAGGAAAAATGACACCAATATTGTTAAAAATGCAGCTATTGGGCACAGTGACACTGCAGTATTATGAACAATACAGCTCTACAGGTCTTTGGCACCCCAACAGTATTGACAGTGTGCTCTACAGAGCTGCAGCACCCCAATACTGTACACTAGTGTACACAATAGAGCTCCACAAGGCTGTAACACCCCAACAGCATTGACAGTGCAGCACTACAGAGTTGTGACGCCCCAATATTGTACAGGTGTCCACAATACAGCTCTACATGGCTACAAGAGCCCACAATGAAAACAGTTCAACGTTACAGGAAAATTACACAATGATATAGCAATACAGCTCCTCGGGTGTATAGCACTCTAAGTGTAGACATTCCTCTAGGAGCTAGGACACTCACAGTGCGGACACTTGTTCTCCACAGAGCTATGACACCCTGGGCTGCTGCAGATCTGCCCCATCTCAGCGGTAGTGTAAGAGTATCTGTCCACAGGGCTGCACCCCTGACCGTGTGGATACCCATGACAGCTTCACGATACCCCTGTACCTGTAGGATCTTCTAGACTCATCAGATTGCTGCGTCCATCCCGTTTTCAAGCGCTCCTAATGTTTAGCAGATGAGGGCATTGAGACACGGGAACATTAAATGTTCTGTCCAAGGTCACGCGGTTTCGGTCAGGGGTACATGTCAGAAAAACAAAACATGACTGGTTCCCAAGTTGGCATTTCATGTCCAGCGCCGAACGTTTTAACCAGTGAGATAGTGCCACTCAGTTACTAGGGACACTTTCACCGCGTGCTCCTGCACAAGCGCCTGTCTGGCTCTGCACGCTTCTAAGCGGTGTATACAACTCTTTCCATCTCTCATCGACCCCTGTTTGGCCTCTTCCATTCACCTTCCGGTAGAGAAAGGGCAGCGGAGTGAGCGCCAGCTGCGAGGCTCAGCGCTTTAACCGACAGGTTACAGGATGACAGGAGTGCTTTTCATCTTTCTGGTGTCGATAAAATAAATAGCGTCCAGTAAGCTGAAGGCAACACTTATTTACAGAACCACAACGCAGCACGATTGGTGACCACTTGACAGGCTTCTGAACTAAGAGGCCTTAATTCCAGTCCTGGCATGTACACTTGGTCACACTGTGTGATCTTGACCATATTCCCCCCCAACCCCCCCCGCATCCATTCAATACATCTGCGAAAGAGTGCAGCGCCCACAAAAATTACCTAAATACGGATACACGCCCTTTATAATTGCTTCAAATGTTGTATCACCATATTTATTACAAATAAAGGGGACCCCTAGCCGATTTTCTAGAAAACGAGTGCCTTTCTTCCTGTGAGAACCAGAGGCGGAGGTTTTCGATCGTACAGCAGCAGCAATGGCAGCGGGTCCCAGGGGTCTGAGGGGACCCGTGCACTCCTATTATGGCTGCATTCAGTACCTAACCAAGGGACTGAGTGGGGAGGAGGGGGGGGGTGTTATTTGGCTTAACTGCACTATGACTCTGCCATCTTTTCACCGCCACTGGCGGGAGCCACCTTTGTTGAATCTGTGCTGGGGGAGGGGCGAAGAGCTGCTGTCAGCAGGCGCCATGTTTGCCTTAGGGCCTGCAGGGTTGGGGAGGTCACAGGGTGGAACAGCCGAGGTGACAGAGGCTATCAGAGAATGAAGGATGCGGCTCCTAACCTGGGACAGCAAACACCGACTGTGGGCGCCTTGGCTGCCCATAAATCAGGCCCCGACAGGGGTGGGGGCGGCAGGTGGGGAGCCCCAGGCAATGATCAATGGCCCGGCTAATGGCTGCACCGCAAACACCTGAAGTAAAGCATGCAGGGAGCGGGGGAGGGGCCAACCCCATACACAGGCATCAGTAAAGAAGTGGGGTGCCCACTGGAGATCAGAGGGGCGCCCTACTGCTGAGCTGTCAAGAGCACTTGGAGAAGATAAGTGGGAAATGTACCCACAAGCTGTATTCGGGTCGAAGTGCCTAAAAAACGGATAGGACCTGTGACCCGCAAAGGTAGCGGATCAGAGACATTTAAAACAAGCACGGAATAGAAACGGTGCGCGCGCACCACAGAGGAGCCGAACGCGAAACCAGTGGTGCGCGCGCACCACAGAGGAGCGGGGGCGAGCGAGCGCGGCAGCCTGCTCAGCTGACCAGACGCTCGTGCGTCATGGTCTTTTCCCGGCATGCGTTTCCAATTATCGCGCCCGCGTCTGGGCACGATAATGGGAAACAGATGTCGGCCCTGCGCGCGTAACCGCCCGAAAAAGGCCACGACGCACGAGCGTGTGGTCAGCTTTTGAAACCCCCTAACATAAAGTCTTCGCCTAGCAGCGCTTGCGCGCTACTCGAGGCTCGACCTAAAAAGGATTTTAGTGCTGTTTGAGGCATGTATAATGGAATCGGCTATATAAAGTGCCTTGGCCTTAGCAATGTCCTCCTTGTAGCGTGCTTGCTCAGCCCTCAGCACTAATTTGTCCACCTCGGAATATGACTTCCGCCATCTCCTCTCAGCCTTTCTGCACGTCTTACGCCGAAGTTTTAATTCCTCAGTGTACCAAGGGGCTGAGGGTTTGCGCCCAACCTTCATTCTTTTTAAAGGGGCTTTTACGTCCAAGGCATCTGTAATATCCTTACAAAGGGTTTGGTAGTTTCTATCTACAGAGTAGTCGGGGGAAAAAAGAAGTTTCCTTTGGCAGAAGTGGAACTGAGCTGTTTTTCGCTAGTTTTGCCCAGTCCCTGCCCATCCGAAAAGCAGTTGAGCTGACGTTTTTTTTGCCCTATTCTAGGTAAAGATACTTTAAAGTGGACTAGCGAATGGTCGGACCAGCTCTGGGGTAGAATATTAAGAACCACTGTCTCTGCTTGGTCAGCATATAGCAGATCCAATAGGTGACCTTCTTGATGGGTTGGGCCTTGTACAAGCTGAGACAGATTAAAACTCTCACAGATTTGATTAAGATCTCTTAAGTGGTTCCCAAGTGTGCCATTATCCCATAGGTTAAAATCCCCCAAGAATATTATTCTAGAATGGGTCAAGCTTAGTTCAGCTATGGTGTCTAATAGTTTTTGGTATTGTGTAGCTGATCCAGGGGGTCTGTAACATACCATGCCTGATAAGTCTTCTTCCAGTCTCCTGTACTGAGAAGCCTAGCGTTTCAATCCCTGTAACCTCCTCGACCATGAGAGGCGCGAAGTTCCATGTTTCCTTATAAATAACCCCGATCCCCCCTCCTCTTCCCGAGGTCCTAGGTTTGTGGAAGACTCTGTATCCCTCTGGGCACGCAAGGCCCAGTTCAACCAGAGAATTGTTACTGGTCCAAGTCTCTGTAAGAAATAGTACATCGAGGTTCATATCTTCTAGAAGATTGGATATATCTTGGTGATGTTTAACTAAGGATCTACAGTTAATCAAGCCGCTCTTCAGCTCTATAATTGCTTGAGGTTGAGCTGTACTGTGTGGCTTATCATACGTATCCCCACCAATATTAAACAATTGTGTTCTGGAGTAAATGATCCTACCTGAACCTGAACAGGCAGCATGACAGGCACTGTGCACGGCCGGGGCACGGAGCGCGCCATCGGCGCGCCCACACTGCGCGCTTGCATTGGACTTCCTATTATAGGCTGGTGCGTAGGATCTTCAGCCACTAGAGGGCTAACAAAAATGGCGCTACCGGAAGTCTGAGACCCTGAATCCCGCGAAAAACAGCGGGGTGCGAGTGAGGATTCTTTTTATAGTGCGGGTAAGAACTAATACAGTCTAAAAAAGCACATAATACAGGCAACAATGATACTAAAACAGTTAAAAGCAGTTTAGGTTTAAAAAGAGTTTCCCCCAAATTCTGGACATATAAAGCGAGTAATTCCAGCTAGGAATACCGGTCTGCTTTCCCTCCGTAGCGAGTGGGGAAATCAGCTGTTATGTTCAATTGCGCGCTTGCATTGGACTTCCTATTATAGGCTGGTGCGTAGGATCTTCAGCCACTAGAGCGCTAACAAAAATGGCGCTACCGGAAGTCTGAGACCCTGAATCCCGCGAAAAACAGCGGGGTGCGAGTGAGGATTCTTTTTATAGTGCGGGTAAGAACTAATACAGTCTAAAAAAGCACATAATACAGGCAACAATGATACTAAAACAGTTAAAAGCAGTTTAGGTTTAAAAAGAGTTTCCCCCAAATTCTGGACATATAAAGCGAGTAATTCCAGCTAGGAATACCGGTCTGCTTTCCCTCCGTAGCGAGTGGGGAAATCAGCTGTTATGTTCAAATGGTAAAGGAGATGACATGCTTTGATAGTAAAGAAGTATTAGGGGGACTAATTTCAAACTATTTTAAAGTTACGGTGAGGTGAGGAATAAAGGACGGAGTATGTGCTCACATGAGACTCCAGGGACACCTGGAAAATGTGCATGTGTATTTTTGCTGGGAAGCAATGGGCCTTAGACTAGCCTTGTGTAACTGGTGGTCTTTGTCAACCATTCAATCTGCCCTTCCAATTATAATTTTTTTTTTTTTACATCAAACTTGGTGCCTCACTTATTCTGACATACACACGTAGCCCATCCCAGCAGAAAACACCTGCTTAACTTCAACTGTTCGAAGCAAAATCTCAGAGTACAGTGATAAATTAATGGTAGTGTCACTGTCAACAACACAGGCAGGCATTATTCAGATATGTTTAACAATAGCAAAGAGCCAAATTCACAAATGCCTTTGTACAGCAAGGTTCGCCTTACGAACATCCAAAACCATGTGCCCAGATCATGATTCCCAGAATCGGTCTCTCCAAACGGGTTGGTCGCCAAATGTCATAGTATGGAAGAGTTTTTCACAGATGGAAGTTAAGGTTAAAAACAGAAAATAGGGAGTGTCAGAAGGCAGGGGACATCGAAAATTCATGTAGTAAGAACTAAGTTCAACATTTGTGGGTAGTCACAAACATTTGTCCTGGTCATTCACACGCTGTAAACAAACAAACATCTACTCTAAAAAAGCTTGATGTAAGCTTCCCATGGTTAAAGGTGACCAGATGACTCCCCCAAATGAGTTTTTTGTTGTTAGAGTGAACATATTTCTGTTGGAGAAGAAAAAAGTTCCATATGTAAATACTCTGATCCCTTTTGAGTTGCCTTCCCAACTTGCTGTTGTTGAAGGCAAGTACTGATGGAGGGTTCTTTGGGAGCACCCCAGTTTAAATAGGTTAGAGATGGTAACATTGACCCTTAAGTACACATACATACAAAGGCTATTCTTGCTGAATCTTCACTCAATGCAGCATGGCTCACAGCCACCCGGAGCTTTCACTTGATCAAGGGTTTCGCCTCAG
This sequence comes from Calotriton arnoldi, assembly GCA_963921515.1. Lineage (NCBI taxonomy): Eukaryota > Metazoa > Chordata > Amphibia > Caudata > Salamandridae > Calotriton > Calotriton arnoldi. Next base: position 1,168,150 of record CAWUFW010000809.1, read on the forward strand.
GTTTTGAAGAATGGTCTTCATCAGGTGCCAACCTGAGGGGGCGTTTGGCAACAAAACTGTTGATGCAGGAGAAATAAATAATAACCATAGACAGGACGGACGGATAATGATGACACATACTCATCCTTTCACTATCATGCAAAAATGTGGCTAAGAAAATGATTGTCTTAAAAATGTGAAAGGAATGAACTTGTTAGCAATAAAACATTTAACTATTTTAAGGGCCACTCAGTGATGACTGGTCATGATGCAATCTCAACAATGTATCTGAAGAAGGGAAAATGCCATTACAAAGTCGCTAATTTTTAATGGGAAGGACAACACAAGTTAAAATTCATATAGTATGTGGACAATGTCATGAAATAGAACACAAACGGATATGCTGTTTATGTGTCTCATCTGTACAGGAAATCATGCTCCACCAGGTCACTATGGTGTTTGTACAACAAATAGAATTAATTTGTGTTTGAGAAGGCTACAGATGCCCAACTTCTTATCTACTAAAAGTGCCTGGTGATGGTAACTGAGCGGCACAATAAACACCTATAGTTTTAGATGGGTTGGTAGGTAGGATGTTAAATACGCATTGAGTGTTGCTGAAGATGTTTTGCTAATGAATAAGTATTGTATGACTTCATTTGGTTAAACGATCACAGAAAATGTGTTTTATGTCACATTGTATGACAAGTGCCTTTGTTTTTGCAATAAAATGAGTTACTAAGGGTATCTATCCCACACACAGTCGACAAGTGTAAAGGAGGAGTAATCCTTGTGGAAATCTACAACTTGCGTAGATTTACTTGATTACTCTTGGGGTTTTTGAACATCACATGTCTTTGTATCTTTTGATCATTTGAGCTAGAAATATTGTTTTGCTGAATTCTTCTAATTATGCAGCAGATGGTCGCTTTTATGGCAGATGCAAAAACTCCATAATTCTGTGTAATGACCCAATTCCACTGGCCCTCGGTATAGTTAACAGACTTTGTGAGCAGTAAAGCTGCAGGCTTCCTAATGTCATGTCAATAGTACAGACAGTCATAACAGTGAGGCAGCACCTTCCACTGTAATCTATTAAACAGAAACATTGGCGATTAGAAGTCTCACATACTCCTTGGCAACCCTCTGTAAGAGGATTTTACCGTAGAGTCAAGGCACACAGGGACATTACAGATATACCATTTCTTGAAGAAAAAGCAGTGTTTAGCTTCAAAAGTTCAGAGTTAACGCTCATGGCAATGTACTTATTGGAGAGCGTTCCAAAGGTGAGTTCTGAAACAATATGTACATCTGCTGGTTTACTCTCCATTCTTCTGTGATCAATATGTTCAGCAGGGCTTGTGTCCAGAGCACTGAGTGGCAATTTCTCACGCTTGGGGAAGCAGTGTGCCACAGTGCCTTTGGCTGATGATTTTCTCGGCAGACAGTAGGAACCGCTGGGGTTTGTTGTGGATCCTTGTGTCTTCTGTACCCCAAACTGACTTCTACACAGAGGTGTGTGAAGTGGTATGGTAGGTAATGGGTATAATTCCTGATAGGCTAGTGCCTCTGGAAGTGCTGGCCAAGACACAACCAGTAGGGCAGCCATGACTTTACCAGCATTCTGACAGAAACACCATCCTTTCAGGAATCCTTGTGGTTTCCCTTCAGACCAGTGAGCCTCTTCATATTAGTCGCTAGTGTTTGTAAACCAGAGTGAATTCACGCAACCGTTACCCATCTACTCTCCCATTTCACCACTCATGCAAGTTCAGCCTTTTTTTACTTCCCGTCCACTTCCAGCCTGTCACCCAGTCCGTCCTTCCCTTTTGGTGGGGTCTATAGACAGTCCTTCAGTAAAAACAGCCACTGACATAATGCCTTATCTCTTTGCCTCCTTTGTGCAGTTGGCGAGATTCCCCTGGACATGCGACTAGGGGGCAGCCCTCTAGTGTCAGAGGAGCTCATGAACCTGGGTGAGAGCTTTACACAGACCAATGACCCCTCACTGAAGCTCTTCCAATGTGCCGTGTGCAACAAGTTCACCACCGACAACCTTGACCTGCTGGGCCTGCATATGGGCGTGGAACGGGGCCTGCCCGAGGATGAGTGGAAGGCTGTGGTGGGCGATGCCTACCAGTGCAAACTTTGCCGCTACAACACCCAACTGAAGGCTAACTTTCAGCTCCATTGCAAGACCGACAAGCATGTTCAGAAGTACCAACTAGTCGCCCACATAAAGGAGGGTGGCAAAGCCAATGAGTGGCGGCTCAAGTGTGTGGCCATTGGCAACCCTGTGCACCTCAAGTGCAATGCATGTGACTACTACACCAACAGTCTGGAGAAGCTGAGGCTGCACACTGCCAACTCCCGACACGAGGCAAGCTTGAAGCTTTATAAGGTAAGGCCCCCTGATATTGCTTGGTTTTACATTGGTAGATATTACCTCTATATAATGTGCTTATAATACATGTTTTGAACTAGGACAGTGCCTTGTGTCTGATTTCCATCCTTCCTTTTAACGGAGGTCAGGTGGTATTGCAGATAACTTTAATTGACTTCGTAACACTCTTTGTTCCCAAAGTGTAGGGCAGCTTGGCTTCTTATAGCGGAGATTTAGTTTGGCCTGAGTGAAGCTATGAAATTGTTGTTGAGGTACCCTGGGTGTGAATTATATTTCCTGGGGGTCGATCCACAAGCCCTTTGTTGTATCTCATCACTGTCTCCTTGAGCCCATTAATGCGGCTGTAATTTATTAGAACTTAGACTTCTACGCAGATGGTCTAGATATTTATAGAAATAACACAATGGATGGCTTGTAACATTCTCCAGGGGCACTATGTAAAAATCCATTCTGTGGGTAGAAGTGTAAATTGATGAATGGGAGTATGTTTTTGGGCACTAAGTCAGATCTGAGGGAAGCAAACCTCCTGGGGTACTAATTGGGAACTGATGGAGTGGCATATCTGAGGATCGTAACTTTCACAGTGCTTTTCTGGTGTTTTATACTTTTTCGAATCTTGGGCTACTAAAAAGCACCTCAACGCCTCCTAAGATGCAATGAGCAGGTACTTTAGAAAACACTGGCTTCCTTTTGTTGCTTAGGCGTCAAGCATTGCACATTTTTGGCCACAGAGGCACAAGATCAGCTGGCACCTGGGCACTTTTAGGGGCACACTATGTAGGAGTAAGGAAGTCTCGCCTAAATGGAACAATAGAAAGTAGTGCATACATCATTTGAAGACTGACATATGGACAACCCATCAGGCTAGTAAGTTAAGCCCCTCTGAAGGCTGTGAGAGTAAGCTCATTGGGTGAAACATGTTGAAATCTCCCAGTCCGTTTTAATTATAGGCACAGCGTTTCCTTTTGCTGCATGCATCTTACTTTGTATTTTAATCACAGGGAACGTGTGATTTTGTGTATCTAAGTCCAGACTATGTAGTCTACAAATACTTTCTGTATCAAGCAAATCATTCAGATATCTAGACATTGCAATTGTATGTATTTGTGCTTTATGGAATCAGAAGAAAATATTTATTTTGTGACTTTTATTCCCTTCTAGCTGTAGCTGAATAAAGCAGATAATCGTCAAACAGTATTAAGGGGTCAGACAACATGCAGATTGCATTAACACTGGGAAAAATACATTCTAACGATAGGCTGCATGATGCTAATATTTTGCAAGACAAAAGCAACATTTTGTGACAAAGAGGGTAAGAAGAGTGATTCCATTCATAGCAAGGTTTTATCATTTAACCCATTGTAAAGATTTAGGAACAACTGGGTGGAATATTTGATGGGTGATTAGTGAGATCTGAGGGAAAGTGGCATCTCTGGGGAGGTGAGAGCTGGTGGAATGTGGCTTCTCTCGGTGTAGGTGAAATACCCCCACGAGTACCGAGTTTGAACTTAAGGGATGTAGCATCTCTGGGGTGGTTGGTGATACCCAAGAAGATGATGGTTTTGCAGGGCGTGCTAGGTAAGATATGAGGCAAGGGAGCAGCTCTGGAGGCTAGGGAGACCTAAATGAAGCATCTCTAATGAGACCGTAATAATATTAATATCTTGTTTTATTTAGCACTTCATACCACAGTTGTTTGTCTGAAAGTGCTGCAAAAAAAATGTAATGTTGCGAAATGTTAATTAACAGTGCTTGATAACCGACACAGAGAACCATGTACTAGAATGAGCAAAAGTTAAAGGCATATTTACTTCCAAAATCTCCATCATAGTCAAGCTGGTGAAATCAACCGTTTTGTAAGCCGCAACATGAGTATAACAATTGCAACCCTTAGTTTAGATGCACCGTCATTATACCCCTCTGTGGCATTGCCGTGGAACAACCAGGGAAGTGGTATTGTTGCAACATTACTATGGAATTATAAAGAGTGGAAATCTAGCCACAAAGCAACCAAGCGGTGCACAAGAGATGCTGGAATTAAGTGGTAAACATATAGGGTGGTGCAGGTCGCCTCTTTTGTTGTTTGATAGCGGTGTGATTGGTCAGATAATTGTGGATGAGATGTTTCTTGAAGGGATGGGTTCATCTTTATCAGTAAGCGGAGAAAGAATGGAGCTTGTCGGATCTGGGTCGGGATGGAGTTCCACAAATTGAGTGCACACCGAAAAAGCCATGGTGTCTCGTCTTTTTCTCCATTAAGTTTCTTGTCTTGAGCCAGGTGACATAACCGCTGTGGGCGCTGCAACACCACAGCAGATCTTGATATTATTTGCTAGGTACAGCGGAGTAATACACCATGGTTTGAAGAGGATGCAGGGGGAAGAAGGCGCCAATGAAGTTATCTGAACATAGAAGTGATCCTTGATGATTCAGGCTACGCCATGAAGGCTTCTCTTCAGGGAGTCAAGCAGGAATCTGTGATGCTGGCAAACAAACCAGGCTTTGCAAGAATACCTGTGCTTGGACGGCTGTACTGAAGTCCAATTCTGTTAGAAATGCCTCGGCTCTGATGAACAGGATAGCTGGTGCCAGGCTGTCTGTGTCTTCTTTGTGATGTGTGTTTTGAAGCTGAGATTCTTGTCAAGGTGGAATCCTAGGAATTTGGTGCTTTTGGAAAGTTGAGGAGTGAAGCTTTGGAGGTTTATTTCAGAGCCAGCCCTGAACTTGAACTTACTTGCGGACTCTGACAGTGTGCATGAATTGTTTTTGTGGGGGTGCTCTTCATATACGCTCGTATCATCCAAACTTGGACGGTAGAGAGAGAGGGCCCTTGAGGCAGTCAATATCTCTGTCCATTGGCACCTTCAATTAGAGACTATTAAAGGAGTAGCCGTGGTATAATTGTTGTTGCACATCCACAACAATTACTGCCCTAGAGTGTAGCAAGTAAAGGCTTTGGAAGTTACTTGGACCCTATCACGCCTTGCTACTAATGGAGTGAACTGTAGTGATTGGGAACACACCATTAAGTACCTGTCTGTGACCATCTGGGCACAGGGGATCAGTTTACCAGCTATCAATAAAAGGATCTTATCACAGAGTGGATTCTTACATAACACAACCCCTTTATGAATCTCATCACAAATATACTGCGTTGGACACTCTCTAAGAAACGACAATCTTGAATTTTGATGGCATACTCCCACACATCCTACAGATTTTGAGGCTTGTCCTCGTAAGGACGACTAGCCTTATCATTTTATGATGATTATTAACACAGTATTTATCAATATAAAATAGCCCCTGATCATCCTAGAATCGTGCCGCCTTGAAAAATGTTCAAGCAGGGACTAAACATGCATTCATTGGGCTGATGCACGATTACTTTGTTCGTCAATAAAAATTACTTGCTTTAACACACAAAAACGCATTTTGTGCATTCAAATCAGGATGTTAGTTGCTCTGGTTGAAACTGTATTCTGTTTTTACTAAGTAAACTGTTTAATTTGAGCCGGTGGTTTCCGGTGCTGGCACCGGCACTTAATTGTAAACACCAGCTCTAATGATAGTCTGCCACGTGGTGGCGCTGTTTATCTAATTTAGAGACAAGCACAACAACAGTTGTTTGTTAATTCAATATATCTTAAAAATGACTAATAGCTGCCTCCCAAGCCATTCTTATAGCTTAAGGGGCCTGGAATAGTCTGAATTGTCACACTTGGAGGAGTGTGATGCTTAGTAGTTGTGTTGATACTAGCATTGGTAGTTCTGGCAGGGAAAGTGTGTGGTGCTTGCTGCAGTGGCCTCCTGGTAGGGACCCTGGCACTTATTTGTTCACAAATTAAGCACTGCACTAAACACATCCTACTATAGGCCTTTTGCAATTTCTACAAGTTATCTAATGAGTAACCTGCGTATTATCTTGTGGACGGTAGAAGGAGGAGTTAACTGGTGGGTTTCCATAAACTATTGACTCCCCTTCAAATGCAGCATGACGTCCCCTTGATGCTGATGTATCTTGAATTTTTTATCACTTAGACGTGCACGTAGGGTTCCATATAGATATTGAAGATCACTCGAGATAGGATGAAGCTTTGGGGTGTACCACAGGTTATGGCAATATCTTTTCATCTTGGGGGCGGGCGGGCATTAATAGCTGTGGACAGTGGATGAACCATTAGCAAGGTCACAACTTTTCTTTACGTGAGGCAGGGCCTCGTCCTTAGGGTGCTGCCTAGTGGTGTCCTCGAATTACAATAAAAGACCACCAAAGTAGCTTTTGGGAATAGGGAGTCCTGCAGATGCAAAATGTGTTTCTCTTCCAGGGGATCCTCATCAATAATCATAAGCACATGAATATTCCCGCCCATGTGCGGGACCCCGGAAACATATAAAACATATATGTGGAAACCATATATGTAGCTCTATATATATATATATATATATATCCATACATATATAACAATAAAAACACAATGCAGCCTTCCAATACTAGAAAACGCTGAGCAATGTTGTAAGAATTTCCCTTGCACATAAATACAATTCCAATAAAGCAGGGAGAAATAAAACACATTTGAAAACTGCTTTAATGCACAGCAGAAAACATAATCCTGCAAAGAGGAATGAAAGAACATTGCCAGCACATAGGCTGCATTGTAGAAAACATCAGTGTAGAAAGCTGAAAAGCTAACCCACAGAACACACAGAATAAACTGGCACCGTGCCTTTAAGGCAGCCATGACACCTAGCTTCCCATCATGCCTCAGGGGTGACAGTTAGGTCAGTTGTTTCTCCGGGTCCTTCTGTCAGGACCCTGGTTACTTCAGCTCTTACTTTTTTCTGATTTCTGTCAGAAAATACTTCTCTTTTTGTCAAAAGCTTTTTACTTCGACGGTTTTTTGTTGTTGAAGTATATCTCTGCTGTTTTTAAGAGAGTTAAGCATTATTTTCCAGCAAAAAATGCCCTCTTTTTGACTCTTGCCCTGCCTGTGGCAAGAAGAAGGCTAAAACAGACTCCCATTCTGTCTGTATTCTCTGCCTTCCTTCTGATCATAATCCCAAGACCTGTCAACATTGCCAGCTGCTGTCCAAAAGAACTCTTAAGGACAGGGAGAGGATTCGCCTCTATGGACTGGCTGAGAAGAGGAAGTCTCCTTCAAGAGGCAGGTCTCCGATGAAGAAGAGGAAAGAGAGAGCCACTACTCCATCTAGAAGTAAGGTTCCAGTCTGCTCTCCATCGGCGTCGGGCTCGGCGCCTCAAATACCTTCATCTGCAACGAAAACGTCGACGAGAAGACCATCGACAGCGGGCTCGCCGTCGAGAGAACATCGGTCGTCGACGAAGACTACAGGTACGTCGGATCCTCCGCCGTCGTCAACCCGGCGACGATCGGCGTCGAGGAGTCGCTCTCCGTTGGTGCGGGCTCGCACAACGTCAAGAAATAGATCTCCGTCGTCGCCGTCTGCTCGGCGTTCGACGTCGAGACATGCTCCGCCATCGCAAGGTCCCCGGCGATCGGCGTCGAAGCAGGCGTCTCCGTTGCCGTCAACCAGGCGACGGTCAACGTCGAGACGCGCCTCGTCACCAGAGGCAAGGCACTCATCGCCTCCGTCGTCGTCCAAGCGACGTTCGGCGTCAAAGGCGCGATCTTCGCCGACGTCGAGGAAAGATCAGTCGTCGAAACCCAGAGTAAAATACACCAGGCGTCGTTCGACGTCGAGGCGGCGGTCTCCGTCGACGGCGAGAAGTGCCCCGATCTCGACACCACTGGCTTCCAGTAGACGGTCAGCGTCGAGAGAGAGATCGAGCAGGCATCAAGAAGCGACGTCGAGAAGGATTTCTCCGTCCATCCGTTCTTCGTTGGGGTCTCCTGCATGCTCAACGTCGAAGGCTAAGTCTGTGGGCTCCAGGGGTTCGACTTCGCACCATACAACGTCGAAACACACTGAGGGGTCGACGTCGAGGAGACAATCAGGCCCTAGGGACTCACCAGTGATGGTGACGCAGAGCAGGTCAACGTCGAGGCACTCTCCATCGACGTCACATCGATCATCAAGACGCCGATCACGCTCCAGAAGTCGCAGAGAGTCCTCTCATTCTATTCGGAGCTCACCCCAGACAATTGCGACATCACGCAGTTCTTCTGCTCATTCGCCTGAGCTTCCAAGATCACCTCCAAGACGCTCTCCAAGGAGACAACAATCTCCTTCAATCCATCTTTCGCCCAGATGGCTACAACCTCTCCATCATTGGCAGAAAGGACCCTCAGGTCACACCCAGCGGCCTACGGACTATTCCAGCCCACTGCACAGATCACCATTACAACGTCTCGTGCAGGAAGTGGACAGGTCCCCCACCACTCGGACCAGAGAACACGGAGGAAGATCTCCAGAGTGCAGGTCGACTCAGGGTCATCGCAAGAGACGACGAACACCATCTTCTGTCCTCATCTTCGACGCACTCATCCAAAAGGGACTACTCACCTACCCTTACGGATAGTCCTCCTTCTAGGGTGTCACCCATCGATGATGTGAACACCTTTCACGATGTTCTCGCCAGAGGAGCACAAAAGCTGGGTATACCCATGTCAACTCCTCAGACCACCACGTCCATTATTTTCGAGACCCTCCATCAAAGGTCTGCGACTAGGCCATTGCTTCCTTTGGTCCCTGGTATCATCGAGCCGGTAATGGACATCTTCCTCACTCCATCATCGGCTAAAGCAGCTCCGGCTCGGATCCTGAAAAAATATAAACCTGCTGCATCAGATCCTCTTTTTCTCAAATCGGATCCGCCACCGGACTCTGTCATTATTGCAGCAGCAAGGAAGACACACGCAGTTGCTTCTTCCTCCTCAGCTCCTCCAGATAAAGAAAGTAGAGCACAGGACTCTTGGGGTAAGAAAGCTTGCGGCTCTGCAGCGTCTTCTCTTCAAGTGTCTAACGCTGCAGCTCTGCTGGGCCGTTATGACATCCTTATGGGATTCACTGGAGCGTTTCAAAGACAGACTCCCAAAGGAGGATCAACAGGATTTCTCTGAGATTCTCCAGGAAGGTGCGCTGGTGGCCAACCAGGTAATTAGCACTGCAGCGGATGGGGCGTCTTTGGCGGCTCACTCTTATGCACATGGCATATGTGCACGAAGATCTTCCTGGTTGTGCCTGACAGCATTGAAACCGGAGGCGCAGCAGCGCATCTTGAATCTTCCGTTTTCTGGCAACTCACTGTTTGGATCACACACAGATGAGGAAATGGCCAGAATGAAGGCCGAGTTGGACACGTTAAAGGCTGTGGGCCTGGAGAAGAAAAAAGAGTTTAAACGACGTTACAGGCCCTACAATCGTAAAAATTACCAACAGAGGGTTCAAACCCCTCAATGGTCGCAAAACAAACAGAACAAGTCCCAGTTCCAAGGCCGTCGTTCCTCGAGAGGAAGAGGAGGTCACCAACAGCAGTCCTCTTCCACAGCAAAAACTCAAGGGAAGCAATGATTTTCTGCTTCCTCTAGCACCATTGCACACTCCAGTGGGAGGAAGTATCTCAAACTACATTCAAGAGTGGCGCAACATCACCAAAGACCAGTGGGTGCTGAATATATTAAACAATGGGTACGCACTACGCTTTTGCGCGTCCCCAAGGGACATTCCTCCGGTAAAATCCCGTCATCTACACCGAGATCTCCTGCGTCAGGAAGTGTCGACCCTTCTCAGGAAACTGGCCATAGAAGATGTCCCTCCGGCACAGAGAGGAAAGGGAGTTTACTCAAGATACTTCCTTGTTCAGAAAAAGACCAGCCGAACAAGTTCAGACCAATTCTAGATCTACGTTTTCTGAACAAGTTCATCAAAAAGAAAAGTTTCGAATGTTGGCGCTCCATCAAATATTTCCACATCTGAGAAAAGGCGTTTGGATGTGTTCGGTGGATTTCCAAGATGCGTACTTTCACATTCCAATCACACCACGGCATCGCAAGTTCCTGCGGTTCATGGTGGGTGCAAAGCATTACCAGTTCAAGGTCTTACCCTTCGGCCTAAAATCTGCCCCGAGGGTATTCACGAAATGCATGGCAGTAGTAGCAGCAGCATTACATCGCCAAGGTCTGTTCGTGTATCCATACCTGGACGACTGGCTGTTGAAGGGATCATCTCCCCAAATAGTGCAGGAGCACCTTCACATCTGCCTGGATCTCCTTCAACGCTTAGGCCTGCATGTCAACGTGGACAAATCAGTTTTGCAACCAACTCAATCGCTCCACTATCTGGGCGCCACCCTAAACTCCGACCTCGGAAAAGTGTTTCCTTCGGAGGAGAGATTGTCATCAATGAGAGACAAAAGCAACATCATCCTCCAAGCACATCAACCATCAGTAAGGCAAGTGGCTTCTCTGCTGGGGTCGATGGCCTCTTGCATTTTTCTCATACCCAACTCCAGATTGAGAATGAGACCGTTGCAGCAGGATCTGGAGGACAAATGGGACCAATCCTCGGGTCATTGGGCAGACCGAGTTCTCATCTCTCAGGCTGCGAAGAAATCCATTCTCTGATGGACTCAGCCAAAGAATCTTCTAGTGGGAGTCCCATTCCATCAGCCTCTTCCAAAACAATCCCTGATAACAGATGCGTCTCTTCAGGGATGGGGAGCGCATCTGGGTCAACTGCAGACTCAGGGCAGATGGACCAGCAAGGAGCACACCTATCATATCAACATGTTAGAACTGTGGGCGGTTCATTTGGCCCTCAAGGCATTCCATCCATCGATTCAGTCAGAGTTGATTCTGATACAAACGGACAATACAACCACCATGTATTACTTAAACAAACAAGGTGGAACACACTCTCGCCCTCTGTCTCTGGAATCTCAAGCGATCTGGCACTGGCTGCTCGCCAGGAACCTCTCGATCACGGCGGTGCATCTGCCAGGAGAACAGAACGTGCAAGCAGATGCTCTCAGTCGACACTTCGAAGAACAAGAAGACTGGGTGCTCAACGACGAGGTGGTGGCAGACATTTTTCATCAATGGGGTCGTCCATCCATCGACCTCTTTACAGACGATCTAAACAGAAAATGCCACGCCTTCGCGTCCAGGTTTTACCGACCAGGAACGAGAGGGAATGCTCTTTTGACAGACTGGTCCGGGACGTTTGCATACGCTTTTCCGCCCCTTCCTCTCATCCCGAAGGTGGTGACCAAGCTCATCCGATCCAGGATGAAGATGATCCTGATAGCACCAGACTGGCCTCGCCAATGGTGGTATCCGGACCTACTACAGCTCTCGATCTGTCCGCACAGGAGACTCCCGTGCAGGCCGGACCTTCTGACCAAAATGGGAGGGAAGATTCTGCACCCCAGCCTTCCATCGCTGGAGCTTTGCAGCATGGCTCCTGAGGTCCTGCAGTACGGACATTTGAACCTTCCTCAGGATTGCATGGACATTTTGAGGAGTCAAAAGGCCATCCACAAGAACCTCTTATTCTTTTAAATGGAAAAGATTTTACTTGTGGTGTATGCGTAATGGTTGGAGTCCGACTAGCGGGCAAGAAGAGGTAATCTTGCCGTATCTGCTATACTTGGCCAAATCTGGTTTGAAATACACTTCCACAAAAGTTCATCTGGCGGCCATTACAGCCTATAGAAAATCACCCAACCAACCCTCTTTCTTTCAACTTCAGGTGGTCAAGGACTTCCTTCAGGGGTTGAAGAAGGTGTATCCCCCTGACCGACCTCCTTCTCCTCCTTGGGAGTTGAATTTAGTTTTGTCAAAACTGATGGGTCCTCCTTTTGAACCCATTCATAAGGCCACGTTACAACACCTTACATGGAAAGTAGCTTTTCTGGTGGCTATTACATCAGCGCGCAGAGTGAGTGAAGTCCAAGCACTCTGTTCTAATGAACCGTATACGGTTTTCCATTACAATAGGGTGGTTTTGAGAACTCACCCTTCTTTCCTACCCAAAGTGGTGTCTGACTTCCATGTCAACCAGACAATTTCTCTCCCTCTTTTTTTCCCCAATCCTGCTACACCAGCAGAAAGGTCTCTTCACTCATTAGACCTCAAGAGGGTTCTCAAATTCTATTTGGAGGGAACAAAATCCATTAGAAAGGCTGATCAATTGTTTGTAAACTACGGCTCTGTTAGGACAGGCTTTCCAGCCTCCAAACGATCCATTTCGAGGTGGATAGTGTCCTGTATTAAATTGGCTTACCAATTAGCGAACAGGCCACTGTTAGCCTCCCCTAAAGCTCACTCTACTAGGGGAAAGGCTGCTACAATAGCTTTCTTATACAATGTACCGATGGCCGAGATTTGCAAGGCTGCAACTTGGAAGTCGGTCCATACGTTTACCAGGCATTACTGTCTGGATTCTGACTCCAGAGCGGATACCCAAGTTGGCCAAGCCTCCTTGATGAATCTGTTCCAATGCTAGTTTAATTGGAGTCTTTGAAATATTTTTAACAATGTATTCTTTCTGGTCACTTGCCCGCAGGATGAGGGGATGGGCTTGCTATTCTATTCATGTGCTTATGACTATTGATGAGGATCCGCTGGAAGAGAAGGATAAGTTACTTACCTGTAATCCTAGTTCTCTTCCAGGGGTATCCTCATCAAAGTCATAAGCAACCCACCCGCCTCCCCGGGCAAGTGATCAAGATACATGTCATCTCTTTGTGCCCTGGCCTATCGGGTCTCCGCAACAAACAACTGACCTAACTGTCACCCCTGAGGCATGATGGGAAGCTAGGGGTCATGGCTGCCTTAAAGGCACGGTGCCAGTTTATTCTGTGTTCTGTGGGTTAGCTTTTCAGCTTTCTACACTGATGTTTTCTACCATGCAGCCTATGTGCTGGCAATGTTCTTTCATTCCTCTTTGCAGGATTATGTTTTCTGCTGTGCATTAAAGCAGTTTTCAAATGTGTTTTATTTCTCCCTGCTTTATTGGAATTGTATTTATGTGCAAGGGAAATTCTTACAACATTGCTCAGCGTTTTCTAGTATTGGAAGGCTGCATTGTGTTTTTATTGTTATATATATATATATATATATATATATATATATATATATATATATATATGGATATATATATATATATAGAGAGCTACATATATGGTTTCCACATATGTCTCCGGGGTCCCGTGCATGGGCGGGAATATTCATGTGCTTAGGACTTTGATGAGGATACCCCTGGAAGAGAACTAGGATTACAGGTAAGTAAGTCTAGAGCACTGATCTGAAGCATCAGCACCTTGTACAAAACTGTACATAAACTACTAGAGATAGTTTAACACCAGTAGGAAGAATTCCATGACAGTGTGGACTGCTAAAGTCCAGCAGTTCCTCTGTAACCAACACTGGTGTCTCCATAAACTGATACCTGGAAGCCCTTGAAATATATAAACCGAACTTTTGTCTGTAGTGGTGTGCTGGCCGACCCTAGCTGCTAAATCAGTGACTTCGAACTTGGTAAATTTGAGGTCAAGCAAGCTGTGTAATCCTGGTTAAAGCTTCTCCTAGCTCCGTCCCCCTTCCCGTCCATTATCGGTCAAATCTGTGAGTGCCTGGAAAGAGGCTGAACCCTATTATAAACAGGGCCACTGGAATTATGCGACAGGGGAGGACCAAATTATGTGACAGGTTTGACTAAATTATGCAGTAAGAATAGGCATATTATGTGGCGTAATTCAGCTCATTTTGTGACAATATTACAGCATTATCCTATCTTTTTTTTTCTTACACAATTTAACACTGTGCAAAGGCTCCACCTTATTAGTAACAGTTAAATACAGCAATAGGAATTGAAAGGTGACCAACTTTTGAAAAGGGCCTACCACTGCACATGTTGCCACATTTTTAGTAACTTTTAATCCACTTCAGCTAGAAACAATTTTTTGGGTAAAAATCAGCAAATTATGCAGCAGATGATAGATTGACGTGGCAAATGCTGAAAATCCATATTCTGAGGGATAAATCTGCCTGTGGATTCCTCACCTTTTGAATTATCCCAATGCACAGCATTACATGAAAACTTTTCTCCTCGGCTCTCCCACGTCGACGAGGACATCACAATGGAAATGCTCCGCACGCGACTTCGCGTGATGTCATTAGAGCCATAAGAAGACCTTGTCGGCGTGCTAACGTCAGTTCCTTTTCTTCCGCCCCATCGAGGCCGAACGTTTTTTTCCCAGGCTCTCCATTTCTGGGAGTTTCTTTGTTGCTGATTGTCGCAACTTTTTAGCCATCGAAGATGACTACTCCGATAAAATCAGGTTTCAAGCCATGCAGAGAATGTGGGGGCCAGATGTCCATCACTGACCCCCATGAAGATTGTTTATGTTGTCTTTCGTCGGACCACGACGTTGGGACATGCACTTCGTGCAAGCGCATGAATCCTAAAGCACTGAAGGAGAGGTAGGCCAAATTATTCATGGCCAAAGCCAAGAAGCAGAAGAGGGGTCGCAGGAGGTCAAGGACCCGCTCGAAGTCGCCGACTCCACACACAAGAAACATAAGAAGAAGCGGCGCCGTGGTTCTCGGCGTCGCTCTTTGAAGGATGCGACTCCGAAGTCTGTGTCCCCGAGTCCCAGACGTCATCGCAGGGATGAGATCTCTCCGACTCCTTCACCAGGCGTGACTCCGGCCCCGTCTCCGGCTCCGAGAGCAGTGACTCTACCGGCTCAGAGAGATGCATCGCCTCCTCCGCTGCTGAAGTCAACTACTCCACCTCTGGCTTTTGGGTCTCTGGCGCCGCGACCGGAGCCGAATTTAGTGCCTCCCCTAGCGGCTCTAGAGCCTGTGGTACCGGATGCGATGTATCCTGCTTTGCCGGCTCTGGGATCGGATCCGTTGCATTTTTTAAATGCGATATTTGGCTTGTTCACCAGAGCTCAAACCCTACTGGTGTGCCTGTTGACCCCATGGGCCCGTTGGCATATTCCCTGGGAGGTTGCCACCTCATTTTCCCCAGGCACCGCTCTTGCCTTGCATGCCTTTGGCTCCAGAGAGTTGGCCTCTTCCGACGTCAAGATTTTTGATTCCGTTGCAGTCTTTGGAGGGACGAGCTCCTCTAGATGGTTCATCCCCGGTGCCGTCTGGTTCCGATCCGGCACAGACTCGACCGGCTTCGACTCCTGTTCCTGTGGACCTCCCTTCGACGCCGATCCTGAAGTTACCGGAGTCGCATCTGGTGCCGCCGACGCCGGTTCTGAGGATAAGGTCTCGGAGAGAGGTGCAAAGACTGTTGGAGGAAGAAGAGTACCAGGAGGAACATGGAGGGGCTGAGGAAAAGGAGATTGTGGATCCTGACCCGAATTTTCAGGGTTTACAGGAGGCTAGTGGCCTGGACACCTCTCCTGAGTGGGAGCTTTCATCACTAAAGGGCTTGCAGACGCAGGAGGTGACCACATATCACGCTGTGATCAGAAAGGCTGCAGACCTCTTGGAGTTGCCTCTTCCTACAGCGGAGTTGAGGTCTAACATTCTGACTGAGGTGCTCCATTCTCCTTCCTCTATTTCAGAGCCTTTACCACCCTTGAATGAGGCGTTGACAGAGCCCATTCTCGATGTCTGGCAGAAGCCAATGTCCACTCCAGCAGTTTCCAGGACCGTGGCAAGGAGGTACAAGGTTGCTCCGGGGGATCCTGCTTTTCTGCCCACCCATCCTTCGTCGGAATGCTTGGTGGTCCAGGCTTCGTGCTCTTTGAGGCAGTCTGCAGGTTCCATCCCATCTACGCCTGTGCATAGGTAGTCAAAACACACAGAGCAATCAGCTAAGAAGGTGTTCTCGTCGGCGAGTATGGCCCTCAAGTTCACAAACGCCACATGCCTTTTGGGTCGCTACATCCATGCCCTCATGGACTCAGCCAAGGAAGTTGTCCCAAAATTGCCAGAGGAGGTACAAGGGCATTTCTCAGAAGTGTTGTCGGATGCCCAAGCTGCTGCCTGCCAAGTGATACAATCTGGTCGGGACATGGGCGATTCGGTAGCCAGGGCGATGGGGCAGGGGCGGCTCCTCCATTAGGGCGGAGGACAGCCGGCCCACTGCTTTCTCGCAGTGTGAGAAGCAGAAACATAAAATTGTATTTTAAGTACCATTTTATGTTTCTGCTTCTCGCGCTGCGAGAAAGCAGAAGACAGGGGTATGCCTGGTTGCGGGCGGGCGGGAGGGTATGCCTGGTTGGCAGCGGGTCGGGGAGGAGTGGCTTGCACCACTCTGAGTACCCTGACTGTTTGGTCGGCCCTGGGGCCGACCAAAGCAGTCATGCGCACTCTACATTTTCTCTATGTAGGCTGCATGCAGCCTACATAGAGAAAATGGCCTCCCTACCTGGTGCCCGGCTGGGCGCTGTCCGCGACTCCGTACCAATCACAGCGCTGCCATTGCAGCGTTGTGATTGGCTTACAGGAGGGGAGGGAGCATGCCTGTTCCTGTTTCTGTTCAGGAAAACGTGGGACCCGGGCCAGGACTCCGGCCTGGGTGTGCTGCTTGCCGTGGGATGATCTGTTGGGATCCGTGAGCACTTCATTCTTAATCCGTTGCTAGTCATGGCTGCAGTACCAGAAACCTTGCCCCCGCAGGTCTGCGGCCCCCGACTACGAATGGATGGTGGAGGGAGAAGATGAGAGGCTGAGGAGCTGGTCTTGCCGCTTTCCCCAGTTCAGGTACGCTACCCGCTGCGGTGCTTTGTCACCGGAATCTGTTGCAGGTGCAGTCAAAGCCCCAGGTTTTTTTTGGTACACAATATTGGACCATTTGAAAACAATGCGCCATGGTGGCAGTGCACAGCTTGTGAAGTCACACAGACTTTCGCCTCGGGTGACATCTAGAGACATGCATAGGGCAGGCAGACACTGCTTGGCCATGGGTGGAGAGGTGAACTGAGCCCAGGGAACTCTGCCCAGGGCTGGCTGTCATCACTCAGAGGGTGCATCACTCACATCCGCCTCGTACTTCTTATTGGGATTGCCACCAAAGCTTTCTTTTCTGTTTCCCTTCCCACACGTTGTGTAATTGTCTGCACGCTTCTAGTCACGTCAAATTTCTTGAAGCAAAAGGCTGTCACCTTGAGGGCACTGGTGTGTGTGTAAATAATGGAACATCCCCGCTCCCGAACCCCCCCACAATTACATATAGCCCCAGAGGCGGCGCGGGAGCCGGTCAGGTAAGGTTTCTTTTTCTATTTATTTTAAACACGCACACACACCACCCCCTTACCCCCCCGGAACCCCAACGCGCCACCCTCCCCTCGCGAGTATTGCGAGCCGCGACTACGATGGGATCGGCTGTGGCTACTAGGAGGCACGAACGGTTGCATGGTTCAGGATTCTCTCCTGATGTCCAGGCTACATTATTGGATTTGCTCTTCGATGTATTTCGCCTGTTTGGGGCTAAAGCGGATTCGGCGCTGCAGCGCTTTAAGGACAGTAAAGCCACAGCAAGGTCTTTGGGACTTCAATCTCAGCCCAGGAGCTTTGGGCAGTTCCGCAAGTTTCATTGCTTTGGAAGAAACTTGTCCTTTCCTGCCAGGCAACAGTCACTGCACCTGCAGCAGGCAAATCCCTTGTATAGATCCTACAGGGGAAAGGGCACAGGTCATCTGCGGGGTGCTGCACAACAGCAAGTCTCCTACTCTTCTGCCCTTCCAGCTGGCGTGGCAGGGAAGCAGCTCTAGCTCCACCATCCTAGAGCATACTTGTCCCATGGGAGGACGGGTGTCCCATTTTCTACAGCATTGGAGGTCTGTTACTACAGATCTCTGGGTGTTGAACATAGTAGAGAATGGGTATGCCCTACTCTTCCAGGAGTTTCCCCCTCCTTTCCTTCCCCTGAGGGCTTTTGCTCGGAAGAGCATCTTCTGCTTCTCCAGCAGGAGGTTCTGTCATTGCTGCAAAGGGTGCAATTGAGGTGGTTCCGGAGCAGCAAAGTGGTCAGGGGTGCTCCTTTCGGTACTACCTGATCCGCAAAAAGGACGGTCGTTCCTGATCGATCCTCGACCTCAGGGTTTTGAATATTTACCTCAAACAGGAGAAATTCAAAATGTTGACCCTGGAACAGGTTCTTCTCGCTCTGGAGAAGGAAGACTGGATGGTGTCGATCGATTTACAGTATGCGTATTTTCACATTCCCATCCTGAAGTCGCATCGCAAGTATCTCCGTTTTACGGTGGGATCTCAACATTATCAGTTTGCCGTCCTTCCGTTCGGCCTTACTTCCGCACCGCAAGTCTTCACAAAGGTGATGGCAGTGGTGGCAGCTCATCATAGAAGGTCGGGATTCCTGTTTTTCCCTACCTGGACGTCTGGCTGCTCAAAGCAAAGTCACCAGAGATGGTGCTGTATCATTTGCAGGTAACAACACAAATGTTGTTTGAGTTGGGGTTTTCGATAAATGTACCCAAATCTCACCTGGTGCCCTCTCAGCGCAACCTGTTCATAGGGTCAGTACTGGACACTACTGTAATTTGTGCCTTCCCGCCTCTACAGAGGATTCAAGACATCCAGACTATGATTCCACTTTTTCAGAATTGAGCGGCTGTTCCAGTCCTGAAGGTCTTGCGCCTGCTCGGTCTGTTCGCTTCCTGCATACTGTTAGTCACCAATGCACGCTGGCATATGAGGGCACTCCAGTGGTGCCTCCGCAAGCAGTGGTTTCAACAAAACTGAGATCTCGAAGAGGTGGTCAGAGTCTCCAGAGACACTGCAGCGGATCTGCTATGGTGGAGTGTTCCAGGCAACCTGTCAAGGGAAGCCGTTTCAACCTCCTCCGGTGGCCACAGTGATAACTGATGCCTCCACTCTAGGGTGGGAAACCCATCTGGGGGATCTGGAGGTCAAAGGTCTTTGGTCTCCAGAGGAAAGATGGTTTCACATCAATCTTCTGGAATTGCAGACAATACGTTTGGGTCTCAAGGCCTTCCTCCCTTCCCTTTGCGGACAGTCGGTTCAGGTACTAACGGACAACACTACTGCGATGTGGTACATCAACAAACAGGGAGGAGTAGGGTTGTATCTTCTCTGCAGAGAGGCTCTGCGACTCTGGTCCTAGGCTCAGGGCCATCAGATTTGCGTAATCGCAAATCATCTGCCCGGAGAACTGAATGTGCGTCCGGACAGTCTGTCAGCAGGATTCAGCCAATCACGAGTGGCGTCTCCATCCAGAGGTGGTCCTTCACATTTTTAGGATGTGGGGATTCCCTCAATTGGACCGGTTTACCGCTCACGAGAACTCGCACTGCCTGTCATTCTGCAGTCTCCAGTATCCAAGGCAGGGGGCGTTGGGGGATGCGTTTCAGTTAGATTGAGGCTCACAGCTTCTTTACGCGTTTCCCCCGTACCCTTGATTCCTCAAGTTCTGAGGAAGATTCGCCAAGACCGGGCCCAAGTCATATTGATCGGCCCGGATTGGCCGCGAACGGTGTGATACACAGACCTCCTTTACCTCTCATTGCACCCTCTGTTCTGTCTCCCTCTCAGGCCAGACCTCCTCTTGCAGTAGCAGGTTCTACACCCCCACCTCCAGAGCCTGCACCTTTATTCCTGGAGATTGAATGGGGCAACCTGAGTTCTTTCTCTCTCCCACTGGATGTGTTGGATGTTATATTATCGTCCAGAAGACACTCCACCAAATCTGTCTATTCTGGTAGGTGGGCCAAGTTTGTTAAATGGTGTGGAGAGAGATCAATTGATCCTTTGCAGGCCCATTTATCTGATGTTCTAAGTTTCTCTCTTCCCCTAGCACAACAGGGTTGTGCAGTAGCTGGGCTACTTGTCTGCCTTGTCTGCTTTTCTGTTTACCAGTTCAACCCTCGTTGTCTAAATTTCTCATAGTTATGAGATTCATTAAGGGTGTCACAAATAGGTTTCCTCCCACTCCTTTTATCATGCCTCAGTGGGATTCGAATTTGGTTCTCACATTCTTGATGGGTTCACCCTTTGAACCATTACAAAGTTGTCCCTTAAGGTTTCAAGCGTTTAAAGCTATATTTTTGGTTGCAATCACTTCTACTAGGAGGGTGAGTGAATTGCAGGCTCTTAGCTCCAAGCCTCCTTTTACATCATTACATGCGGATAAGATGGTTCTTAGGACCAGAGCTGCCTTCCTGCCTAAGGTGGTCACTCCTTTCCACTTGGGGCAGTCCATCACCTTACCGACTTTCTATCCTCCCCCTTCAAAGGAGGAGGAGAGCCTGGACCCCAAGAGGGCGGTCAGCTTCTATCTAGACAGAACCAAGGACTTCAGGTTGGACGATCAACACTTAATTGGTTATGTGGGCAAGATGAAGGGCAAGGCTGTCCACAAAATAACGCTGTTCAGGTGGATCATCCTGTGTATCAAGATCTGCTATGCCTTGGCCTAGAAGGAGTCTCCTGAAGGTATTTGCGCTCATTCTACCAGAGCTAAGTCTTCTTCTTTGGCTTTGGCTAAAGGTGTCCCTGTGGTAGACATCAGCAAGGTTGCAACTTGGGCCTCCCTCCACACTTTTGCAAAGCACTATTGCTTGGATTCGGAGGTAAGGAGGGATGGCCATTTTCCTCGTTCTGTGCTGCAGGATTTTTTGGTATTAGCAGGCACCCTCCTCCGGGAGCGGGATTGCTTGGGGAGTCAATTCAAAAGGTGAGTAATCCACAGGCAGATGTATCCATCCGAAGAACAAGTTACTTACCTTTGGTAACAGTTTTTCTGGTGGATACAGTATTTGCCTGTGGATTCCTCACTGACCCACCCGCCTCCCCATTGCCTGTCTGCTTATACCGAAAAATAATCAATGTATATCTTATGTGATTTATTGTTGGAATCATGTTATGCTTGGCACTAGGAAATGTCTATAATGAAGAATTTCCAGTTTTGGTTGTGTTTGTATACTGTGTATACTTGTATAAATGTTGTCGGTTCACCCAGTCTCCTCGAAGGCATGGAAAAAAATGGGTGGAACTGACGTCAGCATGGCAACAAGGTCTTCTTATGGCTCCGATGACGTCGCACGAAGCCGTTCCATTGTGACGTCCTCGTCGACGTGGGAGAGCTGAGGAGAAAGGTTTCCGTGGAATCCTACGCATTGGGATCATTCAAAAGGTGAGGAATCCACAGGCAGATACTGTATCAACCAGAAAAAGCGTTACCGAAGGTAAGTAACTTGTTCATTATGCTGAAAAACTCGCAGAATCGCTTAATTTCAGTGGCCCTGAATATAAAGCACTACATACATTTAGACAAAAGGCTCCTCCGGAATGCCCTGGTAATCCCGATTCAGAGACAAATGCATATTTGTGTCATAGCGTGCAGGCTGGCTCATTTCCACTGTAAAATTCAGGTCATAAGTTAGAATTCTGACAAGGTCAACTCCTTCCATTCTTCTGAAGTTGGTAAACCTCTGATTTACAGTCCTATCAAACAGCAGAAGTGCTGGATGTTATGCCATTTAAAAACCAAGTTATTTTGATAACCTGAAGAGACAGGCCTTCGCATGTAGATAAATAAATAATGTCAACATATTGGAGGACAATAGTCATTATTACTGTGCCCATCAATCGGAAGTGAGAGGCAGAGTAGTAACCCGAAGCTTGTGTTTTGTTGGTGATACTTCTGCAATTTTAACATTGCAAAATGTTAATTTTTACGCTGTAATAAAAACTGGGTGAAAGATGAAGGGTCCAATTAGGAGGATGGAAAATTTGAAATGCAGACTATTGACTTTTTTTTCTCGGACGTGATTTAAGAGCGGCCAATGTCCAGGAGCAACTGGGCAGAGATGGGGTGGCTGGAGGCCGCCTGATAGATGTGATATATGGCAGTGATAACCTTTGACCTCTGTAGATATTTATCACGATTCTGACTGTCCAAAGAAAGATGAGAAAAAATGTGCTGCCCTCATGATGCATGGCTCTGACGAGCGACCAAAAATGTATCTAAAGGAAGGGCTCTAGTCCCATCATGCAATTCGGCATAAACCTCCATGGCCTCAGTGGGCCGTGTAATAGCTTAGTGTTCCTCACAAGAGTGAGAGGTGACCTACAGGGATCCTCACTCCTATGTAGGGCCATTGGAATCATGCCATTCCGGGGCACGGTGTTTCTCACATAAGTAATGGTGTACTGCCTTTGCCGCACTTTCAACCCTGCGCGGCAAAAAACCAAGGCTATAGGTCAAATCAAAGATACTAGAAAAAGATATACAACTTTGTCCAGACAGTATTGATATGAATAAAAAAATGAGCAAAATAACGAAATAGTACTGTCACAGACTGTGCTTCATAATGTTGCATAATCTGCATTTTCACAGCCTCATAATATTGTCAATCTGGAAGCACAAATTGGCCCTCCATTGCCGCATAATTCCAATGTCCCTCCTCATGTGTGACACATGCACCTATATATTTATGTAATACATAGTGGGGTGAACTACTTTAGTGTATGGTACGCAGGAGAACGTATGCCACATGTGCAGTGCTGTGATGGGACCAGAGGGGTGTGTGCCATATGCATATGACATCTTCATAGGGTAGATTGTGTATAAAGCAGGTGGTAGGATTAAATGTATATAACCCTTGTAGAAAGGATGTGTGTGTCTGTGTATAGACTGGGCCCCTGATTATGTGATTCTGCGGCCTCAGCGTTTTCCACATAGTTATGGATTTTCTCACGTCTCCTGAATCCTGCTGCATAGTTTGCGGAGTTCAACAAAAAGTGTTTCTAGCTCAAACGGATAAAAAGTTACTGAAAAGTGCCACCAGTCATAGGTATAAAAGACACCTACTGTTCCTAGGCTTAACTCTGGCGAAAGGAGATATTGCAAGGCAGTGGAAAGATGTTTCACCGTCCACTGATGGTACCTGGAAGAATGGAATGGATCACTGTATGGGTATGGAAATAGCGGTCTATCGAGCTAGGGGGTGCCCGCAAAAACATGCAAAAATATGGCAGCAGTGGGCGACTCATAGAGGCATCGTTTTGGCCCCGGTCCCCATGGTAGATTCCCTCATTGATACTGAAATGTGACAATACAACGGTGGTTTATGAGGCCCCTTGTTCTCTGCGTTGGACGGGTGTCCTTACTGAAGGAATATATGACTTGTTGATCGTGGGTGGGATGGTGGCATTGGTTGATGTAAATTTTCATTGTGTCGCTGGGAATGAGCAATGGATGGTTACTGCACAACATGATTTGATGGGCCACGTTGGCCAGATTGTAATGTCAAAATGGAAAATCAATAAAATATGTTGTCTGTAAAGGTTGGATGTACACTTTACGGATGAGGGCACATATTGAGCGATAGTTTTACTGATTTGTATATTTATAGAGGTGAATGCACGCTCCCTTTGAGTGTATCTGTAAGGATGATAATATGCTCCTTGAATGTATGTTCCTTATAAAAGTGGATGGGCACTTCCAGGCTGATTAAGTATGTGGAGAGGTGGATTTGCACTCCGGCTGAGTGTACACATAGGGATGGCTGTACCCTCTTTGAATTTGTGATGGTTGGAAAGGGGAATCTATAATCCCTGGCTGTGTGTATATGTAGAGACTGGTGTATGCTCTTTAAATCTGTGTGTATATATAAAGTTGAAAGTACACACTCCAGTTGAGTGTGTATATATATAGAGATGATTGTGCACCCCTTGGGTTCGTGTATTTATAAAAGGGGGTGTACTCTCCCGGCTGTGTACACATATAGGGATGGTTGTACACTCCTTGATTTTATAATGGTTATAAAGGTGAATGCACAATCTCTGTATATATGTATATATATATATATATATATATGTATATATATATATATATATATATATATATATATATATATATATATACACACACACACACACACACCGTTGTACACTCCTTGGCACGCTCTTGATTTATATATTCCTAGCCCACCATGGATCCGGTGAGACGATACGATTTTTTTAAATTCAGAAAAGTGCTTTAATGAAATTACGGCACATGATGTAGTTCAGGCTAGTGCCTGCCATGACGCGTTTCGACCGTCAGAGCGCGGTCTTGATCTCATGACACGCTGCCAAAAATGCCATCATTTAAATAGTGCAAAACAACAACCAACCATAGTGCAACACGCAAATTGAAACTCATGAACATAAAGAACAGACTATGGGGCTGTTATACATGAAAAGAAACACTAAATTCATGAAAAAGGATGACTAGTTAAATCAAGATTGCAATATTAAGCACCAAGATGTATCAAATATGGGCTACAAATTATATTACATGGTTATTGTAAATCAGAGAGTAGAATAATTCAGAAATAAATAACAGCATGATATCGCATCTCAATGGTGAATACCACAATACACTGATATGATCTTAAAGTGCAAGTGCATAGAGAGTCCACTTATATTTGGTACAATAAAACCAATCTATAAGAAACACGCTGTAATTAAATGCATAAAACACTCTGATAGAAACATAATCACAGTAATTGTAGTTAAAAGGACATTCTTATAAACATTCAGCAGCAATCAGAAAGCCCCTTGCTTCTAAAAGTCCATGAGCATACAAATAAAGTGCAAGTGCAAGAATCATAAAGTGCAATGAGCTAAAGTGCTAAGGTGACGTTTAAAAACATGAAAAATCTAATAGCAACTTGAAGATATATATATGTACACTCCCCAGTTTAGTGCATATTTGGAGAGGATTGTATGTTCCTTCGATGTGTGTATTTATAAAGGTGAGTGTACTCTTCTTACTGTGTGGAGTGTACATATAGGAATAGTTATACACTCCTTGAAATTGTGTTACTTATAAAGATGCATGTACTCTCCCGGCTGTGTGTACATATGGGGATTGTTGTACAGTCCTTGCACTTGTGTTGTTTATGAAGGTGGAGGTACAATCCCCAGTGGAGTGTACATATAGGGATTGTTGTTCACTCCTTGAATTTGTGTTGCTTATGAAATTGGAGGTACAGTCCCTAGCAGAGTGTATGTGTAGGGATGGTTGTGCACTCCTTACATTTGTGTTGTATATGAAGGTACATTTACACTCCCCAGCAGAGTTCATTTATAGAAAGGATTGTACGCTCCTTTTATTTGGGTATAAAGGTGGACGTGTACTCCTGGTTTATTGGGCATACAGGGATTATAGTACAATTCTTAAATTTGTGTTACTTTGTAAAAGCGGATGTACACTCCCTAATTGAGTGTATATATAGGGATTGTGGTTAACTCCTTTTTGTGTTGTATATGAAGGTGCATGTCCGCTGCCGGCTGACTGCACATATAGAGATGGTTGTACGCTCCTTGGATCTGTGTGTGTGTGTGTGTGTGTGTGTGTGTGTGTGTGTACAAAGATGAGCATGTGCTCCCCGGCTGAGTGTCCACATAGGGACTGTTGTACACTCCATGAATTTGGGTTGTATATGAAGGGATATGTAATCTCAGCGGCTGAGTACATATGTAGAGAGATGGCTGTGCGCGTCTTGGATTTGTGTGGAAATGAAGGTATATGTACTCTCAATGGTTACACTTCTTGGATTTGTGTGTATATGAAAGTATTTGTACTCTCAACAGCTGAGTACATATGCAGAGAGATGGCTGTGAGCTTCTTGGATTTGTGTGTAGATGAAGGTGGATGTACTCAGCGACTCAGTACATATGTAGAGAGATGGCTATACGCGTCTTGGATTTGTGTGTATATGAAGCTGGATGTACTCTCAGCGGCTGAGTACATATGCAGAGAGATGGCTGTGTGCTTCATGGATTTGTGTGTATATGAAGCTGGATGTACTCTCAGCGGCTGAGTACATATGCAGAGAGATGGCTGTGAGCTTCTTGGATTTGTGTGTAGATGAAGGTGGATGTACTCAGCGACTGAGTACATATGTAGAGAGATGGCTAAACGCTTCTTGGATTTGTGTGTATATGAAGCTGGATGTACTCTCAGCGGCTGAGTACATATGCAGAGAGATGGCTGTGTGCTTCATGGATTTGTGTGTATATGAAGGGGGTTGTACTCTCAGCAGCTGAGTACATATGTAGAGAGATGGCTGGGCGCTTCTTGGATTTGTGTGTATATAAAGATGGATGTACACTCCCCGGCTATGTATGTATATATAGGTAGATAGACAGATGGATACTGCTCATGAGTGGGGGTTGTGCACGTGCACACTCCCCCGGGGGAGGGGGGGGGGCATTGGGCGCAGCTGTAGCGCGCACAGCCCCCCCGGATCCAGTAAATAGCCTTTTCACTTGTGAGCCAGAATTACTGCAGACGTATCTATTGATTTTCACTGGACTTAAAGCCTCACCTTTCTCTCTAATCATTCCATAATGGCTTTAGTATGAACAATCAGGTTGCAATCGCCATAAATCTAGGCAGCCTCTTCCCACTTACCTTCCACTCACTTACACACGCTGTCTCTCTCTGCTCTTTGCCCACTTTCCTCAATTACAGCCTCCCTGTTAGGCAGTTTCAGCCCTCCCCCTCCCTGCCTCAGGCCTGAGCCAGGAGCCACGCAAGGTGTGCTGGGTAATATCCACCCCCTTTTCACAGTGGCATGGTTACCAGATGACTCCGTCACCAAGGAGCCAGTGATCTAGCCCAGGGGTTTCAATTAGTAGCCTAATGCATCCTGGGAGCTGTAGTCCTGGGTTCAGGTTACTTGATCTAATTGAACCAGCATACATGAAATACTGATCTGTAAAAGGCCAAGACTGGAGCACTATGCTCTTGATGACATGTAATTATGTGGTAATCATAACTAGTATGCCTGGCATTGTTCCTTCCTGCTCTACACACGTCCTGGTAACTGCAGCAGGGTCAGGTAAATTAGATGAAAGCCCTTCATTTGTTGAGGTGCCATTGAAATATCGGCTGACCCGTTTCATGGAGTTTCAACTGAAGCTAGTTGCTGCTAAGGTGACTACCACCCTTCAGGTCCGTAGTGACACTGTGCCCAGTGCTGGACTTTCATTTGATAGACTAACACACCTGGGGCCGTATTACAATAAGTGCCCCGAGGGCGCAACGGGTGTTTGCGCCCGCTTTGCGTGCCCCCGGGGCACTTGGGTGCAGATGCTTGTGCGTCCCCTTCTGTGATATCGATAGCGCTGGCGCACTTAAAGCACCAGTGCTTCCTTCAGGGGGCGCTCCCTCATTTGTATAGGGGCGTACCCTATGCAAATGAGGGGATTCCTTTGCCTCTGCGCCTGTGCCATATTAGACGCGGGCGCATAGGCAAAGAAGCTCTCAGGGGGCACACTCACAGTGCGCTAGGTGGCGCAGTATGAGTGCGCCCCCTGAGAGCTGCCCTCTGGAGAGGAGAAAGGGGGTCCCATGGACCCTCCCAGACATTCCCTTGCAGGCGGGTGCAGTCACTGACTGCACCCGCCTGCAAGGGGATCTCTAATCCCCCTTTAAAAGGGCAGGCAGGCTGCCGCCTGCACTGGGGAAACATGGAGCGGCTGCCAGCAGCTGCTCCGTGTTTTCACATGAATGCGCTGCCCCCAGGGCAGCGCATACAACGTAATCGGGCGCATTGTCATTGTTTGCGCCCAGCCCACCTTTTAAAAGGTGCGCCTGGCGCAAATAATGACAATACATAATACTGCCTCTGGAGTAAATTATTTATAGGTGAAAAGTTCCGGGATGGAGACTGCGCCCAGAATGGATGGCAGTTAGGTGGTCACCCTAGTTGCTACATATGCTGTTTTGGAGAACTACTCAAATACAATAGTTTCAAATTCATCTGGGAAATGGGTCTTTATTTCAATTGATATTTTTATCCAACCAGTAGAATTTCTCTTATGTATTTGGCAGGTTCACGTGATCCATTGTCCAATCCAGCAGGCTGGCACTGGATCCATTACAAACCATTTTTTACTGATCAACTGGCATTTCCACCAGGTGTCCCAGCCTTCCTCGACGGTGGACATAGCTTGTTCAGACACCAGGGAGAAAAACCATAATGGCAGGGCCAGGCTGCTAAGGAGCCTAGTCACCGACAGGGTGCTGCTGGGGGCACACTGCTGGGTTTTACAGCCAAGAAAGGGTACTGTTGGAAGGAAGCTTACACTGCGGCGCTCTGCAGGAAGTCTAAGAGCACTGCTGGGATTAAGCTCCCACAACTGAAGTCATGTGGTACTGATCATCTGTTCATGGATGATGCTCGCACTATCGGAGCTCTGCTCGGAGGAAGCTCACCCTGCTGGAGGCAACAGCACTGACAGGACACTGCTGGGAGTAAGCTCACCGTGCTGGATCTTCTAGCTCACAGAGGGCACTACTGGAAGGAAGCTCACACTGCTGAGGTCCTGTGGCACTGATCATACATTCGTAGAAGGAAGCTCACCCTGCTGGAGACTGCCCACTGACAAAGCAGTGCTCGGAGGAAGCTCATATTGCTGGTGCTCAACAATCCTCACATGGTGCAGCTGGGAGGAATCGCACATCACTGAGGCTCTACAACTCTGAGGGGCACTCCTGAAAAGAAGCACACACTGTTTGATTTTGTATATTGAAAGTTAAGTCTTAAGCCACAGTGGTAAGCCAAGAGACTGGGTATATCTGCAGGGTATTTGAGTGAATGGTCCAATATATATATAGCACCTGTTGGGTGATTGTGCACTTGGGATGGGGCATTTAAGGCTCCATCCAATTTATGGTTCCCTCTTTTTGCCTACTTTCAGTTTGGCAAGGAGCAAGTGGTAGGTGAAAGTATTGAAGATAGGATAGGCAGTTAAGTCCAGGAAGAGGTTAGGTAGGGTGTGGAAACGGTAAGAACAAAGCAAGTGGGTGGAGACCTATAGAACAAGTAGGTTGCTGTTGGTATCTGAGGTGATTCAATAGATCCAAGTGGATCGTGGGAAGGTTGGCAGGGTGGGAGTAATTTTATATTGGCATCATTGGTGAGGGTAGCAGTGTTTTTTTGATGCCAGGTGCTGAAAATCTAGATGTAATGTGCAGGTCTGTCTCATTAAAATGAACTTTCTATCAATAGGTGTTGTTCATTGCACTGTCTGACCCAAAGCAACCTTATTCCCATTGTTCTGTACACAATACTCTAAATTCCAGTTGTGCTCTAAGAGCACAAAAAAGTATCCAAAAAAGTGATGGATGGAATGCTTGAATTCATCTTAGCCCATGGTAATTACTTGGGACGCATCCCAATCCATTGTTTCCTGGTTTGGCAGTTCGGGCTGGACTTCTCCCATTGGAGCAGGGTCAAGACTGATTTGCATACGGCTAGATCCAAACTGATGTGGCATGGTGTGTAAATAAACGATGGACTGGGATGCGGCCCGAGTAATTGCCAGTGGTGCATTCCATCTATTACTTTTTTGTAAACTTTGGTTTGTCACCCTAAGTTGGATAGGTATGCCCAGACGTAGGTCCCATGCACACTGTGTCACTGGAACCAATCTTTATCTGTCTGATGAGCCCTAACTAGGGTAAAACCGGTCCTAGGTTGCTTGTGTTGTGGTTCAGGGAGGACCTGACTTAGCAACTTGGGCTGGTATACTCCCATTGGAGCAGCGTCAAGACTGATTTGCATATGACTGAGGCGGCCTGGAGTGCAAAATAACAATGGATTGGGATGCGGCCCGAGTAATTACCAGTGGCTGAGATTAATTCAAGCATTCCATCCTTAACTTTTTTTTTATACTTTAGTGTGTCGCTCTAAGAACACACATTTTGTTATTTTGCTTGTTCCAAAGGCAATGGCGCACATCTGGGACACGTTGGAAAGAAGCCTGGGGGGCCTTAAAGCGACCTGTGACTGAGAACCAGCCAGCCACAGCACCTAATAAACTGCTGGTTAATGCACAAAATAGAACTGTAAAAGTATTGGGTCATTCAAATCAGTAAACGAGGTGGGGCCAGAAGTCTGAGCATTCATCTCAGATGCTGTCAAGAAGCTGTTAACCAGATGAAGGATATTAAGATATGGAGGGAGAGGGCCGACACAATCTTCTCTGTAACTTTGGATCAGCTAATGACTTACGCTAGGGTCGGCTACTGAAGCTTTCTTCCATAAAAGGAGGTTTTCTGAGCCTTGAACTCTTTTAGGGAAGTGGAAAGGTGAATGTGGGTTAGGAGAAATGTCCAAATCTTGGTAATTCACAGAAAGACTGGCTAGCCACAGAAGAACTTCTTGCAGTTTGTTGGTTTTGGCACTTAATTTTTAGAATGTGGAAGAGAAGACAGCATACGCTATTGACTGTATTAGGACCAAAATGCTCCCTGAAGTCATCAACCCAGTAGGTACTCCATTTCTATCATGTATATAGTGCTCATACTATTGACAAGGTTGATGTTATGTTAATAAATTTATAGAGCGCACTGTAACCAAATAATGGTATGCTAAGGGCAAACATGTTAACTGCAAACTGGGTTATACACCGATTTGAGAGAGCTTTTTACTCAGTCTTTTTTTCTTTTTGTCTATATATGAAATGAACACATTCTTGGCCCAGAATGCGTGTCTCGAAAACCCATGAAGTGTGCGAACACAGCAATCCAGTATTGATGGTAACTTTCAAACAATGCTGAGAGAAAAAACTCCTTTGAGGCATAGGTGAGGTTTCCTCCCTTGTGCTCGGCCTATCCAGTCATGGTCCCTAGGATCGATTTCAAGCCCGAGCTCAGAAGATCTAGTGATGGTAGAAATGGGAGATGGGAAGCGATGCTGATC
The DNA here is from genome assembly GCA_963921515.1 of Calotriton arnoldi. NCBI lineage: Eukaryota > Metazoa > Chordata > Amphibia > Caudata > Salamandridae > Calotriton > Calotriton arnoldi. Next base: position 1,199,172 of record CAWUFW010000809.1, read on the forward strand.
GTGATGATCAAATACAGAGGCCAGAAAGAGTAGGTCCCAAATAGCCCAGTACTTTTTATGTCTTGTTTGTCTTCTCCCTGCATTCCAAGATAGTGATGCACATTTAGTTTAATTACAAAAGTTTACAATATTAATATGCTTCAGTTTAAACATTGGCCTAGTAATAATCTGTGTTCGGTCTTCATATTGCCTTTGTCAAAAGTCTGTTGCCACTCACCAGTAAACAGATAGGCTGAAAGTGTCTTACAACCCTTTACTGACCAGAATCGCTTTATCTGGTTAATTAGCTGAGCTCACAAACTGGGCGTCATAAAATTCACCTCTTGGTGTGTAATTCACACCGAATTAAAAAAAAAAATCACACCAACTGTCTAACCGGTTAGAGAAAAACATTACTCATTGGGATAACTTGTAAGACTTTAATGGTTAAATCTAAACCTTTACAGCAGGGGTGGCCAAAGTAGGTCGTAATATACATACAGTGCTTATACATGTAAATAATTTATATCGTTGTTATCATGGATCTGGACACCCTGAACCTAAACAGGAATCCCCTGTTTTATAGTTTTGTCACCATACCCCAAAACTGATTGTAATATTAAACACTGATTGAAAAGCATCTAGATGCCTTTGTTTGGGATAGGAATTCTAGGAAAATGAAAGACCAGAATGATCCTCTGTGTGTGATATTTATGTGATACTTTGCATAGAGGAGGAAAGCAGAAAGAAGAAACGTTGGTTAAAACAAGCACGAATGCCTTCCTTGGTTGGTCTTCTCAAGGGAGGACCCTTTAATTCTGGAACAGAATAGGCCTGCTTGTCTTACCTG